>CM070513.1:21464315-22064315 GCA_036346375.1 Guadua angustifolia
TATATATGAATTTTATTGAAATGTTTAATTTTACACTGTGATGTCTTCATATAACCTTTGCAATATATATATATATATATATAGGAAGCCTCTTTTTACTCACGGAGTAATTACTCCCTATCTTAGTATCTCACAATGTATGGGGTATCTTATGCGACGGAGGGTATATCGCGTAGTATCACAGTATATAAGATCATCTAGGTGGTATGTACATTTTTTCAGAGGTGGTATGTATATTTTTTGGACATACTCCTTTTTATGTGCATATATGAAGGTATTTGCGAAATACGCTAAAAATTATGAACTTCCTTGCAATTTTTTCATGTGGCTCACATTGGAGTATCTTATAATTAGTGTATGAGTGTACTCAAAGTAATAAAGTAGTATTTCAAGTTCGTTTAGGTAGTTTTTCAGAGGTGGGAGTAACTACACCCGGGAGTAAAAGATAATTTTCCTATATATATATATATATATACAAACACACACACTCCTGAGTGTAGGGCTGGAAATTAAGCTCGAGGCTCGCAGCTTGAGCTTGGCTCGACTCGGTGCGGCTCGGCTCGATGCAACAGTGAGCCGAGCCCGAGCCTCCTACTTAGCTCGATCAGCCAACGAGCCGAGCTCGAGTGGCTCATAAGCGGCTCGTTAGGCTCGTTCACGGTCACCGCTATACGTGGTGATGTTATGAAACAAATAACGATTTGCTTGAGTGTTCAAAGCATAGGTATCACAACTGTGCTTTCGTGCATGCAACAAAGACTTCATGCCAAGTTATAAGGTAGAAAAAATAGAATGAGTATCATATAGTTTTCGAGTAATAGCTAGCTAGGAAAACTAGTCAGCTTATCAATCGATCGATCCACCTAACGCATGAAGAAAGATCAAGGAATATCACAGACGAAATAGAAAGAAAAGTTTCATTAAACACAAAAAGGATTGCATCAAGCCCAACCGTGATGAAGTTTCTCAGAATCGAAGAACACGATATGAGATAACTGTGATTTTACGATATGAGATACTCAACTATGATATCCAGTGTTTTACACCAAAGACAAATTTGCTTGCATCTGTTACCGTAGTCATAGGTAAATGGCTAAATGCACAAAACATCTTTCGTTTTTGTATTTGCGCATTCAGGAACTGGAAAACATCAGAACCACATTTCTAAACTGAACTAAATCTGATTCTGAGCTTACATCGTTGCATCGATGGCGGGGAGGGTCGGTCACCGGCGGGGAGGTGGTGAAGGGTTGGAGGAGGCGCCGGTGGTCGGGCGGGGCGAGGGAGGTGATAGGGTTGGCGGTCGGGCGGCCGGTGGAGGCGAGCTAGGCCAGAGGCGGAGCTTGGCCGGGGTCCGGGGAGGCGTAAAGCTTGGCCGGGGCCAGGGGAGGCACCGAGGCGGCGACAGGGTGGAGCCGTGGGGGAGGCGATGAGGCGATGGGGTGGCCGTGGTCGCGGGCGCCAGCCGCGCCGGCGCAAGCCGAACCTAGCTCTCCTCTTCGTCTCTTCGATGGATTTGGGGCTTTGGGCAGTCCGGTTTGGGGGAGGAGTCGAGTGTCTCGAATCGGTGGATTGGTTTTGGACTTTTGGTGGCCCGCGTAGGCTTGGCTCGTGAGCCTCAACGAGCCGACTCGAGGCTCGACCGAGCCCGAACCGAGCTTAATTTGTAGCTCGATTCATACTCCGGGCTCGGCTTGGCTCGGCTCAATTTTCGGCGAGCTCGAACGAGTCGGGCTCAGCTCGGCTCGGCTCGGCTCAATTCCACCCCTACCTGAGTGTACATACTCCCACCGTTAATATACCACTTAAATGAATGCTTTATACTCCTTTATCACTTTCGGTATACTCCAATAATAATTCTAAGATACTCCAATGTGACATAGTTAAAAAAAATTCATCAGAGCCCTTTATTTTTTTGCTACATACCCTTTTCCATATGTCAAAGGAATATATAAACAAATAATGCTACAAAGGGTGGACTTTAATGAACTTTTCTGTGGAACTCATTTTGGAGTATCTTATAATCATTATTAGAGTATACTCAAAAGGATAAAGAGGTATAACAACATCATTTCAATGGTATCTTGGAGGTAGGAGTATGTAATCATTTTCCATATATATATATGTATATATATATGTGTGTGTGTGTGTGTACATATGTATATACATACATACATATATATATGTGTGTGTGTGTGTATTACACACAAGCACAAGTCACGAGGAGGCACCAAAGCAAGGAGGCCACTAGGAGGTCAAGCCCAAGTAAGGAGCAAGAGCAAGACCACCACCAGAAGGAGCACAACCAAGAGCATCCCTAACACCATCCACAGCCTGCATCTCTCCTCATTCACCTCACACCACAGGCCATAACTTCCAGAGTAGAAGCTTCTCGGTTCTCTCTGAAGTTCCACAACTCCAGTACAGTGCCAATTTATTTGACACCAAGAACCGATTAATCTTTAGTCATATATCTTAATCCCTACAAATTAAAAAACAATCATGTTGTTGTGAAAATGGGTGTTGGTATATTATCAATAACCACATCAAATTCAATACTAAAACCTTTATATTACCTCTATAAGCCCAGCTTTGGCTTTTTCCAGCTCTGCATTTGCCCTGCAGTCCTTACTGATGAGTGTCGTGTTAAGGATTCGATATCTTGCAAGTGATCATCTATATCTTTCAGTTCTTTTTACATCTCATAAATCTTTTTTGTTATCTTAGATTTCTCCTTCAGTTGTTCGATCTCCACCTCAAGTTTTTGTTTAGCTTCTAACTGTTTTTCTATGTCCTTACCACAAATATCTTATACTAAATTAGGTGTTCAGCTTCAATGAGTCTTTTCATGAATTAATAATAGACAAACAAGCATCTCAAGCATTCTCTTTTATGTTTATTAGTGACAAACAAGCATCTCAAGCAAGTTCATTGTTAAACACATGCTACTAAAATCATGATTTGATATGTTACACTTATTGTACTACTAAAATTCAACTGTTAATTGCAATAAGTATTTTTCTTTTTGAAGAAAGTAACAAAAGAAGTTCACACAATCAGTGTGCCTCTATGACCTGTGGGAGCATGGATGGTTGTATTATGCAGGTTGTAGGATAGGTTTTGTGTGCTGCATGGGTGGTCTGTTTGATATCTTAACTAAATAATCATCTTTTTGCAAATGGTTTCCTTTTGCCCTTTTTTTAGACAAGTCTATCACCTGCTGTAAGCAAAACAACTCGTCTTTTTTCTAATGTTGATGTGCATGACTGATAATTACAGCCTCATTCTTTCTAAATTCCAAATGCAAGTTCAATTTGTATCTGACTAGCTCTTGTTAAATCTCCAAGCAAGTGTTGCTCCATCAAGTGCTTGCTAACTCAAGAATAACTACCCCTTTATGTGTCATGCATTAATTATAGCCTCATTCTTTCTAAATTCCAAATGCAAGTTCGATTTGTATCTCACTAGCTCTTGTTAAATCACCAAGCAAGTGTTGCTCCATCAAGAGCTTGCTAACTCAAGAATAACTACCCCTTTACGTGTCATGCATGCTATCTTCATGCAAAGTTTACAGATGTCAATGTATGTGTTTCATATCCTTTACTACATTGATAGAGTTAACAATAACATACGAATGTAAAATGTCACTTTTCCCTCAAAAACATGAGACGATTACGAATTATCTATTAGATCACCGGTCACCGCTAAATCAACTAATCGAGTCAACCATGCATGGAGCGCAACTACTACTCTTGAAGCTAGATTACAACATCCATGCAAGCAACTATGAATGACCAATCATCATTCACAAACTCAAAATGAGGATTATCAGTTCATACCCTAGTCAAGCATATCGGTTCATACACAACTCACCGACGGGGAGGAGGAGGGTAGTCGACGGGGAAGGTGCTCGCGGAGGAGGAGGTAGCCGACGTGGAGGAAAAGGTGCTCACTCGCGGAGGTAGCCAATCGAGGAGAAGGTACTCGCGGAGGAGGTCACCAGGGAGGAGTTCGTCAGGGAAGAGGTCACCGGGGAGGAGGATTATCGGGGCGCTAGGGTTTGCGGGAGACTAAACACATGGGTCTGCACTACGAACCTCTCTCGGTATGGTCATATAGAGGTATGAGGTCATATCACAGACAATTCTTAATTAGAATCATCTGTGATATAAACTTATCACATACGGTTTATGAAGAGAACCGTCTGTGATTGTCTCATTGACAGTTTTACTATAGAACCATCAGTGGTGTTCTTTATCATAGGCAGTTTTTCCCAACCGTCTATGTTGAGGCATTGTTAACACCTAAATTTGGCAAGACATAACTGATTTGTTAGGTCAAAGATGAAATTAGATATTTTTGGTTGATATCAGTTAAAGAGGGAAAAGATAAGTTACAATTGGAATTATAGTTGATATGAGTTCAATATGGAGAGTTTTAGCCGATATCGGCTCAAAGAGTAATTTATCTCCCAAAAGTTGAGGACAATATGCATTGTGGATCTTGAGTCGGAGAAAGATATTCATTGTGGATCTCTACTTCTATGTTAAAAGATTCAGGGAAGTGAGAAATCAGTGTTTTAGTGTTACCCTCCTTGATAATCAGTTGGTGATTTAGCTTTTCATGGGTTGATACCCCCATTAAGAGAAAATTCGACCGGCAGGAATTCACCAATTTAAGTCATCTCCTACAATGAATATCATCTCAAGAAAGCCGTTTCTCCGATAATAAGGGCTTCAAAGATGAATTTAGGAATAACAAAGACAAGATACAATTGGCTATAAAGGATGACCAGTTAAAATTTGCAGAAGAGCCAATGATACAGCTGGATGCTGATCCTTTTTCAATTAACAAGATCCATTGCTCTGAAAAGAAGGAAGAACTGGCACAAGATGCAGAGCCTAAGGATCAAATTCATATATCATCGGCTACAGAAATGACACGTCAAGCCGATGTACAACCAAATTGTGATGGCAATAAGACCCTCATGATTACCATTGGCTCTATACAAAATAGAAATCGACTGTGAAGGGAAAAATTTAAGAACAATCATGCTAAGGGTTATAAGGATGAGAGAGCATTGCCACTACGTAAGCTGATACAGAAGCTGAAACCCACTTTTTCCCAACTACTGGCAAAATATGAAAGGAGGAATGAAAGGCCACGATGAAATCCTCCACATCGGCCAAGCGGCTTTGAAAGAGCTCACCAATGTTGCCTTTTTGGCAATTTTGCTAGGAGAGAGGATCAGTTTTGCCATCACCAAACATATGTCTGATGCAGCGTTACCCATACCAAGGTGACAGGCAACGACGGTCGGCTAAAGATAGAATTTCTAAGCCGATCGTAAGTCAAAAACAAGATCAAGATGAGGGGTCTAGCTCTGCGGCTAGTATGGATCTAGTAGAAAAAATATGTAAGTTGATTGAACCAAAACTGAGATGGTGTCCTCCAGGCATAAGCCGATCACAAAGAAGAAGGCTTCAGCGGCTAAGGACCCAAGAGATGAGGAAAATTGTACAAGAAAAACAAAAGAATGAAACTTTTAATGAGCTTTATTCAATTAAAATTGTGAGAAAAGAGTGGAGGAAAACCATACCACCCATCAGCTAGTGATTTTAGTTCCACAAAACCGATCTAGTTTGGAAAACCATACCACCCATCGACTTGAGAGATAGCCAATTTGGTAAGTGATCAACGTGGGATTGTATAGTGTGCATCGATTTGTCCAAGGTAACTCCTACATTTTAAAAACATTAGACGGTGTGGTATTTTCTAAAGCAATTAATTAATGGCAAATACTTGAAAAAATATCATGCAAGGTACTGGTTGGTTAAAACTCAAAAAATTACTATCAACTACGAATATACGAGTTAGCCGATTACTGATCTGAAAGCCAAATTAACTCGATACAGTAAAATTTTGGCTGTGATAAGAAAATATATGTTCAAGCCGATGAAGAAAATTTTTGAAAGATAATATGTTATCTTTCAAAAATAGGGCCATATGTTAACACCTAAATTTGGTAAGGCATAACCGATTTGTTAGGTCAAAAATAAAATTAGATATTCCTGACCGATATTGAGATATCGATTAAAGAGGGAAAAGATAAGTTACAATTGGAATTATAGCCGATATGGAATTCAATATAGAGAGTCTTAGCTGAAATCGGCTCAAAGAGTAATTTATCTCCTAGAAGTTAAGGCCAATACACATTGTGGATCTTGAGTCGAAGAAAGATATGATCAGCCTAAGTGATATTGCTAACAACAAGATTTAGCAAATATAGCCGATTTAGGAAGATCAGGCTAAACATAGATAGTCTTAGCTAATATCGGCTTAGAGAAAAGTTTATCTTTTGGAAGTTGAGACCGATATGAATCATATATTTACAAGAATTGGAGGAGGATATGATTGGCCAAAGTGCTATATAAGAGGTCTAGAGATGAGAAGAAAAAGTGCCCAAAACCAATCAATCAACTCATATCTACTTTTTATTTACTTTCTGTCAACTAGGAATAGATTTTGTAACTTAGAATCTTCTCTATAATTCAAGTTTGATCAATAAAGTTGTGCACCATCGATTGTTGGTCATCTTCAATTACGCTAGTTATCCCAGGTTTGTTTCCATACCAATCTTATTACGCATCACCTTTTTTGGGGGAAAACATACATTTACCTATCGTCTAATCGATTGTAATAGTCGTTTAGTCCATCTAGCAGATCATACCATCCAATCGGCTGAGACGCCCACTTATCTTAGTTTAAGCTAATTATATCGGTTTGCACCTATTTATCTTGCCGATTGTAAGATCAAATCGGTTGGTACGCCACAAACCAACTTAAACCGGTGTTTGCGTGTATTCACTACTACCGAACATGTGTTTACTGCCGGGTCTACATTAGCATCACTGTCGGATGTGGACCCGGCACTACCTAAGTGGCAGTGATAGTCGAGGATTATCACTGCCGGATGTTAACCGGTAGTGATAATCACTATCACTGCCAGTTCAGACTTTCCACCCGGCAGTGATAATACTTAATTATCACTACCGGTCATCTTTTATTACCGGCAGTGATAAGTAACTATCATTACCCCATTTTTATCAATATCCGGTAGTGATATATAGTACCACTGCCCCTTTTTTCTTGTTAACCGGCAGTGATAACTCTCTGTCCTATTTTCATATCCAAAACTGGTAGTGATGAGTTTTTAAAACCTTTTTACATATATATTTGTTGCACCATATGTTGTAGCATATATATATTGTAAAGTAGTTGTATTACATCAGACGATATCGTTGTGCACAATAATCTTGGCATATCGCTAAAGTGTAATTCAAATACATTGAAGCATCATAATATTTAATTATTACATTGTTCATTCACTTTTGAAGCATCATAATATTTAAGTATTACATTGTTCATTCACAATCATTGCCATGTCACTTAAGCTACATATGCTCGTGAAACCCGCCATTCGGGTTGATAATTTCTCGAACGATGAACCCAAATGCGCTCTTGAAGGGCTTCAATTTAGGTAGTCGAAGCATTTCTTTGGTGCCCGACTTGAGACGCTTGTCATGGGAGAAATTGAAGCATTAATTAGTGTCATCGTCTTTATAAAGAAAAATACGGGTCAACATGTAATGATCGATATACCAGCTCGCTGTTGTATTCCGTACTGTCAGTGATGAATGCGTGGATATGTGTCATTGCGTAGTATCCACAAAAATTGTTCCCTCGGGGTTGTCTCAGGCATGGAAAATCGGTTTTTATTCTGAATTTCTTCGTGAATGAACGATACTGTTGGCTCTTCTTGCGGTATTTTGTGTACACCCTGTTTATGGTTTTGAGTAGTCATTAAAATTAATTAGGTGCAATGGGACGGAAGATTACTGTAGCAATAATGCAACGACTGAGTTTACCTGTCTAGCAAGTCTATTAATTCTTTGTATTAAACATCCGGTTTCCTCATTGAGTCCAAGACGGTGATGTTGCTTTAAGTCTAACATGATGGCGAGGGCGATCCGATGAAAGCTTCTGAAGCCAATTAGTCGTCACATTGTGTTGCATCAAATATCGAGACTAGTAGGCACGGAAACACGTACTGAAAGTTGTAGGGTAAAAGTATGTAGGTCTTGTCTTGTAGCTTTATCAACGCCTTGAGTGCGTACTCCTCAACATCATTTATCATTTTTGGATCTAGAATAAGTTTGCAGTTGACAAGGCCTGGGTCGAGGAATCCTATCTTTTCATTTTTGTTCGCTCTAAGTGTCATTGTCTCCTTTCTACATAAAAAAAGAAGTCAGACCTTCAGTTTAAGAGTACGTGAATATACAACATAAATTATACAAGAGACTTACAGAGTCCACATTCTTAATATGGACACGTCCAGGGCGTCTCATTGGTACAACTGATATAGTTTTAGGTGTTCTACCCAGAAAACACCGTCCATGTTGTGCAAATCCGTATCTTTGTATTTGACGGGGAAAGCATCATTTTTTGTCTCTTGGACATACTGCCAGTACCATTGACGTAGACGCCGTAATTGTGTGGTCAGTTTGAGCTCCTCATTTGGATCCAGCAAAGCTTCCCGTTAACAAATGGCCACTTTAGAGGGGGCTCCTGCCCTTTAGCAGCACCTGGCCTCCAGCAACAGCTGCTTTACTACCATCTCCTTTAGATTTCTTCCTAGAGATGCGATCGTAGTCTGATAGTTGGCTAAGTTGAGGAGCTTCAGTTGTCCGTCCTGTCATTTTAATCGTCGCTAAGTTCAGGAAGAAATCCTGTTTGGCAGCTTCTATTTCAATTTTAGCAGGTGGTGGCGTCTTCTTGAAGTCTTATTGCTACTGGCTTTACTTCTTCTCTTGTTTCTTCTTGGTCGAGTTCATATGCTCGTTTCTTGCTAAGAGTTTTGGCTAGCTTCACAGATGAGAACTTTCCCCGACCATGTAGAATGTTGAGATCGCGATGCTCTTTGCTTCTTGTCTTGTGGTATTTGGAGCGGAGAAGGAGCTTTCTTGGGGTGTCTTGTGGTCTTTGGAGCGAGAGAAGTTGCTTTCTTGGGTGACGCCGGAGGAGGAGGACTTTTTCTGGGTGGAGAGTTTGCCTCGTCATCGTTATTAAGATCATCGTCGTTGTCATCATCTGAGGCAAACTTTATATAGCGCTTGCGCCCTTGCGATGAATGTGCCTAGGCTTTGTCCAAGATTATTTTTCCCTCCTCGCCGGGATCTCAACCTCCACTTGCGGTATCATCAACCACGCATCCAATGAAACTCTGGCGTATCCCTTAGGAATTGGCGGTTATGCAACATCGCCCCTCGATGCATGGCCAAGCCATCCTTCAACCACCTTGATGGTAATGTTTGCTCACGGCGGTGCAAAGCTGCGATTAATGTCGGCTCTATGATTTTGTCCATGGGAAAACTACAGCCGAGTCCTCTTGAGAACGCCATGGATGCTTGGTGCTTTTATGAGCCCCGCGGGACTATGGTGCTTCTTGACCACCGTCATGTGGTGACGTTCGCTAAGGACCTTTGCTACCATTTCTCGCATCATTTCGGTGATTACGCAAATTCGACTTCCTTACGTGCATCCGGTATTCTATTTCTCGTACACGTTCATCCAACTGTTGTTGTCTGGATTTCTTTGGTCGCTTATAAATTTTGGCATCCTCTGGGAATGCTGCTTTCCAAGGTACCAAGCCAAACCCTCTAGTACGACCAGGGCGCTCCTTATTACCCAAGGCGCGTGTTAGCTCGTCGTTCTCCCTTCTTGACTAGAAGGAGCCCTGAATAGTTTGGGAGTGGGCATCTGTGATCTTCTTCGATATTTCTTCGTCTTTTTAAGCCACGAAGCTTAAGGCTACCATCATCCGACGAGTAGCTCCTATAGCGGCCAATGCTTGATCTTGGGGCCATCTCAGACGTCGCAGTAATAACTCCACTACGTGTTAGTTGTTCTTCCCGTGCATCCCACTTGGGTACTTTCCTCACGTACCCACCGGTGCCTAGTACATGGGGGTAAATATTCTTTTCTGAATTTGCCTTGTTCTGTTGGCTGATAGCCTGGGTTTCATTAGATTTCTTATACTGCACGAATTCATCCTAAAATTGCTCTAACCACGGGTATCTATTAAAATCTGATGTTTGATCCTTCTTGATATACTCCTTATTTAGCTTTGTCTTCCAGTTCTTCCATGCAGATCCCATAACGCTTAGTGCACGTTTCCTAGCAAACTCCAAGCGATCTTGGCCCGAAACTTGTTTGTCAACTCTGTCCACAATGTTTCCTTGATGTCATCGGGAACATATGACGGGCAATCGCGCTGACGTGTCCATGATTTGTAGATGATGGGCACATTATCTCTAGCCAAGACCCCGCATGCTGTCCGATATGGCCCAAGCAATGATACGGGTATAGCTGATTCTCCGACTACATTAAGGTCAACTATCACCTTTCGTTCACCTGTGCGCATCTTGCTGGGACCTCGCCCACTACGCTGGCTCGGTGCACCAGATGTCTGACCCTGCATTTTGATTGTTTCATTAGTCATTTGGCTCTGCTCTAATTTCATTGGGAAGCACATCCTACGAAAGAATCATTACTAAAGACTTACCTCGTGTACATTTGTTGCCTCGGGTTGTTCCAGATTGAGGAACCCTGTCGGGCTTTGATCTGGGCTTTGGTTCACGGGCTCAGCGCCATCCGGCACTTGTCCATTGTGAGAGGCCATGTGCAGCAAGTTTTCTGGAATTTTAAATTAACAAAGTCATGAGATGAATCGTCACATATATATCAACGTTGTGCATATATAAGGCGTAATCACCATTTTGCCATGCGTTAGAGATATTCTTTTTTTTGTTTCTATGTGATCTTAAAGATATCTCGTAAAATGCCACAATAGTGTCATATCGTAATTGCTTCAAAATCTCACATATACATAGAAATTGCTTCAAAATCTCACATATACATAGAAATTGCTTCAAAATTCAAATACATTGCATTTCACATATACATGACACATAGAAATTGCTTCAAAATCTCACATGTACATAGAAATTGCTTCAAAATTCAAATACATTGCATTTCACATATACATGACACATAGAAACTACTTCAAAATCTCACATACACATAGAAATTGCTTCAAAATCTCACATATACATAAAATTGCTTCAAAATTCAAATACATTGCATTTCACATATACATGACACATAGAAATTGCTTAAAAATCTCACATATACATAGAAATTGCTTAAAAATCTCACATATACATAGAAATTGCTTCAAAATCTCACATATACATAGAATTTGCTTAAAAATTCACATATACATAGAAATTGCTTCAAAATCTCATATGATACATAGAAATTGCTTCAAAATTCAAATACATTGCATTTCACATTGACACGATACATAGAAATTGCTTCAAAATCTCACATATACATAGAAATTGCTTCAAAATTCACATATACATAGAAATTGCTTTAAAATCTCACATGATACATAGAAATTACTTGAAAATTCAAATACATTGCATTTCACATTGACATGATACATAGAAATTGCTTGAATGTTGGAAAAGATGAGATAGTAAAAGCAAGTTTTTATTGATTATTCCATATAATATTATGAGCAACAACACATAAACCATGATCATTCGAAATGACGTAAATAGCAACAGATTGCATAAAGGCAATTTTATGTCATTCATATAACTAATCATGTCTAGCATGGCAATATGGAGATAATTATGTATGATTGCTCTCAGATTATTGGGTTTGAAAGAAGATTAGAATCTTCACCTCAATTACGAATCGTCAAGACTAATCAATTCAACGAAATAGGCCTTGAAACCTTACCACCTTAGAACGAACAAGAATTGATTATTATTTTGCTTACTGTTATATTCTCCTAAGAGCAGAACTAATCAGGTCAATTAGCTTTTTAACCCAACCGAACAAAGTTCTGACTAACAGAGAAATAACAATCATAGTGACAAGATAAATTCAGATTGCTAATAATTCTGATCAACTGTTCCAGTATGCACAAGAGAGATCAACAATTTAATAAAGCTGACTAGATAAATTCAGATTGCTAGTAATTCTCATCAACCGAACAGGCATGCAAGTTCTAATTAGGAGACAACTACAAATTGAATGAGCAAACAGACAAGAAACAATTCTTTAGTTTCAAGTGAACTACCAATTGAAGGCCTAATTCATTTCATCAATTGTCAAATTAATCAATAAGCCCAGTATCATCACAGAGCATTACCTCTCCTCCAGCCAGCAAGCATCAAGAAACAAGTGCAGTACCGAATCAAGTCTTAGACATTCATCACAGAGTAATTTAACCCTAATATCATCAGAGAGCAATAGGGGCACCCGAATCAAGCGCGCACACTCAATCAAAACTGTCGATTAGATCATGAGCAAATAGACAAGAAACAATTCTTTAGTTTCAAGTGATATACCAGTTCAAGGCCTAATTCATTTCATCAATTGTCAAATTCATCAATAAACCCAGTATCATCATAGAGCATTACCTCTCCTCTAGCCAGCAAGCATCAAGAAACAAGTGCAGTACCGAATCAAGTAATTTAACCCTAATATCATCAGAGAGCAACAGGGGCACCCCAATTGAGCGCACACACTCACTGGTGGGGGAAGTAGGATCGTCGAAGCAGCGCGATGGGGGAACACTGGTGGCGGCGTTAGTGGGGTGGCCAGGAGTGGGAGCGGCGGGTTGAGGTGATGCTTGAGCGAGAGGAACCAGCGGGTTAAGGGTGAAACCGGAGCGAGGAGGGCCTGTGGGTTGAGGGTGACGCCGGAGCGGGGAGGGCCGGCGGGTTGAGGGTCGGCGTGCAGATGAAAGCTAGGGCTCGGCGCGCAGATGAAATTTGTATATAAAACCAACTACTAATTTTTTTATTTTTATTTCAAATTTCAGCTATTCCAAGATTTTGCTTTGGACTTCACACAAAAACCAAATTGCTAATTTTCTTCAACTTTTTATTATGAATTTTAGTTATTTTTTTATTGTCGTTGACTTGAAATTTTTCTTTTAATTTCCTAATTTTCATTTAATCAATATTTTGAAATTTAGTTATTTTTCTTTTAATTTCCTAATTTTCTTTTATGCATGGCCTTTTTACATCAATTATATACTTTTTCATCCATTGGACATTTACTTTTTCTGAATGATCATAATAATCAATACTCCATACATTGCAAATTGAAGCATGTCCTTCGTACAAAATGTTTATATTACAAATTGAAGCTTGACCTTCATATAAAATAAAGCATATCCTTAATTATACAACTAAATTACAATCTGACCTTCATTATGATCGCGGCGTATGTATGTAGCTTCCTCTATGTCTTCCATGAGACCTAGGTCGATGTTCTCACCGAAAGGAGGAAGCTCATCGAATTGGTTATAGTCTTCCTCGTTGACTACATTCTCAACTCCCACCATCCTTCTTTTTGATTGAAGAACCACATGGCGTTCCTTGTCAGCCGGATCCCTTAGAAAGAAAATTTGTGTAACGGCATTAGCAAGTCCACGGTAGTGATACCGTACTTGTCGATGTTCACGCCCCTAGGTAGCCTGACCCACTGGCACCGAAAGAGGGGGACCTTCAAAGGCCCATAGTCAAGCTCCCAAATCTCTTCTATGAATCCATAGTACGTCTTCATATTACCATTGTTGTCATAGGCATCTATACGAACCCCACTGTTCTGATTGGTGCTCTTGTTATCTTGTGCTCTCGTATAAAATGTATATCCATTGATGTCGTATCCTTCAAATGTCAAAATTGTATATGATGGTCTCTTAGCCAGCGCTCTCAATTGAGCGCACTCTGTCTGCGTATGCATCATGTGTCTAAGCAACCAATCTCCAAAGTTATCTCTGTGCTCTCTAGCGATCCAAACCTCAGACTTACGTGGGTTTTTTCTTCGTAGCATGTTTTTATGCATGTTGACATACGGGGCTGCTACAACTGATTGGTGCAAAACTGTAAAATATGCTTGCGTGAATGAAGTACGATCATTTGTACGGATCAATTTCTGACCTAGTGTCCCATTCCCTTGTAGTCTCCCTTCATGACGAGATACGGGCACACCAATCGGTTTTAACTTTAACTGGCAGTGATAATATGAACCTTCCACCTCCCGCCGCCAACGACCGTCGCTCTTCCCCATTCCTCTGCTAACTGTTGCGCTTCCCTATTTCGGCAACTGTTGGGCTTCCCATTCCTCCTCTATATAATGTGCAGCTCCTCAATCTGTGGCGCTCCTCACAATTCACCACTGCTGCAAGAATGGCCCCCCCAAGAAGTGAGCACGTACTGGGCAAAGCACCGATCTGCCGCCAGAGAAGGAGGAGAAGGAGGAGGCGGAGGAGGAGGAGGGCGACGACGACGATAGCGGTGTTGGGGCAAGACCAACTCCGCCACTGAATCGGATTCGGAGGAGGAGCACCGCCGTAACTCCGATCGGTCATCCGGCGGCAGCTCCGGCGACGAGGAGGAGGAGGAGGACGACGACTTTTGGATATAGGGTTTCGCGCCATTTTTGCTTTCAAACGGTTAAAAGCCGTTGGCCCGTTATATTTTGTATATAAAATTAGGACTAAATATGTAATTATGGACTAAAAATGTTCTGCGCGAGATAAATTACAAATGTTTAATATGTTCGTTTTTTAACTAATTATGCTTTGATATGTTACATGCGAGATAAATTACAATGTTTGATATGTTACGTATCTTAACTAATTATGGGAACGTAATATCACTTGCCGGTTCGAGTAAAAGCGGCGGTGAAAATGGTCTTATCACTTTGCCGGTTAAAAACAAAAACCGGCAATGATAAATCACTACCGGTTTTTTATATAAACCGGCAGTGATATCTTCTTATCACTGCCGGGTCTCTCTAAAACCGGCAATGATATTGCCTCCATTCGTACGGGAAAATTATACTATTATTATCACTGCTGGTTGAAATTACAACCGGCAGAGATAATATTATCACTGCCGGTTGAAATTAGAACCGGCAGTGATAATATTATCACTGCCGAGTCGGGCCTACCCGGCAGTGATGGGGGTCGCGGATGAAGCAGTCTATAGTACTGATTCGAGCCGATCAATCTTTTATCATATTTTTTGACGCTAATAGGCGTCTAACATAAACTTTTCTGTAGTAGTCATAGTATTTGTAATTTTGCAGTATATCGTATGCATAACCGGTCGAGTCCTTGGATGCATACAGGACGGAAGCTCTATATATCCCCGCATGCTACGTGGTCTTAACCTGCGTATTTACTTCGTTTTCAACGTAGCCTCTTGGTGTCTTCTGTCGCGCGTGAAGAAACGGTAAACGCGAAACTTACCAAGAAAAAAAAAACCTACGAATTGGTAGCCGGCCGGTTGCTTCCGAATATTTGAGCTAAGTTTCGGCTCATTTGAGCAGATGATATGAGCTAGGCTTAAACTTGGTCGTTTAAACCACATTATGAAGTTGGTATGGCAGTTGCTCAAATTTTGTTTTTGCCACAAATTTTCCATTTTTTCAATTGAAAAATGGCTTATTTTGTTTGTTTTGCAGGTTAGAGGGGAGACGGAAGACAGGTCGGAAGGGCAGTGGATGGGTGAGAGCCACATGACGACGATCAAATGGCGGAAATTATTTTCTGGGGACGATCAGTCAACTAACCCAAAATAAAATCAGTCATTTCTGAGTGGTAGAGGCTCTCCTTAGCGGCAGAAAGATTCCATGGAAACTGATGCTGTGTTAGAAACATAGATGGGCGTCAACGTGTTGGACCGGTGGCCCTGCAGTCCGTATGAAGGTGGCAACTTAAGCAGTTCCTATAGGTGAGGACTATCCCGATCAAGGCATTACATGTCTGGATCAGTGAAAAGTATATTGATACAGTAAAAAATGGCAACATGTTTTTACACGGTATTCTCAAAAGATCTAAAATTGGATCAGGACCACTTAAGTTGCAATTCCCGTAGAACTGCATGAGACCCTATCCCAACACTATGAAATAACCTCGCAAAAAAAATGTTACGCTATGAAGTGCAAGAGTGACACCAAATTAAGGTTCAGATTACATCTCCAAAACAACTCAAAATGGGTTTCAACTTACTACTATAATTCTCAGAAAGGGGAATCCCATAAGAGAACACACAGCGGCATCAGCTTATTCCATTCCAGTAAATCAACGTGCGGCATTTCATTAATGCCTTGAAATAGCAAATTTCTCAGGATATTAATTAAGAGAGCATGCATGCATCATGGAAACTCTCCCTCCGGTGTGCTCTCCTCAATGTCCACCGTGTACACCACCACCGGGCTCCTCACCTCGTGCAGGCCGTCGGACCACACGACCGCTGCCGAGGCCACCACGTCCGCCTCCAGCACCACGCCGGAGACCGACACGGTGAAAGAGATCCTCTGATTCGCCGCACTGAACTCAAGCCTGCTCGGTGCAACGGTAACGGTGAGGCTGCCGGCAGCCAAGTTAACTGCGACCACCTTTGCGTCGTACACGGCGCCCGGGGAACCGACGTTGGTGACGGTCCGCGGGAAGCCCAGGGTGAAGTTCTCGCCGGGCGCGACGTGGGTGGCCATGGTCGGGTAGTTGAGGTCGCCGACGGAGCCGGCGGCCGTCGAGCCGTTTCCGCAGGCCGTGGCGTTGGAGCCGGTGATGAGCCCGAGCTGCGTGGCGTTGTACCCAAGCGCGCACAGCATGGCAACGTAGTCGCCCTCCGACGCGTCGTACACGAGCCCTGGGTCGCGCGCCTTTGCTGGGTTGAGCTGGCCGGCGCCGTACTTGAGCTCGCTGCTGCCGGAGTTGCCCGGCGTGTTCATCGGAGAAGCTGCACTCATTGTTACGATCTTATGAGCTCATTCCCGACTGATCAAAGCGAAACAGAGCCGCGTGATGTGGAATAAAGGATGGTTTAATCGCTTACCCGTGGTGATGAGAGCCGACATGATCAGCGCCGGCGACCAGTCGCGGTGGAATGACTTGACGTACGCCGCGGCGCCACTGACGTGCGGGCACGCCATGGACGTGCCGGATTCGATGTTGTACATGACCCTCCTCTTGTCGTTGGGGTTGCCTGTCGGTGGTGATAGGGCCGTCCATGCGGCTATGATGTCAATCCCCGGTGCAGATAGATCAGGCTGCGGTTAATTACAGGTCAACTATCAGTAATTCTACAGAGCAAAGGCCCCGTTTGAAATACAGAAAACGATTCAATTCCCGTAGGAACCGGAGAAAAAAAATCCCGTGTTCCAAACGGGAGGAATTAGTAGTTTTCCTTTGGCAGAGCACTAGCGATCAACATCTGATCCATTTGACAATTGTAGCATTAGTTCGTATGGACTGTCGCAGTAGTTGGATGCGCGTGTTGCGGTAACAAATTTTTATTGTTGCAGTTTGTTTTACTGTAACTTTTGCCAAGAAATAGCAGAAGATTTCAACTGAACTATACTTAGCTACAAGAATCTCCACCGCCACCCGGATGATGATGAAGACAGGGACGATGCTGATTGCCGTCGTGGGAGCCGTGACCGCCATGGGAGCCGTTCATGGGTGGGCCAGACTCTAGGCCGCAATCGCTCCCGTGGCCCGTCATCAGCAGAACTGCCGCCGGATTCGCTCTCCAGTCTCCACGGCATCATGCCAACGCCCTGACCACTGTCGGCCAGCTATGTGTTGCAGAGCGCGGTCGGACCAGTACCTCTCCAGGACGCGTGACGGGGCATCTTGCCGGGCGCCATCGCTCCAGGTCCTCTGAGCGGCTTCGCATGTTTTCATCGCATGCAGCCACTCGGCGAGGCTGCCCGACAGGCAGATCTTTGTAGCGTCGGGCGAGTCGGGGCCGGTCGGTCTCACCAGTGCGGCGTGGCTTCCATGCAACACCGGTCGCAGCGCCTGAACAGGAGGCTGTTCCAATGGACATCTCTCCACCAATGCAGATGGCCGACCAAATCGACCTGCCGTCAGCCCGCCGCAATGACCATGAGTTGCGAATGATCCACCTACAAAAAGAAGAATTCTGCCCCTGACCGGCTTCCTGGCACGACCCGATGCTAGACGAGGCAATGATCAGACCTGCGGCTCCCTATGAACTTTCAGCTCTTCTGCTCGCCAGATGGAGCGCACGGTTTCCTCCCATCCCTGTCAAACTTGTCACAGCCTGTAGGCTGCCCGCAAAACACTTCTGAGTTCTGACGCTGAGGGGAGGCTTGTATCAAGGCCATCCGCGAACCTGCTCTGCCAGCTAGGCCAAGCCGGCCATGAAGCTCTGACGGACTGTGTGCAGCCGCCTATCTCCAGCCTCGCCTCCATGCAGCACAGCCCGGTAGACCATGCCCCCTTGCAGTGTTAGCCGGATAGCATGGCCCCATCGCAGAATGCTCAACCTATGCTCACATGCTCACCAACTAAAGAAAACTCAAACAACCAGCACGAGGACACAAGCATCTGCATGCAGCACTTCCTGAAGGGCATCTTCTCCAAGCCTTCGCAAGCCTTACTTCCGTCACCCCTTTGTAGCAAAGTCAATCCCGCAAGTGGTGGCATTGACAACCATCCTCCGGCCGGTGGCAACGTTCATATGGGGGGCTATGTGCGAACGCTGGACTGCACCGCAGTCAGCGCCTCGCGTCCAAGCCAAAGACAGCGCCAACGTCAAAGATGGCGCAGAAACTCCTTGCGCGGCGCCTTGGCTTCTGCTGACCGAGGGCTAAAGAGGTTCCACCAGAAGCGCTGCACAAGTTCATCAGACTTTTGTTGAACTGCTCTACAATGACACCATTGCAGCCCTAAGAAGCATCTGCCGCATAGATGAGCACAGCCAGCAAGCTATGAAGGTGGTTGGGTCCTTGTTACTCATGTCTTTTGTTATCAGAATGTTGCTCTAGTTACTCATGTCTTTTGTTTCAAGCTTGCTTCATCCTGTCGCTCAGTACCGGCTGCGTCTAGTTGTAAGTCTTTTCCAGACCTCCGGGTCCCCTGCTGCCCTCTGGCGCCGAGGGCCAGTCAGTAGTCTGTGGGTTCTCCTCTAAGTGTCTTTTGGTTTCGTACCTCGCCTCATGGTCCATGTGACAACTGCAACGATTGCATGCTAATTAGTCCATTCTCGAATGCAACTTCTATATTCACTACCTCTTGTAATGCCCTTCCTTATTTAAGTGGCCTGGTCATCACAACATGTCTGATTGCTCCTTCATGAGTTGGAATGTGCGTGGACTTAACGCTGGCCAGACGCCTGCTGGTGCGCCAGACTCTTGAAGAAACTCGGCTCTGCTGTAGTGCATCGACCAACCCACACTCCGCCAAATTGGGCGACATTGCCTAGCCTCGGCTTCCTACTTGGCAGCTCAAAGAACTAGGGTGGGATCCTACTGCTCTGGGATGACGACAAGCTCCAAGTGACACACCCAAATGCATGCACTTTTTCACTGTTAGTATAGGTCTCACTCCGGCGATGACACCACCTTCTTGCTTACCATGTTGTCGGCCCAACAATCCTACAAGAAAAGGCGTCCTTTCTTGAAGAGCTCCACTCGCTAGCTCCTCCTGTTAGATGCCTTGGTTTATCCTCGGCGACTTCAATCAAATCTACGAAGTGATAAACAAGAACAATTCCAACCTCAATCACCGATTGATGGCACAGTTCCGTGTTGCAATCAACCGATGTGTGCCCTGCGAGATACCATTGCAGAATCGACGATACACTTGGCGTAACGAGCGGGATGAACCAACTCTGGTCAAGCTTGATCGTGTTTTTTGTAATCATGAATGGGATGCCCTATTCTCAAACCACCTGCTGCAGGCCCTCTCCTCCTCAATGTCTGATCACTGCCCGCTGCTAGTGACAACGAACCCGCCAAACCCTGGATCTTCAAAGTCGAGAATTTCTAGCCTCGCCTCTTGGGCTTCCAACAGCCATCCAGATGCATGGATTATGCCAACCATGTACACAAACTCATTCAAGCGTCTTGCGCTCAAGCTCCATCTTGGCTGCTGAAGCGCTTACGCCAGGAGCAATGCTCTCTTTGGTGACATGACTCAACAATTCCACTTGGCAAATGCCATCATCCTACGGCTTGATGTTGCTCAAGAATTGAGGGATCTCACCCAGCCTGAGAACCTCCCCCGCAAAGCGCTCAAACTCAGGGTCATTGGCCTAGTTGCAGTTGAAAGGGCTCCCAAGCGGTAGGCTTTGCGGATCTCATGGCTCAAGGAGGGGGATGCTAACACTCGTTTCTTCCACCTGAGGGCCAATGGACATCGTTGAAAGAATTTTATTCAATCATTTGCAGACCGACTCTGGGCATGGCCACACTGCATGGGGATAAGGAACACATATTCTACCAACATTTTTCACTCCTGCTGGGAACAAAGAGTATGAGCTCTCAGGACATCATCTGGCAACATCTTAACCTACTGTCCATGATTTGGCCGATGCGGATGCAAACTTCACAGAGGAAGAGGTACTACGCGCCATTCACTGACTTGCGGCCGATAAGTCCCGATACGGATGGATTCACTGCAACTTTCTACAAGCATCGGTGGAATTCATCAAGCCGACGACATCATGGCCGCATTAGCGTAGATTCCAAAATTGCCCTCAATGGCTTTCGCCGTTAAACATTTCATCCATCACCCCGATTCCTAAGAAAGAGGTTTCTAGTAGGGCTACGGACTCACGGCCCAAGATCTTGTCCAAAGTGTTGGCCTTGCGCCTATCCTCGCATATAGACTCGCTCATCTCACCCTCTCAAAGTGCTTTCATCGAGGGTATAGTATCGAGAGAACTTTTGGCCGTTCGCAATAGAGAGTGACATTACCACCGAGCGCACCCGCCCTAATGTTAAAACTTGACATTGAAAAATCTTCAACTTTGTATCTTGGGAATACCTTCTCTGCCTGCCAAGTAGGTGGCTTTGGCCGGTATGGCGGCGATGGTTGTCTTCATCTTTTGCGATGTCTACATCATCTCCGGTCGCTCAACGGGGTGCAAGGGGCGAATTGTGCATCGGCGTGGCCTCATAGAGGCGATCTCGCTATCGCCATATCTATTCATTTTAGCCATAGACCCATTGCACTTCATCCTCAAAAAGACCACTAAGGACGGAATACTATCACCCTTGAAAGGACAGCATCCTCCGCCTCTTCCTATATGTAGATGATATTGTAATCTTCCTAAACCCGGTTAGGAGGAGCTGCAGTGCGATTATCGATATCTGCACCACTTTGGGAGGCCTCGCTCATGCGAGTCAACTTGCAAAAAGCTCCATAGCCGCAATTCAATGTCCGGGCTTAAACCTCGAAAGCATCTTGCAACTGCTTCACGAGCATCATCTCACATTTTCCCATCAATACCGGGAATGTCTCTCACTTTAGGTTGTCTCGTGAGGGTCCACCTTGACCTATTCAAGATAAAGTCGCTGGCGTCTGGCGGCATGGCAAACAAGTCATCTCACGCCAGGGGATGCCTAACCTTGGTCAAATTAGTCCTCACCTCCATTCCAATTTACGTGTTGATGAGCTCAAGGTGTCCAAGAAATTTATTATGGACATTGATAAGATAAGGAGAAAATTCTTTTGGCCGAAGCAATGTCTAGCCAGCGCATGGTAGGAACCGCAAGGTGCGATGGACAAGCGTCTGTAGACCCTTTAAATTGGGAGGTCTAGGAGTGATGGATCTAGATAGGTTCGTCGAGCTTTTGGATTTAGCGCTTGCATTGGCTCAAGCACACAAATCCGGAAAGGCCGTGGTGCAATTCATCGACACCATCTTGCTGTGGTCGACCAGAGTCTCTTCAAGGCGCACAAATCTGGAAAGGCCGTGGTGCAATTTACGACACTATGCGGCGAGGTCAACCGGAGTCTCTTCAAGGCGGACACAAAAATCACTTTTGGTGATGGGCGGTGGCAACCTTCGGACCTCCAGATGGTTGTATGGTATAGCTCCACACCTCTACAAATACTTCAGGAGGAAGACAAGATCAATGGCGAATGCTTTGCAAAACAACAATTGGATTCGGGATATTCGCCGCCAGCTGACCCTGCAACTATTGAGGGAATATGTTCATCTATGGTAAAAAATACAATCAGTGCCCCTTCGCCCTGAATCGGAAGATACCATCATATGGACGTAGGCCTCAAATGGCATCTAGTCAGCTAGCTCGGCTTACCACTTGCAGTTCAATGGATGCACCCAAAAATCTTTTCTCACTACAATTTGGTCCGCATGGGCACCACTGCATTGTAAGATCTTCTTCTGGCTAGCACAACAAAATCGGCTATGGATTGCACAATGTTTGCGACTTAGGGGTTAGCCTAATCAATACTTTTGCCTCATGTCTCAGTCCGAAACCTAGAAATGGTTTTTCCACCTTTTAGTTGACTACCCTCAAGTCCGACGTGATGTGGTCCTCTATTGTACAATGGGTTCACGTGCCGTTCCTCCAAGCCGGACAAATAGGAGACCTCACAAGATCTCGAGCAATGGAGCTCGCCTTGCATACTCCACCACTCGGCCTCCTCGAAAGGTGTTAAAACCTTAATCATCCTAACATGCTGGCAATGGTGAAAAAAACACAACAATAGAATCTTCCAAAGGAATTAGGAAACTCACGAACAAATTCTTCAGTCTTTCAAAGATGAGGTAGCCAACTGGACTTTGTGGGGAGCAACACACCTCGACAATCTCATTCAGGGGCGACCTTAAAGGCTTTGTTCTTTTCCACCCCACCTCTCCTTTTCCTCCTTCGGATGCACTCTCCCACCTTGTATTATACTCTGTTTGTACTTTTGCCTTCTAATCCAATCACGGCTTTTGCTCTTTTTTAAAAAAATCTCCACCACTCATTTTGGTAAGGCAGATTATAGTGATATAAATTAATTATTCTCACATTAATTGAAAAAAAGAAGGATCTCCCCATTTATTTTGGTGGGACTAGACTACACCCGAACAAATTAACTATATATAAATATTAGAGTCATATAACAAATGCAGTTATATTTTAATTATTGAAAGTAGAGTTGTATAACAAAGATAATTATATCATAATATCTAACCGCGTAGTTGCGTAGGTAAATCTGCTAGTTTGTGAACTGAATTTTACCTTCAAGATGCCAGGAGAGATCAGGTTTGGACCCGGAGAGGAAAATGGGGCTGCCTGAGAATCGACCGTCGTCTCGGAGCTGTCTATTGTACCCACAGGATTACTGCAAATCAAGCGAAGGAAAGCCAGATAAAGTTTGTGAGTTCATCTATGCATGCATACACCAAACTTCTGGGATTCTGAACTGAACTCACCTAGTGCTGTTGACATAGGCCAGGATTTCATCGAACTGGTCCTGAGTTACCACGAGTGCAGGGAGAGGCACGGCGAAGGCGACGTCGGGGGAATAGCCGACCAGGACGGCGCCAGCCGCGCCGACCAGGAGCGGGCCTGTGCCATCGCTTGGAAGGCTGGGGCAGAGGAGGATCTTTCCCTTGTACGAGCCTCCGGACAGAGCATCTGGATTACAAGAACTGCAATGCAGAAGACTCTAGACGTAATTAAGATAAGAAAATTTCAGGTGCGTGAAAATTAGTGAAACCGTTAATCGCTGTACACAGTGTGTCTTCCTAAGATAAGAAAATTTCAGGTGCCTGAAGATTAGCGAAGCCGATAATCACTGTACACAGTGTGTATTCCTAAATTACCCGTGATTGGGAAGCACAAGTGCCACATTCTGTAGAGTTGGGAAGGTGTCAATGGAAGCTCCCTGTGTCAAAACAAGAACATTACTACATTTGATGAAACATTTTATTTGATGTTAGTTTCAGAAAGAAAAAAAAAAGCAGAGAAGGTCTTGTTTGAGCACTGACCACTATGGTCTTGCCGTTTCCAAGGACGATCTTGTCGACGAGCCGGCGATCGATGCTGCTCGCCGCGACGGAAAGCAGCCACGGCGCGACGTTACAGACGTGGCCGCTGAAGAGCCCGGAATTTCCTGCCGCGGTGGACGTGACCACCCCGCGCTTCATGGCGTGGAAAGAACCTATGGCGGCTGTGTCCCGGAAGTACGGCGACGGATGACTCGACCCAATGGAGAAGGAGATCACGTCGACGCCGTCGGCGATGGCATCGTCGAAGGCCGCGAGGATGGCGGCATCGCTGCAGGCCCCGGACGGGCTGCACACCTTGTAGATGGCCAGCCTGGCCCCCGGCACGCCGCCCCGGGCCGTGCCGGCGGCCAGGCCGCCGAGGCTCACGTTGCCGACCGCCCGGCCGGCCACGGTAGAAGCCGTGTGGCTGCCGTGCCCGTTCTGGTCCAGCGGTGACAAGCCGGCGCTGTTCGATCCGAAATCATATGCACGTGCACCGATGATTTTACTGCACATCTCTCAACGTTATTTTTCAACTTTCAACATATAAGACTCCGGAATACACGCAAAGAAAAGATCTTTCATACTTGTTGCACGTGAAATTCTGGCATGCGCCCTTCCATCGGCTCGGCGGCGGGCCGAGGTCCTCGTCGGAGAAGGACGGGGAGCTGGGCCACACGCCGGAGTCGAGCATGCCGACGATGACGTCTCCCTCCAACGGCAGGCTGCTCTGCGGTGTCTGAGGGAAGCCAAGAAGTCCCATGATCTTGTGGTCAGAAGCTCAAGGGTTCTGCTTGGGAAGATCGACACGATGCCCTCCATGCCTGACAAGCGAAGCTAACGATTCAGCAAGTGAACAGATGTTTATTTCGTAGCTTTGCTGTGAAATGCAATTGTGGGGAACATACTAGAGAGCCTTTGTGCCTCCTGTTCAGTTAGTCTGGCAGCAAAGCCATTTAGGCTTCTCTTGTAACTGTGGAGGATCCTGTCCGAAGCAGAGCTGCATAAAAGCATAGGCAAAGTTTTAGCCACCAAGGGCCAGTTTGGAACGCAACTAACGGAATTTCTTGAGCCACCGTACGGCTAGTTATTGCAATTCATATGTTTGTACCGAAACATATAATTGTATTTGTTATACAACTTTAATACTACTTACGATGAAAACCCAACTGTATTTCTTATACATCGTATTCAGATCTGATTACTCAGCATAGCCATAATTTAGACACATCAAAATCAACAGTGTAGCACTTTCTTTTTTTTTCCTCCGATTAACATGGCAATATCTAGCTCTTGAGAGCGAATGTAAGTAGCTTTTTTTTCTATCGCTTTATAATATGATAAGTAGCACAATTTCTCGTGTAATTACATGGCTAGATATTGCAAGATATTATATTCATTATATGTCTCTAATACATTTGAAAAATATAGTTGCATTAGTTATAAAATTGTAACATTTGTAATACCTATATATGATCAACCTGGCCCTACAAAATATATATAAGTGGTACATATCTTCTCTTGTTTCTCTATTAATGAAAGAAATAATAAGAATTTTTCTTTTTCTGGTTTAAGTATTATTGTGGAATCTTCTAGGCCTCTGAAAAGAACAAGGCACCTTGAATATCACCTGTATGGTTAAAATGTTGTATATATATAACTAGGATAGTTTTCGCTTCACGCCACGTGTGTTGTTGTTTTGCGCAGAAACAATTTTGTTTTTCATCGGTGTTTTTTTTTAAAAAAATCGCCGAGAAAACGTGTGAAACAGTTGAAAGGATACAAAGCGCAATGGCGTTTTTTCATTTATCTAGGGTCCTCTTACAAAGGAACCACAATTGCGCTAAATCGAAAGGTTCTTTTCGTGAAAAACAGCTGGAATGATCCAAACGTAACTATGTTCTTTTTTCGGTATTTATTTAGGGTCCTTTCACGAAAGATTCGTGATTTTTCTGAACTAAAAGGTCTTTTTCGTAAAAAACCGTGGGAAAGACCTACACGCAATTACGCATTTTTTGAGGGACCTACACGCGAAAAAAATACAAGCCGAAGTTGGCATGGCTAAAGTTTGCGGAATGTAATATAGGTATGATTTCACATGAAAACAGTTCAATTCACGTAAATATCTAGAAAAACATAGGTCAGACTCTATAAGTTCGATCACACTGGTGATTTGGGCTTGTAATCAAAAGCTAAAAGCCATTTGTCTATTAATAAAAGGAAAATTTTCACTTTTTAATTCTAAAATCCGACCTGGTTTGATTTTCAACCATAAACTCAAACCGCTCACTTTTCAACCTCAAACTCCTAAAATCATGGACTTTACCTCCTCATCTAAACTGGGGTGGTTTTCACCGATGTGTCATCCGACATGGCGCCAACGTGGCTATGGTTTTGACACGCTTTCATGTTTTGCTGATAACGCATCCAAGTGGATAAGCTCACTAAGCAAAAAAATTAAAAGAAATGTGACCCACATGTCATACCCCAACAATATCTTCTTCTTCTTCCTTGTTTCCTCCCCCAATGGCAGATCCACGTCCTCCCATCTCTTGCCACGGTCGCCACCTCCCCGTTCCTCCACCACCACCAAAGGTCCAAAGCCATTGCAGCCATTTCCTCTTGCCTTTGAGTCACGCGCTCCCTTGCTCTCCACAACACGCCACCCGCATCTGCACCGCAGGGTCGACGTCTTCGCGGCAATGTTGCCCTCCATCTCCAACACCGGCAGGAGGGCTCACTAGACAAGGCTCGAGTGACTGCAGGAAGAAGAAATAGGAAGGGAGGAAGACAAAGCTTAGTGCTGTTATTCCTGTCTCCCTCGGTCATGGTTGATGAGCCCTTCGTCGCCAGATCCAGTGATTTTGGCGCAAGCGAGCTGGATCTGTCGAGCTCAAGCTCTTCCTCATTGGATATCGTCGCCTCCTACTCCTCCCCACAGGATCCAGTTGCTGCCATTTTCCACCAGCCTCTTGAGCCCACTGTCGCACTGGTCTTTGTCCTCGCCGAGGTCATCTCGCGTCGCCTGCTCATTATCGCCACAGGGGTAGGCATTTGGGCTGGCTTTTTTGTATGGCCCGAGGCACAATGACACGATACGGTTCAAAGTCTGGCATAACATGAAGTGGATCATGTCGAACCGATATGACACTATAGCACAGGCTGTGTCGGGCCTAAGAATCGGACACGATTGGCGATATGGTCCGGCACGACACTCAGTATGACTGAGCCGTCTGTGCCCAATGATCTAGGGCATGAGGAATAAACACAACATAAAGGTTACCGATTCATAGAACATGAGCACTATAGACGCACGTACCAAATAGCATGGACACCACTCGTCAGCCGACACCTAAGAGAGATAGGCAAGAAGGGAGAGAGCTAAGAGATTGAAAGAGATTGAAAAAAGTCTGCCTCTCCCCCTTATCTCTTTTAATCTCTCTCGACTCTCTCTGTCACCCGTCTCTCTCAATCTCCTCTTCGCCCGCTCTCTTGATCTCTCGCTTGTCTCCCTCACTCTCTTTCTCACACATTGCCCTCTTTCTCACTTGTGTTCAAAGACATCTCCTCACTTTATGTAACTATTAAAGAATAAATAATTTTTGTTCTTTTTCCATAATATTTGTGTCCACTGTCTCAACTCCATGCATCTCCATCTCATTTCTTCTCGTTGCAATAGTGCAAATGGGTTGGGTGCAGGCCAACATGGCATGAAAGCAGACCTGAAACGCAGATGGGTGTGTCTAGGCTTACCGGCGGCCGTGCCGGCAGTCACGACATGGCACGACCCGTCGAGTGCGACTTAGCACTGGTTCGACACGGCACGATGGGCGGTCTTGGTCGAGCCGGCCCGCAAGACGACGCCTCACCTCTAAACACCAAGGTGGGCATGACCTCTCTCTTGTTGTTGTGGTCGGCGACACTACCAAAGAACACCATCGACCCCCATTGTCACTGGATTCGAGCTTCTCTTCGTCACCATCACCATTCTCGTCTAGCATCCTTCAGCTCACCCTCTTCTCCGCCATCATCAAGCCTTGCTCGGTGGGTAGCTCCACCTTGGACATCACTTGGCAACAACGACCAAGGTCCTGATGCGGATTTTTAGAGAGAGGGGGAGGGGGAGGAAGCAAGAGGTGCTGGCGATGAGAGGGAGATGTGAAAGAATATGTGAGGTAGGCATACATCGCCTATGTTTGTGCCTGTGGCTTCTATATCAACGATGGATGATACAACAGCGGAAAATCACCCCAGTATGGGTTGAGAGGATAAAGTGGATTGTTTTGAGAGTTGGAGGTTTTAAAGTGAATAGTTCAGAGTTTTAGACTGAAAATTAAACTGAAGCCAGAGCTTATGGTTAAAAAGTGGAGTTTTTACTAGGTACAATTTTGAGAAGAAAAGAAATTCTGGGTCATACGATGATACGATGCTACTTATGATTTTTTTCTAGAAGTTCGTGTACTCGGACGAAAAGAAATACCTGTCATCAAGGATCTGGTCCAGCAGGTCGTGATGAGCAGCTTCTACAGCAGAGAAGCCATCCAGTTCTGACGATTCTGACCTCAGCAAGTGCCCCATGTACACAATGTACACCTTCTCATGTATAAAAATAATAATTATGAGACCCAAGCTCATGCAGGTCGTGATTAATACAGCACACGGTTTTGCTAGCATTAAATTGTCTGATTCTTTTGTTAAGTATAAGTCTATTTTAGGTTCAAAGTCATTATATATCGAGAGTTTAAATTTATCAGAATTTTCTTTTTTGTAACTCTCCATATATAATGAATTTGATCTTGAAATTTCATATATAGGTAGGGCAATCTATGAAGTATATCTACAATTTTTTCAGAATTTTTCGTGACTTTTGTTAATTGATGTGCGGTGTGTACACGAAAGATCTGTGTACACAGGATACGTTATATATATATATATATATATATATATATATATATATATATATATATATATTAAACACAAATCAATCACCTCACAAATAGACAACCCTGTAACATCTATAATTAAATATAAGCATATGAGAAGGAGAAGCACTCGTGTACATATATATATATACACGCATGCGTGCATATCTGCTCTGACCTGCTGTCCCCCATCGCCGCCACTGACTTTGGAGGCATTAAGGCTCACGGTGAAGAGAGCAACCAGAAGGAGAATAGGAGCTTTGAAACAACGCATCGTGTTCTAAGCTTGGGGCTAATCAGCACATGAACACTGATGATGAGTATGAAACTATGAATAATGGATAAAGGTCTACGGTCAGTTGATTTATACACAGCAAATTAGCAAATGTATAGGCCTCATCGATGCGTGCTATACAGGCGGCATTGGCAACCACCAGCTTGCAATGCTACAAGCATTGTTGGCTCCGTAACTTCATTTGTGTTCGTTCAAAGAGGGCGTGGGATCCGGCGTTCGGCAATATACATGTACTTACTACGAAACATGTCGGTTTTCTCTTGTCGGAATATCCAGCAATATCCTAGCTGAAACATATGTGTCCTATCCAAGAACATGCTTGGATGACAACACCCACCAAAAGGAACATATGTTTGGATGAAAGGCCGGATCAAACTATCATCAAGTTGGAAAGTTAATATGTTATTGGTCACTCGATCGTCTCAACGTTGAAGAGTACGTTATTTTGACAAAACCAACACTATCATAATACCGACAATTCGAGAGGAAGTAAAGGACGAGGCCAAGTCATCATGCTCCTTATGCCTCGGTTGACATACGTGCTGCGATGGGCAGGGTAAAAGATCCGATCTTGCGAGGGAGCTCAAGCTCCAAAACCCACCCCCTTTGGACTATAGGCTGTAACTCAACTGCATGAAGCATTAGAAATCGCTGGTGCCATTCTATGACGAATTCCTTTTCAAGGCCTGTACACATCTCTTGTCATACTATATGAGCTAGCTATGCTTGAAATCACACCGTCGGTCGTAAGGAGTGAAATGCCTAAGGCTAGGCTTACAAGGGCAGTGAAGTCCAAACAAGTATGCGGCTAGATAACCGCCTTTTCAGGAGAGCATACTAGAGTCAACTTTTCTATGTCTGTCATTAGGGAAGATGAGAGCAAATCTGACTCGTAGTGTTCTCTATCATCTTTTCTATACTGATCTATAGCTACCTACCTTGCATGTTCTTGACTTCCTCTTCTTACTTTGTGTTTTTTATTTTTGTTGAGTTTATTTGTGAGTTCTCTGAACTTAATTATACTAATAACTCAACTTGCACTAGAATTTATTCTTAAAATTGATTCACTTGTTGCATGTTTGAGAGGTTGTTTATGCATTACATGCAGACTTCATTTTCTGTTTTAATGAGCTTAGTCTATTATGCAAAAGAGTTGCATTCATGCTATGCACCTTTCTACTCTTCTAAAGATCATTACTAGTTTAGTCATGTCTAAGTTCATTTTGCTTTATCGTACTAAGCTCGCTAAAATAAAAATTGAGCTTTAATGAAACCTTGTAGTTTTTACTTGTTATGTTTCCTCACTAGGTGCATATGTCATGATTTGTAAAATCTTGGATTTCTACTAAAGTCTCTATAGCAGTTTGGGTGAAGCTAAATTGATCTATACTAGAGTCCTTCACATGCTCATAAACCTAAGTGCTAAAATGGTCAAAAATTGACTTTTATGTGCAAATTGATCTCAACACTTTACATTCATGAGACTGTTTCCCATTGCACTTGGGATGAACTTGAAATTTGTCATGTATGACCGAGACCATTCTTTTAAGAGTCCTTCTTGAGATGGTCGACGATGGCTTGAGTCAAGCGCACTTGAAAATGCAAATAAAAAATATGTAAAGAAAGCAAATAATGTTAAACATTTGCACCCCACTATGTACGTTAAGTTTTAAAACAAAAATTTGTATTAAAAGAAGATTAAGCATGAAGGATCTTTTATACATTTGTAGCTTCTCCAAAGTGTTGATTGGGTTAAACTATAGGTCATCTATTTGATCCTTTGTATGGCTATGCTTTTAGTTTGGATATTATGCTAAGTATTGCACTTGTTGAAATCATGCAAAAATGATAGTCTTATTTGTGTTTGCTAGTAAGGAAATTACAATTTGCACTTGGACATATTTTTGTGAGTTTTTTTTATTTCTAGAGCTTTTGTAAAAGACTTGTTCTTTCTATTGGCTTACTCTAAAATCATTCTTGCAAATTTGGTCAAGATTTTATGTCCTTAAGCTCGGGCGAAGTGAGGCTTTATAATCAAATTGCTTTCTTTTTTGCCTTCAAACTCATATTTGTGCATTTTGTAGTTTTTGTCAATATACTCATCAAGGAGAGATTGAAAGGCCATGTGGAGGTTGATCCATATTTGTGATGAGTTATTGAAAGTGTTTAAGCATGTGGTGATCTAGTTTGAGTTTGTTTTGAATTCTATTTTGAATATGAATAAATTTGAGGTCTTTGTCGGTCGGGATGGCGATGCGGCCTTGGAGGCGTGGTAGTGTCGGCCAGCAATCGACCAACTTTGGATGGGCGGTAGTGCCACCTATTAGAGCTACCAGCTGTGGACACGGTAGTCTTTTTCCAGAGAGGGGTCTCTTGGGTGTGTCTATTACCAGCCATCTAGGAGCAGTGGTGTTAGGGCAGTGGCACGTCCAAAGGCGTGGTAGCTATTTTCTAGAGAGGTTCTCTTAGGGTTGTTTAGTGTGAGCAACACTACCGGCCAACCAGGAGTGGTAGTGCTAGGGGTGCGGTACTACTGGCCTAGGTGGCGGTAGTGTCGACTTTACTGCAATTTGTGCTTGTTTGCATTAATTATTGTTTAATACATATTATTATAAACAGTGCTATGTGATATATTTCTTGTCTGTGTTCTTGCAGCACTGTGGTGCTAGGTTATGGTGAGATGATAACGAGACCGGGACTAGGTTAGAAGAGCTATGGTACAGAATGGTTGAGAACGATGAAAGATGACGAAGGGCAATTTTGGTGGCTATAAGGCTGGTGCTACTGGCCGGTGGTAGCACCGACCACCCCTGGTGCATAATTTCCAAAATGTGTGTTTTGTGGCTGATATGAAAAAATTGATCCTGGTGCTACTGGCCCAAGGGCGATAACACCGACCTAACTAGGCCCAATGGTCACTGATAGTGCATTTAATACTGCTCAGTAACAGAGTTGGAGCTAGAGGAGTAGTGCTACCGGCCCAAGAGTGGTAGCATCGGGTTTCGAGTCACTTTTTATGATTCTTTAGTCCAACGGCCAAATTAGTTGGTGAGGGTTATAAATACCCCCACCTGTATTCTAGAGCAACTCTTGGACCTCATTGATAATATTTGAGCTCTAGCAAGTCTTCAATTCACTCTTGTGCATTAAATTCTCATTTTGAGAGAGTTAGGAGCAATTCGAGTGTTGCATTTAGTGTTGAGCCTTTAGACACTTGATTTGACCTCAAGCAAGCGTCACGACTTGTTACTCTTAAAGGTTGCCGCCTCCTAGACAAGCCATATAAGGCATGAGAGGCGGAACCTCAGGCCATTGGACAAAGAGAACAGTCTTCTCAGTAGCCACATCAGTAGGAGCCCAGAGAGGAAGGGCAGCAAGCTCATCCATCTCAATAGTTTTATTCTGGTCCATCTCATGAGAGTTTTGATAGCTTGTATAGTGTCATGATGAGCAGCTTTACGAGTCTGAAGACCGACATGATGAGCTACTTTATTCGTGTCAATGAGTATTAGTTCCAGATTCGATAGGTTGTTGAGGAGGTTTGGGGGCATTTTTACTCCATTGACCCCACCATTCAGGAGCTTTGCACCTCATTCCAGGAGTACCGCTCTGAACAGGCACCGCTAGCGTTTCACTATTATGGGCATCGCTGTACTCCTCCATCTTTTTGAACATATCTTGGAGTTGCTCTGTTTTTGGTACTTGATGCCAAAAGGGGAGAAGAAGTAAAGTATGGAGCATCATGAAGCATGGAGTAAGTCTACTTTGAAGTTGAAGCTGTTCTAGAGAATTAGCTTATTATTACTATATATGTGTGTTTATTAAGCTAATGAACCTCATTGTCGCTTTTGGATGTTCATGGTCCAATGTTGTTCATTGCTTGGATATTTAAAATGTTGATGTTTGGATGTTTATGTACTTTAAATTCTTATCCTTGCTTAGTACTAAAATTTCATCTATGGTTCATTATTCCATATTCATTTTCATGCTCAATATATTCATTACATATATATTGTTATCCTTGGACTCAATATTTAAAGGGAAACTCCGTCAAAATTTCCAACAAATCTCAAGTGTGCAAATGACAACTCTTTATTCATACGCAGACCTTTAAGGGGAGTTTTCAATTCAATATTGTGGTTTTAATAATGTTTTGCTTCATATGCACTACTTCATTTCAAGAAGCAAAATATTGTTAAAACAAAATTCTTGAGTATACAACATGACCTTCTTGTTATATGCTCAAAATTTAAATTCAATTCATTTCTTATATTAGGATTGTCATGAATTACCAAAAAGCGGGAAATTGAAAGCACCTAGGCCCCCAAATTTGATTTGGTTTTGGTCATTGATGACAATCGTGATTAATGGACTAATATTTTCTTTTGAGAATATTTAAAATAGATTGGTCCTAGTGCATAATTTCCAAAATGTGTGTTTCGTGGCCGATTTAAAAAATTGAGCCTGGTGCTATTGGCCCTAGGGCGGTAGCAACGGCCTGGCTGGGCCCAACGATCATTGATAGTGCATTTAATGCAATATAGCGACCGTTAGGGCTAGAGGAGTAGTGCTACTGGCCCAAGGGCGGTAGCACTAGTTTTTCAGGTACTTTTTATGATTTTCCCCCACCTGTATTCTAGAGTAACTCTTGGACCTCGTTGATCATATTTGAGCTCTAGCAAGTCTCCAGCTCACTCTTGTGCATTAAATTCTCATTGTGAGAGAGTTAGGAGTAATTCAAGTGTTTTATTTAGTGTTGAGCCTTTAGACACTTGATTCGACCTCAAGCAAGCATCAAAACATGTTACTCTTAGAGGTTGCCGCCTCTTGGGCGACTTGGAGGCGATTGTGCACGATGAACTTCTCACGAAGATTGTGAGAAACCTTGGCAAGCTTGTGAAGGTCATAGTTCGCCTACCCAAAGCGAGGAAGAACTACCAAGTGATCGTGGGAGGCTTGTGTGGATTGGAGACTAAAATTTCAGCAAAGGTAAGTTCTTGTGGATCTTCTTGGGTTGGAACATATTCTTGATAAACTTCTTAACCTCTTATGCATCCAAGATTCAGTAGAGACAGATCAAGAAGAAGGAGGTGAAGCACAGCTCAAGTTGCATAAAAGAACTAAGCAAAAATGCAAGAACAGAAATAGATTTCAGAACTTAAATGAACTTGGATCTTGAATTACTTAGAAAGTTGGTTACAAACCCACACCTCCAAGTGTGCAAAGCTCAACAGAGCACAAAAAACAAAATAACCTTTCTCTAAGGTTTGGTTCCGACCTTGGTTCCAACCAAAGGTACCAACTAAGGTATGGAGACATTCCTCTACCCTTCCATTTATAGCACAATTGAGTTAATCTCCACCTTTGGATGGCTTCTTTCTCCAATAAAGAACCTCATCAAGGGCTATGATTAACTCTCACTCTTACATGGGCTAACCCGAAACTCAACAAACATCACGTGTTTTGACCATACCCTTTAACACTAACTTAAGCACCCCTCATAAATTCAAGAAGGACAATACTCTAACACCAATCGATATGCAAATATTGATTGCTATGAGCATAGTATGATGAGAAGGGGCACATCGCCTCTCATTGTCCCAAGAAGGAGGACGACAAGAACAAGTCGTCCAAGAAGAAGAAGGCCTTTCAACGGAAGAAGAAACTTTTCAAAAAGTTTCACAAGGACGGCAAAAGCAAGGCCAATATTGGAGAATGGGATTCCAAAGAAAAGTATTCAGACTTCGACTCCTCCAAAGATGATACACCCTCAAAGAAGAAGGGTCTAACCAGTGTCACTATCAAGGAGGCCTCTTTGCCATCCGTCACTCCTTTTTGTCTCATGGCAAAAGGAGAGTATAAGGTAAAATCCAATGAAGATAATGAACCTACACATGATGAGCTCATGTATATGCTTGAGAATTTGAATGAATACCTCGGCAAGGAAAAGTCTAAACATAAGGCTTTGAGAAAAAATATCTTTCACTCAAAGATTCTTATGAGGAGCTAAAGCTCCTTGTCAAGGAGCACTCAAAGCCTCAAAATGATATAGGCATTAGTTACAATATTATTGATGATATGCCTAGTCTAGAGATTGACTCTTGTTGTATATCAAAAATTAGCATCGTACATCATGTGATGATCTTATGGACATGCCTTCTAGCTCATGCTCTAGCTCTATTTCTACTCATGAAAGTTTAATTGTTGAACATAATGAGCTTAAGGAGCAAATGAACAAGCTAAGTAAGAGTTTGGATCGGTGTTTGAAGGGCAAGGAGACTCTTGATAAAATCTTGAATAACCAACGATGCTCCTACAATAAAGAAGGCCTTCGATTAGTGCCCAAGAAGGGTAAAAATTAAGTAACAAAGCTCTTCAGTTTGTAAAATCGAATGGGAAACTTTGTTATAAATGTCATGACATAGAACACATAGCAAGTGATTGTCCATTAGGTAAATCTATCAAAAATAATATTTATGATTCTTACTATGTGCTTAAGAAATATAGCAATAGTAAGATTATCGCTAAATTTGTTGCACTCCTATACTCAGTCATAGAAAGAATGCTATTTAGGTGCTCAAAACCTTGTTACTAACCTCCAAGGATCCAAACAAATTTGGGTACCTAAAAAGATTTGATTTTTTATAGGTGAACTACAAAACCGGTGTACGACATTGGGTGTAGATAGTGAATGTACTCAACACATGACCAACGATCGAAAAATGTTCACCACATTTGAAATGGGAAGTGGCCAACACTATAAGATCACCTTTAGCGATAATAGCAAGGAAAAGGCATTAGGATTGGGTAAAATTGCTATCTCAAATGATCTTTCCATTTTGAATGTCTCTTTAGTAGAAACATTAAACTTTAACTCGCTATTCGTTGCTCAAATTTATGATCTTAGTCTTAATTGTACATTCTCTAGAGATGGTGTTGTCATTTCTAAAGAAAATGATTATTCTTTAGCATTTAAAGGCTTTAGTTTTGAATATTTATATTTATTTGACTTCACCTCAAATGAATCATGTCTTCAAACTTGTTTAATTGCAAAAACCTCTTTGGGTTGGTTATGGCATTGAAGACTAGCTCATGTTGGGATGATTCAACTTAAAAAGTTTTTCAAAAATGATCTAGTTGTGGGTTTAAAAGATGTGAAGTTTGAGAAAAATAAACTTTGTAGTGCTTGCCAAGCTGGTAAGTAAGTGGCTAGTTCTCATCCTTCAAGGAGTATTATGTCTATATCTAAACTATTAGAGCTCTTACATATGGATTTGTTTGGCCCAATAACCTATAAGAGCATTGGGGGCAATTCTTATTATTTAGTCATTGTAGATGATTATTCAAGGTATACATAGGTCTTCTTCTTCGATGATAAATCTGAAGCCTCTGGTACTTTCAAAAGTTTTGCAAAAAGGTCTCAAAATAAATTTAATTTTAAAATAAAGGAATTCATAGTGATAATAGTTCTGAGTTCAAGAATACAAGAATCGAATATTATTGTGATGAACTTAGAATAAAACATGAACCTTCCGCCACCTACACTCCAGAGCAAAATAGAGTTATACAATGAAAAAATTGAACATTAATTGAAATGGCAAGAATTATGCTTGATGAATATGGTACTCCCGATATTTTTTGGGCGGAAACCATAAATACCGCTTGTGATGCAACAAATCGCTTTATTTGTATCATCTTTTGAAAAAGACTTCCTATAAGCTTCTCATTGGAAGAAGATTGAACATCTCTTATTTTTGAGTTTTTGGTTGCAAGTGTCATATTTTGAAAAAAAGGATATTCGGCTTTCAAAATTTCAAAGTTGTTGCGATTTTGATTTCTTGCTTGGTTACTCTTCAAATAGTAAAGCTTATCATGTTTTCAATCAAACCAAAGATTCAGTTGAAGAGATATTGATGTTGAATTTGATGAAACTAATGGCTCTCAAAAAGAGCAAGATAATTTAGATGATGTAGGTAATGAAGGCTTGAGACAAGCAATGAAGAACATAACGCTTGGAGATATTAAGACGGAGGAGGGTAAAGAAGATCAACCTTCATCCACTCAAGTCAAACCATCTACTTCCGCAATGCCAAGCCAAGCTCAACAAATTAAGGTGGATGAGAAGGAAAATGATCAAACACTTCAACATCTAACCCAAAGAATCCATCATGTAATCTCCAAGGATCATCCAATAGATCAAATATTAGGTGATGTTAGCAAGAGCGTTCAAACTCATTCTCATGTTACTTCTTTTTGTGAATATTACTCATTTGTTCTCCTTTTGAACCCTCTCATGTAGATGAGGCATTAGATGATCCAGATTGGGTGAACTCAATGCATGAAAAGCTTAACAACTTCGTTTGGAATGATGTATTGACGCTAGTCCAAAGACTCAAGGATCACAAAGTCATCAGGAAAAAATAGGTATTTGAAAATATGCAAGATGAGAATGGTATTGTGGTAAGAAATAAGACAAAATTAGTAGCATAAGATTTCACACAAATTGAAGGACTAGATTTTTTGTGAAACCTTTGCACTCATGGCTAGATTAGAAGCCATTCAAATCTTGCTTGCATTTGCATCTTTCTTTGACATTAAGTTATTTCAAATAGATACAAAGAGTACATTTTTAAATAGACAAATATCCGATTTGGTATTTGTTGAACAACCTCCCGGTTTTAAAAATCCTAAACACCCAAATCACGTATACAAACTCTCTAAGGCGCTATATGGTCTCAAACAAGTTCCTAAAGCATGGTACGAGCGACAAGATTTTCTTCTTTCAAAAGGTTTCAAAATTGGGAAGGTTAATACAATACTCTTCACTAAAATAATAGATGGAGAATTATTTGTTTGCCAAATTTATGTTGATGATATTATATTTGGTTATACTAATGAAGATTTTTTCAAACAATTTGGTGATATGATGTCTAGGGAGTTTGGGATATCCATGATTAGAGAGTTGAGCTTCTTCCTTGGACTTCAAATCAAATAACTCAAGAATGGGACGTTCGTGAGTCAAACCAAGTACGTGAAGGATCTATTCAAGAGGTTTGGCATTGAGGACACAAAGCCCATCAAGATTCCCATGGCATCCAACGGGCATATTGATCTCAATGAGGGAGGTAAACTAGTAGATTTAAAACTTTATCATTCTATGATTGGTAGTTTGCTTTATCTTATCACATCTAGGCCTGATATCATGTTTAGTGTTTGCATATGTGTATGTTTTCAAGCTTCTCCTAAAGAGTGCCATTTAGTGGCTGTTAAAAGAATTCTAAGATATTTAAAGCATTCCTCTAATATAGGCTTGTGGTATCCCAAGGGTGCTAAATTCGATTTAGTTAGATATTCGAATTCGGATTATACAGGTTGCAAAGTGGATAGAAAGTGCACTTCGGGAAGTTGCCAATTCTTAGGTAGATCCCTTGTTTCGTAGTTTTTCATGAAACAAAATTTTGCAGCCCTATCCACCGCCGAAGCTAAATATATATCCACCGGTAGTTGTTGCACTCAATTATTGTGGATGAGGCAAACTCTAATGGATTATGGAATAAACTTTAAAAGTGTGGCTCTTTTATGTGATAATGAAAGTGCGGTTAAGATAGCCAACAATCCGGTGCAACATTCAAGAACCAAACATATAGATATCCTCCATTTTCTAAGAGATCATGTGAGTAAAGGTGATATTGTGATTAGTCACATTAGAACCGAAGATCAATTAGCAGATATCCTCACCAAGCCCTTAGATGAAGTACGTTTTTGCAAATTAAGGAATGAGTTAAATGTCATAGATATTTCTAATGTGTCTTGAAATCATGCATCATGATTGATTCTTCTATTTGGTGTTATTTGTTTTCATTTGATCTTTTTAGTTATTTTGCTAAGCAAAACATTAAGGGGAGTATTATACCATTTATAAGTATATTACATCTCTAAAATGTGAAAATATCAAATAAGTGTAAATATCCTTCAAAAGGGAGATTTAGACTATACTAGGTCAAAATATTTGAAATTATCCTATTTTGAGGCTTAAGGTATTAATTCTTCAAAATATTCATTTACAAAAGTACAAATATGTAAATCTCATATTTTGGATATACTTATCTTAATTAAATTCCTTTATGTTGAAAATAGCTCAAAATACTTTGGATAAAATCTTGATTTTCTCAAATCTCCATGTAATCCAAAATTTGGTCTATACTAACCTATTTAATGCACATTATGAGTAAAAGCCTTAAAACTAGATTATTACCATATCTAGTCTCCCAAAACGTATTTAAAAACTCATATATGCCAAATTTGTTTAATTCTCTTTTGACAAACATTAAATTTTTGAAAAGGAACTCCTATTTAATCAAAAAGAGTCTACTTTAATAAAAACTATTTGAAAAAGTTGCTCTCTTGATTGATTTATCAAATTGAAGTGCTCAAATATGTTTTTCATCGGGATATGTGAACACATGAGCTATTTCAATTCATTTGGGCTTTTAGACAGTTTTTTAGCCAGCCAGGGGCGATGCTACCGACCCTAGGGCGGTAGTACCTAAGGAGTGGTACTATTGGCCGATGGGCTATAGCACCGCATGAGTCGGTTACAATCGACCCCTTTTCTTCCTTTTGGTCCAACCAACTCTCTCCTCTCTCTTTAACCTGAGCCAACCCTTCTCTCTTCCTTTTCCTCTCTTCTCTTACTCTCTCTTTCACTCTCCTCCCAAAATCCCTAAAGAATTTAACCTCAATCAAAGTTCATCTTTTGAAACCCTTGCCTCTCGACCTCATCTACTGCCTCATGGTATCAATTCCCCTTCGCTCCTTTTCTTAGATCTCCTTGCATTTTCTTGCCCTAAAGTTCAATTCCTCAAATTCTAGGGTTCATGCAAATGTGACAAATTTATGCAAAATGGATCGAAATTTTTGGTTGAGTTGAGTACATTAGTGACTTTTAATATCTCTACATGCCATTCCATGGTTCGATCTAATCAAAACTCAAAATTTCACAAATTTTAGGTTTTCTTCACCAAATGCCCGGTGCTACTGGCCCCTAGGGCGGTAGCACCACTCATGCCTAGTGCAACCGGCCCAAGGGCGGTAGCACTGGGGTTGCAGGCCAAGTTTTGCTAAAATTGTCACATTCACATTGTAACCCATCTTTAGAGCCTCTAATCCTTGTTTTCATTTCATATATTCCTTGTTCACCTAGAAACCATGCTGAGAGCCAAAAATGTGCCCAAGCCTAGCAGTGGCGGTATTCTATGCAAATCAACTAGAAACAAAGGAGTTCCTATTTCTCATGATAGTGACAACGAAGACTCATAAAACATGGCAGCAAGAGACCTGGAAATAAGAAGCAAAATTCAAGTGGAGCTTGGTGGTGGGCCTCAGGTCAAATAAGGAATACAACCCGCTTCGGAGCCTAGCAGTGAGAGTGAAAAGGAAAATGATAGCAATGACATGGATGTTGATGACGAAGGAGTTGATGGTAGTGATGGGTCTCAGGGCTCTTCTGAGAAAGAAGAAGAGAACTTTGATGACTTCGACCTCACAGTGGATTTGAGAAAAATTAAAGGGGTGAAGTACTATTCGTTGAGGCAAGCTAATCAGTATATATTGCCTTGCAGTGCTACCGTGAACAAATTTAGAACAATGTTTCAGCAAAAAGTCTATCATGAGATATATCTAAACAAAGAGTTTGTTGATTACAAATGGGTGAGTTGGGAGCACATTATGAAGATTCCTCTATTTGTTGGTGTACCTGAGCTTTTTTAGGGAGCAGGTCTAGTGGACTTTGTCAGTATGAGATGTGACTACAAGGATGACATGATTCGTTAGTTTTATGCCACCCTCCATGTCTCTGATTTCTTTGATGAGATTACATGGATGACTGACATTGCTATATACACTGCTTCCAAAGAATAAATTGAGCAAGCATGGGGCATCTTCTATAGTGGGTATCCCAAAGTGCATAGTGATAGGGTTCTTCCTCTCGCCAAACAGTATGATTTTTATGATCCAGCTACTCACATCAGGCGGCCAGGTAAAATGGTCAATCTCCTCCCCACATCTAGCCTCATAAATAGGATTGTGAGAGTTACTGTTCATTCCAAGAGCGCTAATTTTGATGAGATTAGAGGCTATGCTTAGAACCTAATGAGCAAGATCATACATAAGCATAAATTTAATGTGGTTGATTTTGTCAAGAGAGAGATGTACTCCTCCACTTATGACCGTGGCAAGAGGATCTACTTTGCACACTATATCATGATGATCATCAAGAGGGTAACGCGATATCGTGGTGGGTGTGGCAGCTCCCACAAGCCATATAAACCACAAGAGATGGCACCTTAGGCCATTGGACAAAGAGGCTAGTCTTCTAAGTAGCCATAGCAGTAGGAGCCCAGAGAGGAAGGATAGCAGGCTCATCCAGCTTAGCAGTTTTATTCTGGTCCATCTCATGAGAGCTTTAATGACCAGCACATTGCCATGATGAGCAGCTTTGTAGAGAGGGGTCTATTAGAGCTACCGGTTGTGGACACAACAGTCTTTTTCCAGAGAGGGGTCTCTCGGGTGTGCAGTACTACCGGCCATCTAGGAGCAATATTTTCAGGGGAGTGGCACTACTGGTCTAAAGGCGTGATAGTTATTTTCTAGAGAGGTTCTTTTAGGGCTGTTTAATGCAAGGGACACTACCGGCCAACCAGGAGCGGTAGTGCTAGGGGTGCGGTACTACCGGCCTAGGTGGTAATAGTGCCGACTTTATTGCGATTTGTGCTTAATGTTTGCATTAATTATTGTTTAATACATATTATTATGAACAGTGCTATGTGATGTATTTCTTGTCTGTGTGGTTGCAGCACTCTGGGCTAGGTCATGGTGAGGTGATGGCGAGACTGGGACTAGGTTAGGAGAGCTGTGGTCTAGAATGGTTGAGGGATGCTAGAAGATGATAGAAGGGCAGTTTTTTGGTGGCTCTATGGCCGGTGCTACTGGCCCAGGCCCGGCCGGCGGTAGCACCAGCCATCCCCCAGTGCATACTTCTAGAATGTGTGTGTCGGTGTTTCGAATACCGGCTAGTGAATTTTAGTCAAGGGGTTGCGCATTCCCTCTCCTTGAATGGCCTGACTCAGGGAGCCCAAGAAGTATACTGGTTCGGGCCGAATGTCCCTACTCCAGTTCGTGAGGTGGATCTGTATTGCTTTGGGTGCAGATGACTGCATGGTGTTACAAGCGAGGGCTAAGGACTGGCCTTGAGCGCCTCGTACAAGTGGGAGAGCTCGAAAGCTTGAAGATGCTAAGGGCTCGAAGCTGTAGGAGCGTTCGAGCCGTGTATGTGAGTAAGAACTGTTTGCTCGTAAAGCCGTCCCTTTCCTTGAGGGCCCTGCCTCCCTTTATATAGACGGAGGGGCAGGTTACATGGGAATTTGGAAAAGAAAGGATGGGGCATCCTATGCCTGGGAGTCCTGGTCTTCAGTCTTGGCGACTGATCGGAGTCTGCTTACCCCATGCTGGGTCGGTAGATACATCGAGTGGCATAGTTTTCTGTTTCACCGGAAAGCGGCGCACCTACCCTCTGCGTGTTTGCCAGGTGCTGACGTCATAGCGCTTGGCTCTGGTGTTGCCTCGGGAGGGAGCGCATCCTTCCACTATGCATGGTGGACGATGAGGCGGTGCTTGACTTCTGCAACCTCCGCGCCACCTCGAGGCGAGCCACCTTGCCTCGCACGGCCACTCGAGCCGTCGTGTCCATGGGGCGGTGGCCAGCTCGAGGTCGATCGGTGATGGTCGCTTTTAGACCCTTGGCGGAGATTGTCTTATCTTGGTCGAGCTTGTGGGCGCCTGGAGCCCATGGCGGTCGGACCGCCCGGTTGGTTTGGTTGGGGATGAGTGTCCTTCGTGGCTCAGCAGGTCTTGACGAGCCGGGCTTGGGGCAGCCCATTAAATGCATACTGAGGCCTTGGGGGTACCATGGTATGAGTACTCGTCGAGCTCCCCGAGCCCCGGCGGCGAGTTAAATCGAGGAGGTGGTCGGGTTTGCCTTGGTTGGCAAACCCGGCCGAGTCGCGAGTGGACTTGGTTGGCGATTAAATCAGGTGCGCTCGGGGTTATCTTCATGGTAGGGTCCATCCGACAGTCAGCGAAATCCGGTTGGCGCGTCGCGAGCGGACCCGTCGACTCTGTGCCCGAGCGGATCGGGTGGTTGCCTTGGTCGGTGAGAGTCCGACCCGACTTGGTCGGCCGGTTTCTGACCGGTCTTGTGGCCTTACCGGTGGGTGTAACCGGCGAGCGGTCGGAGAGCCGGTCGGGGGTCTCTCTTTTTGGCAGAGGTCGGCCGACTTGGTCGTGGGATCCGGCAGCGTTGCCTTGGTAAACGCAGGCGCCGGATGCCTTAGGCATGGTTACGTATCCGGAGTGCTAGTTTTACGTCGTAACAGCGTTGCCTTGGTCGTACGGATGCCCGGATGCCTTAACCGAGGTTACGGTGTCCGAGTGCTAGTTTTACGTCGTAGCTCGACGTTGCCTTGGTCGGCATAGTCCGACCGACTTGATCGGCCGGTTTGCTGGCAAAGGCCGACCGACTTAGTCGACGGGATCCGGCTCGTGTTGCCTTGGTCGGCAGAGTCCGGCAAACTTAATCGGCGATTTCTTTGGCGAGAGGCCAACCGACTTGGTCGGGATCCGGCTCGGCGTTGCCTTGGTGAAGTAGACCTGGCGCCATATGCCTTAGGTAAGGTTCTGGTCTCCGAGTGCTAGTTTTACGTCGTAGCTCGATGTTGTTTATAAGGCTGGTTTTACGCCGGAGCTAGGCGGAGGGCGTCCGTCCCGGGTCCTCATCTAGTGAGGCTATTTGTGGGAGGAGTGGCCACTGTCTGTCCCACATGTACGCCCCGTCCGCAGGTGTGGGACCTGGAGGGGGTGAGCGAACGCGTGTTTACCATGTTGGTTTGAACACCGTGCTTGCAGAGTTGATAACGGGTAATCCGAGTGGGACCTGGAGATCCCTCCCAAGGGGGACCTTTCCTAGCGGACGATCCCGTCGAGGGCGTCTGGCCCGCTGGGGGCGACCCATGAGAAACCTTTCTTTACTCGATCCCTTATCGGACTTCGGGTCGTCCGCCGACCTGGAGTGCAGCTGGCTGCCACCCATCGATGGGTTCCGTGGGATGGTCTCGGACACGAGTTAAGGCGATTGGGTCGTCAGCCGACCCAACTAGAGGCCCACTGGGGGCTCGCCTTGTCCTCGTCCCTCACTCAATTTTATGTTGGGGCGGCCCTGAATCCACTTTGTGGATTAGGCCTTTGGGACCCGCAGCGCTAGACTAGGCCCCGGGCACGAGCTATTGAGTTCTTTGCCACCTCGAGGCCGCAGCGGCCCAGTGGGCCTTTCAAACCTGTTACGGGGTAGTCGACCCAGCCCAGAGGCGGAGACTGAGAGGTCGTGGGGCGTGCTGCTCGATATGGTGTCCTTGCGCCTCACGCTGTCTTGTCAGGATTTGATACGTAGTTGAGGAATTGGAAACCGTTGCTCCTTACCAGCGGCCCGGCGTGGCAGTCGGAGAGACGGGACGTGTGACGATTCGCTCGAGGTGGTGACTGTTTGGCTAGCGCCTGTTCGGCTGGTGCCTGTTTGGCCCTTATAAATTTGGCGTGGGGGGTGCCAGGGTAGGTACTTGCCTTTGCTTTCCCTGCCTCCCTGCCTTCGCTTGCGACGAGAGTAAAAGAGAGCAAAGGAGCTAGAGAAGAGAGTTCCTCACCTTCCTCTTCTCTCACCTTTTCGCCGTTTTCATCTTTGGAGATGTCGTGGCCGAAGTGGTCCGCTCAACCCAGCCACGCGCTTGGCCTGGAGAGGAAGGGGTTCCTCCCTCCGCGAGATGTCTCGAGGTGGAGGGTGCCGACTGGGGTTGCGGTCCCTTCGCCGGACGACGACGAGATCGTTGTGCCCGCCTTGTTCTACGAGCGCGGGTTTGGGCTCCCGCTCCATCCGTTCGTCCATGGGCTGCTGCATTATTACAAGGCGGAGGTGTATCACCTCAACCCCAATGGCGTGCTCCACATAGCGGTCTTTATTACGCTGTGCAAGGCGTTCTTGGGGATCGACCCCCACTGGGCACTCTGGAGGCACTTCTTTAGTCTTGGTGAGGAAGGACAAGCCATGGACACCTCGGTGCCCATCGGCGGCGTGGCCTTCGAGCTCTGGCGCGTGTGGAGCGGACTACATCGAGTGAAGCTGGCATGTGCCGAACCAGGGGTGGCACTCGAATGGCTTTATGCTCGGAACACAGGGCGACACCCGGCCTTCACCGGCCGGCTTCGGCGGGGCGAGTGGTTGGGGCACCGCACCAAGGAGAAGAACAAGGTGGCGCGATCATCGATCGGATCAAGGTCCAGAGGGAGTGGGGCCTGACCAGCGACGTCATTGTGTGCGCATTCATGAGGATGCGCGTCCAACCCCTCATGGATAGGGCGCACCCCATGTTTGATTACAGCGGGTGTCCGACCCCATGAGGATAAGGCAAATCGGAGCTCCCGTCGAGGGTCGAGGCTCGGTGTCCGTATCCTGTTGGGGAGTGCCACCGAGGCGGTGGCTGCCGAGCCATTCTCGTGCGCAATCCGGACACGGTAACCTCGAAAGCGATTCTCTTCTTTCTCCCTCAGCCCTTAGTATTTGGTCCGACTAGTGTCTCTGTGTTTTCCAGGGGCTTGCCAGGATGGTCTCCTGGGCATGGCTGCCGGGGGAGAAGGAGTTGAGGCTCATGACGCCTGGAGTCATCGCAAAGACGAATCCACTTTCGAAGAGGTGGAAGGAGGAGAGGAGGAGGAAGACGAAGGCGAAGAAGAAGCAAGAGCGCGTGGCGAAGGTCGTGCGCGGCGAGGAGGTCTTCGACACGACCGCCCTCCACTCGGCTGGTCTGGAGTCGACCTCGAGTGACAGCAGCGGCGACGGCGGTGGCGACCCATACCTGCAGTTCGACCGGACTCGCCGACTAGTGGTGGCGGATGAGGGTGCCAGGCCGAAGCACCGCTTCTGCGCCCCTGTGGGCGCCCTCGAAGCGGAGGGGCGACTTGCCTCCGCAAAGGGGTCCGACGAAGAAGGCGCGGTTGCCGCGCACCCGCTCGATGTTGTAAGTGCCCTCTTAGTTCCCGAGTTGCATTGCATTAGAGTCGTTCGAGTGGCTTCCGACCGACTGTTGTGTGTAGGACCTACACGGGGGTGGCCGTGGTGGCGGCGGCGCATCCGACGGTGGCCCGTGGTGGCCGACCGTCCTATGCAGCCGACGAGTCGAGAAGCCGTTAGTCGAGCAGAAGCGGCGGTGGAGCCGTAGGTGGTAAACCGGCGAGTGTCGGCGCCCTTGAAGTAAGCCGGGGCTGCCGGTAGAGTCGATAGGGATCGAGCCGCAAGCGGTCTTGGAGTTCTGCGTGGAGCAGCGAGTCGAGCACCGCAGCGAGCCGAGCGCGAGAAGTCTGGCGTCCTTAGCGAGTCGGGGCTCGCCCAGAGGCTGAAGAGGGTGAGGAGGAGCTCCCGCCGCCACCGCCAGGGAAGCCGCCGGCTCATGCGATCCGGGTGCCTAGGGTGATCCTGCTGCCATCGTTCGGGAGCCCGCCGGCGGGGGTGGCTCAAGCGTCGGAGGCGGTCGTCGTCAGGCTGCGAGGGGAGGTGCCACGTGAGCCTCCGCAAGCGCAAGCCGCCGGGGCGGTCCCAGGGGAGTCTGCTCGGCCACCTTTGACCGCGCCGATCTGGCCGTGCGACGATCCGTCTGGTAGGTCGTCCCTCGTGCTGGACGACACGATGGAGCGCGGGGAGTGGGAGGCCCTCCAGGAGGGCGCTCGGCAAGTCAAGGCTGAGGTGAACAAAATCCGAAAGGGTCTAGCCCTTGCCCTCGAGTCCTCCGGCAAGGCGCTGGATGCCATCACTGGGGGAATTCGCCCGATCGGCGCGGTAAGCCAAACAAAACCCCGTCCTTGCAGTTTTTGATGAGTTTGCGGTAGGCTAATAGGGTGTTCGTGTTTCGCAGCACTTGTAGGCCCGATCAAAGGACAAGTCTGAGTTCCTCCGGTGTTTGCACGGCCGGAGGAGGAGAAGAAGAGGCGACCGGCATGCATCCCGAGTACCTGACGCTTCGCGAGCCTTAGCTCATGAAGCGGCGGCGGAAAGGCCCGCCGAGCTAGGTCGGATCGCGTAGGTCTTGTTCGAGGAGTGTCGGCGTACTACTGTTGAGTACCCTCTCCACCGCAAAGCGATCAACAGCGGTCAACATGACAGACCCATGTGGCGCTGGCGGCGGTGGGCGAAACACGCCACCTTTCGCCGGGCGATCCACGTGGCACCCAAAAGCGGTGGGCGAAATCACGCCTTGCTCCCGCGGCGGTGGCGAAACGGTCCACGTCGCGCGACGGTCGGTCATAGCCCATGAAAGCGGTGGCGCTACGCCACTTTCGCTTGGCGGTCGGTCCACGTGGCGCCGGCGGCGGTGGCGAGCACGCCCGCCGCCCGCCGGTCGATCCACGTGGTGCCCGGAAGCGGTGGCGAAAGCACGCCTGCCGCCCCACCGCAAGGCAAAAGGTGGTGCGGTGGCTTCACCTCGAAGGCTCCTTCACAATGTCGTATCGTTACAGGCGGCGGGACGGTGTCGGAACATCAGCGCAATGATTTACGCTACAAGCCCATTCCTCGGCGCCTCTCACCAACCGTCAAGAAGGGTCACATCCGGGCGGATTACGCGGCCATGCGTCGGCATTTAATGAGGCTGGAGGCAGGACAGCACGGGAAGGGTAATAAATGTATGAAGATAAGCATGATGACCCTCCTTGTTACCTACTCCGTTAGCTTTGGCCTATATAAGGGCCTCGGTTGCATGGGAAAGGGGTCGGGCATTGAGTAGGGTTGCCTTTGAGCAAGCGAGAGCTCCGCAAGATAGTCTAAGAGAGTTTGTAACACGAGAGCTTTGTACTAGCTTTGCACGCTCTATAAACCAATCAGCGAAAGTAAGGCTATTACCCAAGGCAAAAGGGGGCTGAACACAGGTAAAATCTTTGTGTCATCCCTAGTTAAGTAGGCAGCAGGAATCCCTCGCATGGGGTCTCTAGGGTTTTCACCCTCTGGGTTTAGCCCGGAAAAGACGCCCTCCTTCGAACCAAACCCGGTCTGTGGACTCCGGCCTGTCGAGCCGGAATCTGGCCAAGCAGTAGGCGCGCCGAGTAGGGGCTAGTGGTTGGTTTCCCGGCTAACTCCCGTGGACTTGGCGTCCGTGATTTAGAAACAAGCTCGGGCATCGAAGATGGCGGATTCTCAAATCGAGTATCAGCGGGGCACAGCGGCGACCAAGGCGCCTCTCGGTCATCGCGCCGGTTGAGGGACCGTCTCACCCGCCCACCAGGCGGCTTTCTTTGCTCCCTTAGGCGGGGGAGCAGCCCGTGCGTCGCAGGCTGGCCTTGGAGGCGGCCACTCCTGCCCAGAACTTGCACGCGGCCCGTGCTCTTCTGGACCACCCTCCGGTGGAGTTCGCGGGAGACTCCCCGGCCACTCCGTGGCTGCGGAGCATCGCCGGCCTCGTGGACCATGGCCCGGCAAGGTAGGGCCTCCCGCCGGTCAGTACGGTCATGCCTTGGCGCCTAAAGCGCATCTGAGCGCTCTCGGGCCTTGGCCGCCCTAACGAAAAGGCCTACGGCAGTGGGTGAGGTCAAGGAAAGAAGCCTTGATCTGATCCGGTTCCCAGAGAACCGTGGGGACCTCCGCTCTCATCTTAGCGAGAGCCGCAGCCTGCTGTGATGACCTTTCAGCCGCTGCGCGCCACCCGGACCAAAACGCCGCCAGTAGCGGCGGCGGTGACGATGAAGTCCCCGTGGCTCGTTCTCGGGCAAGGAGGAGGTTCACTCCTCCGACTCTCAAAGGAGGGCCTCGCGCTCCCATGAGCAGTCTTCCGGACCGGGCTCCCGATGAGCGCTCGGCTCCCTCTGGCGTCGGGTGCAGGCCTTCTCCGGCCAGCTGCCGCGTGGTGTGGTCAGACGGAGTTCCTTGGCGGCCATAGAAAAATATGACGGCACCACCAACCCGGAGGAGTTCCTCCAAATCTACACGCGATGGTGCGGGCGGTGGCGGATCTGAAAAGGTCATGGCCAACTACCTCCCAGCAGCACTAACAGCTCTGCCCTCCTCGGCTGCTAAATCTCCCCCGAGGATTGGTGCACTCATGGGGTAAGTTGTGCAACATCTTAAATCGCCAACTTTCGGGGCTCCTTTAGCGCGGCCAGCGTGGAGGGCGACCTCCGCGCTCTGGAGCAAGAAAGGGGAGTAACCCGCGACTTCCGGCGTGATTACTCCCATCGCCGCAACACAATCCCCACATCTCCAGAGCAATCGGTCGTCGCCGCCTTCAAGAGGCGTCTTGCGACCATAAGATGAAGAGAGAAGATGGCCACCTGCATCATCTCCACCTCCGAGCTCTTCTCCCTCGCACATAAGTGTCTTGGCGGACGTGAGGCGAGGGCAGCCCTTTAGCTCCAAGGGTGGCCAAGGCAAGGCACGCAGGCCGACCTCGAAGGGTTCGATCGTGCGGTGCAGAAGGCGCGAAGCGCGAGGGAAGAAGCTTGAGCGAGTTACGCCGCCGAGGCGGCAGCGAAGAAGATCCCGCCTCGGAAGCGCAACCGCCCGCGATCGGCGTGATGATCGCCCACGAAGCGCGTGGACGACCGTCGTGATCGGGCGCGATCGCGCGATCGGTCGCGATGACCGCCCTTCGTGGGAGCGATCGCCCGCGACCAAAAGGAGGCGAGCCCTCTTGCCCATACATAAGACCAATACCCATGACCTAGACAATTGCTCGGGTCGTGGACAAGATGGTGGAGAAGCGGCTCAGGGGCGCCGCCCGACGATAATCAAGATGAAGATCCCCGCGGCCTTCCAAAGGGCGATCACGTGGTGGCCTATATCCATGGTGGTTCGTCCACCTTCCTCAACGCCGCTTACAAACGGTGAAGAGAAGTGTGCCACCACTCAAGCTCGGGGCGGGTGGGATCTTTGAAGTGAGTGCGAAACAAGCGCTCACCTTTAGTCGGTGACCATCCCGAGGGCACCAACGGCTGGGGCATCTCCGGTCGTGAGTGTCACCCACCGTTGAACGTCGGCTAACGCGTCTTTGGTGGATGGAGGAGTTCTATCAACCTCTGTCCTCCTCGGTGTTCTGGCGCTCAGATCCCGCGGATCTGCGCGACTCTGCCCTTCTTGGGGTAGCCCGGAGGCTGGTTTGATGCCCCGGTCGGTCGCCTCCCGTCACCTTCGGGAGAGGGATAACTATCGCCAGAGTTGGTGGATTGAGGTCGCCGACTTGACCTCCCTATAATGCCATACTCGGCCGGCGTTGGCCCGCTTCATGGCCGCCACCCACTATCGCGACATGGTGGTGAAGATCGGGGCCCGCTGGCCCCATCGTGATCGGGGTGGATGAGGCCGAGGCCTTCTTGTTGCAAGGTCGCGCGGACACTGCAGTGCCACTGCGTCAGGCACCAGGCGCCACTTCCTCGGGAGCCCTCGGGCCCCGGACCCGCGCACCTGGCTCCGCGGTGAGGGTTAAGGTGGTAGCCACAGTGAGGGCGAACCCAAAGACGTCAACATTGGCGCCAACCTCGGCGCCAAATAGGAAGACAGCGTCATCTTCCTCTAGTCTAACTCCGACGTGTTACGCCTGCAACCGTCAGAGCATATTTGGGGTCCCTGAGGAGGTGATCGAGCATCGATTAGCGGCGCTCCGAGGGCGTCCGGTCGGCAGAAGGTCGGGAGGCAGGCGCCCGAGCGCCAGATGCCATTCGAGAGGAGGTAGAAATTGCTGGCCGCAGGATTGTCCGGGAGGTCTCTCATCTGAGTGGCTCGCCAACCCCGTGCTCGCCAAGAAGTCCAACGGAAATGGCGATGTGTCGACTTCACCGACCTCAACAAGGCTCGCCTGAAGGACCCTTACCCCTTGCCGTGGGTCGATCTCATTGTTGACTCTACGGTAGGGTCTTGAATTCTTGTGCTTCCTAGATCGTACTCTGGTACCACCAGATCGAGATGGCGCTTGAAGATGAAGAAGAAGAGCTTTGTAACCCCTACGGGTGTCTCTTTGTTATGTAAGAATGGCTTTTGGTTTAAAAATGCTTGGTTCCACTTACCAACGTGCCATGCACATTACCTTCCGCCCCTAGATAGGGCGAAATCTTGAGGTTTATGTTGATGATTTAGTTGTGAAGATAAAAAGAGTGAAGAACTGATCCAAGACTTGGAGTAAACCTTTGCTACCCTCCGGAAGAATTGCCTGAAGCTCAACCCTGAGAAATGCGTGTTCGGTGTGCCCTCCGGCAAGCTATTGGGCTTCCTGGTGTCCAGCCGGGGCATTGAAGCTAACCCTGACAAGATATCAGCCATCGAGCACATGAAGCCGCCGGCACGACTCAAGCAGGTTCAGTGCCTGGCCGGTCGCATGGCCTCCCTGGGGCGATTCATTGCCCGGCTGGGAGAAAAAAGCTTGCCTCTGTTTAAGCTACTGAAGAAGACGAACCGCTTCGAGTGGACTGAAGAAGCCCAGAAGGCGTTTGAAGAGTTGAAGCAGTACCTCTCCTCTCCCCCGGTGCTGGTTTCCCCCGCGCCGGGTGAGCCGTTGCTCCTGTACATAGCGGCCACCCCTGAGGTGGTGAGCGCGGTGCTGATTGCGGAGAGAGAAGGTGTCCAGAGGCCGGTGTACTACATCAGCAAAGTGCTGCACGGGCGAGACCCGACACCAAGAGGCTCGAGAAGATGTCAGACGCATCTGGTGGCATCCAGGAAGCTGCGCCATTATTTCCAAGGACGGGAAATTACCGTGGTCACGGCCTACCCTCTGCGAGAGATCCTCCACAACCGAGAAGCAGAGGGCCGGATTGCAAAATGGGCGGTGGAACTGGGGGAATTCAACCTCAAATTCGTACCCCGCACCGCCATCAAAAGTCAGAAGCTGGCGGAGTTCGTCGCCGAATGGACTCCCGCCACTCCGGAAGCTGAAGAAGCTCCCGCGCCCTCTCCTTGGACCTTGTTCTTTGATGGTTCCTTCAGGTTGGAGGGCGCGGGGGCTGGAGTTGTCCTGGTCTCCCCGACCGGCGACATCCTCCAGTATGTGGTCGCCCTCGAGTTCAAAGCCACAAACAACGTAGCCGAATATGAGGGTCTGCTGGCAGGGTTGCGCATCGCTTCGGCGTTGGGCATTCGGCGTCTCCAAGTCAAGGGAGACTCCCTGCTGGTCATCAATCAAGCGCGGAAGGAGTTCCAGTGTTCTGACCCCACCATGGCGGCATACCTGGCGGAGGTCCGAAAAATGGAGCGTCATTTCGAAGGTTTGGGATATATCCACGTCCCCCGGCGCGACAATCACCTTGCGGACGGGCTGTCGCAGCTTGCGTCCTCAAGGGCTCCTGTTCCGGTCGGAGTCTTCGAGGAAAGGCTATTGCGACCGTCCATCGCGGCCCCCGATTCAGGTGGGGACGACGGTGTCGCTGTCGCAGCCCCCAGTTCGGGAGGGGACGACAGCAAGGCCGTTGCGGCCTCCGGCTCAGGCGGGGAGGCGGTGCATGTCATGGCCCCTGTTCGGGGAAGGTAGCGATGCCCGCCTCGGCCCTCGAGTTCGGAGGGAAGACGGCGGTCTTTGCCGAAGGCGCCGCTAGGGAAAAGCTTGGCCTGAGAGTACCGGCGAGCACCGAGTGGTCGCCGCGGCCGTGAGAAGATCGGTGGATGGATCCTATCCTAGCCTTCTGCGTGACCAAGTGATCCCGACGATGATGCCTCACCGAGAAGATTGCACGTGGGCCAAGTGCTATACCACGGTAGGTGGGGACCTATATCGTCGAGCGTAAACGGAGTTCTCTTTGAAGTGCATCACTTGGGAAGAGGGGAGCAACCCGCTCTCCGATATCCATGGAGGCGTGTCGAGGAGCCATATGTCGGCGAACGCTGGTCGGTAAAGCCGTTTTGCGAGGATTTTATTGGCCTCTGCCCTCTAGGATGCTTGCGAAGCCGGTGAGGACATCGCGCTTGTCGGTTCTTCGCTAAACAAATCCACCGACAGCCGGCCTCTCGCAAACCATCCCGCTCTCTCGGCCGCTTATGGTCCGGGTCGATATCTGAGCCCGCCTCGCTGGCCACGAGGCTTCACCCACCTCTTAAATCGCCATCGATAAGTTTACGAAGCGGGTTGAGGCCGAGGCGCGTGCCATCACTCACGTTTGCCGCCGATTAAGTTTATCGCGGATCTTCGCCGCTTGGAGTCGCCAATCGCATCATCACCGCTAACGGACCCAATTCACCAGTGCGGCTTTCCTGGAATTCTGCGATGAAATGGGCACCAAGGTATGTTTTGCTTCGGTGGCCCATCCCATGAGCAACGGGCAAGCGTAACAGCGCCAACGTTAGTCAGGCCAAGGGCCTCAAGACAAGAGCATTCGATCGGCTTCACAAAAGGGGCACGCGGTGGACGGAAGAGCTCCCGACCGTGCTGTGGTCGCTCCGTACCACACCCAGCCGGGCCACGGGCGAAACGCCTTTCTTCCTGGTGTACGGGGCAGAGGCTGTTCTCCCCTCCGAGCTGTCGCTCGGTTCCCCGCGCGTCTCGGTGTTCAACGAAGAAGACCAAGAGGATCTCCGGTGAGAAGATGTCAACCTTTTGGAGGAGGTCTTGGGGATCGCTACGCTCTCCACAACGCCCGCTGACAAAGTCTCAGTACCCACGCCACCCGGTCTCTGAGAACACCGCAAGATGGCGACTGGTCTGTAGCAGAATTCCAGACATCTTGGGTTGCATAAACTGCTCTCCCGATGGGAAGGCCCTTTAAGGTGGTCTCAGATCTCGGCTCAGGCGGCCCGGTTACTACCGAGGACGGCGAAGAACCGATTTAATTCCTATAACATAGAGTTGTTGTGGAAATTCTATCCTTGAAGAAGTTGTAAGTGCCCTGCTTTGCTTTCCTGGCCGGCCATGAGGTAAGGTTCTCCCTTGGCTGATTGGTGGCTTCTGGCGGTTAGTAAAGCTGTTGCCTAGAAGGCTTTCAATTTACCATTTCTGTCCCTTTCTGTGCCCTTGGTGGCAAATTTTTTTTTGCATGAATGTTGCTGGTTCCTTATGTTTGCTAAATCCTTGGTGATCTACTTTGGGTTACACGGTGTCCGTGTCCGACAAAGACTCGGCCGATCGAGCGGTCTGATGGTGCTCAAACGGCTGCGACGCGGGTTGGCTTTCTGAAGCACCGCTGGTTGTCACCGCGAGCATTATTAGTCTAGTACCCCTCCTGGAAGCCCGTAGCTTTGACGCACAACACCATGGTCCGATCTCCAAAAAATCGCAAGGACTTAGAAATCAAAAAGGGATCGGGGCTCACTACCTGTGGGGACCTATATCGTTCGGTTTTATCTTGCATGTGCCTACTCATTCTGTTAGTAGCTGGGCACCAAGGCATGGAGTCACCGGCTTATTGCATGAAGTCTCCAAGCCTCTTGGCGGTCGCCCAGAAGCACGGGGGCTGGTCGCCCCAAGCTTCTTCGTGGTCGCCCTCAAGCCTCTTCGTGGTCGCCCAAAAGCACGGGGGCTGGTCGCCCCAAGCTTCTTCGTGGTCGCCCCAAGCCTCTTCGTGGTCGCCCAGACCGGTGGTCGCCTAAGCTTTTAAGTGGTCGCCCGAGTCTCCCGTGGCCGCCAGACGGCTTGGGGCTGGTCGCCAATAACATAAAAAGCAAGATAAGTGTTTATATCTGTATTCTTGACCATTTCTTATGTGCATGCGCTAAGATGGGCCAGGTTACGCGTGATTGTCGCAAGTACCAAAAATTAACGCCCTCATGATACAAAGAAATGTGCTAAAGCGCTAACGTTAAAGTAGCGCTGCCGGGTCTGCAGGTTAGGCGTGGTACTCAACCACGGCTCAGACGCCAGGTTGGCTCTCAAGCATCGCCGGTTGTCACCGCCGAGTGTCAGCTGGTCTAAAAACACTTCCGAAACTTGTTGCCTCGCCACGCTATGCCGCGACACGCCAGCGATCGTCGGGTCCGAGTTCCGAAGAGTTTGAACCAAGTGGCAATCCCGCAAAAACCAAACGCTAGGATCAAGCTCGCCTAGCGTTTCTGTCGGACTTAAGGTCGTTTTGCCTAAGTCCCGTATGACTTGTGTGATCCTTATCGGTGTTTGCGGCAAACATGTGTAATCGCCGGCGAACTCGTGGATGCCGCCCTAACCTAAGCTGCCTCGGGCATTCCAAATGGTTAAAAGGTGGGCCGCCCTAACGGTTTAATCTAGCAAACTTGATCACGCAAAACGAATGAACATGCAAAATAGCATTGAACCCAGAAATATCTGATCTGCTAAGTACCACTTAAGTGTTTGTACATGCAGGAGGATCAAACAAAAGAAAGAAAAGCAAAAAGAATCAAGAGGCTGCCCGGCCCTTCACTCCTCGTCGCCAACGTCGATGTCGTCGCCCTCGTCGCCTTCCACGGCCAGCGGGGTGGAGACATCCATGGCCGGTTGCTCAACTTGCAGCATCCCGGCCACGTGCTCGGCGGCCGCGCGCACCCTCGCCTCCACCTGCGCCGCGTCTCCCTCAATGCCGGCCGTCACCGCTGCTATGGGATCAAGGGCGGCGTCGCGGCTGGCCCAGCATGCCAGCGTATAGGTCGCGGTCATGATCGCGACCTCTCGACCTTCTCTGGTGGAGCGAGCGGCTAGGGCTTCAGGCAGTCCCCGGAGCACCTCCACGGCCTGGTTGGTCGCGTGGGCGAATTGCAGCGCGGAGTCCTCCAACGGAAAGTTCAGGGCCACCCCCAAGGGCTCCAGGCACCTCTTCGTGCGCTGGAAGGCCTTCTTGAGCATGGCGGACAGGTTGCGCCGCAAGCGGAAGGACTCCACCTCCGAGGTTTTCAGCGCCGTCTCCGCCCTCTGCACCCGATCCTCGGCCCTTTCGGCCCGCGTCTGCATGGCGGCGGCGGCGGTTCTCTCCTGCGCCAATGCCGCCTCCGCCGTGTCCGCCCTCACCCGCTTCCGCTGCAGCTCGCCTCTCACCGACGCCAACTGCTGGGCGATATCGGCCCCGTGCCTGGCAGCGGCGGCAAGGGTGGTGCCCAGCGAGGAATGCAAATCCCTGAGCCCAGTGAAGAGCTCGACGTGGCGTTCGGTGGGGGCAATGGCGGTGCGAGGGGTGAGGTTCTGAGGCGCCGGCGCGCCGATCATCCGTTCCGGCCCTCTCTCTGGCAGCGGCCGAGGGCACTTGGGTGGAGGTGCTTGGCGCTTCGGTGGGCGCCGGGCGTTCCGCCCTTATGCGTCTTGAGGCCGCCTTTGGCGGTACCCTCAGCTGAACCGCCATCGGCGTGTGAGGCCACCTTGTCGGTGGTGGCCTGGCTCCCATGGCCGGGAAGTTGGCGCCAGGTATGAGAGGCCGGTGCCGAGGAGAAGACGTTGGGCGGCGCCATGAGAAGCACCACCGGCGATGAAGTCGAGATTGGGGTGGCTTGTAGCCGCCCCTGAAAAACCGCCAGCGGAGGCTCATGGCGGCGGAAGTCAGCCCAGCGTCTCTGCACGCTGCTCTTGAGATCCGGACCGTGGTGTCGAGCCGAATGATCGCTTGCTCATGCCCAATCGCCGGCGGGGGCCGTGTCCTGATCACCACGGGGCAGGCAGCACCACTGTGGGCCCCGTGGAGTCCATCGGCGGGAAGCGATCTCCACGACTCTTAAGCGCCCGCGTGCTCGGATCGGCGGCGGTACGCGCCGCCGGAAAAAAGTGCCGGTCGAACCGGCCGCATAAGCACGGCGAGCCACCGCCCTGAGCCGCTTTCGTCCAAGTTTCGCGCCGCAATGGACAAAAAGTAGCTCTTGGTTGGTAGGAGACCACAAAAAGAAGCATGTGCACGAAAAAGCTAAAGAAGATCGAAGACTCACGTCAAGACCCGCGTCTTGCGTCGAATGCCGTCGCGTATCTTGCCATGCGGCGAGACGCGGCGAAGAGGGCCGATTCTCCGGCCACGAAGTCGGACTACCAAACCCAGATAGTCCGCTTCCAATCGGAGGATGCGCGGTCGCCATTGCGCGAACTCTGCCATCTCCTCGATCGGCGAGTTCCGATCCTCGGAGGCCTCCGCTGCCCGGCGAACACGTCCAAGGTGTCAACGCCGCTTATCATCCTTGATGTCTGACCATTATTGCGCCATGACTTCGATTGGACCTAGGTTGGAAAGAGATGTAGCGGGAGGCCATCCCGTCCTTGAGCGGAATAGCGACTCCCACTACCTCATTATCGTTGGAGGCGCGACGGAGGAAGAAATAGACGGAAAAGTGGAAGATTGGCATCACCCCCATGAATATTTCACGAGAGGTGTGCGAAGATGGAAAGAAAGACAATGGAGTTGGGGGTGAGGTGAAGGTGGTGGATCCGTAGAGAATGAAGGATGGTAAGGAAGAAATCGAGAAAAGGCGGGGCCAGCCGCCATCATAGCCCAAGTATGGATGAGGATTTAAATCGGAAGGCACATGGCGTGGCGGTCCCGCCGAGAAGCGGAAGGTGCCCTCTGGCGCTAGGATGGCCATCCTACCCACCGCATGGGTGTCGCGGTGGAGGCGGGGATGGAGGGTGCCATGGAGATGAAGAAAGGCTAAGGTTTTTGAGCAAGAAGGTTGAAGAAGCGAAAGTTAGGGGTGCATAAGGAAGAAGAAGGCGTAAACCGTTTGATCTGAGACGAACCTATCTATATCTGGCGCCAACACCGGCGGTTGCGAAGAGACAAGATCGTCGTCGCCTCGGGTCCCGAGAAAAATCTGCGAGATCTGGCAGGGGAACCAGGCGGTCGTATCCTCATAGTGGTGGCCCCACCCAGAGCCATAAAGCATTTAATGAAGGTTCTAAAGTAAGCTTTGATGCAGCGCTCGAGGCGGGCCGGGCTCTTGTCGTACTCTGCGCTAGGGTACCCTCTCCGCCACGACAAAAGCAATCAACACGGCGGTCAACATAGCCAGACCCGTGGCGCTGGCGGCGGTGGGCGAAACGCATACGCTCGCCATCGGCCGTCGATCCACGTGGCACCCAGCGGTGGGCGAAAGCCTGCTTTCGCCCGCGGTCGGTCCACGTGGCGCCCGGCGAAAGGTGGGCGAAGCATGCTGCCTGCGTGGCGCCCGGCGACTGGCGATCACGTGGCGGTCGACGGCGGTGGGCGAAACGCCTGCTGCCCCGCCGCAAAACAAAAAGGTGGTGCGAGGTGGCTTCACCTCGAAGGCTCCTTCCCCTGTCGTACCGTTCGGGCGGCGGGCAATGATGTCGAACACATCAGCGCAAGGATTTACGCTACAAGCCCATTCCTCTGACGCCTCTCACCAACCCGTCAAGAAGGGGTCACATCCCGGGCGGACCAGGCGAAGCCATGCGTCGGCATTTAATGAGGCTGGAGGAACGGGACAGCACGGGAAGGGGTAATAAATGTATGAAGATAAGCATGATGACCCTCCTTTTTACCTACTCCCGTTAGCCTGGCCTATATAAGGGCCTCCGGTTGCATGGGAAAGGGGGTCGGGCATTCGATTAGTGTTGCCTTTGAGCAAGCGAGAGCTCCGCAGCATAGTCTAAGAGAGAGTTTGTAACCTGAGAGCTTTGTACTAGCTTTGCACGCTCTATAAACCAATCAAGCAGGAAGTAAGGCTATTACCCAAGGCAAAAGGGGGCCTGAACCTGGGTAAAATCTTTGTGTCATCCCTAGTTCGTAGACGCCGGAATCCCTCGCATGGGGGTCTCTAGGGTTTTCACCCTCTGGGTTTAGCCAGCCGCGAAGACGCCCTCCTTCCGAACCAAACCCGGTCTGTGGACTCCGGGCCTGTCAGGCGGAATACGCCGACAAGGAGCGCCGGACAAGTCAATCCTTGAGGACGAAGGTGTCCGGGCTCGAGTCTCTCCTGGCAGAGGCCAACAGCGCCAAGGATACTGCCGTCACCGCGGAAGAGATCGCACGGTCGGAGGCGACCCGCCTCCGGGGTGAGCGCGACTTGGCCCAAGGATGCTGTCGATCGCGAAAGCACGCCAGAAAGGTTAGCCCGAGACAAGGCCGAGGAAGAGCTCTGCGCTCTGGCGGACTCCGCGGCTGGTAAGTGACCCAACCCCTTGATCGATTTCGCGATCGCAGCTCACCGGGCGTGCTCTTTTGACGCTATTTCGATCTGCAGAGTTGTAGAAGAATTTTAGCGACGCCGCGGAGGTGCGGAGACTGGCGGAGGAGGCACGTGACATGGTGGTCACGGCGCGGGACGTGGTCTTGACGGCGCTGGATGTGGCGGAGGGGGAGCGGTCCGAGCAGGCCGCCGAGCTGGTGACCCTTCGAGGGGTCAGCCAGGACGTCTGCGACCGGGTGCTCGGGACTGTGCCGGGTTCGAGTTCGCTTGCCACCGAGCTAGCCCGCGTGCCCGAGCACGTCGAGAGCTCGATGAGCGAAGGCGTCGTACTCGGGGCCTCTTCGGCGCTTGCCTACCCCATCTCCCACTATGATGGTATCGACCTCGACACTGTCAGCAGTGGGATCGCTGGGAACCAGACTGATGAGGAGATCGATGGGTTTGAGATCCAAGTCGAGCCGCACGCCCGAGTGATAGCCGCTAGGATACCGCCGCGGGGGGTCCTCCACCGAGAGTAGGAGAAATGTTAGATGTTTTGCTTTTTGCAATGTAATAACCTTAGCATGTAATGAACTAAAGTTTATTTTAATGCCTCGGCCGGTCGGGCCGACCGTGAGTTCGACTTTGTCTTTTGCACTTTCTTGCTGTGATGAACACTTGACGACCATAGCCTTAGAAACCGCAGGGGTTGTTCAAGCGTAGGTCGGTGTGTTAACACTTTTGAAGGAAGTGCAAAGAGAGCAGGAACTTAGGTACGAAACGTTCACTTGTGCTCACACGGAAAAGAGTGTTCCTGACCGATCATGGATCGCTCCGCATAGGCACTTCCTTTTTCACAAAGCACTACTTAGCAACCGTAGCCGCTGGGACGTAGGCCGTAGCACTTGGGTCGAGAGGGTTACCTCTAGGGGGAACCCAATGGCCAGTCGGGTCACCGACCCGTGTGAGTGTATGAACTGGTAGCCCCCGAGTGGTGCGTGGGGACCAGGCTGTGGTTGCCACGCAGCGCTTGAACTCGGAGGAAGGGTAAAAAGGTGCGAGGACAAGAAAAAGATTTAGGGATAGAATCGCCTTAACTTTTCTATATTCCATGCGTTGGAGACGACGTTGCCATAGGCATTCTTGAGTCGAAAGGTGCCGGGTTAGAGGACCTCCATGACGGTGAAGGGGCCTTCCCATGGGGGGAAAAGCTTGTGCCTATCTTTGTTGGACTAAACCTGGCGCAGGATCAGGTCGCCAACGTTGAAGGACCGGTCGCGGATCTGACGACTGTGGTAGCGTCGCAGCGTTTGCTGGTACTTGGCCGATCGCAGAATGACCACGTCACGGTCCTCGTCGAGCTGGTGGGTGCCTGTGGCCGGCGTCCTAGTCCAGCGCAGGGCACTTGCACCCCTCGGCTCACCGCCTGGAGGCTATGCAACCTGTGCCTTGCAGCGGCCAAGATCCTGTTGGAGCAATCGGAACATGCTCCAGATTTCTTCAGACTTCAATCCTCAGCAACGCCTGAACAGAGAAGTATCCAGACCTGCAGAGTACTCTTCAAAGGGCTGCGCAAGAACTGAGCAAGTTACTAGATTTTGCACACAAGCTCAGGTTTTGCGATGTGGCAAAACAGCCCACATCCTTTTCGATTTTCTCTTCAATATATAGTCAAGGATTACAGCTTCTGTTTTTATTCTTCTGGACTCCTGATCAGAACCGAACTCAGCAGAAAACAGAACAAACTCTACCGAACACATCTTAACTAACAAGACTCCTGAAATAACACGACTGACTGTTACTTATCCGGCAATTTGCCGTAACTACTCTGCGCCCGATTACTTCTACGCTTATCTCTGAACTTTGCAAAGTACTGAAACACATCTGAGCTGAAAACAGAAAATGACTCAACACGACAAGATTAGTCCAACAGATCCTTCGCGCCCGTGACCTGCTGGCTGCTGCCGTGGGGCTCCCGTCAGCCCCGTCCCTTGGCTACATCTCCCTGCCGGGGTACACCCGTATGCCCGCATCTAGCGCCTGTGCATGTCTGTCCATTGGCTAAGTCCCAGGCGCACCCGCGCCCTGCCACGGATGCTTCCGGCGCCTAGGGCCTGGTGCACTACGACTTGCACACCTTGCTGCCAGTTCCTGGGAGCCCCGCGCCTCATTCGGGCGCCCTACGCCCCAAGGCCTGGCACGCTGCAGCCTCGTGCCTGAGATCTATGTCCCCGTCTAATCCTTGGCCGTCGTGCACCCCGTGCGGCGCTAAGGCACCCTGTGTCCTGTGCAGCGCCAAGGCGCCCTGTGCCCCGCGTAATCTGACCCCCAGCTGCTCCGCGCACTGCGTAACGCCAGGGCGCCCTGTGCCCTCCCCAGCGCCCTGTGTCGTTTTCTTGCATAAGTGCCCTGACGCCAAGTTTATTGGCCATGCTAGCGTATCGACTGCGCCTTGCGCCCAATTGCACCGCACGGGCAGGTCATGCGCCCTGCGCCCAGCCGCGGGCGCCCTTGCCCCTGGCCGCATCTCGCGCCCCATTCCCGTGTGCAAGCCGCGCGCACCTGCGCCCAATGGCTGCCGAGGCTAATGTTCCCTGTGACCGCACGGCTGTTTCCACGCCCCCCACATGCTTGCACCTTGCCGTGGCCAAGCCGGTGCCCTGCTAGCCCTGCGCCCAGTGCGGACCCTCTCCACGCAGCTACCTTGTGCTTGGGCACTGAAATAACCCAAAATTTTCAAAAAATGAATTTATTCAATTTTGTTGAATTTATTTGAATTTTGGCCGAATTTTCCCAAATCTCTTTAACCCATTTTCGAGCTATTTCCGTTTTTAGCCGTGCTTCCAAATTCCCCGCTTTCCTTTTAGTTTCGCCTTCTCCCCCGGCCCTGTTCTTCTTCCTCCCTCACTCCCTCCCAGCCCGTTTGATTTTTCTTCCCGCGTGCCTTTGCCTTGCGCCCGACACCTTCCTCGCTGCCTAACGCCCCACCGCCTGCCCACGCGCAGCACCCACAGGGTTGTCTTCTTCCCAAACGGGGGCCTCGCCCTTTCCCCATCCGTCGCTGCTTTCCTAATCCGCAACCACACTCAAGCGCTGCATACGCGCCGCCCTCGCCACTTCTTTGCCTCATCCACCTTGAATACCATGCGAATCCCGCGCTCGCCATGACTATTTCGGCCGTGCCATCATCACCGGTTGAAAACTCGTTGCTTTCTCTCTCTTCCTCCGGTCCTCTCTGTCTTCCCCGCGCATGCGCTATAAGAGCCATTGTTCCCCGCCATTCTCGCCTAGCCGAGACCGCTGCAACCTCCCCCACCCTCGCCGCTATCCCTTCCAAGTTCTCCCGCCTCCAGTTGCTCGCCCCACGCTCATCTTCTTCGTCTCCGTCGCTTCTCCGTCACCCCGCCGCTACCTTTTTTCTCCTACCGATCTACGCCCACCACTGTGTTCGCCATTACCTCCTCTCTCCATTTTTCATATTCTTCCGAGCTCCCGAGCACTATTTCGCCGGATTCGCTATCTTCTTCCCTAGCGCCGGCCGGTTTTCCTCTCGGTTCGCCTCGCCGTCCTCTTCGTCTCTCTGGCGTGCGGTCCCCACGGCCAACAGATGCCTCCGTCTCCTCAAGGCGCCAGAGGCCCCAGCGCTGGTCGCCAAGATTCATTGCTTGCTGGGCCCGCCTCGTCTCTCATTTTCAGCGTGGGCAGTGGGCCAAGTGCATCTGTCTTGACAGATTTCATTTCGGGTTTTTAATTCATTTCCGGATTTTAAATTTTATTTAAGAATCCGAAAATCAGTTAAAAACTCCGAAAAATTCCCAAAAATACCAGAAAAATTCTCAAAAATCCAAAAATACATATTCTTGACCGTTTCGAGCCGTTGAGTCCAAAAATGATCTCCGTTTCGCCAAGCCAAGTCCAGAAAATTCCCAAAATACCCTTGAGCCTTAATCCGGCCATTTTCTCTCTCATTTTCCTTTCCATTTCTTTTTCTTTATTTTATTTTGTTTTGTTTTATTCGCTTATTTATCGATCGCACTTCTTCGCGCTAGATTCGACGTCGAGCAACCGTCAGCACGAATCTCGGGCAGAGCGACGTTGGAAGCTATACTTGAGCCGGGTTGCAAGGCGGATACCGACATCGACCAACTCCCTTTTAGGCGAACCTCGATCACGCATAAGGCAAGCCACACTCCTTGATCACGTTGAACCCGGTTCCGTTATAGTATTAATATTTACATCTTGCATTATTTTTAGTACTTTAGAAAACTAGCAAATGTGGTAGTTTCAATGACCGATTAGTTACGACCCAATGCTAAACCCGTTGATACGCCAAAATTCCTTTCTAAACCTTAGATTATAAAATATTGAACCACCGTAGAATAGCAATAATTATAAATTTCACCTTTTAGTTTAATTACTTAAAATCTCCGAGAGGTGGCTCGGGTGATTTTCAAAAAAATTGCTACGATTGTGGGGACCCGAGTATGGGCGGACCACGGAAGGTGGATGCTAGCCTAGTCCCCACCTGTGGCACGGTTGTGGCGCGGTATGGTGGTGGTACAGCTTGGTACCAACGGGTTTGGGAGATGTCATTTGGCCGAGTCTTTGGCATTTAAGGACCCGATGTCTTGGGCAACGAATAACTTCGGTCCCGCTCAACCACAAGCCGATCTATCAACTTGTTGATTTATTCCAACGTAGTTTCGGACATTGTACTTCCCTTTGGAATCCCTATAGGAGGTAGCCGTCATTGGGGAGAATGGCTGCGAGGCGAACGGGTGGAACGGAATGGGAAGCCATTCACCGGTTCTCATAACAAAGATGGCGTCCACAAGATGTCCAGCCGCGACTCCGGATCGCCCGTGGGACCACGGTGGTCATGGGCCCAAGTAACCTCTCGGGTAGGAGCTAAAGAAGGAAGTTCAACAAAAGCTATGATTATCTCGGTCCGCCGCATGCATAAAAGTTGCGTGTTAATCTAGTGGCACTAACGCATCAGTAGATATCTTGTGGGTAAAGCCGAGCACCTCTGCAGAGTGATATCAATGGTATTCAATACGCCAGTGCTTCCGGTTAATGAAGTGAGTTAATTTAGGGTGATGCTTGTAACTGCGCCCCTGTAGCTTTCTTAATTAAAACTTGACGACGATGACAAACTTTGCAAATGATCCCCCCATGATTATACTGCTATTTATGATTTGTGTTTCAAATGTAAAATAAAAATTGATGTTCATAACCTGCATCCACAATAATTAAACCTATGCCTGCCTTTGCTTATTCCTGCATGTACTATTCAGAATTTCCGTGTGGTTTGTTGAGTACGGTTGTGTACTCACCCTTGCTCCTAACCCCCCCCTCTAGATTTTCAAGAAAACGAAGGATTTCAGGTGACCGTAGATGGCGTTGTTATTTGGTTTTTGAAGGCCTTGATCTATCTGCTCAAGTCTTTCCTGTGGGTGTTCGGTAATGTATTCGGTGCCAGCCGCACCACTTGTAAAACCTCGGCCGTTAGGCCCCTATTTTATCTGTAAAATATTCGCATTTGCTCTTATTCAAGCGATGTACACTTGGTTACCTGCAGCTAAATTCCTGGGTAGCTGCGAGGGTATTTATACTCACCCCCCCCTAAAAAGGGCGGTCCGTTACAGGCACGCAGCCTGCGCCCAAGATTTGTGGCCTCGCGCCCCAGGCCGCGTGCGCCCTACTGCTAATAGGAGGAGCCGATCTGCTTACCTTGGTTCTGGCCTTTTCCTCCAGATGTGTGCTCGAGCCAAGTCTCCAGATGTGGGGAAAGGATCTCCATATGGACTAGGTTCATTGGCAAAAAAGGGCGGTGTAGGCAGCAGCTGCAGCAACCTTGAGAAAGAACAGAGAAGAAAGTGGATTCCCTTTACCGGCTAGAAAAATCTTATGGTTCGTGCTATGGGCTGATGGACTGGGAATTTCATGGTTTGAGTTATGGGCTGCCCAGGCCACTAATCATTTAGGCCGGCGCAAGGCTGGAAGTGAGGCAGCATGCAGCCCAAAAGCGGCATGGGTTACCCAAGTTGCCTTGGGAGTTTACCATGGCATGAAAATTAAGTGTTAATTTGCTATAGATGGTTCTCAAAGTTTGATCGAGCCCGACGCTTCTCCCACAACCTCCGCAAGCATACATGTCATCCAATACTACCCCTTCGGGCGCTTTCCTTAGTGCCAAGGGCCAGGGGGGCTACTGTTGGAGAATACCTGAAGAGCTACTAATTGTGCAGCATACAGATCAAGGGACTACAGCCGTGTCTACAAAAGACGATGTTGTCCCTCTTTTGTACTCACAATCTAGCCATTCTTGTAAAGGGTATTTTGTTCATTTGTACAGGCCAAAAGCCTATAAATACTTCTTCCCCTCTCATTTGTAAAGGAGAGCTTTCTTGAGTATTATAAAGGAAGACTCAAAAGCTGACAAGCCCTCGGGGCTCTGCCCTTTGGAGGCTAACCCTCGTAGGCTTGTTGACAAGAATAGGATGGTCCTCTCGACCCCTAAATCTGTATAAATCCCCGTGTCATTTCCACTCTCATGGACGGCGGCCCGTTAAATGGCCGACGTCCATCCCCTCTCACGCGTTCGGTTTTCACACCTATGACAAGTGACTACATTAGAGTCTTTGTTTTTATGTTATTTAAAAATATCTATAATAACTTAAATCTTGAAAATAGGTGGATATTGTAGCCCTCTTGATAAGCTTCACATAGAGTCTAAGATCACCTAAATTGGAGTTTGGAGTAAAAAGTTATGAGCGTTTCAGTGGCTATAGCAGTGGTAGACCAGGGTCACTCTAGTCATACCGGCTCCAATTCCGGTATGACCGGACCCACTCTGGTCATACCGGCCTCCAGTATAACCAGGGTCACCTCGGTGTGTTTTTCTAGAGAACAAGTATTTTAGCCTAAAAATTGAAAATAGGCCTGGTAAAACCGGACCCACTTCGGTACGACCAGATTTTCTGAGTAACAGCTAGTTTTTTCTAGCCGTTGGATCGAAAGTGGTGGTATGATGGGGGTTCCTGTGCGTTTTTGCCTATTTTTCCTCTCAACGGCTAGTTTTTCTTCTAGAGGCTACAAAAGGAGTTTTGGGGGCTAGCATTTGATTGTTGTTGGTCTTGTTGAGCATTTGCGTGGCTTTGTGCGTGTGTTGCACTCCTACATTTGGTTTTTGAGTTAAGAGTGAGTTCTAATTGCATGTGTTGCAATTAGGAGAGGATCGAGAATCTCTTGTGCATGTTTTGCACTTGAGGGGATTCTTGTGCATGTGTTGCACTCGATGATCACCATTGTACATGTGTTGTACTTGGTGGAGTTCAAGTTAGAGGGTTTGACTTGTTACTCTTGGTATTTGCTAACACCTAGACGATGTGTGGAGACATTGTGCGCTATGATCTTCTCAAAAGATATTGTAAGAAAGCCTGGCAAAGTTGTGAAGGTCGGAGCTCATCTACTCGGAGAGGGACAGAGTTACCACTAGTGGAATCGAGGTGGGTGCTCAATTCGTGGAGCCAGTCCAAAGTGGTTTAGCCTTGCCTCAACGTGGATTAGGAGAGATCAGCAAGCCTCCGAACACCACGATAAAATATCGGTATCTCTTGTGATTTGCATTCTATTCTTTATTTATACTCAAACAATTTATATTCATAGAATTGATGATTTCATTGTTTGTATTTAGGATTGCAAATTATTTTTAGAGACATAAATAGATAGTGCACTTAGTAAGCCTAGTTGACTTAGGTTTTAATTGTCAAAATCTTAGTTTATCGCTTCCACATCTATTATCATTTAGGTTTTGACATAAAGGTACTTAGACAAGATTTTAATTAATCGTAGAAGAAATTTTTATAGCCCCCTATTCACCCCCTCTAGTCGACATCCTTGATTTTACAATGGGCCCAGCCCAAAATTATGAGGCTAGCCCGTTTCTTGTTTGGCCCAAGATCCTAGTCGTCTTTCATCCTCTAGGCAAATCGGAACCGCCACTTCAAGGGGTTCACTTTGAGGTACAGAAAATAGAAAACGATCTTCTACCCTATCAATCCTCCCATCACCAACTTGGTAATGAACTTAATAATACCATTTTCCCCATCAGTAAGGACCAACGAATCCTTCTCCTTCTTCGCTTCAGCCCTTGTGCATATTGGGGCCGTCTTCCCAGTAAATCGGCAATGGCTACCCATTGGAATTTTCGAGTAAAACCACTCCCGTCGGTAATCATGCCATGTATCCTTGGTTGGGAGTGGGTGCACTGAGAAGCTATTTTATTGTGGAGCTTGAAATGTTTTGGCTTTTGTTATTCCTAATATATTGATAAAATTAACGAAAAAAATGAACCGGTGGGGTAATGCCAAGGAAAGCTTGGAAAGATGTGAGAAAACACTCAAAATTAGAATAGAATTTGGGGGAAGATAGTGCAGTTGAATCTCATAATGATCTAGCACATTAGCTAAAAACTCACACTCAGGGAGGTGAAATCCTAATTTCACCAAAGCAGTAAAGAGGATGAGATGTCCCTCCTGAAGAATTAGCTTCGTATCCAACCTGCTAGTGTCCCACGCAGCATTTCACGGAGAGGGATCAAACCTTGATCCTCAAGTTCCTTAATCTTCCCCTCGACGAGGATCAACTTATCCATGGCCATTAGTTGGGGGAAAAGAAAAGGATTGAAGGCAAGAGCTCAGAAATTGTAAAGGACTTCAGAACTTACTTCTACGCTCAAAGACAACAAAGGAGTAAGGAATCAAAGAGTATTTATCTCCTTTATATAACCTAACCCATGTCAGTTTTGGACACAACTTCGATTTCCATGATGGGATAAAAACAACCTTTTTTTTAATAAATAACTACTAACACCAGATTGATGTTTTTGAACTTTCTTTTAGATCTTCGGACCACCTCCTTTCCTTGATCATATTCTCTATCATAAGTAATGGGAGAAGAAAAAAAGGATAGAAGATGAAAAGCTTGAAGAACTAAGAAAAAAATTGAAAATAATAGAATTCGAAAAAATCAGTGATGTTATCCTCAAACTTCTTTTTAGATATTTAAGCTTTTCACCTTCTTTACTTGATCAAACTCCTCATCGCAATTGACAAGAGAAGAAATATTGACAAATGATGAAATGCTTAAACTACTTAGAAATAGTTTGAAATCAATTTTTTCTTGATTCAAAAGTTTGAAAGTATGACATATACAAAGAAAGTTTTTTTCCCTTTTTATATTCATTACACATTAAAGACGGTTAAGCACTGGTTCAGTTACCAAGAGAAGTGCAAAGATTTCTCATTTATTTGCACTTCAAATAGTCAGATAATTGGCGTATAACCCCATAAAGTCATAGAAGATGAAATGCCTTGAGTACTAAACTCTCATCTCTCAAGACTTAGGGGCTAACAGATGTAGGGTCGAGGATGCGCCTAGAGGGGGGTGAATAGGTGTTTTACGAAATTCGATCGCTCACTAACAATTCGCTCTAATCAACCCCTATGTCAAAACCTAATCAAAGATATATGCGGAAGCGATAAACTAGGTTTTGACAATTAAAGCCTAAATCAACTAGGCTCACTAGTGCACTAACTAAATTATGTCTCTACACAAGAATTGCTATATTGAATAAATAATTAATACTTAGCAATTCTAACTACAATCAAGTAATTGAACAATATACAATAAATGTAAATACTTGAAAGTAAAAGAGACAACCGATATTTTTCCGTGGTGTTCGGAGACTTGCGGTCTCCCTAGTCCACGTTGAGGCAAGCCCACACTTGGACCGGCTCCGCTCGAGCACCGCCTCTTTCCACTAGTCGTGGTTTTCACGCTTTGCGTGGGCTCAACTCGAACCTTCACAAACTTCGCCGGGCTTCTCACAACCTTGAGAGCTCCACAAGACGACGCCTACGCCGCCTAGGAGTCGGCAACCTCCAAGAGTAACGAGCAGCTCCTTCACTTGAACTTCACCGAGCACAACGGATGCGCTCCCGGTGATCACCAAGTGCAACACATGCACAAGGACTCCCTCAAGTGCAACACATGCACAAGAGGCTCTCAAACCACTCCCTAATTGCAACACATGCAATTAGTGCTCACACTTAAGCTCAAGAAGCAAAGGGAGAAGAGCAACACATGCACAACCCTCCCACACAGCAACAAAACCACATGCCCAAGCCCCTCAAGGGGTGTATTTATAGCCCCACCAAGAAAACTAGCCGTTGGGGGCTCAAAACGGGCGAAACAGCAAAAGTGCGGTACTACCGCCCTCTAAGGGCCGGTAGTACCGCCCTTACTCCAACGGTCGGCCCAACGGCCATATTTCCAGATACTACTCTTCCTCGAGGCGCAGTAGCACCGACTTCTTGAGATTACCGCTCCCACTGAAGCAGTCTGCCGGCCTCACCACCACCAAAAACACGCACTCTGAATATTGCTACGCATGCAAACTCATGTAGTACGAAAACCATGTATTATCAAGATTTATGTACTACCGCTCCCACCAAGCGGTAGTGCCGGCCTGACAGAGAAATTCAGATTTCAACTCCAAATCCATTTCTCCAAAAACCAAACTTATTCTTTGAGCCACAAAGATGTTCAACACATGATCATACACACGTGCAAAACACATTTGCACCAACTTAGCCCATGCTCAAAGAATTGCAACCGAATTGCGAAAAACACATTTCGCAAATCAACACCGAACTTACGCGATCAACCCTCTAGCCATGTAAGGATCAACACATGATCCCGACACTTTGCAAAACACATTTGCAAATACCAACACATGCTCTAGGATCAAAAGACATAACTTCAAGGCTCATTTGCAAAACACATTTGCACAATCGCAACCAACTCCAAATGACGAAAACACATTTCGCCAACAACTCAAGAACTATTTGCAAAACGTATTAAGCAAATCAAACTCGAGTTTATGAGATTAATTCCCCTAGCCATGTGAAGGTCAACACGAGACCCAGTCAACTTGCCAACACCCGTTGCAAGCCCTACTCACATGCTCTCGGAATTCCGGACTCATAAACCTCAGTTTATTCGCACAACGAACTTGCAAATAACGCAATAAACACATTTCATGCTTGAGCACTACTCTTTGCAACACATGCAAAAGTCTAGCTCAAAGCAACATCAAATCAAGATGCATGAACTCTCTAATTGCAACACATGCAATTCTCTAGTCCCATGCAACACCAAATCGACTTCACACCAAAACCAAAACACACGTATGAGCTCTTTACTCGTAACACATGCAAGCCTCTAGCTCCATACATACACACAAACATCAAATCATGCTTGAGCTCTCTCCTTTTGCAACACATGCAAAACTTAGCTCCAAGCAATCACAAGATTTAGAAAGGTTTGTTTTGTAACGGAAAACAAAACATGAAGCTTCAACATTCGCAACACATGCAAAAGTGAACTTCACGCAAAAGCCAACGCACTAGCTTATCACTTCTTGCAACACATGCAAATCAAAGCATTATGCGAAAACCAAATGCAATCAAGCATAAGTTTAACCCATTCGCAACACATGCCAAATGGTTAACCTTAATGCAAAAACCAAATAACAACAAGACAACCATTTTGATTTGGTTTGAGCTCGAGTGAACGCGGAATGAGATCACCAACACATGATGAAGCTCAAACAAAAGAGACGACCCCTCTTAATAGCACGGCGATAAAACCTTAGACTCAAAGACTACAAAGTCCTTAGCCTATCTAGTTATGCCTTCGCCGCCGCGCACAAGCAATCCCCTTTGGGGTCTTTATGATCTTCACGTTGATACTCCCCCGGGATCATCACTCGACTCCTCTTTATCTTCGGGATCCATTCTTGACGCCCATCAACTCATGATGCCGTCCTTATCCCGTTTTCATCATCTCAATCATCTTTGGACCTAACTCAAACATAACTCATGAAACTTGTTAGTCCAAGATGCATGGTTGTCTCAATCATCTCTTGCACTCCATTAACACATAATGGATGTCTTTAGATCAATTGAGCACAACCTAAATCAATTGAAATGATTTAAATATATCTTAAGTACAATAATGCAACTCATGCTTTATTATACTTAAGAGCTATTCATTTGTCCTCAATTAATCACGGAACACCATCAACACATGATGAAGTGTTCTTTAACGATTAACAAGACAAATGAACTCAATTTAAATTATCATTTAAATTGACTCTTCAAGTTAGAGTGTGAACTCCCCCTAAACATGTGCATCCATGTAATATATGGATTGGGAAACATGATGCACATTTTGTGGTTATTTCAATGGGAATATTCATACTTTAACTTGACTCCAAGATATGCAATTAATACTTCAAGGAATACGCATACATACCTCGGGTTCTCCATTTTTCAATGCGATGAGACTAATCAAAGATATTCTAAATAAACAAGTTAGTCTCGATATAAGATTTGTCATTAATAACAATATCGCATTAGGGGATAATCTTAATATTAGATTTGTCATTAACACCAAAACCATAACTAATGAAGGTTGAACTTACAACAGACGAGGATTAAAAGTCTATCACTTATTAGGGCAATCAATTGTTCGTGATTATACTCTATTAATGGGTCTACAATATATAAAAGCCATAATGTATAGAACGAAGCCTACCCTTATCCGAATGGTTAAGTCTTTAACCAGTTTAGTCAAGGTGATCAATAATTTTGCTTCACATTGGTTGTCCCCGACCTGTCAAATTGTCACCTTGACCAGTAAACTAGTTGGGGACAAGCAGTTATCCCTAAATATATCTCCGTGTAGACAATTATCTAACATATACGCATAACTACTCAGAAGTTATCTTTGGAAAAGGCTCCCTTTGGCAAGAAGACACCTCTCAGTTACACAACGCTCCTATGAAGAACAACTGCCACCTCTTCCTTCAGCATAAATAGGGAACCTATCTATACCAAAATGGAGAGATCTGAGAGTATTGGCAATTAGCATTCGCAATGAGGACAGATAATTGTAATCACTATGTAATTTGTATACGCTGTAGAGCTACTTGGCTAATAAAAAAACAATCCCCATATATTGTTTTCCTCATCTTATTTACTTGGGTCTTAGGTCTTAGACATCGAAATAGGGCTTTCATAAGATTTTTGGTTTTCTTTTATGGGTATGTGAGTTCTCCTTGTGAGCTTTGTCCTCAGGTGGTAGGTTTTGTAATCCATCCTCATGATCTAAAATGAAATCAAAATTCCTGCTCAAGTTTTGTCTTTTATTTTGATCTTCCCACTTCTTGATTTTTGGATATTTCTTAGTGATTTCTTCTTCTCTTGATCTTTTGTTGACAAGGATGAATGATTGATGGATGAATCATATGAGGATCATATCCTAATTATCTTGGCAAGCCCTCACTTGGTCATTAAGAGATTTATCAAGAAATTAGTTTTTGCTTGAGAAGGAAGAATTTGAGGTAGATCTTAATCTTGCATGTTTGAAGGTATTTTCTTTTGAGTTCTTACTTGCTGTGATATGTGGGAGGCTATCTCAGGTCATCTTGATCATCAAATCCCGATGAGCAAGCATAGGGCAAAGTTTTGGATTTTGATCTGGTTTTAGTGCAATCTTCGATAAATTTGAAAAATGTCTGAACTTTAGGTGTAAAATTTATTTCTTTAGAGGTAAAATTTGTTTTGAGATAATTCAGCCCTCTTCGATCGCCATTTTCGATCTTTATAACTGTTATTCTTCGGCTTCCAGGGATCTCATTCTAAAAGTATTTGCTTTCATTTGTGGATATTGACCATTTCATTCCCACGAGCCAGAAACATCTCTGTAGCTGAAGACCCGCGCAGCATATACAATTTATTTCTCAACTCTTAAATCGATTCTTGAGACTTGTTAGCTTGTTGTTTACACAATAAGTTATTGCTGCAGAAAAAACAGCAAGTTCGTTCCCAGACATGGACTCTCTGATAGTCTGATTCGCATTTTTGAGTGATGGCTGCTTGTAAATGATCTTTATTCAGATACATTGCACCGTTGTGCTAATTCCATACTTTCCTCCGCTACGGTTTCCAAGAAGCCTACGATATTACAACACAAGGTACGCACAACTGTAAGCATGAGTGACAAAGAAATTAATGTATAAAAAGATGTTCGGGCTGGAAAGTTTGCTTGAGCTAATCTTCTTGGAGTATTCTCTCAAGAAATTCCACCCAATTGTTAATGCATTTGCTTTGGATCCTATACCATTCCCCACACGCACATTCAAAAGCATATTTTGCATGAATACGATTGCTACCTGACCGTTCTTTTCATGATACGAAATTCAACATTAATTTTATATTCGGAGAGAGAAAACGAAAGCTCAACATTGTTACGTAGATCATAACAAAGTTACAGTGGTCTGTAATTCTTCCCTTGTTTCTGCCTCTCGAGTCGGTAGATGCATGGTTGGTTGCTTCTGTCTGCTATGCATCTTCCTTCATTAGTTCATCAGCAAAGTGGTTTAGGTATCCATCAGCTGTCTCCCAACTACTTCAACATGAAGATATTAGATATCAGCCGCATAACGCATTCCTGTCAGATGCGCACGTACGTGACGGTGTGCCTGATACGGATGTTCCTTTTCAAACAATTGCATACCCGGTCTCAAGGCTGAGCGATAATCGGTGGAGGACGACGACGGGAATCGATGTCGACCTATGGTTACGGTAATGGCTGTGCGGAACCACCAGCCAGTTGTCGATGGCAGCGCCTACTATTGAGTTTAATTGGCAATCAAAGCATGCGGGCTCTCTGTGCCCTCCTCCTCTATTTATTCTAATACCTTTTAGGGTTTTACAATTGACTCAACAAACCAAAGGATAAACATAGAAAGTATAAAGACAGAAACTCTATAAAAAGATTCTAAAGATAGGAAGGTAAGATTATGGATTCCCTAACTACTGATTCTATACTTCCTGCAAATGGCGTCGGGTATAAACCCGATCTGTAGTCCTAACAGTGCCTATCTGGTGCAAGAAGAAACCGTACGTACATCAGGTAGACTACTCTACAAATGTGCAACCTTTGCAGCTAACGCAAGCGCACAGGCAAAATAACCCAGCCTCTTAACTCAAATGGAGCAAGGCATAGGGCCTGGGCATCTTACTCATGCAAGATAGCATTTTTTGCCATAATAATTACTACTTAATTAAACATCATCTACCAAGTTAGCATAGCAAAAACGACACTCTCTTGTGATCGGGTGTAGTAGTGTGAGGAACATTTTGAAAACCATCGAAAACTGCTTGAAAATGTATCGAGCCAGTTCAAGATTTAAAACTGGTCGGTAAACCACTTCAATTCAAAAAAATTTATGCAACTTAAACCGGTTGATAATTGGTGAAAATCATTGAAAAATTGGCTATAAGAAACATTCAATTGGTCAACCCTTTTTCGGTCAAAATCGGATGATGATTTTTTTATTTTCTCCAACAATTTTGATTTCTTAACCCTTCAGTTTTTGACGATTTTCGACTTGATATTTCCAATTTTTGAATTTTGATTTTTGAGTGGTTTATTTTGAAATCGATATTGTGAACCCTGTTGGAGGTTATCAACAAGAAACCACATGCGTGCAAACTTCCATCACATAAGTATAGGAAGATTTCGGTGGTCCATTCACGTCGAAACCCAAATATGTAAATTTAGAGTATTTATATATATTGCACTAGTCTAAGATCACACTAATGCACACAGTGGTAATTTAGATAGAATATAAATTTTATAAATAGTGGAATATGAATAAACAAACTATATTTGATAAATAAATGGAGGCTTTGACATTAAGGTCAAGTTTACACTTATTATGTCACGCAGGGCTTAAGCACTAGATAAAATAACTACAACGGAAAAACAAGTAAACTCTAAAGTAACCCATCGACCTGCCATAGGCAATCGACTGGGGCTCAAATCCTAGTAATCAGCCTCTTCACGATACTCCTCCTCCAAAGTAGGTGTTGTTGTCTCTTCACCAACCGAGTAATGCTTATTGTAAGGGTGAGCACATGGAGTACTCAACAAGTTGTGCACATAATGTAAGTTTAAATAACTGTATGCAAAGCTTATTATGGATTATAGCTGACATGGTTTATTTTGCATAAAGTAACATTTACTGTTTAAATACAATAAATAGATTGAAAGCATAAATAAAACAAATCAATAATAGTAATAGTTGAGATTTTTCACAAAGATTTGCACATATCCTAAATCAGTTCTTTTATATAACCTTCCACTGGTCTTGTTTGATCTAACCCTCATATGAAATTTTCGAGCATTGTTTATAATCATGGACATGACTATTCAAACAGTTTTACACTCTGTAAAAGTTGTACAACTTTACCTATAAGATGGAATCTACTTGATTAGAGAAGATCACAACAAAGTGTTTTCGAAACATCATTACACCAATTAGCCCTCCTAGTGAAATTTGAATCAGCAATCCAACCTCACACAGAGAATTGGGCTGAATCACACCATTGGATTAAAGAATGAGAACCGTCCATGATGCATCTCACCAAGTGAGACTACATTCTCCACCCAAGCACACAGCCTAATCTACCTCCTGAGATAGCCAATGATGAGACTTAATAACTTACTAAGCTAGGCATGTCCATTCTAGGCATGTGGTTATACGATTAGCTTAGTTCAGTGACATACAAGGTTAAGTTCTTCTTTAACTAGGGTAAGTCTACACAATTAACTATACCTATTCGTAGAGAATTATATGGATTCACACAGAATCACATTGACCCAGTTTCACACAAGCACACAACTTCTTGCCACTTGATATAGTCTAAATCATTTTACCACCCCTATTAGCTAAGGTGCAACACATGCCATCATTAATATTATCATTGTGTGACAACACATAACACACCCTTTTCCATAATATATTCTACAACCACTTAGTCATGTATGAATTTTGTAGTTTTAAAATGATATTACATGGCTAAGAATTCTAATCACGTTTAAAACAACTCACATTGGTTCTACATTATTGACTAACTAATAAATAACCAATCTTGAATAACAAATGATCATGGCATACAAATGACAAGTTAGGCATAATTCAAATGGGTTACATAACAAATCCCAAAATAATAAAACATTTGATCCTTTGAACTAGCATGCAACACTTTAAAAAATAACTTTTTGTAAAAGCTAGGTGCAACATGGTCAAAATACAACTTGCCTTGGAATAAGTCTTGATATTGAACTTGAGCAAATTCTTCTTCTTCAAACACTCATAGCAATTCAATGTCTAGGTGAAACAAGCGACAAAAGGCAAATAAACAACAAACAAAAGCAAAAACCTCTAAAAATTAAAATAAATATATAAAAAGGTATGGCTTGATTTTTTATGAATTTAGAAACTTGAACATATTCATTTGGAGTTTGTATGAAAAAGAACAGGCTCTTAGAAGTATAATTGGAAAGAAAAATACTAGAAATTAAGAGAGAAAAGAGAATATTCCTTCAACTGAGACTAACAGGTAGGCCACGGTCTATAGACTAGGTTCATAGGCATGGGTCTTAGTCTACAGTACACTTGGCCATGGAACAGGGTTCTAATATGTAGGACCCACATGTCATAGGCTCGGCCTACTGTGAACCGGGTCTATGTGTTCTGGGTTTCAGGTTTGCACATGCGTGCGGCTAATGTGTAGGGGTGATGACATGACACTGCTGTGGCAAACACATGGCTATTGACTCAGTACTGACAGAGCGGCTAGCGTTAGCGGTAGTGGCTTAGGGACCTAGGGTCAACAGTAGATAGTGGCGCTACTTTGGCAACAGTAGCAATGGCTGGTTCCAAGTGAGCAGAGGCACAACTGGGGGAGAACTTGATGAGGTGAACGCGATGACGTGGGTGGCAAGGCCGACGATGACCTTTGGTGAGCAGCAGCATCATAAAAGCGACGGCGACGACAGATGCAATGGTGACTATGACCAGGCGACGGTTTGACAATGGAATGGTGTGCAGAAGGTAGAACATGGTGCGGTGGTCATGATGGTGAATATGATGATGGCTAAGACCCACCGATGACGATAGAATCCGGTGGCGAAATGGCGATAGCAGAATATCTTTCGTGAGCTTTGATCTACGTGCGAACGAATGAAACTCAAATCAAACCTAGGGATGGGTAGATTGGAGGAAGGGACACATTGTGGCATGATGGGATTCACGATTGGCTCACTGATGCAACGAGGAACACGAAGACAATGACTCTTGTCACTTGACTCGAAGATGACAACGGCAGCGTGGCTTTCTCCAATGATTTGGCAACGGATTTGAGGCATGAGGGCTAGGACTTCAATGCGAAGGAAATCATGGCTTATAACTGTCTTGACAGGTGCGCTAAGCCATTGAGCCGACGACGACATGGACGCTGAGTCTAGGGTGGCACGAGCACATGTGTGGCACAAGTGATGTTGGGATGGGTTGGATAGGCTGGTGTACGAGAAAGAGGAAGCAGATAGAACAAGCTGTTGAGAAACCTCACTACTGGGTGTAGTCCGGGTTTCCGACAGATCGAAGAAACAACGAACAATGAGACACAGAGTATACGGGGGACAGTTCTTTGTTGCTTTCTCATCCATCGATACAATGGGGGACCCCCTTCTATTTATAGTTCTAATCTAGGGTTTCGGCTGATGGGCCAAACGAGCCTTCATGGGCCGCTTAGGTTTCTTAACACTCCCCCTTGGCCCTCTGCCGCGAGATGCATATGCCTCATCAAAACTCCAAAAAAACCCAGTGGGAAAAATACTTGGAGAAAGAGTACATAGCATACGCTTGCTGTGTTGCGCGAATTGCCTCATCAAAAACCTTATGTGAGAAACTTTCGTGAAAACTCACTAAGGGAAAAAGAGTACAATTCACCCAAACTTCAATGTTAATCTTCAAGATTACGTTTGGGAACTCAAACTTCAAGTTCAAGATTTATGTAGGAGTATGTGAAATATCTCCCCCTGAAATCTGCACTTCTCTAAGTCTCATCATCCCAATTCCTTTAACGCACCTTTCAAAAGCAGATGCTGGGAGTGACTTAGTGAATAAATCTGCGAGATTTTCACATGACTTTGTATGCAGTACCTTAATCTCGTTCATCTTATGCAATTCATGAGCATAGAAAAATTTGGGGTTGATATGCTTCGTGAGATTACTCTTTACATATCTCATCTGTACTTGAGCAACACAAGCTGCATTGTCTTCATAAATTATAGTGGGGGTTTGCTCAATATTCAGACCACATGACTTCTAGATGTGGTGAACCATTCTTCGAAGCCATGCACATTCACGGGAGGCTTCATACAAAGCAATGATTTCCGAGTGGTTTGTCGACGTTGAGACAAGAGTCTGCTTAGACAACTTCCAGGAAACTGCTGTTCCTCCACAAAGGAAAACATATCCCGTTTGGGACTTTCCAAGATATGGTCTCGATAGGTACCCAAAGATCGGCATAACCCACTGCTTAGTTCATTCATATTTCTATAGAATAGGCCGAGGTCCTTGCTTCCTTGAAGGTAGCGGAAGATGTCCTTAACCCCTTTCCAATGCCTTTTGGTGGGTTCTGCGCTGTACCTGGCTAGCAAGTTCACGGCAAACGCAATGTCCGGTCTAGTGCTATTTGCAAGGTACATGAGCGCTCCAATTGCACTTAGATATGGGAATTCCGCTCCTAGGACTTCCTCCCCCTCTTCTCTAGGCCTGTATGGATCTTGGTCTGCTTGGAGTGACCTTCCGACCATTGGGGTTTTTGCAGGATATGACTTTTCAAAGCCAAATCTTTCCAACACTTTCTGTGTATAGGCTGGTTGATGTACCAAGATTCCTCCTTGGACATGTTCAAGCTGCAAGCCTAAACAGAACTTAGTTTTACCCAAGTCTTTCATTTCAAACTCAGACTTCAAGTATGAGCATGCTTCTTCAATTTCTTCATCCGTTCCAATGATATTCAACTCATCTACATAGACGGAGATTATACAGAATCCGTTCGAGGATCGCCAGATAAATACAAGATGGACAATCTTCGCTGTTCGTGTAGCCTTTCTCGCAGAAAGTCACTCAAGCGATTGTACCACATTCTTCCCGATGCTTTAGTCCATACAAGGATTTCTCCAATTTCACATCAGATAGGTTTCGCTTGCTCTATCTTGATTCGGGATAGGATACCTTCCTACTTTCATGTATATCTCCGAATCCAAATTTCCATACAGATATGTTGTGACAACATCCATTAGCTTCATTTTCAACTTCAAGTTGACTGCCATTGAGATCAAGTATCTAAAGGTAATTCCTCCCATGACCGGAGAATAGGTTTCTTCATAATCAACTCCAGAACGTTGAGTGAAACCTTGAGCAACGAGTCTAGCCTTGTATCTTACGACTTCATTGTTTTCATTCCTCTTCCAAACAAAAACCCATTTGTGACCTACAGGGTTTATATGGGGAGGCGTGCGGCATACAGGCCCAAACACCTCTCTTTTGTTCAGAGAGACTAACTCTACTGTGATTTCCTTCTTCCAATCTTCCCAATCTAGCCTTTTCTTGCACTCTGCGAGAGATGCAGGCTCGGGATCATGATCAATGATCGAGGCGATCTTCTTTGCAAAGTACACATCGACACTGGCTGTTGCTCTATTCAGGGATTCTCCTGTTATTACAAAATTTATGGCCATTTCGTCATAGGGTGCTTCATGCACTTCTACTTGCTCTTCACTGTTATTTCCCATCACAGGAGCAAGTTCCTTTAGCTTTTCATTGCCCATGTGTGCGCACACATTGTTTTCGGCGGCTTCCTACAATGGAAGATTCAAATCTGGAATTGCCTTTTCCATAGGCTTCTTTCCAGCGCCAGGTCTCAACTGGCTCCCCTTCTTTCCTTGGGGCATCTTTGTGATTGGCTGTGGTAAGTCCTCTTGCCCAGTTTTCTCCAGACGTCTCCGGGTACTTTGGGTTTGAGAAGCCAGATTTCTTGTCCTTTTCCTTTGAGGCCTCTGAACAGGATGAGGGATACCTTCTGCTTTCTTTGGTATTTCCACCCTCTCTAGTGCATTTCTTGTAGGTACATGCGACTTAATCACGCCTTTCAGATCACAAAAATGATCAGGCAGTTCATTCGCTAAGTTTTGCAAATCAATTATCTTCTGGACTTCTTGATTTGCTTCATTAGTGTGCGGGTCATGCGTGGGGATCCCAGTGGAATGCCATATGATTTCCGGCATTTTTCATCCAAAGGTTGATTTCCTCCCCCTAATGATGGGAAACGGTCCTCGTCAAAGATACAATCAGCGAATCGGGCTGTATGCAAGTCTCCAGTCATGGGTTCTAAATACCTGATTATGGATGCACTTTCATAACCAACGTATATCCCAGACTTGTGGAGAGGACCCATTGCAGTCCGCTGAGGAGGCGGTATAGGTACATATACCAAACATTCAAACTTTCTGAGATGGGAAATCTTCGGGATGACCCCTTGCACTAGTTGCATAGGTGAATGGATGTTGTAGGCCGATGGTCTAAAATTAATGAGAGCTGCTGCGGCAAGATCGCGTGTCCCCAACAGTGTTGGGCAAGTTACAACTCGCAAGAGCGGTCCGCAATGAATTTGATCCTCTTTATTAGTGCTTTAGCTAGTCCATTTTATGTATGGACATGCGGCATGAGTGCTCAACTTTTATTCCTATTGCTGTGCAATAATCATCAAATGCCTTGGAAGTAAATTCGTCGGCATTGTCCATTCGAATGGACTTCACACGATGATCAGGAAATGCATTCTTGATTCTGATGATCTGCGAGATCAGCTTTGCAAATGCATGATTTCTGGTTGACAGCAAGCATACATGCGACCATTTCGAGGAAGCATCTATAAGCACCATGAAATACCGAAACGGCCCTAACAAGGGTTGAATCGGGCCGCAAATATCCCCTTGGATACGTTCCAGGAATGCAGGGATTTCACTTTGCACTTTCATAATAGAGGGTCTAGTTATTAATTTCCCGGTGGCACATGCAGGGCACACAAAATCTTCATGATTCGGGAAATTCTTAACATTAATGCCATGACCCTGTGAGTTGTTCATTATATTTCTCATCATTCTAAGATCAGGATGACCTAATCTACAATGCCACAAAGAAAATAATTCAGAGCGTCTAAAGACAGTCTTCAAAGAAGTATACACTTCGGGTGCATGAATTTTCGTGTAGTACAACCCAGATTCATATGAGGGACATTTTTCTAATATCATTTTTCCACATACCGCGTGCTTCATGATGCACAAGTATTCTTTGCCATTTTATTCATTTGTTTGTACGTGAAACCCATTGGCGCGGATGTCTTTGAAACTTAAGAGAGTGAGCGTTGATTCAGGGTACAAAAGGGCTTCTTCAATTACCAAAGTTGTACCCATTGGTAATATAATTGTGGCTCTTCCGGAGCCTACTATATATGAACCGCTTCCTGCGATCGTAGTAATCTTTCCAGCGTTCTTCGTGATCGACTAGAAGTACTTAGACTCTCTTAAGATAGTATTTGTTGTGCCACTGTCAACAATACATATCTCCTCCATTTGGGCGCTACACGATTTCTAAAAAAATATAATTCCAATCAGACAGTGGACAAATAATTCAAACATTGCTTGCAAAATAGAATACTGGAATAAAGGATAAATTACATATTCATTCATGAGAAAGAAAAAGTATGCTCTTCGAGAGCTTACAACTCATTATTCAAAATTCATTAACAACCACAATCTAAAATAGATGTTAATAATGCGATTCATGCTTTGGACTTTCCCTGAACCGGATTCTTCTCCTCTTTAGTGATCTTCTTGCCACATAGAGAGAGATTGGTATAAATTCTGTACAAGGTAAAATTAGTCGGCCACTGTTCTGTAGTCCGAAACCTCAGGCGAACCTAATCTTGCTGTGCTTAGAGCAAGATGGTGAACTTGAGTTTCTCGAACCGCTTCTGAAGTGCAATTCATAACTCAGGTGCACTCTCCTTAGCCATATATTCATTCTTCAAAGTGGCTGAGAGGTGATGCCCGAGGAAGTGCAAAGCTTGATCGTTCTGCTCGGCAGTAGGTTGCGCGTCCTTCGAGGACCCTAGGCCGATGGCAGTTCGGAACTTCTTGCTCCTAAGCACTATCTTCATATCTGGTGCCCATGTGAGATAGTTCTGACCATTCGGGGCCAGTTCTTCAAACTCACGTTTGACAATGCTATTCATTTGCATATTCATAAGATTCTTTCCTTAGATTACTTCGTGCAATCTAATAGAGAGTGGTTGCAAGATTCATAAATGTATAAATTAAATTCTCATCAATTTTCAGTAAACTAAAGAAAGTAATAAATACAAGATTCATAAATATTCACAAAGATTCATAGATACAGTTTTGTGCATGTATGTGATCGACTTCGTGCATGCGATCAAATTCATGCACGCGATCGGCTTCGTGCGATTGGCTTCATGCATGCGATCAGATTCATGCGCGCGATCGACTTCGTGCAATCTGTTTCATGCATGTGGTCGGCTTCGTGTGCGCATGCGACCGGCTTCGTGTGCGCATACGAATACTACGTATTTATAAATTCTATCATTAGATTACTACGTGTAATCTGATAAAAGTGATCGCAAAATTCATAAAGTGCAAAAATAAATAAATGAATTCTCATGATTTTCCAATAAGCTAAATAGAAAGCAATTAGTGCATTCGGACTAATCAAAACCAAATTCATGCATTAGTGCATTCGGGCACTAATTAGAGCCAGATCCCTTTATTAGCGCATTCAGGCACACTCATTGATTCCCCAGAAAAAGGAACAAACAGGCCGCAAGGCCCATTGGCCTCATGGCCTGCATGACCGGCGTGATGTGCTGGCCGCACGGTGCATTGGCCTGCATGGCCCACTTGCGGCATGGCCCGCGCGACATAGGCCCCGTTTGGTAACTTGGAACCGGACTGTTTCTCCTAGAATCTGAAATAAATCCAACCAAACGGAATAGGACTCGGAACGTTTCAAAGCGAATCGTTTCTGATTTTTACACGCCGTGGTCGAATCGGCTAGCAACCCGTTCCTCCGGATTCGATTCTACCAAACGCTTTACCAAGAATCCGAACCGCTCCGCTTTACTAGAATCTGGAACCGTACCAAACGGGGCCTTAGTTGGCTGGCGCTAATAGGGTTTCGCCCTTGCCGCAATTTTTCTCGCGCAGCAGGTGGCGCGCACGAGACAATCGGGAAAAATTCGGCCGGCTGCTCACGGCGATAGCGGGCCAGCGGCGCTCTGCGGGCGATGTGGCTCGGGGAAAGGCGGTGTGGCCGGCAACTTCGAGTCGGGGCAGCCAGGAGCGCATGCGAAGACACCGAGGCGAGGCGAGCAGCCAAATGGCGCGGTCTTCGATCTGGCGAAGCGGCGGCGCGAGCGAAGTTAGCGACGCGACGGCACGAAGCGATACGGCGTCTGTGGCGGCGGTGCCTTCGAGGCGGACGCGGATGCCGAGGCGCGGGAGACGGCTACGCTGCTAGCGCACCCTTCGGGCGAGGCGACCGACGGCGACACGCACTTCAAGGCGGCGATCGGATGGCTTCGGGCGTCGGTGACCGGTGGCGGCGCGCACTTCAAGGCGGTGACCGGGCGGCTTCGGGCAACGGCACGGCAGCCCGTGGCGCTGGCGACACCTCCGAGGTGAGACACGGAAACCGAGGCGCGGTGGTGCGGTACGTGCTGCGAGCACGGCGACGACGTCTGCGAGACGCGATGGTAATGCGTGGGTGTTTGTCTCAATCTATTAATAATTCATGCACCAATCTGCTATTCAATTCATGCCAGATTCAATACCTCGATTCAATCTGCGAGCAAATTCCGTAGACTGTCGCGTAGGACAGAAATCGCGTAGGATTTTTTTTTCGGCAATCCGAGTGGATGTCGGCGTGAGGACGAGTCGATGCAGATCGGATCGGGTGATCAATCGCCGGTAGTAGTCGTTCATTCGTCGTCGACGATTCTTTCCTTGTGGTAGAGACTCGTGCTGATAACGTGTTGAGAAACCTCGCTACCGGGTGTAGTCCGGGGTTTCTCGACAGATCGAAGAAACAACGAACAATGAGACATAGAGTATACGGGGGACAGTTCTTTATTGCTGATGAGCCAAATGGACCTTTATGGGCCGCTTAGGTTTCTTAACACAAGCTACGTTGGTGGGCTCAACGGCGTGAAAACGAGGACATCGTTGGGTTGGTTCAGGAGTGAGAAAAGAGAGTGTACCGGGAAAAGGAATTCAGCCCACTCGGCCTTCCATCTTTTAAATATATTTACTATGTTATAAAATACACAAAAATCAAAAGAGCACAAATAAAATAACAAATGCACTCGAAAAATTTCTAGAAAAATCTAAAAAATACTTCCAAGCACGAAAAACCTAAATAAAATAATTTTAATAATTGTTTTTTTTATGAAAGACCAAAATTAGGTTTTAATTAGACAGAAAATTTGGTGAAAATTTTTGAAGGATAAAACTATGAAAAAAATTTAAGGGTAAAAATTAGGATGTTACAATTCAAAAAAAGAGTTAAATGTAAAAAATTTAGATCACTAATGGGCTGTTTGGTTGCCTTCTCAACTCAGCCAGGCTGTATGAGTGGAGCCAGGCTGGTGGGATGCAGGCTGAGTGGATGCAAGGAGATGTTGTTTGGTTGATTGCATGAGCTGGTGCAGGCTGAGTAGAGATGCTGTTTGGTTGATTGCATGATGTGGTGTAGGCTGAGAAGAGATGCTGTTTGGTTGATTGCATGATGTAGTGTAATCCATTCATGCTAAACTTAACCTTTTTCAAATGGCAACTCAACCTTTTTTTTACATTTCGACCATCAACTACTCGATCGGAAATACAGAAATGAATGAATGCTTCTTACGCCACACTACTGACCACGTTTTCCTACAATCATGCGAGGTGCAACAATCATCCGAGTGTATTACCAGACTTGGTTATGCCCAACTACATGGAGGAACATTGCAACTTGCTCCTCTATACATGTGTGTATGCTATCACGCAGGAGATTCCTATCCCTAAATAGGTTGCATAGGCGGAAAAAAGGGGCTCTTCTCATGCGCAACATATTGACACACTCGATATCACTAGAGTTAAAAATTAGATTTAGATTGGATTGGCGTTCAATGTCTCTATTGCACATAGGACCATAGGTGATTGCAGGTCTAGTTAATCTAGCCAATCTAAGTCTATTAACAAAAAATGCATGCATGATCAGAACAAGTGCAACCGCTTTGAATAATAAGCTTTCTTAAATTTCAGATATCCATCTAACAAATAATAGATGACTATATGTTAATGAAAAATTATATTCCTGTACACCACATTCAAATAACTAGTACACAACTAATTATTCAGCTCTAGAAATATAGTTCAGAAGTGTAGACACAACCATATGCCATCATACATATGACAAAATTCACATCCCACATGACAAATTTGGCCGGGCATATACATCCAGAGAAGAACAAAAATCAAGTACACCATAACATATGCCACATGCAAAACCGCACGCAGCTAATTCCAATAGCAATTATTCATTCATCTTTTTTTGTTGTTTGCATACGAAAACACATAGAAGTGTTGGTAGAGAGCTCCAAGTCGAGCAACAACAGAAGCATTTGGTATAAAACAAATCATCAGAAGCTGAAACTTGAGGAAGCAACTGACCTCTTCCTGACTTCCTCTCCTTGTTTCTTCAGCGAAATAGCAAAAAGGGACCAAGTTTCAGCAACTGTCCTCTTCCTGACTTCCTCTCCTTGTTTCTTCAGCGAAATAGCAAAAAGGGACCTGTACTTGTTGGACCAAACAGAGACATGACAGACTTAAAATCGAATGATTCATGGGTGGAGAGACAATATAACTTAACAGAACAAAAAAGTTCAGCAATCAACCGAATCAATTCCATGCTACTACTCAATGTCACCGAATCAATTCCATGCTACTGTCACCGAATCAATTCCATGCTACTACTCAATTCCATGCTACTACTCAACTCCATGTTATTTCAGAACACAGATCATTAATATAATTTCAGAACCATATTCAAATGACTATCGCTACTCATCACTGAACCAAAGAAAATTTCACTTTTTGTTGCTACTCAGCATTGAACCAAAGAAAATGACTATCGCTTTGTCATGCTATACATCCAGAGAATCATGACAATAGGAATCATGCTATACATCCAGAGAAGAACAAAAATCAGGAATCTGCTATACATCCAGAGAAGAACAATAGGAATCATGCTATACATCCAGAGAAGAACAATAGGAATCATGCTATACCGAGAGAGGATGAACTCCTTGAGCGCGGAGGCGTGGGGGTTGGAGACGGGCGGAGAAGATCCGGCGGTCGGAGCGGAGAAGAATCGGCAGTCGGAGGCGTGGGGGAGAGCCGTGCGAGAGGAGGCGGCGTGGGAGATGGGTTCGGAGACCTGGAGGCGTGGACGAGAGGAGCCGGCGTGGGGGTTGGAGGCGGTCGGAGGCGTGCGAGAGGAGCCGGCGTGGGGGTTGGAGGCGGTCGGAGGCGTGCGAGAGGAGCCGGCGTGGGGGTTGGAGACGGGTGGAGAAGAGCCGGCGTGGGGGAGATGGCGGTCGGAGCAGGCGTGGGGGAGCCGGCGGTCGGAGCCGGTGGTCGGAGCAGGCGTCGGGACTCGTAGAGGCGGCAGTGGTTTCGATCTGGAGCAGGCGTGGGGGAGATGGGTGAGGCAGGGAGCCCTGCGAGAGGGAGGCGTGGGGGAGATGGGTGAGGCGGCGTGGAGCTCGGCGTGGGGGAAACCTTCATGAGAATTTGATCATGAGCTGGCCCGCCAGAACGCCCAAAATTTCGCTTCAAGGGCCTGGCTCCGGAGGCGGGATTGCATCGATTGAGCCTGGCCCAAGTACCTGAGAAGCCAACCAAACAGTGAAACTTTGCATCTATAGAGCCAATTCTCTCTAGATGCAGCCAACCAAACAGCCCACAAAAGAATAGTTCCCATTACACAACTGCAGTAACAAAGTCACTCAGTGGACGACAATAAGTCAAATCCTCTTGACAAAAAACAATAATAAGTCAGAAGTAAAAGGAGAGAGAAGCAACATGTAGAAACCCATCAAACACACACCTCGACCTTGTACATGCACAAACCTAATGAATCCTAGTGATTAGTACGATGAGACAAGATCAATATATACATCAAGCACTTGTTATTACTTGAGCATACACGGACTGATGGACATAGTTGGACACCAGCAGCAAGCAACAGCCGAACAATATAGTGGATCGAGTAGACGAGAAGTACAGGCTACAGGGTTAAAACGCTTGTGGCATGCATCAAGGGCAAATAGCAGCTGCGCTCATCCTCAGGTGACGAATACGACGGACGGATCGCAGCAGCACTCGTCGAGGAGGCAGCAGCAGCACAGCGCGGCAAGACTGCAAATTAAAACCCAACCACGAACAGTCAATCAAGAAATCTCTGAAATCACTCAAGTCAAGCTAGTGTATATATGTACGGAACCGCAGCAAGATCGTGGTACATATATACCAGCCCTCGAGAAACCCCGGCTCCCGACGCGGTGGCGGCGCGTACTGGTACCGCGGTGGCGCCATCACCGGAGGCCCCTGGTATGGCCCTTGGTAGTAGCCTGAGCAGCAGCACACAGAGAGAATTCCATCAAGAAATCAGTTGTTCGTGATTCAACTATACAGAAATTACTAGGATCAGCGGCAGCTGGTACTTACCTTGTGCAGGGTAAGAGTACCTAGGATCACTCATCCTTGCGCCCCTCCTGTCCCTGAGCGTTCTTAGCGAGGAGGATCGAGCAGGTGATGAGAGAGGGGTAAAGTGAGGGAGGAGAGTAGATGCAGGCAGGATAGCTCGTGAAGCCGACGTGATGAGAAAAATTGCTACTGGATTGGCTGTGTTATATGACACTACGTTAATTAGTTTGTATGTATTTATAAGGGCAGGATGCCAAATTGCCAATACGCCATGGCTTGTAAGGAGCTGGGAGATGGCCGGCTCCCGTTTTGAGCGGGAGTAGGACGTCGTCTCCGCGTAGAAGGATTCGGTGCTTCGTGGTTGGATGTTGGTTGGAAGGCTCGGGCGGGGTTAAGGTGGGGCGAGGAAAGTGAGGCCGAATCGGCCGGACGCATCGGCGGTGGCGTTGAGATGACTATTCCCTTGCTGGCGTGGTGCTGATACCGTTTTGCATAGCGGATTGGCGGGTGGGTCATGAGCATATATTCGTTCTTTCCCTAAAGCATGTGCTCTATTCAGGAATGGGCGTGCTGGAAAGTGTAGCGGTGTTTGCTTACACGGATGATGGATTCTATTGATGAATTGTTTAAGGTGCAACTGTGTTAACAGACTACCAGAGAATGTAATTGCAGAATCGCAATGATATAACCTCTACTGACCACTGTAGGAGTTTGCATGGGCAGAACAGGGGTGCCGCGTATGCCCTAGCACCCAAAAATTTGAGAAACACCGGAATTTCATCTCTTCAATGGGCTAAATTTGTTGAATTAATTGGTTTTGATTTTGGTGAATTGGGATTTTTAAAACCTTAGAACTATTTGTATTAAACTTTTAGCAAATTTCAAATATATATATTAGATTTATGATGATAATAAATTATTGTACAAGACTATAGAGTTGTATGTGTTAAATATGCACCCTATCAAAATTTTTCTAGTTTCATCGTTGGGAGTTTGTGTGTCCATCATGGCACATAATATTTTACGGGTTGCTTTTTTAATGCTGTGAAACAAGGCAAATTAAAGCAGGAATCTTAGCAATGTAAGGATGTAAAGAGTGGAATAAAGCGACATGTGGAATTTTTTTATAGGTATTCCTCCTGCAGACATGATTTGAAAGCGATATTCCTTGAGGGTTTTAAGAATTTTCTGGTTTTTGTCGAGTTCATTTGATATTTTTTTTGAGCTTAATTCTGCAAATAACTTAACTTGAATCAGATTTATGATTAAAATTGAATCACTTGTTGAGGAGTTTTTGAAAAGCTTATTCATGCATTGCATATAGACTTTATTTTCTGCTATAATGAGCCTTGTCTGTTATGCAAATGAATTGCCATTCATAATATGCGCCTTGCTAATTTTTTGAAGATCATTGCTAGCTTTGTCATATCTAAATTCAATTTGCTTCATCATGCTAAGCTTGCTAAAAATAAAATTTTGAATTTTAATGAAAACTTGTAGCTTTCACTTGCTATATTTTCTCACTAGATGCATATGTCATATTTTGTGAAATCTTGTTTTTCTACTAAAGTCCCTAGAGCAGCTTAGGCGAAACTAGATTGATGCTTAATTGGTCCCTTCACTTGCTCATGAATCTAAAGTGCTAAAATGATCAAAATTGACTTGTGTGTGCTACAATTGAGCTCAACACTTTACATTCATGAGACTGCTTCCCATTACACTTGGGATAAACTTAGAATATATTGTGTATGATCAAGACCATTTTTTTCAGAGTCCTTAAGATGGTCGACTATGACATGAGTCAATAAAAAATTAAGCAATACAAGTAAAAACAAAAATTAGGAAGAGGATGAAACGTAGGAGACCGGCCTTTATCAATGGCTCCCAATCAGGGATGTTCTTTGTTAGGATAAGCACTCCAAACCTCTTTAGGTGTGTGAAAGAGCGTTGCTTAGGAGGCCTTTATTGATGGCTCCCAGTCGGAGCTGTGCTTTGCTAGGATAATGTCTTCACACCCCGCTATGTGTGTTAAAATTAAAAATTTGTATTAAATATGATTGCACACAAAGGATCTTTTATGCACATCTAGCTTCCCCAATATGTTGATTAGGTTGAACCATAGGTTATCTATTGGATCCATTGTATGGTTATGTTTCTAGTCTGGAGATTATGCTAAGTATTGTAGTAGTTAAAATCATGCAAAAATGACATAGTCTTATTTGTGCTTGCTGGCAAAGATATTACAATTTGCACGTGGACATGCCTTAGATTAGCATAATCTGAACTTGAGTAGCTTGGTATCATACTTTGTCTTTGTGGTCACTTGAAAAATTTTCAAAGTTCCTTTAGGATGCATTTCATGCATACATGATGAAAGGGGGAGAAAATGCTCTCTTGATTCCTATATTGACAAAAGGGAGAGAAAATGTGAAAAAAGCATCGTCAAATGGGGAGAAACATGAATTCATCTTGGTTCTTATGATCTGAAAATTTGCTCTTTCTTATTATCATAAATAAAATTAAGCTTTTGGGAGATTTCTTGGATTTTTAGAGCTTTTGTGAAAAGTTATTCTTTTTCTTGGTTTGCTCTAAAATTTTTCTTGCCAACTTGGTAATGATCTTGCTTTCTCTTTCTTTCGAACCAAGTAAGTCTTTGCAATCAAATTGCTTTCTTCTTTTTATTTTCAAACTCAAACTAATGCCTTTTATGGTGTTTGTTAACATACTCATCAAGGAGAGATTAAAAGACCATGTAGAGGTACATCAATATTTGTAATGAGTTATTAATAGTGTTTGAACATGTGATGGTCAAGTTTGAGTTTGTTTTGAACTCTATTTTAAATTGAAAGCAATTTGAGGGTTTTTAGTATTGGGCTGCACTACTAACCTTGCAGGATCGGTAGTGCCGCGGAGCTACCGGCCATGGGAGCGGTTGTTATTTCATAGAGAGGTGATTTCCTAGGTTGGGCAAGAGCAGTACTACCGGCCCTGGGGGTGATACTACCAGTTGAGTAGTACTACCAGCCTGTAGGTGGTGGTAGTTATTTCTAAAGAGGTGTCTCTTGGGGTTGTTCAGTAGGAGCGTTACTACCGGCCAACTAGGAATGGTAGTAATGAACTTGCGGTACTACTGACCTCTAGTTGGTGGTACTAGCAAGTTTTTAGCGAATTGAAGTCTAGATTTTATTGATTTGATTGTGTATTATTGTGAACAGTGCTATATGATGTGTTTCTTATGTATGTTGGTTGCAGGACTCCGGGCTAAGTTATGGTGAGATGAAGGCGAGACCGGGACTAGACTAGGAGAGCTAAGATCTAGAATTGTCAAGGTATGTCAGAAGATGACTGAGGCTAGCAAGTAGTTGCAAGCCGAGAAGATAAGGAACCAGAATGTGAAGCACTGGTGATGGACATGGTGGGTAAGGGTATGGAACTGGACTAGGCTCTAGGAGGAGTTGAGTTCCAGAATGGTTAAGGAAACCGGTGCCGCCATGGTGAAGCGGTCAAGGACACATGGTACATCAAGCGACTTGAGCCGCTTGCAAGCAAGGACAGTTTGGGGGAGTTCGAATATGTGAGATGCTTGGCGGCAAGTTATTAGGGCCATGTGAAAAGCATGTGCATGGGCGATGCTTCGAGAGGAAGGAAGACCACTCATTGGGGTAAATTAGTAATTTATCCAATACCAATGGTTGAAGTGGTTTGGAAAACTGCGAAGTTGGCCTAAACAATTTAGGTCACATCAAAGTGGAGTTTGACGCAAATTTGAGCTCATGGAGCGAATTGTACATCAAGGTAAGGCTGCTTTGAGAAGCGTGCTTATGTGAGTGTAAAACTCGATATGGTGATGGGTTAACAGGTTAGCCTATATAAATGCGGATGGTATCCACATGTGTGTCCAGGTTTTAGGGTTAGGGTTACCTCCACTATACAAGAAGATGTAGTGGGTAGTGAGGCTATAAGCCACTAAGCCTAAGTTAGAAGGATTAGGGTGACGAGGATTAAAAGTCTGTCACTTATTTGGGCCCTTAATTGTTCGTAACTATATTAATAGGCCTATAATACATAAAGCTCATAATATATAGAACGAAGCCTACACTTATCAAAACGGTTAAGTCTCTGACTAGTTCAGTCAAGGTGTTCAATAACTTTACTTCACATTGGTCATTCCCGACCAGTCAAAATAGTCACCTCCACCAGTGATCTGGTCGGGGACAAGTGGTTATACCCATACATCTCTTCGTGCAGATAGTTATCTGACAGCTACGCATAACTACCCGAAAGTTATCTCTGAAAAAGCACTCTTTGGCAAGGAAAACAACTGCCGCCTCTTAATCCAGTATAAATAGAGAGCCTATCTATACCAAATGGGAGAGATCTGAGAGCATTGGCAATTAGCATTCATAGTCAGGATAGATAATTGTAATCATTCGGCTATTTGTATACACTGTAGAACCACTTGGCTAATAAAGAAGCAATCCCCATATACCATTTTCGTCACCTTGTTTACTAGGAGCCCATAATCATATTTTTATAAGCATGATTAAGGGACCCAAGATCTTAAACATCGACAGTCTGATGCTAGAAGGATGACTTTCCAATAACCAAGGTAAAGGAATCCCTTGCGATGGATGAAGAAAATTAGTTTGATCTCCCGACTATGCTGATCTCGATGGAAACGACTATCAGACAAAACTAGATTGTAAGTTTGATTTCTATTCGAGTATGTTTCTGAAGTAGAATTGGCAAAGACCTAAGCAAAGGCTGAAGTGGAAGAACAATCACCCAAAGAATCAAAAGGTAAATCATTAGCTATTCCTCAGCAGGTTCAGAGGAAGATGCCCATGAAGTACGTTCCATGGAAATTGATAATGAACATGCTCCAAAAGGCAGTAATAACCTCTTGAAAAGTTTAGCCTTAGAAGATTGTCTCCAAAGCGTAGATTATACCCCATCATCAAATGAACATAGAGGACTGACTCCTTTTGTCTGCTTTGATTTTTGTTCTTGTGCTGTTACCAGTGAGACAGAGGAACAGCGAGTGGAACACAAAGAGCACGAAACTCAGGAAAGAGCTGAAAAGGCCACTTAAAATGGCAAGGCCTAACACTTGTACTATAGAGGTCAACCTAGCACCTCGCGGAGGTTTGACATCTCTGGAGGACAACCTCGTCATGCTCTTCTAATTACATCACCACCTCCGAAGGCAGTGGTAAGAAACTTAAATCTTGCTCCAAGTAGTTCGTAGGAGGATACTCCTATGGAAAGAATTTGCATTTTTATCAACTACAATTCTTAATCATCCGATAGAAGGAGAAAATATACTCAATGAAACAATTACAAGATCCCTTGCTGTTGATTTATAAGAAGCTGCAAATGAAGTGCAAGTTAGGTCTTTATCCACAAGGTCTCAGATTGATTCCCATGTGAAAGGATCTTCTCTTGTCAGCGCCAGCAAACCATTAGTCACCAACGAAGAGATGAGCCATGTCAGAGAAGCGATTTTGAATGCCTCATCGTAGGTGAAGTTCCTAATCATGGTCGGTAATGATCTTGTTCTTCTGAATATATGGACCAAGTTCCTAACATACGATCACATTCTAGTCTTTATACAGGATGCAAGGCTTTCTCCTCTGGGCTTAGAAATGTTATCTACCTAAAAAAATTCAAGCCAGTGTCTTTGGATAGTTTTGATAAAACTCGAGATCCATCAGAATTTTTACAAGTTTATACCACCGCCATCCAAGCTGCTAGAGGTGATGAAAAGGTAATAGCCAACTACCTCCCCCCTATTTTGGAGGGATCAGCATAAACTTGGTTGTTCAATCAGCCGAAGGGTTCTATCTTCAGATTAAAAAATTTGCGCCTTGCAATTTAAATAATTTTAAATTTTGCTATGCCAAGCCTGGTAAAGAGTATGATTTACATCATCTTCGCCAAATTTACGTGAAAATTTACATCGGTTCATCAAAAGGTTTGTAGAAGTTTGAAATACCATTCTAAATATATCTAATGATTATGTAGTTCATACATTTAAACAGTCTATTCATTATAACTGATTTATGGAATAACATAACATTCATCCACCCTCCACCATATCAAAGTTGTTCGATATGGTAGATCGGTATTCGGATGCATATGAGACCATTGAGTGGAATCGTATAGTGGACAAGGACCATACTTTGCCACAACCTGGCCTGCTAGAGTCAAAAGACAAGAAGTCTAAAAAGACCTCCAAATCTGAAGACCATAAGGAGAATAATAATAATAAAAAAAGAACGCTCAACAGGAAGTCACAGGCATCTCGGAATGACCTTCATACTTTAAGGGGAAGGCACCTTGAAAGAAAACAATTAGTCGGTAGGACAACCAGGCTATTTTATAAAAAACCTAGTATGACCAGTGGTAATGGTCATTGGTGCCCATTGCACAAAACATTAGGGCAAAACCTATGAAATTGTCGTACATGGGAAAGAAGTATGGAAGACTTTTATTATAGTAAAAGTTCTATGCTGACCCTACCAAAAGTACAAAATAATAAAGATATAGATGGTGACGAAGATGTGGGTCATCAGAAAGCTGGTATTCATGTCAACGTAATATTTGGAGGATCATTTGCATATGCTTCAAAGAGACAATTCAAGACTGCTTAGAGGGAGGTCAACAACATTGACAGTCGAATAGGAAAGTCTGAATATCTCAAGTGGTCGAACGTCGCCATCACCTTAACTAAAAAAGAATGTCCAAAAGGTAAGATAAAGAGAATACTTTCTTCATAACCCTGTTCGGTGTCTATTGTTACAAGAAGATGCCATTCGGGTTGAATAACGCTGGAGCCATGTACCAGAACCCTATGCAGAAGACTTTCTATAGTCAAATAGGGCACAACATAGAAGCTTATATTAATAATCTCATTGTAAAGAGCAATAATAGCTCTAGTCATTTGTCAGACCTAGTTGAAACCTTCAATAATTTAAATAAGCATGGAATTAAACTTAATCTAGAAAAATGTGTCTTTGGGGTTTCTTCTGGAAAATTTCTTGGTTTTCTTGTTTGTTCTTGAGGTATTGAAGTAAATCCTAAGAAGATTCAAGCCATTGTACCCTTGAAACCACCTTCTACAGTAAAGGAAGTTCAAGGTTTAACTGGTTAGATGGTTGCTCTCGATAGTTTTATCTCGAAATTGGGAGAACATGATTTGCCTTTCTTTAAAGTAATAAGAAAACATGATAAATTCCACTGGTAAGATGGAGCGAACAAAGCCTTTAATGACATAAAAATTTCTTTACAAAGCCTACCCACTCTGGTCTCACCCAACCCCGAAGAACCATTGTTGGTATACATAGTGGCTTCAAATAATGTACTTAGTGTTGTACTAATTGTTAAATGAGAACACGTTCAGAAACTTGTTTATTACGTCAGCTAAATTTTACACGAACATATGGAGTGATATTCTTAGCTTCAAAAATTACTTTACGCCTTATAAATAGCTTCTAGAAAATTGAAACATTATTTTCAATCTCATCGGATTACATTGCCATCATCTTTTGCCTTGGGAAGAATCTTACATAACCAAGAAGCAACCGGTCAAATTGCTAAATGGACAGTTGAACTTAGGTCAATTGATATCCATTTCGTAGCTTGAACAACAATTATGTTTCAAATTTTGGCAGATTTTATTACTGAATGGACAAACAGTTAACCCTTTGTAAAAGAGGATACAACTAATCTCGACCATTGGAAATTGTACTTTGATGGTTCTCGAGAGATAAAAGGCTCAGGGCTGGTATAGTGTTACGCCTCAAAATGACCAGTTAAAATATATAATCCAACTACAATTCCCTACTATCAATAATGTAGCAGAGTATGAAATCCATTGGACTCCGTCTACTTCTTGCGATGGGCAATTCGCAATTAGTCATAAACCAGCTACAATTCTGTGCTATCAATAATGTAGCAGAGTATGAAATCCAATGGACCCCATATACTTCTTGCGAGGGGCAATTCGCAATTAGTCATAAACCAGGTCAACAAGGAATACAGAACGTCCGATGAGGTATTGACTCACTACCTAGATGAAGTGAGGAAATTTGAGAAATACATTAGCCATTTCAAAGTATACCACGAAAAGACAATATTTTAGAGGACTAGTTATCAAAACTAGGTTCCTTATGGTGTCGTGCCCCGAATTTGCAAATCCGGACACTCTGTGTACTTTGCACTAGTCCAGGATCGCGCTAGTGCACACATGCTAAACAGGGTTTAAAGTACCAATACATACACAGCGGAATAACATTAAAGTACTTCAAACATGTATATAAACGAGTGTACGACCTTATGGTCATCCTTACAATAGTATGCCACACAGAGCTTACAATATTCAAAGTAACAAAAGTTCAGCAGCGGAAAAATAAATCTTCGTAGTGCTCCATCTCCTGCCACAGGTGCCCTGACAAAGGCTTGATCCCTAGTTATCTGGCTCCTCGACGAACTCTTCCACGTATGCTGGTGTAGCCTCTTCTTCTGGTAAATTTTGTCCACAAGGGTGAGTACACACCGTACTCAACAAGTCATGCACAGAATGCAGTTCTATTACTACATGCATGGTGTATTCAAAGAAGTGGCTTTACTGGTTATTTTGCTTTTGCATCAATATTTTAAACTACTATTTATTTAGATTGAAAGCATCAAAACCATAAAACCATTATATTTCTCAATTTGTTTTCCACATTGTTTTGGACACACAGTCCCTAATCAACATTCATCATTTACTTTGGCACACAGCCTTCCACCCCATTTTATTTTCAAACACTACCCTTGATCAGAATCCCGAGCATTGTCCAAGATCTTGTGGACTCGGCTATTTGAACAATTTTGACACTCGCAGAGGTTGTACACTTTACCCACAAGATACAACAGATACCACAAAGGTAGTTGACCGTAATAAAGCCTTTCAGAGACTTCTATCTCCACCTAAGAACCTCTCTGGGTTGCCTTCACTATCACTTCCCTCACTCAGAGTCAAGTATAGGACCGACAGACACCGCTGATCGGTACCAAGCCATAGCACGAGCACGCCCCTATACAGCTACTCCCTGTAATCGCCACCCCGAGGTATCAAAGGTAAGACATCAGAATCCTACTAAACTAGGTCTTCCCATTCAGACATGTTGTTGTACGAGAGACTCAGGTCAAAGGCTTGCAAGGTGAAGTCCTTAACTGACCAAGGCAAGACTTCCTCCTCTTAGATTTTGGCACACAAACCTCACAACACTCAACCCACCCGGTTGCCACACAGCCCACTGCACAAAGCCTCGGTCCACTTGCCCCAGTCTAAATCAATTCCACCCCAAGTTATTTAACGGTGCAACACATGTCCGTAATCATCTTTCATGTAGAACCACACAGGTCTCTACATTCCAGTTTCAATACCAACATCATTCCACCTTTTATCAAAATGCATTCACTATTCTTTAGTCAATGCTACTTTTGTAATCCAAACAGAATTGTTCGCGTTATAAGCATGGCTAAGCAACTATTCACGGTCTAGCCTCCCGTGTTGGCACAACATTATCAACCAACTAATATTACCAAACTTAGGTTATCAAAGGAATCATGGCATATGAATAATAATGACAAGGTGACATAAACAATTAGGTTGATTAGCAAATTCACCCAAAGTATTTAAATCCATTTTTAGTTGAATTAGCATGCATAGTTTGAAACAAAATACATTTTCAAAATTTAGGAGCAACATGGTCAAAGCATAACTTGCCTTCAAAAAGTTGTCGATCCCGACTCAAGCTTGATCTTGCTCTAAGAATTCCCCTCGTAAGTCTCCAGGCAAATCAACGTCTACGCAAATCATAAGTTCACACAATAAATATATTTTCTAGAGAGCAAACTTAACTCTAAAAATTTCACAAAATTCACCAATAAATAGATCTTGATTTACAAATTTTTAGAAATTGAAATCACTCAAATCGGAGTTAAAACGCAAAAGTTATAGCCATTTGAAGTTTTAAAATGAATCAAAAAGAATAAACCGAATTTCTTCATTTATTTTTATATGGAAAATTCGACATTTATGACGTCGAATGACTATTTATGACGCCAGACCGAAAATATTTTCGCCAATATATTTATTAAAGAAATTGAATTTATGACGCCAAGATGACGCCACTCCCGACGTCAAGATTCATCGTACCAAGATCGACAAGTGGGTCCCATCGATGACATCATCGCCGACGTCAAAGATGACACGTGTCATGATCTGGTCGTGACACGTGATGACGAACTATCAACCGAGAGGTTGATTTAATCTCAACCGTCCGATTAAAAATGTACGGCTGGATCTATTCTGACTCTTTGACTCGGTTACTCCGGTGTTGACACGTGGCACGATGTCAACCACTGGATCAAGATCTAACGGCGGAAACAAACCAAATAATCGACTCAACTGACCCAGTCAAACGCCAAGATTCGTGCGCTTGCCACGCGTCTCAATCTGAGTCGTGCGATGAAATCAACGGCCAAGATTGCACCGACACTTCGGATCGCTACTGCGGTGCGGACCCGTGACTTAACCGTAACCATCGGATCAAAATCGAGCGGTGAGCATTGACCGGGTGACGTCGACAGCAACGGCGGCTCTGTCGCCTCGGTTCCCGTGCGACACGCGTCAGCACGGAACTGGTCCGGCGCGCGGCGTAATCCATACCGTAAATTCAAAAACCGACGGCTCGGATTAGATTTAACATACGCAGCATGACTGGCGACATGGATGCCCCGATGTGCGACGCGTGGATGCATCCGCACCGTACGTCCAAGATCCAACGATCTAGATCAAATCTATCATACGCTATCGGTACAGATCCAACGGCTACAATCAATTACACTACATGGCTATACTAGAATCACTCAATCTAGATCTAACAGCGGACAATTGAAGATGATGTTTACTGTACTATGGCTACGTGGCTAGATCTAGGCCATCCAACACGAATCCAACGACTAACGGGCACGTGGCGCTATCCTAGCCATTCATCTCTAGATCTACGGCTAAGAGGTGAAGATGAGACTCACTGTTTTGGTGGCGACGTGGCACAATCGCAGACGTTCGGCGAAGATCGGACGGCGGTCAAAGCTCCACATTCCGGCGAAGGCGCGGCGAAGATGGGTTGCCGGAGAGGAAGAAGACGACCACGTGCACGGCGTTCCAGTGATGCTCCGGCGAAGTGAGGTAGCTCCACGGGTGCGGCTCGTCACGAGGAGTACTCCGGTGAACAGCTACGGACTTTGGCGAGCAACTGCGGCTAAACGACGGCGAGATGGACGGTGTGGATTAGGGCAACAGGTGCGCACGGTGAAGAGCTTTCTTGCGAGGTCATCGGCCGGCTTTATAGGCTCGGGAGGCGAACTCAAACGGTGGTTTAATGCGGCGGTTTCCCCTCGGCAGCGGCGGCGGCGGTGGCGTTACCGGAAGACGAATTGAAGCGACGTGGCCTCATCTCGCGTGTACACGCGGCGACGATCGAGCGACTCAGGGCGGCGAAACGACGCGGGCGAATCACAGCCGTAGGATAAAGATCCAACGGTTGTCGATCGGTGGCTTTAGGGTTTCCGGCCGAGCGGGCCATGCGGCGCGCACAGTAATGGGCTTGACCCATTACTGTTCATCGGATTTTTATTGCTTTGCGAATAAAAATAATTCCAAAAATTCATTTGAATTATTTGAGGCTTTAAAAATATCAGAAAAATTCTAGAAAATACTTTACAACATTTTAAACTCAAATAAAATATTTTCATTTCTATTTTGTTGAAACTTTCCTATTTTTAAATAAATTTTCAAGGAAAAGTTAATTCCAGAAATTCAAATAAATCCAAATAAATTCCAGAAATTCTCAAAAATTCAATTAAACCATTGAAATTAAAATAATCCAAATTTAGGGATGTTACAAACCTCCCCCCTTAACAGAATCTCGACCCTGAGATTCAGGGCTGGCTAGAGAAGAGGTTGGGAAACTCCTTCTTCAAATCTTCCTCACGCTCCCAAGTTGCTTCGCTTTCTGAGTGGTTGCTCCACTGGACTCTGCAAAAGCGAGTTGACTTGTTCCTGGTTTCACAATCCATGGTGTCCAAAATCTTCACTGGATGTTCCTTGTAAGTTAAATCCTCTTGCAGTTCAATAGCTTCTATAGATGCCTGCTCCTCCGATACTATAAACATTTCTTCAATCATGACACATGGAACACATCATGTACTCGCTAAAGACTACGGCGCTTCTAGCCGGTATGCAACTTTTCCTTTATGCTCAAGATCTTGAATGGTCCCACATACCTTGGGGCAAGTTTTCCTTTTGCATGAAACCTTTTCACTCCTTTAAGTGGCGTGACCTTGAGATAAACATAGTCTTCTGGTTCAAAACTCAAATCACGGTGTCGGTTATCTGCGTAACTCTTTTGCCTGGATTGTGCAGTCTTCAACCTTTCTCTTATCAAAGCAATCTTCTCCTCTGCATCTGAGAGTATGTCTAGTCCAAAAACATGACATTCTCCCGTCTCGTTCCAATTCAAAGGTGTTCGACACGGTCGACCATACAAAGCTTCAAAAGGCGACATTTTTAAACTAGCCTGGTAGCTATTGTTGTAACTGAACTCGGCATATGGCAAGCATTTATCCCACGATGTGGTATATGACAATGCACAAGCTCTTAGCATATCTTCAAGTATCTGGTTAACCCTTTCACCGACCATCTGCTCATGGTATCTTGTCAGATCAAGTTCAAATGGGTACCCATAGCGGTATGCAGCTTATCCCAAAATCTTGAAGTAAATTGGGTACCTCTATCCGATACTATCTTCTTAGGTACACCGTGCAAACACACAATTCTTGCCATGTACAGTTCCGCTAACTTATCTCCAGAATAAGTTGTTTTTACAGGTATGAAATGTGCAACCTTTGTTAACCGATCCACTATGACCCATATAGAGTCATATCCACCTTGAGTCCTTGGCAAACCGGTGATGAAATCCATCCCGATTTCCTCCCATTTCCATTCTGGTATTTTTAGTGGTTGTAGCAGTCTTGCTGGTCTCTGATGCATGGCTTTGACTCTTTGGCACACATCACATAATGCTACATGCTCAGCTACTTCTTTCTTCATGTTCGGCCACCAAAATCTTTCTTTTAAATCCTGATACATCTACTTCCGGGGTGAATGGAGTATTTGGAATCATGTTCTTCTTCTAATATCAACTGCTTCAATTCGGGTTTATGGGGTACGCAGATTCTATTCTTTATTCACAAAGTACCCTGCTCATCTACTCTGAAGTCTTTGGCTAAATCTTCGTCCATCTTGGATTTGATTCTATTTATCTTGTCATCATTCTTCTGACCTTCCCTGATCTGCTCTTCTAGGGTCGGCTTAACCTCCAAGGTAGCTAAATACCCTTCTGGTACGACTTCCAATCTTAACTTCTGAAGTTCTTTACATAAATCAGTCTGATCTTCTGCTATTATTAAATTCAAGCTATAGCTTTTCCGACTCAAAGCATCTGCCACCATGTTTGCTTTCCCTGGATGGTAGTGAATTCCGATGTTGTAATCCTTGATTAACTCTAACCATCTTCTCTGCCTCATGTTAAGATCCGATTGAGTGAATATATACTTTAAACTTTTATGGTCAGTATATATTTCACATCGGTTTCCAATAAGATAGTGACGCCATATCTTAAGAGCGTGCACTACAGCATCTAGCTCTAAATCATGAGTTGGGTAATTCTGCTCATGTGGCCTTAACTGCCTTGATGTATAAGCTACTACTTTGCCATTCTGCATCAGCACACATCCAAGTCCCTGACGCGAAGCATCACAGTATATATCAAAATTATCCTTAGTATTCAGCAACACCAAAACCGGTGCCGAAGTTAAATGCTTCTTCAGCTCTTGGAAACTATTTTCGCACTCGGGCGACCACATAAACTTTTTCTCTTTCTTTAGCAATTGCATGAGGGGTCTCGCAATTGAAGAAAATCCTTCAATGAACCGGCGGTAATACCCCGCCATACCAAGAAAACTTTTGATTTGGGTAACTGACTTTGGTTGTTCCCAATGTAATACTGCCTCCACTTTCTTCAGACGACACCTACCCTTGGCAAGTCATTACATGACCTAAGAACTCAACCTTCTTTTTCGAAGTCACATTCTTCGAATTTCGTGATATAACTGGTTTTCCCTTAACTTTTCTAAGACCCTCCTTAAATGTCCAGCATGCTCTTCCTCCGACTTGGAACAAACCAAAATGTCATCAATGAACACGACGACGAACTTATCCAAATATTCCATGAACACCATGTTCATCATATTCATGAAATATGTTGGGGCATTAGTCAGTCCAAAAGACATGACCGTGAATTCATAATGGCCATACCTAGACGAGAAAGCTGTCTTTGGTATGTCCTCAGTCCGAATCTTTAACTGATGATATCTGGATCGAAGATCTATCTTAGAGAAAACTCATGCTCCTCTTAACTGATCAAAAAGATCGTCTATCCTAGGCAAGGGATATTTGTTCTTTATCGTCACATCATTAAGTGCACGATAATCTATACACATTCTAAAGCTTCCATTTTCTTCTTTACAAACAATACCGGGGCTCCCCACGGTGATGAGCTAGGTCTTATAAATCCCTTTTCCAATAATTCCTCGATTTGCTTCTTCATTTCTACCAATTCCTCGGTAGACATCCTGTAGGGCCTCTTGGCTATTAGAGCTGTTCCGGGTACTAACTCAATTACAAACTCTATATCCCTGTCTAGTGGCATTCTAGGTAAATCCTCAGGAAATACATCCGGGTACTCGTTAACTACGGAGACATCTTCCATATTCACAGTCTTCATACTATTGATCATCAGTTGACCATCCCGAGCAGCAAGTGCTTGAATCTCCACCTTCCTACCATCTGAGCTCTCAACGGTTACAACCCTCCGTCCACAATCTAACACTGCCTTGTGCTTGGATAACCAATCCATTCCCAGAATAACATCTATGGTCTGGGTATCCAGTATAATTAAGTTTGCTAGGAACTCTATTCCATTTATTATTAATTTCACCCCGGAGTATCCTACTTTAGTTCGGAGTTTTGATCCAGGGGTTTGGACTATAAATGTACTCTTAAGGTTGACCATATCCAAATCATTGTTCATAACAAAAACCCATGAAATAAATGAATGTGAAGCTCCAGAATTGAATAAAATTGTAGCTGGTACTGAGTTAACCAGAAACTTACCTAGTACAACGTCCGTTGCATTCTGAACTTCATCTGCCATGATGTGGTTAACCCTTCCTCGCACAACAGATTGAGGTGCAACTCCAGCTTGAGCAGGTGCTCGGCTTCCTCCTTGAGCTGGTGTTCTTGCAGGCGTATTACCCAAGTTAAAGCGAACAGGGGTAACTCCTCCCTTCTTGGGACAGGTGTTGGCGAAGTGCCCCATCTCGTTGCAGTTGTAGCAACGTCTTCCTGCCATTGACGGATTTCCTGCAGCTTGACTGATGGTTCTTGCAGGTGTTTGTGGATTCTCGACCGTAGTTCATTGCGTAGTGGTGTTTTGCGCCGCTCCTGGCCGGAACTCGTGAACTGTTGAGGTACCACCCTCGGTCTCTATTGTCCTTGTCATCCTCCTTGCTGTGCCAAACGATGCTTGCGGTTGTCATCTAGCTCTTTGCGTTTATCTTCCAGAATTAAGGCCTTGTTGACCAACTCCTAGAAATCCGAAAATGTGTGGGTGATCAGTCCCACCTGAAGTTCAGAGTTGAGTCCCTTCATGAACCGGGACTGTCTAGCCTTATCAGTAGCTACATCTTCTGGCGCATAACGAGCCAATTGAATAAACTTGTTAAGATAATCGGCCACTGATTGGCCTCCCTGCTTCAAGGATAGGAACTCCTCTTTCTTAAGCTCCATCATCCCTTCCACATGGTACTGACGGAAGGCTATAGTAAACTCATCCCATGTAATCTCTTGAGGATGCTCATGGGATGCGCAATAGTTCTCCCACCATTCTGCAGCAGTCCCTTCTAACTGATGAGAGGCGTACAGAACTCTCTCATTGCCTACACATTGGGATATGTGTAGCTCCCTCTCAATCGTGCGCAGCCAGTCATCAACTTCAATGGGGTTGACATTCCCAGAGAAGGTTGGGGGTCTGGTTCTCATAAAATCCGGCACCTTTGATTGATGTCCATGGTGCATAGCTTGGTTGTTGTTGTTGGTCAGCTGATTTTGCAAGCTACGATCTGTTGCATCATAGTCTGATCACCGGGTGCAGGCATCAAGAAAGCTCCTAAGTTGTTCATGTCAACATGTGGTGGTTGGGGATTGGGTGCTTCATTGTTGTTGCCTCTCTGCTGTGCATTGCTTCCTCCGGCTCCACTGCTTCCACGTGTGTTCACCATCTGAAGAACAAAAGGATTTAAGAAAAGAGGGAACGGAGTAGACAAGTACACAAGAATCTTATGCGGCGAGAAGATTTGACTCGAACATAAGCACACAATTTTATTTAATATCATAGGGATATGGCCGCTCACAAGTGCTTACAGGCATTGCGGCGCATATACATTAAGCAAACATAAAGGTTGTTCATCATCACAAACCATAACCACTCATAAAGTTCAGATCCAAGAAAAACGTTCTAAGACGGACTCAATTAAACCGACTCAATAAACTTGACTCAATACATGAGTCAACCCTGGCGAAAACTAACACTCTCTAGTCGTCGAGCCATCCAGGCTGCGGTCCTCCAAAGTGGTATCATGGTGGTGCGGGCAAGATAGGGGCGAATCGATCCTGGTGCCCCACTGCTGGCGGAACAAAAGAGCCCACCGACTCTACTAGCTCTGGGCTGCTGCCGGTGCCTGGCTCGCACCACCCGTGACTGGTACCTCCTGAACTGGTGCCTCCTGCACCGCCTCCTCTTGCCGAGGCTCGGGCTCCTCAGGGTCGGGGTCGTGCAGCTATAGCTCCGGCTCTGGCTCAGGTCCCTCCAGGATCCCCTCAAACTCGCGAATCCTCCCCGTATATCGAGACATACCCTCTCTAACCTCCTGCACTGGGTCCCGAGCTCCGCAACCTCATCACGAGCCCTCTCGCAGCCCCGGATCGTCTCATCCAAGGTCTCCTCTGGCGATGGCGATTCTCACCAAGTGGGTGATCGAAGGCGTCATCGCTGCCGATCGGATCCCGGCCAAACGGTTGTCCCTGCCTTGGATGGTGTCGGAAACAAGTGCCCTCAAGCTCGGTGGAGTAGGTGCGGCGATCTGGCATCGCAAGGCGTCGGTCTCTGGATGCCACCGAACGAACGACCTCCTGCACCGACGTGAACCGGACGATCGACTCTCCCCTGTCTCGAAGTGAGACGGTGACCTTCACGCCCCGAGCAATGTACAGCCGCCTCGACCACGTAAGTACCTCAGATTGGCCTCACGGCCTCCAAAACTACAAGAGAGATACCACGGCAAAGAATAAGCCTCCAATGCGCTCGCCAAAGGTGTGGATCCTCCTTATCTGACAAAATACACCTCGTTAGGACTAGTTCTTAAAATCATAAGGTAATAACAGAAAATTGCAGCATAAGTTATGAAGTAAGAAGAAAAAAGATTAGTCAAGATTTCATTCATAATCTTGTACAATTTTAATCTTTTAGAAATTAATTTTATCTGACTCGGCCAGACTACCTAGGGCAAGTCCTACAGACAGTATGTTCTGATAGCACCTCTATCGTGCCTCGAATTTGCAAATCCGAACACTCTGTGTACTTTGCACTAGTCCAGGATCGCGCTAGTGCACACAGGCTAAACAGGGTTTAAAGTACCAATACATACACAGCGGAATAACATTAAAGTACTTCAAACATATATATAAACGAGTGTACGACCTTATGGTCATCCTTACAATAGTATGCCACACAGGGCTTACAATATTCAAAGTAACAAAAGTTCAGCAGCGGAAAAATAAATCTTCATAGTGCTCCATCTCCGCCACGTGTGCCCCGACAAAGGCTTGATCCCTAGTTATCCTGCCTCCTCGATTTAACTCTTCCACGTATCTTTGGTGTAGCCTCTTCTTCCGTAAATTTTGTCCGCAAGGGTGAGTACACACCGTACTCAACAAGTCATGCACAGAATGCATTTCTATTATTACATGCATAGCGTATTCAAAGAAGTGGCTTTACTGGTTATTTTGCTTTTGCATCAATATTTTAAACTACTATTTATTTAGATTGAAAGCATCAAAACCATATAACCATTATATTTCTCAATTTGTTTTCCACATTGTTTTGGACACATAGTCCCTAATCAACATTCATCATTTACTTTGGCACACAGCCTTCCACCCCATTTTATTTTTAAACACTACCCTTGATCAGAATCCCGAGCATTGTCCAAGATGTGGACTCGGCTATTTGAACAGTTTTGACACTCTGCAGAGGTTGTACACTTTACCCACAAGATACAGTCGCATACCACAAAGGTAGTTGACCGTAAAAAAGCCTTTCAGAGACTTCTATCTCCACCTAAGAACCTCTCCGGGTTGCCTTCACTATCACTTCCCTCACTTAGAGCCGAAGTGTAACATCCCAAAATTTGAGTTTTGGTATGTTTAAAATAAAAAAATAAACCCTTTGTATTTTCCTGGAATTAATTGAAGCTTAATATGAATTTTTCAATAATGAAAAGATTTAATTTGATTAATCTATGCATCAAATTAAAGGTTTCCAGTTTTTGTTGGGTTCCTTGTGCTTCAAGGAATTTTTCTGTATTTTTGGGGATTTTTCTGAATTTATTTGCTATTTATTTGAATTTATTTGGAGTTATTTGAATTTCTGGAATTTATTAAATTGGAAAAACGTTTTTATTTTCCAAAATTTCCTTCGGCTGAAATTTCCTCCTACCATCTCCCTGCTCATCTCGGCCAAACCTCACTGGTCCGTCTGTCCAAATTGCCTTGCCAAGCCCATCACCGTCTGACTATGACACGCTGCTCTCCGATTCCTCCACGCCGCCACAAGGCACGCCAAGACCATGAACCCTAGCCGCTGCCGTCCGAATCGCCTGCTACGCCGCGATTTCGCTATCATCGCGCCAGATCCGAGCCGGCCTCCTGTCGTCTGTGGTTTACTTAAAGCCGCCGCCCGCCTCCTCTTCCGCTTCGAGAATCGCCGCCTAGAGCTGCCGCCGAAGTTTTTTCGCCAGGCGTGTCCGAAGTTCTTCTCGCCAAGTGTTTTCCGCCGCCAAGGCGTCTCCGCTGTCGCCGACAGACGCCGAGTCGGCCGCACATCTTCTCCCGATCCGCAGATTCTTCCGCCTGATCCGCCATCCTCCGCCGTTTGCGTGTCATCATCTTCACCACCGGTAGGCGCGGCCGCCATTGCCGTTTCATCCGCAAACCTCACCGTCCGACCATGTGGACGCCCCGATCGCGCCAAGCTCCTCCCACCGTGAGCATCAACAAGAAGCTGCTCGATCGCTCGCCGACGATCCAGATCGTGCCACAGTGGTCAACTTCGCGTACATGCCCCGGTCACCGCTGCGTCAACCGCCACATCGCGTATCACGTCATCGCCACCAAGGCCAAGGGTTCGCCACGTCACCAAATGTCGCCTCGGTGCTCTCGGCCTATCAGTGGACCAAGCCGCTGACATGTGGGCCCCGCATGTCAGGCCGGTATTTCATTTTCCTTTTCTGATTTTCTTCAAAACCGAAAATCCCAGCCAATCACAAGCCGACACGTGTCACCCTTGTGAATTTCTCGATTTTCTCAATTAAATCTTCCAAGGCTCCGTTCTCCTTCGTCCTAACTCCGATTGAGCCGATTCAAATTTCTAAATTTTTGTAAAATTGAGCTCTACATTCCAGAGCCATTTATTTTCAATTTTGAGCTTGTTTTCTCCTCTGTTTTGTATTTATTTGGTTTCGTTGCTTTATTTTCCCAGAGACGCGAATCCCGGGAGCGAACGGAGACTTCAAGACCAAGCATCAGCACTTGAACAACAAGGCAAGTCGAGACCTTTGATCATATTGAACCCATGTTTGCAAAAGTACTTTGTTTTATACAATTGCATGCTATTTGTGTAACAATGCTAGTTTATGGGAGTAGCTATTTACCCGCTTGAGTATGCCCTTTGATTATTGGAATGCCATGTATCCATTGTTACCCTTGTTGGGACGTTATTAGTTGGACATAATCATAGTACCAACATTGGGTTATCGTAGTTATGCTTAGCCATGCTTAGTTGTCCGAAGGATTCATATCACCGTGAGCTAATGTTAATCTTGACTTAATGAGATATTGAATTGTGGTCATGGACCATCGCTAAAACTTGTTGTACCATGGCGGGGATGCCATTGGTCTTGGGTTGAACAAAATGTTTCCCTCGCAATTGATCGCAAAGAAAGGGGTGCTGCTTGGCACATTGGGATGTGGTCGCTTTGCTCAAACAATTTAAGGACTTAATCTTGTGCGCCATTGAACTGGGCCTAACTGCAACCACAAGTCCCAGATGGGACGGACCTAGCCGATTAATTTGCAATGTCCAGACTTGAGTATTGCCGCTTGTTGGTGGGGTCCAAGATGGACGAGTAGACCCACATGGCTCAAGAGGGGCCCCGAGGGCTTAAACCTTAGAGGGCGATCGGGTCCGGATATGCATTGTAAAGGCTTTGTAGTGATCTCTCGCCGACACACCAAAGGAAGTGTGTCCTTAGCGCTTGGCATTAAGGGATGATCATGTCTTGTGGGTAAAGTTGTACAACCTCTCGCAGAGTGTAAACTATTCGAATAGCCGTGTCCGCTGTCATGGACAAGCCCGGATTTCACACGGGTATAAAGTATTTTCTTGAAATGTGGAATGGTTGGGATGTGAACGGGAGTTCATTGTTGTTTTGTTGTCTCAAGCTATACCGTTGAATTGTGTGGTTGATACTTGTTTCGAGTGGTGTAGGGTGATGCCTCGTCATTCTCGCTCATGTTGTCTACCATTGATTTATCGATTATTTATTATTGTTTTATTCACACCGCCTTCAATCTATTTAGTGTATTTAAATTCAAGTTATTGCTTTCGCAAATGAACCCTATAACTATCCTTTGTCAAAGCCGCATGAATATATTGCATCATTTCCTACGGCTTGTTGAGTACGCTTTGTACTCACGCTTTATGCCCCGTTGTTCAGCTTGTCGAGGAAGGACCGTAATGAGTATCAAGAGGAGGAGTACTATGAAGACTACGCCGACTAGGAAGGCGCTTTCCCGCATTTATTGCCGTGGCATGTCGAATGGCCCAAGTTATTTTATTTCCCAAGCAATGCTTTATTTGTTTCTGCCAAGAGGCATTGATGTATGAACCTTGACTATAAGGTCGCTTGTTTTATTCAATAATAATTTGCTTCTTCTTAGTTATTTCGATGTATGGAATGATATGTCATCTATGTTTCCACCGTGTGCACTAGCGTGATCTCGACTAGTGTCAGATACACGAGGGTTTCTGATTTGCATATCCTGTCCCGACACGAAGTATAGGACCGACATACACCGTTGGATGGGTACCAAGCCATAGCATGCATCGCTTCCCAATACTGCTTACCCCTGTAATCGCCACCCCGAGGTATCAAAGGTAAGACATCGTAATCCTACTAAACTAGGTCTTCCCATTCGCACATGTGGTTGTACGAGAGACTCAGATCAAAGGCTTGCAAGGTGAAGTCCTTAACTGACCAAGGCAAGACTTCCTTCTCTTAGATTTTGGCACACAGCCCTCACAACACTCAACCCACCCCAGCTTGCCACACAGCCCACTGCACAAAGCCTCGGTCCACTTGCCCCAGCCTAAATCAATTCCACCCCAAGTTATTTAATCTGCAACACATGTCAGAATCATCTTTCATGTAGAACCACACAGTCTCTACATTCCAGCTTCAATACCAACATCATTCCACCTTTTATCAAAATGCATTCACTATTCTTTAGTCAATGCTACTTTTGTAATCCAAACAGAATTGTTCGCGTTATAAGCATGGCTAAGCAACTATTCACGGTCTAGCCTCCCGTGTTGGCACAACATTATCAACCAACTAATATTACCAAACTTAGGTTATCAAAGGAATCATGGCATATGAATAATAATAACAAGGTGACATAAACAATTAGGTTGATTAGCTAATTCACCCAAAGTATTTAAATCCATTATTAGTTGAATTAGCATTCATAGTTTGAAACAAAATATATTTTTAAAATTTAGGAGCAATATGGTCAAAGCATAACTTGCCTTCAAAAAGTTGCTGATCCTGACTCGAAGCTTGATCTTGCTCTAAGAATTTCCCCTCGTATGTCTCCGGCAAATCAACGTCTACGCAAATCCTAAGTTCACACAATAAATATATTTTCCAAAGAGCAAACTCAACTCTAAAAATTCCACAACATTCACCAATAAATAGATCTTGATTTACAAATTTTTAGAAATTGAAATCACTCAAATCGGAGTTAAAACGCAAAAGTTATAGCCATTTGAAGTTTTAAAATGAATCAAAAAGAATAAACCGAATTTCTTCATTTATTTTTATACGGAAAATTCGGCATTTATGACGTCAGCACCGAAAACATTTTCGGCCGAATATATTTATTAAAGAAATTAAGAATTTATGACGTCAAGATGACGCCATCGCCGACGCCGGCATCTCTATGCCAAGATCGACAAGTGGGTCCCATCGATGACGCCATCGCCGACGTCAAGATGACATGTGTCATGATCTCGTCGTGACACGTGGCGACGAACTATCAACCGAAAGGTTGATTTAATCTCAACCGTCCGATTAAAATGTACGGCCGATCTATTCCGACGCCGACTTCTACATTCGGTGTTGACACGTGGCACGATGTCAACCACTGGATCAAGATCTAACGACGGAAACAAACCGAATAATCGACTCAACTGACCGGTCAAACGCCAAGATTCGTGCGCTTGCCACGCGTCTCAATCTGAGCCGTGCGATGAAATCAACGGCCAAGATTGCACCGACACTTCGGATCGCTACTCCGGTGCCGACACGTGGCTTAACCGTAACCATCGGATCAAAATCGAGCAGTGAGCATTGACCGGGTGACGTCGATAGCAACGGCGCTTCGCCGCGGTTTGCCTCGCGGCGAGACGCCACCAAGACGGAATCGTCCAGCAAGGCGCAATCCATACCAGAATTCAAAACCGACGGCCAGATTAGATCTAACATACGCGCATGACTGGCGACGTGGATGCCCCGGTGCGCAACGCGTGGATGCATCCGCACCGTACGTCCATGATCTAACGATCTAGATCAAATCAATCCTACGCTATCGGTACAGATCCAACGGCTACAATCAATTACACTACGTGGCTATACTAGAATCACTCGATCTAGATCTAATGGCGGACAATTGAAGATGATGTTTACTGTACTATGGCTACGTGGCTAGATCTAGGCCATCCAACACGAATCCAACGACTAACATTAAAGCACACGTGGGCGATCCCGCTACGGGCACGTGGCGCTATCCTAGCCATTCATCTCTAGATCTACGGCTAAGAGGTGAAGATGAGACTCACTGTTTTGGTGGCGACGTGGCACAATCGCAGACGTTCGGCGAAGATCGGACGGCGGTCAAAGCTCCACGTTCCAGCGAAGGCGTGGCGAAGATGGGTTGCCGGAGAGGAAGAAGACGACCACGCCGCCTGACGCTGCTCCAAAGGATGCTCGCGGCGAGGTAGCTCCACGGGTGCGGCTCGTCACGAGGAGTACTCCGGTGGTCACGACAGCGGCGGAGGGTCACCGGAGAGGGCACAAACAGCGGCGGAACGGCTACGGACTTCGGCGAGCAACTGCGACTAAACGATGGCGAGATGGACGGTGTGGATTAGGGCAACAGGTGCGCACGGTGAAGAGCTTTCCCGCGAGGTCATCGGCCGGCTTTATAGCCTCGGGAGGCGGTTTAATGCGGCGGTTTCCCCTTGGCAGCGGCGGCGGCGGTGGCGTTACCGGAAGACGAAACGAAGCGATGTGGCCTCATCTCGCGCGTACACGAGGCGACGATCGAGCGACTCAGTATGCGAACGACACGCGAGCGAATCACACGGTAGTGGATAAAGATCCAACGCTTGTCGACGGTGGCTTTAGGGTTTCCTACGAAGCGGTCCGTAGAAGGCGTGACAAGAATTGGCTCGGCCCATTACTGTTCATCGGATTTTTATTGCTTTGCGAATAAAAATAATTCCAAAAATTCATTTGAATTATTTGAGGCTTTAAAAATATCGTAAAAAATTCGAAAGATTCTATAAAATACTTTACAACATTTTAAACTCAAATAAAATATTTTCATTTATATTTGGTTTAAATTTCCTATTTTTAAATAAATTTTCATGGAAAAGTTAATTCCAGAAATTCAAATAAATCCAAATAAATTCGAAAAATTCTAAAAAATTCAATTAAACCATTTAAATTAAATTAATCCAAATTTAGGGATGTTACACATGGTCACCTATTCCAACAGGTATGTTTTTAAATATTTATCTAAACCTTCTATAGACACATTTATAGGAAAAACTCACGATCAGTATAGAGGTTAGAGTTCTTGAGCAGAATTTAGATTGGGCTAAACCATTTAGAGCCTATCTAGAAAATGGGATAGTGCTTGAGGATATTCATAAAAAGGATAGACTAGTTTGAAAGGCGCGAATGTATAAAATTCTCGAGTATACTCTTTATAGAAATGGAACACATAGTATTCTAATGCGATGTATAACCTAGGAGCAGAGAAAAATATTGTTTAATGAAATACTAAAATGCAAAAATGGAAATCTAATGTGCATACAGTACTAGTCCCATGATCAGTTGCTAGTACACACATTTATGACAATTGGAATCACAAACATACCTCATATTACTAAAGCGAAAACTATTATACAAAGAAATCTTACAACTCAGAGTATATAGCAGCAAAAGAAGCAAAGTCTTGTAGTGTGCCCATCCAAACCACAAGCAACTGACAAGGCATAATCCCTAGAAAGATCACATCAATAAAGATCCTGTATCCTACGACGAAAACAAATCTTCGGAGCTTCGCTAACTTTATACACCTAAAACAATAAATTAAGTAAGGGTGAGTACTTTCATACATAACAAGACATAAGGTGGTACTTACAAATGCAATAATGTAAGTTAAATCATAGGAGGCTTCTAGGTTAATTTTACATAAAGTGAAATTAATTTGTAAATCAGATTGCAATTTCTCAAACGGAATTTGTAAGAGCAAGTTTTGCTGATAAGAAAATAAGTAAAGCATAAGTAATACTCACAGACCTTCGTGAGCATTGAATAATCCATTAATCCAATAATCCAATCTTGTCAAAACCATTTCTTTGCCAACACATATCCACTTATCCAATAATCCATGCATGCCAACACGTAGCAAAACAAATGAAACCAAGCCCTTTTGAAAATAACAGAACATCTAACATGTGTTAGTTCACCAAGACTCCCATAACTGCGGGTACAGCTAATCGATTAGATTTACACTCTGCAGAGGTATACAACTTTACCCACAAGTCATGACCTTTTTTGCCGCATGTTTCATGCACCTTTAGCGTGTGGCCAGAATGTTCATGACAAAAACATTTACATTACCTAGGTTAACTTTGCACCAGCCCGGGACGTTAAACCCATACTACGGCAGAAGAACTCAGAGCATAGAAATGATGAGACTCCCCATAACATGGCGTATACCGTTGTATTGGTAAGTAGAAACCCCTACAAGCAGACCTAGAAAGGAATGCCTGTGCTAGCTCCCACCTTCCATAAATGCAAAGTTAAACTAGATAATTTAATTGATTTAAGGTTGCCACATCCCAACACTTGTGGTTTATACGGATTTATCTTAGATCATACAACACAAGTGGTTTGTACGGATTTATCTTGGATCATACAACATGATATTCGGTCCTTAATCCGACATGGGCAATACTTTACCCTACACTACGTGCAAATCCCTCTGCACATCCGACTATTGCCAATAATCACCCTCGTCAAAACCATCGGGTTTTAATCAAAATACCATAATTTTATTTTTGGTTTTGAATCAAAATAAGCAAATATGCAATCCAATACCCAAGTGTCATATCAAACATTTTCAGGAAACAATTTTGATCAATTTTTTTGTCTTTGTTCGATATATCTACCTCGTTGATTCTAAAGCATGGCTCAAATTCATGGTTAATATGCAATCATATCAATGGGAGATACCCAAGTTGACATCATGTATTGTTGCTAACCCGTTATTCTATGGTTTGTTGAGAAGGTTCACATGTCCATTATGAAGGAAGTTTCATGAGACAACAGGTATATCTACCATTACCACAAAATAGCAAATTTATAGGAAAATAAGCGTAAACATGGAACAATTTGATAAACAAAAGGAAAATTAAATACTAGGATCAATATGATCAAAGGGGTGCTTGCCTTTCTTAATCGCTATTTTTTATGAAGTCGAGGTTACAGCGGATGATGGCGGCGACGAAATCAGAGATGTCGGGTTGTACACGTCATTATTGACTAAAAAGCAATAAGGAGCAAATAACAAACTTCAATAAGGGCAAAAAGAAAACAGACAAGAACTAAATAAAGATTCACTGAAGAAAACAGGAATATTTTAGGGTTTGGATTAGATGATTTCAAGTTCTCGTATTTTAAATGATTAAACATTCATACTATTATTAGCTTTCAAGTTGAGCAGAGCACAATTCCCTTTATAGATTATCCATTCTTGTTTTACGAATTCAAGAAGCTATAATTATGTACTTTTATATTTATAATTTTGAATTTAAGATGCAAAAATTGTTTAGATTAATAGGATTAGAACATTAGTCACTTTGTTGCATGATATGAATGAATAGTATTTAATCCTTAATTGATTTTGCATAAAAACGGTTTCGAATATGTTAGATTTGTTAAATTAGGTTACTGGTTATATATTCGTGGTTTTTAAGAAGATTTTGATGATACAAATAACTTAACTATAGATTTCTTCATTATTACCGAGTTCGATTAGTCGTATTACAAAGTTCAGAAATCATGATACTTAAGGTTATTCTGCTAACAGGATTTATATGCAAATCGTGACAAAACAAGATTATTTCTTCAAAATAGGGTAGTCTATACTTTGGAGACCATTCCTAAGCTAATTTCATAAATTTTAGGATTTGGACAAGATATTATATTTGTTGCTGTAATAACTTATATGGTATTATAAGATATACGTTATATGGAATCACTAGCAAGGTGAAGTGTACGATTAACACTTAAGGAATTTGAATTAGCTGGATTTAGTTGAAAGCTAAGCTGTAAATAAGATATTTTGCTAGAATACGGTAGTTCATATATCAAATAATGTTTCTATGCTAATCTTTCCAAAATTTATATTTAGACGAGAAGCTTTACGAGTTGTCGAAAAGGCTTAAGTAGTTCAATTTCCTCCACGACTAATTCACGAAGGGTGTTTGCACTAGTAGAATTTATATATAGAGTAAGTCCTAAATAGAATATTTTTCTTAATTTTGGTAGTAAATATTATGAAGAGTGTTTCTAGGCCATTTCTTCAAACTTTTACATTTAGCCAAGATATTTTACAGGCTACCGAAAAGGTCTAAGTGTTTCTAAAGTTTAGCGATAAAGGTTCAGTTTCTGATTTAAGTTTGCGACTGCACTATACATGATTATTAACTTATTTTTCTGGCATTAGTAAGGAATGTCTCTAAGAGTGTTTTAAAGCTAATTCCGTGATATTTTGCTTTTATTCGAGATGTTTTCCATATAAGTGATTATTAAGGCTTAATATAGACTTAATTCAAATTTGCACAAATATTAGATATTTTTACATAATCAGCAAGGGTATTACTTTTTAAGGTCACATGATTTTGTTTCATCAAATTTGAAGTTTGTTTATGGAAGTTACAACTATTCGGATAAATCAATTATTAAAACTTGGACTATTGAACATTTAATGCTAACTATAATAAAACCTAAATATTTTCACAAATTTGGAATCTTTGTAATCTCAAGAGTATAACAAAACTAGTTTGGTGAAGATTTGAGTTCATTTGATTTAAATTTTAACTATTTAATCTTCTATGCATGAGAATCTTTCTTTATTTAAATTTTTGGTTCAAAATGAATTCACATCTAAGTATTTTTGTAAAAATTGAACATTTATGACCACATAAACATGTGGAAATTATTTCATTATTTTTGGAGCTAGGGGTTTTTTAATTGCTACATGGCACATAAAAGGGACTTTAGACAAGCTTGATTCAAAATAAAATGGTGGAGATGGAACTTGAACTAGGACATTTTTATTTACTAGCGACATGCTCTGCCACTGAGCTATGAAGCTCCTTATGACAAAGTGGCTGGCCAAAATTATTTGAGCTTTACTTGTTCTCATTTCAAAACCGAAGCAAAATTGGCTCATCAGAGGACAGGGACATGGCGCCATGGGTGCAGCTCTGTGATCTCTGGTCGATGGCGAGGCAAGCTTAGGGGCGAGGGCGACTGTTAGCCGGTAATCCCGTGCAAATGTAAGTGCATGTGTGGCGTTTTGTTCTTCCTTTGGTTGTAAGCCACCTGAACTGCGCTGAGTTCATGGTGAGGTGGTGTGCGTGTTCAGGTTAGAGAGGACTAGTTCTTCAGCATTAAGTTCGCGCATGCAGGGCAGTGGCGAGTGGTTGAAATCTCGTCCAGTTTTGTAGCTAGAACGGTGTCGGGGGCTGGACAATCCTTTGGCCGATTGGTGCACAATCAGCGTGTCCCTAGCTCGGCGTTCCGATCATGCCCTTGCTCGCCGAGGGCTGTGGCTTGCAAAGACGATCTCGAAGTTCGAGCCCCGCGACCTCGAAGTTTGAACCCCGCACGACCTCGAGTACGGGCCTTCCTTTGCTCGGGTCGTTTCATTTCTTGGATCCTGCATGTACATTTATCAAGCGCTTACTAAGACGTGGTCTCACGGATGGTGCAGAGCGGCAAGCCCGGAGCGGTTACAAGCGGCTCAATGCGCATTAAGGGCCACGATCCAAGATTTCTCCGGCAAAGATTCGTGAGGGAGGTATAAAAATCGGATATGCACAAACGCAGGGACACACGCGATACACACAACATGCCCGAGCTAGGAATCACTATTGCTTGAGTTGTAAACACATCCCTGTACGCTAACATAAAAAAGATCACCGCCGCAAGGCGACTGGAGTAGAGCTGTTACCTTCACAAGGGCTCGAACTAGTATAAACCTTTGTTTCGCCGTTGACGCTTTGCCTTGACCATCGGCGATCGCCCATCCTTCGCTTTTGGACGAAGCACTGCGCGGGTCCAATACCACACGAGACCCCTACCATCTTTCTTGAAGTTGGCGATCCCGATCGTCGACAGCTGGCGCCCATCGTGGGGCCCGTCTCGCTTTCTCACTCAAGGAAGAACTCCAGATCTCGAACATGGCATACTTCGCTCATGGACATTCATCGGTGAGGACTCGGCGCGACTCGAGTCCGCGTCCTGTTTGCTTTTCACCGCCGCCGCCGAATAAAGACATCTGGCGGTGGACGGTCTTGCCACGGAGGGAGACACGGATGGACGTGATCCGCAGACTCCTGAGGACACTCGTCGGATGGTGCATGTCTCCATCAACCAGGCCATAACCACACTTCGACGGGAAGCCCAGGAAAAGTCTGGCGCGTCTTCTGTGCCGCCCAGGCTCCCTCTCCTCGGGGAACGCCTCCGCGCGATTGCTCGGGTTATGGCTGACCCGACAGGCGGTCGAACTTTTCGGCGAGCTCGCCGAAGAACTCGACCGCAGCGACCGAGGCGCTCCTCCGCAGACTGCTCAGAACCCTCCCCGAGGAGCACCGACAAATTGTCACGACATCGCCGACGCACCGTCGGACGACTCCGGCTGAGGCACCTTCGCCTCAAGAGGCGCCCTCGGGATGTGACTCGACTTCACCGCTGCACCGTCCCACGTGCACCGCCCCAAGCAGGGCCGAAGCGCGAAAGCCACACAAGTTCTGCGGCGATCGATCCGCAGGGCCGGGATCTCTCCCGACATTCCGCCAAAGCGCCGCCACGCGGGGACCGCTGCGCTATCTTCCGGGCGACTCACGAGCCCGGCGCCATGGTCGGTCTCATCGAAGATCGGGCCGCCGGAGCAGCCTTGACACGGAATCGTACAGCAGCGAGGACCTCGCGTCGGCGACATTTACACTCGGCGCGCACCCGCCCCGCCATTACGGTTGCATGGCGTACTCGCCGACCTTCGCGTCGTTGGCGGCTTCGGTTCAAGCTGCGTTGATCGAGCGCTTTGATGGAACTAAAACCCGGCGAAGTTCCTATCTATCTACTCGACCGCCATCCTAGCGGCCGGGGGCGATGAGCTCGTCATGGCCAACTATCTCCCGACCGTCTTGGACGGCGCCGCGCGGACTTGGCTTTTCAACCAGAAGCCTAGCTCCTTCAGGTCGTGGCGCCAAATCCAGAAGCCCTCGCCAAACTTCCAGAGTTGTTATGAGCAGACGGGGAGAGAGAAAGACCTGGATCGGGTTATCCAGGGCAAAGGCGAATCACTTCGTGATTTTGTGCGGCGGTTTATTCGTACGAGGAACCTGATTCCGAGCATCTCCGATGAGGCTGTCATCAAGGCCTTCAAGTTCGGAGTCCGCGACCGGCGCCTTACTGAGGACCTGGAGATCATGTCTAGCCTCACTGTCAACAAGCTGTTCCGCATGGCGGAACGCATTGCGCTGGATGCGACGACGCCGATTCATTGAAGCGCGACTATAACCAAGGTAAGCTTGGTCTGAATTCCACAGAGGCAGGTCCATCCAATTCCAAGGGCGCCGACCAAGGTACCACCGCCAGGAAGAGGAAGCGCAACCGTAGGGCCGGTGGGGGCCTGCCGCGAGTGGTTGTATCGGTAGATGGCCAGCGAGAAGTCCTCGAGGTCCGAGATCAGGCTCGGGATGGGTCCCGACCTCGTCAAGGTCGGCCTCAGTCTCGACAAGCACAGGGCCAGCCCCAGAAGGAAGGCCGAAGGTCTGGGCCCCGGAGGGCCGACGCTCGACCGCAGGGGGCCGAGGGACGCCCGGGTTATGATGAGGCGAAGTTCTGTTTGTTTCACAGGACAGCCGGCCACGACCGCGAACTCCGCAGGCTTGGCAGGCAAATCGAAGCTTTCTACGACGGGCGGGGCGAGATGCCCAAGCTTCCAAAAGCTGATGACCAACCCGACAGGGTGAACGCTGGCTCGGAGCATGATGACATCGATCTCGAGTTCCAGCAAAGGCGAAGCCGGATTAGACGCCATCTTCGGTGGCTCGTCACCACTGCACGGCGCGAGGTCAAGGCCGCCGCTTATCTACCAGTGGCGGCCGGAGGCCCATCGAGCAGCATTTCCGCAAATGGGCCGGGTCCACCATCACCTTCTCTCGAGGACGCTCTCCCGTGTATGGCCCGAGACACAAGACCGCTTGGTCGTGACCCGACCATCGCAACACCGCGGCCGGTCGGCGTCATGGTCGACGGCAGCTCTCTTAACTTGTCGCAGTAGTGGCGCTGACCGGATGTAGATTCCCGGTCAAAGGTCAAGAACGCCGCCATTCCCTTCTTCGGGATCGTGTCTGGAGCTCGACCATTCCTTGGGGCAGGTGGTCTTGCCCGTCACCTTCGGCGGCTCGGACAACTTCCGCACCGAAGTCACCTTCGAGGTGGTCGAGGGCGACCTCCGCATAACGCCATCCTCTGGACGGCCCGCCTTGGTCAAGTTCATGGCCGCCAACCACTATGGCCACCGATGCATGAAGCTGCCCGGCCCCAACGGCATCATTACCGTGCGGGGCGATCTGCAGGCGGCACATGGATGCGAGACCAAGGCCTTGGCTCTTGCAGGTATGCTGCCCCAGCGCGGTCCGGAGGCGACGACAAAGAACGCCCGCCAGAAGGCGGCAATCCAGCCCAGTGGGGCAACGAAGGCCGTGCCGCTCGATGAGTGTGATCCGACCAAAAGGCCCATCGCTCGATCGGCCGAGTCCCAAATAGGAACTCGAGCTCGTCACCTTCCTTCGCGCTAACAAAGGTATATTCGCTTGGGAGCCCGCGGACATGCCTGGCGTCCCGAGGGAGGTGATCGAGCACAAATTGCAGGTGGGATCCGGCTCCCGACCTGTACGTCAGAAGCTGCGTCGCTTCTCCCCGGAGAAGGTCGCAGTCATCAAGGAGAACCTTGACAAGCTTTTGAAGGCTGGGTTCATCCGGGAGATTGATTACTCTGAGTGGCTGGCCAACCCGGTCATCGTTCAGAAGAAAGGCGGAAAGTGGAGAATGTGCGTCGACCATACGGGGTTGAACTCGGCTTGCCCGAAGGACAACTTCCCGCTTCCGCGCATCGACCAGATCGTCGACTCCACCGCAAATGCCAGGATGTTGAGCTTTCTGGACGCTTACTCGGGATACCACCAGATCAAGCTGGCGGTCGACGACGAGAGCAAGACAGCCTTCATCACGCCATTTGGCACCTATTGCTACACGACCATGTCATTTGGTCTGCGCAATGCGGGGGCCACTTTTCAGCGTCTGATGACCAGGACGTTCGAGCCGCAGATCGGGTGTAACCTCGAGGTCTACGTGGATGATATTATAGTCAAAAGCCTCTCTGAAGGCAACCACGTTCGTGACCTCGAGGAAACCTTCGCTAACCTGAACAGGCACAATATCAAACTCAACCCTGAGAAGTGCGTGTTCGGCGCGGCATCCCGTAAGGTGCTCGGCTACATGATCGGGGGCTCGGGGGTTGGTCCAAACCCGGAGAAGATCGAGGCGATCGAGAAGATGGCGCCCCCGACCTCGATCAAGCAGGTGCAAAGCCTCACCGGCCGCATGGCCACCCTCAGCAGGTTCATTTCGAGGCTTGGCGAGCGTGGGCTCCCATTCTTTCGGACCCTGCGCAAGCACGGGGGCTTTGAGTGGACTCCAGAGGCGCAGCGGTCCTTCGACGACCTGAAGGTATATCTATCGTCCCCACCTCTCCTTACAACGCCGCAACCTGGTGAGAAGTTGCTGCTCTACCTTGCGGCCACCGCCCACGCTGTCAGTGCCGTCCTGGTGGCGGAACAGGGGTCTCAGCAACACCCAATCTATTACGTCAGCGAGGTCTTGCACGGCCCGAAGGAGCGCTACCCGCAGGTACAGAAGCTGTTGTATGCTCTCCTCATGGCTTCGCGGATGCTCCGGCACTATTTTCAGGCGCACTCCGTGGTCGTCCAAAGCAACTTCCCGCTCGGGGACATCCTGAGGAACCCGGAGGGTGGCGGACGAATCGCCAAGTGGGCCATGGAGCTGGCGACGTTCGACATTCAGGTCGTGGCTCGCACGGCCATAAAATCGCAAGTGCTCGCTGACTTTGTGGTCGAGCAGACATCACAGCCTGCGCCCGAACTTCATGCCGAAGAGGAGAAACCTTGGGTCATGTTTTTCGACGGCTCAAGGTCCTTTAAGCGCTCAGGGGCTGGGATCCTTATCCTTACCCCACGAGGCGACCAATTGAGGTACGTGGTTCGCTTCGAGTTCCCAGCAACCAACAATGTGGCGGAGTACGAGGCCCTCCTGGCGGGCTTACAAGCTTGCAAGGCTTTGGGCGTGCGTCGACTAGTCGTGAAGGGTGACTCCCAGCTCGTCGTCAACCAGTTCAACAAAGACTACCAGTGCTCGGGAGACTCGATGGCAAAGTACCTCGCCGAGGTACGCAAGATGGAGAAGTGGTTCCAAAATTTAGAGCTCAGGCACATCCCCAGGAGGGACAATTCCAGTGCGGACTTCCTCTCCAAGCTCGGCTCCTCCGACGACGACATCCCACCCGACGTCATCCTGGAGACGCTGGCGACCCCGTCGGTCTCCGACCAAGAGGTCATGCTTGCTGTGGTTGAGGGTACTCCCCCCTAGGCTAAGGCCATTCACAGTTTCCTCGCACGGGGCGACTTACCACCCGACCCTGCCGAGAGGAGCCAGATCAAGCGCCGGGCAAGTCTATACGCGCTCGTCGAGGGGAAGCTCTACAGGAGAAATGTTTCGAAGCATCTTGACGCGTGCATCTCCGCGGAGGAGGGTAAGATCGCTCAATGACATACATTCGAGGCCTATGTGGGGCACATTCTTCTTACAGACCATGGTCGGCAAGGCCTTCCGTATGGGGTACCATCGCCAACGCGCTCCAAGATGCTCGTGATATCGCTTCGCGTCACGAGCATGCCGTTCCACGCCAGAAGTCGCACCACCAGCGACGCCTTCGACCATTCCACTTGCTTGGCCTTTCTCGACCGGGGCTGGATATCCTCACCCTTTTTCCTCAAAGGTTGGGGAAAGAAGTTCCTGTTTGTGGCCATCGACACCTTCACCAAATGGATAGAAGCTGAACCAGTCTCGACCATTACTGCTCGAGCAGCTGTTCGGTTTTTCCATCTGTTCGTGGTCACCAGGTACGGGGTTCCATGCAAAATTATCACTGACAATGGTACACGCTTACTGCTGAACTGCTTTCAGAGTTTTGCGAGGACCTTGGCACCAAAGTGTGCTTTGCCTCGGTGGCTCACCCTCAGAGCAACGGAGCTGCCGAACGCGCCAACGGACAGATTGTCCAGGGCGTCAAGAAGCGAGTCGCAGATGAGCTCGAACGCTACGGAAAGACTTGGGTGGACGAACTTCCCACCGCCTTATGGTCCATCCGCACCCACAACACCGAGCAACAGGGTCCACACCTTTCCAGCTCGTGTTTGGTACTGAAGCCGTCCTGCCTCCTGAGGTGACGCTAGGCTCTGCCAGGGTCAGCTTGGTCGACCATGACGACTTCGAGCAAGAACGGTCTCTCGACCTTACCCTCGCGGAAGAAGTAAGATGCCGTGCACTGCTACGATCAATGCATTACCTGCAAGCTCTCCGCAGACATGCGTCTCGGTCGGTACGACCTAGGAAGCTCCTTGTTGGGGATCTAGCTCTAAGACGAATCCAGAGCTCGTCCAACACCAACAAGTTATCTCCGCGGTGGGAGGGGCCCTATAGAGTCGTTTCAACAGAACGCATGGGGGCTTACCGGCTAGCGATGCCCGATGGCAGAGAGCTCTCTAGCTCGTGGAATATAGATCAGCTTCGGAAGTTCTATGTGTAACCTCTTTTCCTTTGAAATTCAATAAAGTTGTTCTTTGTTTCTCGCCATTTTTATCTTTCTTACTGTAATTTCAAAAGTTATCGTTGGCCTCTTCTCGACCACGACTTCCATGCACAGCGCATTCGTCTTGGGTCTGAGCGTCACGAGCTTTTTTTGGTCCACCCAGTGGTCGAGCGAAATGTAAGCCGAAACTATTCGCAATCCAAATTTCAAAGATCATGTCCGGTTTGATTCGAAAACCTCACAGCTCGAATGTTAGGTCGAACGTTCGCTCGACACGTTTTTTCTCTGCTGCCCTTTTTTCTCAGCTATGCAGGTCACGTTCGTTTGCTCGCGTCTAGGTCTTGTGCCCAAGGCCGGCGTTGCTCGCCCTTGGACCCAACGGGGGCTGCACAGTGGCATATTGCCAGCAAACGACCTACGGAGCAGGAGCAAAAGCGAGAAAGGTGAATTCCAAGCATCCCCGACCACGAACCTCAGAGCGGGGCAGGATTTTTGGCACCCAAAAGTAATGTAGCTCCTTCTGAAAGTTTCGCAACATTTTTACAGACGGCGAAGGGTGAGATTCTGAGTCCGCCATCTCGCGGGTAAGTTTCTCTTGCTCGAGATCGGCGACCTTGGCCCGTAAAGTTGTGAGCTCCTTGGCGGTGTCCATGGCTCGGCGACGCTCATCTTGGAGTTGGGTCAGGGCGCTCTTTGCCGCCTTGCTGGCGCCCTAGTTTCTCCTCCAGCTCCGCGATCTTGGCTTCGAGCTCGGGGGACGCCTTGGCAGAGGATGACGTTTGTTCGGCGGATGCCTTCTCCAGTGCCTCGACCTTGGCGCGTTCATCGGCGAGCGCTTGGGCCGAGGCGGTGGATTGCTCATGGCGGCCTTCTCCAAGGACTCTACCTTGGCCCGTTTGATCTCAAAGCGCCTCGCGCGCGCCTTGGTCGTCCGAGCCTGTTCTTGCTCTACGGCTTTGAAGCCGTGATCGCGCTTCGAAGGACTCGGCTTGCTCGAGCTCGGCCGCGTGGGCCACCTCCTGCGCTATCATCGTCTGGCGAAGGTCATCAAGTTCTTTGTTTACACGTTCAAGCTCCGCCTGGTCGACCTCGATGGTCGTACAGAACTTGGCGCGCTCGGCCTCCCGCGTCTCCACCACGTCCAAAAGTCTCCTGAGCACGTCGCCATGCTCGTGGAGACCTTGCAACCCCCGAGAGACGCTGTCGATCGCCTTAGAGGATGGAAAAAGTTGCTCAGGTGAGAAGCTTACGGGAAAACTTTATTTGGCATGTTGCAGGGCAGGCGAGGAGAGCTCTTACCTCGCGAAGACGGCTTTCGACGCGCGCACGGGTAAACTCTTCGTTCACTTCGTCAAGTCGGGCAGGGTCAATCTCGACCTCTTCACCCAGAGCTTCAGGGTTGGGTGCGACCTCGACCTCCACCGGCGCGTCGCCGCCGAGGTTTTCGGTCCCCGAGCAGGCGACGGCTTGGTGTCTTGCTACCTCGTTTGGAGGGTTCGTCTCTCCAGCTGGGGTCGGCGCGGCAGCATTTTCGGGTCCGACCTCTACGGTTGGGGCCCCATCCGGCTTTTCGGAAGAAATTGCCGCGTCAGCCACATTCGGCCCAACCCCCATGGTCAGGGCTCCGTCCGCCTCCGGAGCCTGGGGAGTACCAACCAAATCCACCGCGTGGTCTTCCACGACGCTGTTCATACCAATGCCCGGTATGCCGCGACTTGGCACTGGCGCGCCTCGGGCCGACGGCAGGATGCACCCACGGTGCTGCTATCTTCGGTGGCCGATGCTGCCGCGACCTTGGCGTCTGCGACGATCGGGGTTGGGGGGTCCCAAGGCGGATCCGCCGACGCGACCAAGGCGCCTTGGCCGCCTTCCTCCGTGCCACCCTTGGGAGGGTCGACAGTAGAGTTGGAATCGACTTCGGTCGCGTAGTCTTCACCGGACGCTGGCTCAAGATCTTCGCCAATCGGGTCGCCGAGCCTCGGTCGACGAGCGGTGGAGACCCACCTCGGGCCCCGGAAGGCACGCCTTTGGCTCGAGGGCCGGCCGCCGCCAAAGACGAAGGCGCTCTTCCTCTTCCTCGACTCGACTATACTGGACAACATTCATTGTCAGATTGGGCAAGTCTCGAGCTCGGGCGCTCGAGGCCTGCGGGCAAGGAAAATTTAAGTTGGGAAAACACGAGAATGGGCAGAACGAGTCCAGAAACCCAAAGGCTTACCTGGGTCGTCAACCTCCGCCGCGTGGAGGGTCGATGAGGATCTTGCTGCCCCGAGCTTGAAGGGGCTCTCCGCTTCCTCGCTCCCTCGACCTGGGGCCTTGGAACTCGTGCTGGGCCCGCGCCCCTCACCGCGGCTGTTCTGGGGGTCCGTGTTTGGATGCCTTGAGCTGGCTGGGAGCTGGAAGGCCTAGCGACGGCTGCGGCGCTCAGTTGCTGCAAAGGGGTGAAGCTGTGTCAAGCAATGAGGAGAGCGCGAGCACGAGCTCGGGGGCTCGAGTGTCGATCCTCACCATGGCACGATCGCCCCACTCAATGTGAGGTTTCTTTTCCCCCTGGCGGCTTGTCGTGGCTGGGAGAAGTCTCTTCTTTCCCTTCCTGCTCTTGCCTCCGCCGGGCAGCGGGAGCAGCTTCCTGGCCGTATCAAACAGCTCCTGGTGGTCCTGAGAACTCGCGTGGGTCAGAGGGGGCCTCCGCGGAAGACAGAATCAAGGGCAAGGTCGGGGCGACTTACCTCGACCTTCTGGTGAAGTACATTCTTCGGGACCGGGTCATCGAGAGTGTACCCATGCGCCAGCTTCCCGAACATCTCAAACATCCTGTCAGAAACCCAGGACTCCTTCGGTGCTGCAAGAGCGTGGGCCATCAGGAAAGATTGAAGTAAGGGTTTCGAGCGGAAGTGCTAAGGTCGAGTGTCTTGCCTGTCGGACCCTCGCGCGTGGAGTCGTCACGCCCCGTGATCTCGAAGAATGGGTGTTCCCTCCTCCGCAGAGGGGACACCCGGTTCCGCAGGAAGTCGACGGCGATCGCTTGCCCGGTGAGGCCGCGCGTGGCGCAGATGTGTATGGCAGCAATGGCCTCCTCGTCGACCTCAAGGTCTTCGGGCTCCGGGGTCTCCTTCTTCTCGGTGACGGGAGTCCCCTCGTACGTCAGAGCCCCGAGCTCCCCTTTCTTCAGGTAGAACCACCGCTCGGACCAGGGACCGAGAGAATCCCGAGCGGCGCACTTGGGGAAGGACCACTTAAGCCCGGTCCGAAGTCGGAAGTAAAGGCATCCGACCACGGGGTCCTTCCCAGAGCGGAAGAGGGAGTAGTAGCGAAAGAACAGCGAGGGGGTGGGGAGGATTCCCAGGAAACCCTCGCACAAATGGGAGAAGATGGCGAGCGTGAGGATGGAATTCGGTACCAGGTTGATGAGCTCGATTTCGCAAGCGGAGAGGACGTCCGCCACGAATTCGCTCTCCGGGGTCCGCAGGCCAAGGAGCGCGTAGTGCTCGGTGCAGACGATCTCGTCATCCCTGGGGCGTGGTTCGGTTTCGCCGCCCGGTAACCGCCACGTCACCGGATCCACTATTCCTAGGACCTCGAGCTCTTTCATCCTCGCGGACGACAAGGTGCTCCTCCCTAGCTTGGTCATGGCGGTGTAGTACGCTTGGTCGAGAGGGGGAGGAGAGGATGATGCTTGGGCGCAAGAGCCTTGGAGACGAGGGCGCGAGATCGTGGGTTCCTTTTTCAACGATTGCTGTGGGCTTGGCAAAGTCCCGCACCGCGTCGGCGTTAAAATCGCCCCGCAGCACCTCAAAAGGCATGCCTATCGTGATTAGACAGGCGCGGTTAAGGATGGGGGCGCGGACTCGAGGCGCCACAGGTGTCCGCCGCCCGTTCGCATCCGTATTCCCGGTGAAGAATTCAAAGGTCGCCAGGTGTCGGGGAAAAGGATCTACCTTGTGGTCTCCACTCGACCTAGACCGGGATTTCAAGACCTACAAAGGCTTGCCCCCACCGTTGATTTCAGGGTGAGGCTCGAGGTCGCCCCAGGCGCACTTCTACGACCTTGAGCCTCGGGGGCTAGCTGTCGTGGGCTGGACAATCCTTTGGCCGATTGGTGCACAATCAGCGTGTCCCTAGCTCGGCGGCCCCCCCGATCACGCCCTTGCTCGGCCGAGGGGCCTGTGCCTTCGGGTGCGCGCGATCTCGAGTTCGAGCCCCGCACGACCTCGAGTTCGAACCCCGCACGACCTCGAGTACGGGCCTTCCTTTGCTCGGGTCGTTGATTTCCTTGGATCCCGGCACGTACATTTACTGGGTAGTTACCAAGACGTGGTCTCACGGATGGTGCAGGAGTGCGCGGCAAGCCCGGGACGGTTACAAGCGGATCTCAATGCGCATTAAGGGCCACGATCCGAAGATTTCTCCGGGCAGTTACGTAGAGGGAGGTATAAAAGCTGGATATGCACAAACGCAGGGGACACACGCGATACACACAACAGCCCGAGCTAGGAATCACTATTGCTTGAGTTGTAAACACATCCTTGTACGCCAACATAAAAAAGATCACCACCGCAAGGCGACTGGAGTAGAGCTGTTACCTTCACAGGGGCTCGAATCAGTATAAACCTTTGTTTCCCACTCGTTGACGCCTTGCCTTGACCATCAACAAGATCGGTTCCATCCTTCGCTTGGACCGAAGCACTGCTGGTCCCATACCACACAAGACCCTACCATCTTTCTTGCGGTTGGCGATCCCGATCGTCGACAAACGGTTGTCAAGGTGTGCGTCTATTAATATGAAAAAAACCAAAAGCAAAGATGAGTTAGGTCATACCACAATCGCTTGTGTTCTCTCAATTTCTTGTTTTTCGCCTCTGAATTTCATCAAAGTTATCAGAGCTCGTCCGAAACCGCGTTCAGCTCACAAATTCAGTCACTAATCCTCATAGCAATCCAGCCTAGCGTTAACATGTGGTATCAGAGCCTCGTTTAAAACCCGAGAGGTTGCAATGGAGGATGATGAACTCGGAAACGGTGGTAACGGAGGCAATGGTGGCCTCCCTAGTGACAATGGCTCGACTCCACCAATTCCACCACGCATGATCCTCGGCACAGGCGGTGCCGCACGCGAGGTCGTGGTGGAACACGTTGTGAAGGAGGTGGGCCCGTCGGTCATCTACCCCGAGTTGACGAGAACCAACTACCACGAGTGGCAGCTGGTGATGCAGGTGAATTTGGAGGCGCAAGGGCTGTGGGAGGCGATCGAGAGCAGTAACATTGAGCGTCGTGACGACCGGCTAGCCTTGGCCACTCTCCTTCATGCGGTGCTGGTGGAGATGTGATCGACTCTCGCAGTCAAGAAGACGGCGAAAGAGGCGTGGGAGGCGATCCGGGTAATGTGCATGGGCATCGCTCGTGTCCAAGAAGCAAATGCACAGTGGTTGATGCAAGAATTGGAGAACATCTGCTTCAAGGACAGCGAGTCAGTTGATGATTTCACCATGCGCATCTCCGGGTTGGCGAGCAATCTTCGTTCTCTAGGCGAGACGGTGGAGGAGGTACGTGTCATGAAGAAAATCCTACGTATTGTGCCACAGCGATACTCACAGATAGCACTTTCGATCAAGACACTGCTCGATCTTAAGACGATGTCTATGGAGCAACTCATTGGGCGTCTATGCACGGCTGAAGAATGGGTCAACGTCGAGTCCATCACTAAAAAGGCGGGCAAGCTCCTGTTTGCTAAAGAAGATTGGCTGGTCAAGTATAAGCATAGGCTCTAGCCAGAGTCGTCGTCGTTGAGCGGTGATAAGGCGAGTTCTAGCAGTCAAGGCAAGGCAAAGGGCGGAGCCCGGTCTGATGGCCGTGACACTGCCTTGAAGTTGACATCCGAGGGCATGTCGCGCCGCCGTGGTAAGTGTCGCAATTGCGGTATCTATGGCCACTAGGCGAAGGAGTGCAAGAGGCCAAAGCGGGAACGCAGGGAGGAGGCGCATGTGGCGAAGGCCAAGGTGTAGCAGCTAGCGGTGTTCTTCACCACGACTAGTGCGGTCATGCGGACAATGTCGCAGGTGGTGCACCTGAATGAGGAGGCGGTGGTGTTGGAAGACATCGACGATGATAACACGTGGGTGCTCGATACAGGTGCGAGCAATCACATGACAGGATGCAGGGCTGCGCTGGCGACTCTCGACGATAGTGTGCGTGGCACTGTACGGTTCGGCGACAGCTCCATCGTCGACATCCACGGCATCAGCTCGGTGGTGCTGCAGTCGAAGAACCATGGCCAAAAGGTGCTCTCAGAAGTTGTAACATCCCAAATTTCGGGTTTCTGTTAAAAATTAATTTAAAATAATTAAATTTAAAATATAGATTTTCCTCGGTGTTATATTTAACCTGGCATCCATATCCTTCCAAAATTCGGAGTTCAATCCTTTATCGCCCGCAAAATCAGAATTCCTAATTCCAGTCCTTATTCAAAATTTCACCCAAGTTCCAAAATACTCCAAAAATATCAAAATCCATTGCATTAGGTTCCAAATATTCTAAAATGATTTTGGGAATTGTTTCAAGATTTTTAGAATCTATTTACTATTTTATCTCTCGCGGTCTTTCATCAAATTCATTTTATTCATTCCGGAATAACCTAAATTCCAAAATTCATCAAAACTAATTTTATTGGGTTCCAAATAATCTCTAGTATTTTTAGAAATTTTTCCAAAATTTTTAGATCATTTTTGCTATTTTATTCCTCGCGCTTTTGTCCTTTCATTTCTTCCAACCAACGAGAAGTCGACACGTGGTGGGGTACTGTTCATCTTCTCCAACGTATCAGGTCTGTACAGAATTCGATTCCAAAGCTAGCATGGCTGGATCTCTCCATGAATGTCCAAATCATGCATGGCTGGATCCGTTGCGAAGAGGAAGATGAGGAGAACCCATTTTGCATGACCATTCATCTTTTAACCCACCAGAATTTGATTAATTGACTAGAAACCGTTTTGCACTAAAACTTCAATAACTCAGCCGTTTCTCAACGAAATGACGAGCTTCCACTTCCAAACGTGCGTATCGACATCGTCTACACCGTGCTCACCTTGCCCCATTGTTCCTGTGCTGTTCCCTTCTCCAAAACTCACAAAAACTGTACGCCCGACGTCCTCCAAAGACACCGGCGAGCCATCTCTTGCTCCGGTGAGTTTCTTGACAAACCAACCGCGTCACTTTGTGCCCCTTGCTTCCAGGAACACAACCATTCAATCGGATTTGATTTTCGTTGCAGTTTGACCCCGGATTTCGAGTTTGTTCGTTCTTGGGCCGCCGCTCGTTAAGTAAATCGATTTCTTCCGATTGGGTACGAACTAATTCAATTCCTTGCACCCGTAGAGTCCCCTTGATGCTAGCTACACCGTGCTCACCTTAGTTTCGAGAAATTTTGCATTTTCGGGTGAGTTTGAACGTCATGCCGACGGCTTGTTTTTGGGCGTCATCGAACACGTTTTGCCGTCGTCGCATCCAGCGTCCTCGCCGCCGGCCACCATGAGCATCACCTCCGCCACACCCCACCGCATCCTCGCCGCACCATTTTTCCAGTCCCGGCCGCCGCCACCATGCCTCGCCATGGCCGCCGCCACGCCCTGCCGCTCCGTCGCTTCACTCGCCTCACTGCCTTGTGCCCTGCCGCTGCCGTCGCCACGCCGCTTGCAATGAAGTCTCCTCCGTGAGCCCCTTTCCCATCTGGCCGAGCCTCCTTTTCTTCTCTGGTGGAGAGCATTTTTCCTCTAGCAATGTTTGTTACTTCCTATCGTTCTCTGTTCTTTGCTCTCTCCCTGTACAGACCAATGTTGAAGACGGCCAAGCCAATGACAGCCGGGACCCACTGCCATAGAGACAAAACAAACTCAATAATGCTGGAAAAAGAAAGATTCCAAAGGAATATTCCTCGGTTTTCAATTTTCAGGATTTTGAGAATTCAAACAATTGTTTCTCCTTCGTCGTAACTCCGAATCGAGTGATTCCAATTGCTAAATTCATCTAAATTCATCCTCTATCTGCTAGTATTTTTATTATAATTTTTAGTTTCTTCTAAATTTATTTTACTCTTTTCGTGTACTGTTTTGCGCGTAGTCGAAGAAGCGGTTGTCGTCGCCAACGAGGGAGAAGATTTTCAGAGTAGCGCATCGCACCTCGTCGACGAAAGCAAGTCGTAGTCCTTTGATCATATTGAACCCATGTTTGCAAATCTATTTTGTTTCATACAAATGCATGCTATGTGATACAAGAACTATTTAATGGGAATAGCTATATGCCAAACTTTCATTATGCCACCTTGATTAATTGAGATGCCCTGTATCCATTGTCACCCTAGGTTGGGTTGTTTACTAGTTGGACATAATTGTAGTACCAACATTGGGTTAACATAGCTATGCTTAGACACCTTGAGTAAATGCGTTGGGATTCATATCACCTGTGAACTAATGTTAATCTTGACCTAATGAGATATTAAATTGTGGCTGTTGACCATTGTTATAAAACTTGTTGTACCATGGCAAGGGATGCCATTGGTCTTGGTTGAACAAAATGTTTTCCCTCGAGCAAGTGATCGTGCAGTAAAGGGGGTGCTGTCTAGCACATTGGGATGTGGTTGTCTTGCTTGAGATAATTTAAGGACTTAATCTTGTGTGCCATTGAACTGGGCCAAACCGTGCAACCACAGGTCTGGTATGGGACAGACTTAGCTGATTAATTTGCATTGTTTACTCTTGAGTACTGCCAATTGGATGTGTGGGTTCCGAGATAGACGGGTAGATTCATTTGGCTCAAGAGGGGCCCCGAGGGGCGAAACCTTAGAGGGCAGTACCGAGTTTAAACATGCATTGTAAAGGCTTTGTCATGATTTCTCTGCCGGCACACCAAAGGAAGTGTGCTAATGGCCAGGCGCAAGGAGAATATCATGTCTTGTGGGTAAAGCTGTACAACCTCTGCAGAGTGTCAAACTATTCGAATAGCCGTGTCCGCGGTCATGGACAAGCCTGGGGATTTCACATGGGGTATAGAGTGTTTCATGAAATGTGGAATTGTTGGGATGTGAACGGGGAGTTTACTGTTGTTCTGTTGTCTAAAACTATACTGTTGAATTGTGTGGTTGATACTTGTTTCAAATGATGTAGGGTGATACCTCGTCATTCTGTTCATATTGTCTACCATTGATTTACCAGTTATTTATTATTGTTTTGTCAATCTGCCTTCAATCTATTTATTGTATTTAAATTCAAGTTATTGCTTTCTGCAAATAAACCATATGACTATCCTTTGTCAAGCCGTGCATGAATATATTGCATCATTTCCCTACGGCTTGTTGAGTACGTTTTGTACTCACGGCTTTATGCCCATGTTGTTCAGTTGCTGAGGAAGGACAAGGTAATGAATATCAAGAGGAGGATTACTATGAAGACTATGTGGACTAGGAAGGCGTTCCGCAGACGATTGCCTGTGGCATGTCGAATGGCCTAAGTTATTTTATTTCCGCTGCAACAGTTTTATTTGTTTCTTAAGCCAAGAGGCATTGATGTATGAACCTTGACCATAAGGTCGTTTGCTTTATTCAATAATAATTTGTTTCTTCTTAGTTATTTCGATGTATGGAATGATATGTCATCTATGTTTCCACTGTGTGCACTAGCGTGATCCTGGACTAGTGCAGAATACACAGAGGGTTTCGGATTTGCATATCCGGGTCCCGACAGAAGTATACTTTTACCAAAATTGAAGAGTAACATTGTGAGTTTGGGCCAACTTGAAGAGGGGGGTGCGAGGTGGTGCTGAAGGACGGGATCTGCAATGTGTTCGATGGCGAGCACACACCGCTTGCTCGTGCACCACGCACCAGTAACCGGCTGTACCTGCTCAAGACCCAGCTCGCCGCGCCGGTGTGTTTGGTGGCCAAGGTTAATGACCGTGCATGGCTATGGCATGCCCGTTACGGCCATCTAAACTTCTAGGCTCTTCGGGAGCTTGGGTTGAAGAACATGGTGGAGGGCTTGCCGGCGATCAATCGTGTCGAAGAGTTCTACGACGGGTGCGCGCTGGGCAAACAACACCGAGTGCCATTCCCACAAGTAGCGGGACGACAGAGTGTACGCGGTCTGGATCTGTTCCACGCAGACCTCTGTGGGCAGATTCGACCAAGCACTCTTGGAGGGAAGAACTACTTTCTTCTGATCGTCGATGACTACAGCCGATTCATGTGGCTGGAGCTGCTTACAACGAAGGCCGAGGCATTCCAATGCTTCAAGAAGGTCAAGGCTATGGTAGAGAACGAGATCAGGAGCCGCCTAGAGCATTCCAGTCTGATCGTGGTGGCGAGTTCAACTCACTGGAGTTCGAGGCGTACTGCGATGAGCACGGAATCAAGCACTTCACCACCGCACCGTACTCGCCGCAGCAGAACGGTGTTGTCCGGCGACGCAACCGCACGGTGGTGGAGATGGCACGCTGTCTTCTGAAGAGCAAGGACATGCCGGCACAGTTTTGGGGTGAAGTGGTGAAAACTGCCGTGTACATCCTGAATCGGGCGCCAACAAGAAGTCTGGAAGGGAAGACGCCATATGAAGCTTGGTACAAGCGGAAGCCCTCGGTCCATGACAAGCGCATGTTTGGATGTGTCACCCACATCAAGCGCGTCGGTCCCGGCGTCGACAAGCTCATGGACAGGTCTATACCCATGGCTTTTTTGGGCTATAAAACAGGAACAAAGGGCTATAGGGTCTACGATCCTGTGGCTAAGAAGCTGCATATTTCACGCGACGTGGTGTTCGAAGAGCACCGCGCATGGAATTGGAGGGAGGAGAACGGCGACAGCTCGTCGCCAGCAACGTTCAACGTTGAGTTTTATACTATGGTCAGGGTGAACGCACGCGCGGTAACGCGTTACTTAAATGGGTGTACAAAGTGAAGCAGGACCCTGCTGGAAACATTGTTAGGTACAAAGCTCGATTGGTCGTCAAAGGCTATGCTCAGCGGGAAGGAGTTGATTTCGACGAGGTGTTCGCACTGGTGGCTCGCATGGAGACCGTGTGCCTGCTCCTCGCGCTCACCGCCCACGGAGGCTGGTAGGTACATCACATGGATGTTAAGTCTACATTCTTAAATGGTGATCTCGCAGAGGAAGTGTATGTACAACAGCCGCCAAGTTTTGTTGATGAGGACAATCGGAGCAAGGTGCTGAAGCTAAGCAAGGTGTTGTATGGGCTCAAGCAAGCGCCCCCGAGCCTGGAACGCCAAGCTAGATAAGGAGCTGCTTGGGTTGGGATTTGTCAGAAATCCTCTAGAGCACGCAGTGTACCGACGTGGTACAGAACAAGGTTACCTGCTGGTGGGCGTGTATGTTGATGATTTGATTATCACTGGGCCAAGTAGGGATGGCATTAAAGCATTCAAGACTCAAATGAAAGATAGGTTCAGTATGAGTGACCTTGGACTGTTGAGTTACTACCTGGGAGTTGAGGTGAGCCAAAGAAAAGGTGAGATCACCATTTGCCAGAGTGCGTATGCTGCTAAGATCCTAGAGATTGCAGGAATGACTGGATGTAACCAGTGTCACACTCCAATGGAAAACCGACTCAAATTGAGCAAGAAAGGTGAAGGTGAGCCTGTGGATGTTACAAGGTACCGCAGTATGATTGGCAGTCTGCGCTACCTTGTTAATTCACGACCTGACATAGCCTATGTAGTTGGTATTGTGAGTAGGTACATGGAGGCACCTACGACAAGGCACTGGGCAGCGGTGAAGCAAATACTTCGGTATGTTGCAGGCACAATCAACTACGGTTGTTGCTACAAGAAGATGCAGGATGGAGAGTGCAGGCTGATAGGGTTCAGTGATAGTGATCACGCTGGGGATATAGATGACAGGAGGAGTACCAGTGGGTATGTGTTCTTCCTTGGTTCGAGTTTAATCAGCTGGACCTCTCAAAAGCAAAAGGTTGTGGCTCTGTCATCTTGTGAAGCTGAATATATAGCAAGTGCAGCAGCAGCTTGTCAGGGGGTATGGCTTAGCAGAGTCCTTGGTGAACTGACGGGGAAAGAGGCGTCAAAGGTAAAGCTGTTAGTTGACAACAAATCGGTCATTGCTCTCAGTAAGAATCCAGTACATCATGAGAGGAGTAAACATATTGACACTCACTTTCACTTCATTCGGGATTGTGTAGATGAGGGAAAAGTGGAAGTGGATCATGTGGGAACTGATGGACAGTTAGCGGATATACTGACAAAGGCATTGGGTCGAGTCAGGTTTACTGAGTTGAGGCAACAGCTTGGGGTAGTGAATTTGTAGCGGGATTAGGGGGTGATATGTTAGCCGGTAATCCCGTGCAAATGTAAGTGCGTGTGTGGCGTTTTGTTCTTTCTTTGGTTGTAAGCCACCTGAACTGCGCTGAGTTCGTGGTGAGGTGGTGTGCGTGTTCAGGTTAGAGAGGACCGGTTCTTCAGCATTCAGTTCGCGCATGCAGGGCAGTGGCGAGTGGCTGAAATCGCGTCCAGTTTTGTAGCTAGAACGGTTGTCAAGGTGTGCGTCTATTAATACGAAAAAACCCAAAAAGCAGCATGAGTTAGGCTGCGCCCACAATCGCTTGTGTTCTCTCGATTTCTTGTTTTTCAGTTCCTCTGAATTTCGTCAGGTTACTGTAGCTCGTCCGAAACCGCGTTCAGCTCACAAATTCAGTCACTGATCCTCATAGCAATCCAGCCTAGCTCTAACAGCGACTACGCAGTGAGCTGGAGAAGAGCTAAGAGATCTTGAGGCTAAGCTCAGACATGGCTGGCAATGAGTGGAAACAAGCTGCCACCATACCAGTGCGGTTGCGCCCAAGGCTAAAAAGCTATAGCTTGATTGATGGGTTCCTGGGATTTCGCTGTTGCCATAGGAGGTCTCAGCCAGAGCCACGTCGAACGGTAGAGGCGGCACGACGAGAGCAAAGGCTGGTAACAGGAGGAGTAGGAGGAGCTTATGGCAGTGGTTGATGAGTAGGGAAAAGAATGAATTGAGCTAGGGCTAAGTGGCAACAGAAATTTGGCCGAAGCAAGACAGGAAAGGAGCACTAAATTGGAGCTTGGCTTGGGTTAACTTGGCCTCCTAGTGAGCTTCTGGCTCCTGGAATATAGTCTCTGATCTTGGTGGTATTCTTGCCTTCAGGCTCCTAGCTTGATGGCCTCCTGGTGTGCTTGAGCTCTAGCTCTTACTCGATTGATGGATTGTGTGGCTTGGTCCTGAAATTCTTGTGTGTTCTGGGAAGATTGAGGCTGGTGAGCTTTTGTGTTTGGCTTGCGGCCGTAGAAGTCTCTGGACTTCTGAGCTAGCTCTTGAGTACAGATATACATGCGTATCAATCTTTACTGGTAGTTGGTTTATATGGCTGGCTGGCTTAAAGAGGAAGCCTCTAGAGAAATTAAGATGGTTCTATGGACTTGGCTTTGTTGTGTTGGTGTCGGTTTGGAGAAGAAGTCTGGTGTGGAGTGCGTCCACGCGACAGTGAAGCAAAAAGGCAATCTCAAGTTTACTTCTCCGGACAGCAATCGTGAACGCATTAATTCGGCCATCTAATCACGGTCCAATTTTTCCAAAATTTTGACTACGATGTCCAGGCAGTGAATGACCTTTCGTAAAATTTTTGGGTTAAAATGTTTTACAGAGAATTATTATAAATTCTAACATTAATGACTGCTCAGAAATTCCTTTTCGGATTTTCTTTTATTTAAGAATGAAAACGGTATTATTTGTATTTTAAACTTTTTATCTGAGTTAGAAATGAGCTAATAGTGCTCCCATAATATATTCAGCTCAAAATATTGAATATTTATTTTATAAAACATCTGACATTCCAATTTTCAGATTTTTCCATGATTCTGTTTTTGAATTTTTAAAAGCCCCAAAAAAATTTAGTAATTTTTAATATTTTTAACAGGAGTAACTGCTGTATTGATATTACTATGATAATTTTTTAGAATGAGATAAGGTTCATAGAATTTACATTAAATCTGATTGTACACTGTTTTTAAGTCAAAGAAGGTCTTTTCAATTATTAATTATTTTTACTATGCAGTAAAATTTAATTTACTAGGTAAAAAGTTTAGTTGAGAGATAATAATTTTAATATAAATTTTTCAAAATTTTACTTTTTGCTTTTTATCTTTTTACCATTATCCATTCTTTAATTCCATTTATTTGATTTTTCACACAAGGCATAAATCCAAAGAATATCCTAATAAAAACAAATAATGCCAAGAAAATTCAGAAATAATCATATCAAACTTCAAAATACACATTTCCATTTTATTGCATTTTTGGGATGTTGCACTTATGTAGAGTGCACACTTAATATCAAACTCTGTTCGGAAAAGCTTTCCGACAGGGTTTGTATTGGCCCATTGCTTTACAAATACCATGCACCTTGTAAAAACTTGTGAACAATATTAATTTAATGCTATTCTGTTCGACTTGCTATGAAAGATGGAAGAATTCTATCAAACACTTAGAACATTTAGCATTTTCACATGTTTTTCATGTAAATATGTTTATTTCTATATTTTTCATTTACAAAAAGTATCTATTTAAAACATTGTATATCAAAATTGTTTCTATTTTGATAATCCTCTGAGAATTCACAAAGTCATAATCTATCTGACCTCTCTATAAACAACGTACAAGGTTACTGGTCAGATTGTGAGATAACATCTAATAGAGACTTTTCTTATAAACCAGTACTTAATGCATTAAACTTGTTAGAATGACCTTATCTCCAATCTGTTGCTAGTTAATACCAAGTATTACATGAAAAAAACAGTTCGGCTATTCTATAACTGTTTGCATTTTGAACACATTACTAATCAGCACATAAATAGTTGGGGCTAGTGAAATACTCAGAAAAATACGCAAGCAGATAAGGTACAAGATGAAATATAACACAAGAAGAGATTTTTCATTCATTCACTCAAATAGGTCATACATGTTGCTTAAATGTAATCTTTATATTTTTCATGTATGTCTCAACAGCAAAGGCTACTTCTACATGTTTCTTATCAATCTCTTCTTAAGTAGTCGGCTTCAGGACAGGCGCCAATTTCTCCAAATCAATTGTATCATTGTAAAAGTGCCTTAATTTGATGAAAAGGGGCACTCACTTGGATGGTAATTGAACCTAAGAGAGTAGTCTTAATAGTCTGCACTATTGCAGGAATGCAGCTTTGGATGATCTTCAACTACTCATTCACCCCCATAACCAGGTCATCAACCGACGGATCGAGAGTTGTAAGTTTTACTTATTTTTCCTTTAAATCCGTAGCGAATTTTTTGAAGCTATTCGAAAATAAAGTTCAAAGTGGTTTTTCTGTAGCCAAATCTTTTATGAAGATCTTTATTTGGTTAGTCAGATTGCTTATTTTATTCTTCATTACTGACCTTTGCTCTTCAAACTTTATTCTCTCTTCTTCCTATTCAGAAAGTTGAGATTCTCTGGCTTTTATTATATTTTTCAAATCTACATAGTTTAATTTAAAAGTTGCTTTTAGTTTTTCTAAATAATAAATAATAATATTTTTAAAGTAGATTGGAACATAGTTCTTACCTACTATTTCGGACTCCTTTTTCTAGAACAGTGATCTTATACTCTTCGGAGAGCTTCTGAACATTCTCTTCATTTCTCTTGAAAGCTTCATAGAGTCTAGCAGTTTTATCTTCATGATATTTGACCTTGTTGGTAGCCTTAACAAGATCAAACTCATATTCCTTGGCGGTGTTTTGAGCCACCAAGAGTCGCTTTTATGATTCCTTTATTTGCTCTTTTTATCTATTTTGGAATGGTTCTATTAGAACAAAAATGAAAACAATAAGGGAGATTCATACCTTTTTATTGTTTCAACTTCGACCTTGGCCAAAGTCTTCGCCTACCAACCTAGCAGGTCGAGCAGTTCTTTCATGTGTTATAAAAAGCAAAGCAGCAAATGAATTAAAATTACCTTTCCTCAATATTCCTTAAAAGAAATGAGATAAAATGTATACCTTTACTTGCAAGTTATTAAAAACTTGCTTGAAGTCCTCCTAGTCAGAATGACCCGAAGAAGATGCTTGTAGCAAAGACACAGGCACAACAGAAGTGGTCATGACTCTTTCTGGTGCTAATATCTCTTCTATCCCGCTGTTCGGAATGAATAGCGCCTTCTCCGTCGCAGCAGAAGGGTTTTCGGTTTCCATAGCTATAGACACCTCCTAGGCAGATGTGGTCATCCCGACCATCTCCATTGTGGTTACAGGATTAACACCGACCTCCTTCGTGAGCAATAAAACTTGACTGACCAGTGGGTCTACCACAGCAGTTGAGAGATTTTCACCCTTAACGATGGTCCGATCTGTTTGTCCATTGGTCAGGTTTTCTTGGACAACTACCTTGGTTGACATTGAGGCTTGTTCTACACTAGTGGTCATCATTGTGACCAACGGGTTAACCTCATTACCGACCTGAGAAACCATACCTTGGTCTGCAGAAGAACCAGGGACAATTGTCTCGGGACTAAGAAAGAAAGAAAATAGGCAAAGCACTCTAAAATTCTAAAGTAAAAATACTCAAGAATAAGAGAGCGTAAAAATAAAATACTTGCAAAAAAGTCCTGAGTCTATATCATAGGATATCAAAAGAAGTGATGATTCCCCAACATCAAAATCGGGATTTTTCTTCTTCCTCTTAACAATCAGCGGAATATTATCCTCTGAATCTTCACTCTCACCATGGACAAAGGGGAATGTCGGAAGATTTCTATATGGATGATCCCAATTACAGTTCAACTATTTTTTATAGCACACTTAGGATGAAGTCCTCATCTGCATCCCCACAGCAAATGCTACCATTTTGTCTTGCCTCTAGGATTGATCATGCTTATGCCTAGAGCATGTGGCGCTAACTGGTACCAGGGCCTGGCTAGTGCTGGTCAAGTCAGCACTAGCTAGAGCAATGATTGGATACACCATTTTTTAGCACCTCTAGTAGAGGTCCTCGGCTTTTTGGTCAGTGGACAAGATGCTGAGACCTTAGATTGGTCGACAACTCGCTTCCAACCATGCTTCTGAGAGCAAGTTTATCTGTTAACATGAGGAATTAACAAAAATAACCAAAGAAATTTATTGGTACTTACCATGATGCGTTAATTAATGAACTCATCAGTTTGCCCTATCAAGCTAGATGGCTACTTGTCCAAACCAGTCTGGTCGGACCCGTCGGAAGAGACGCGCAGCATATACATGATTCTGACTAGGTCTTTTCGTTGGTCAGAACTGACAGGAGAAATTATCCATAAATGTTAGTAAAATCCTTTAATAAAGAAAGGAAGAGGTTAGTAATTATGAGTTCCATTACCTCCAAGTTCATCCTTGGTCGGATCCTGGTCGCCTTCCATCCTCTGAGCGAATTTGAACCGCCTCTTCAAGGGTTCACTTTGTGGTACAGAAAATCGAAGACGATCTTCTGCCCCATCAAGTCTCCCTTCACCAGCTTGGTAATGACCTTAATAATGTTATTTTCCTCGTCAATACTGACCAGGAATCCTTCTCCTTCGCTTTGGCCCTTGTCCATACTGGGACCGCCATCCTCGTAAATCGGAAATGACTACCCCTCGGAATTTCTGAGTAAAACTACTCCCACAAGTAATCACATCATGTGTCCTTGGTTGGGAGTAGGGATACTAAGAATCTATTTTATCTTGTAGCTTAAAATAAGCATTCCCAAAAAGATCCTAACTTTTGCTATCCCTGCTATATTCATAGAAATAGCAAAAAAAATTGAATTGGTGGAGGAATACCAAAAAAAAGCTTTGCAAAGATGCGAGAAAACACTCAAAATTAGAATAGAATTTGGGGGAAGATAGTGCAGTTCGATCTAATAATGATCTAGCACATCGGCTAAAAACTCCCTTTCGAGGAGGCAAAATTCTATCTTCATCAAAGTAGTAAAGAGGATGAGACATCCCTCCTGAGGAACTGGCTTCATATCCTCCCCGTTATAGTCCTATCACAACATTTCACGAGGAGGGATCAAACATTGATCCTCAAGTTACTTAATCTTCTCCTCGATGAGGATCGACTTGTCCATGGCCATTAGTTGGGGGAAAAGAAAAGGATTGAAGGCAAGATCTTAGAAATTGCAAAGGTCTTAAGAACTTACTTCTATGCTCAAAAATAGCAAAGGCATAAGGAATCAAAGAGGATTTACCTCCTTTAAGTAACCTAACCTGTGTCAGTTTTGAATACTGTTTCAGTTTCCAAGAAAGGGTAAAACCTACCTTTTTTAATAAATAATAACTGACACAAGATTGATGTTCTTGTACTTCCTCTTAGATCTTCAAGCTTTTCACCTTATTTCCTTGATCATACTCTCCATCATAACTAATGGGAGAAGGAAAAAGGACGGAAGATGAAAAACTTGAAGAACTCAAAAAAAGTTTAAAAATAATAGAATTCGAAGAAATCAGGGATGTTATCCTCAAAATTCTTTTAAGATATTTAAACTTTTCACCTCCTTTCTTTGATCATACTCGTCATTGATGAGAGAAGAAATAAGGATGAAAGATAAAAAACCTAAACTACTAAGAAAAAGTTTGAAAGCATTTTTTTATTCAGAAGTTTTAAAGTATGAAGCGTACAAATGAAACTTTCTTCCCTTTTATATATACGTTACACGTTAAAGATGGTTAAGTGATGGTTCAGTTACCAAGAGAAGTGCAATAATTTCTCATTTATTGGCACTTAAAACAGTCAGATAATTGGTGCATAACCCCACAAGGTCATAAAAGAAGAAAAGCATTGAGTAATAAACTCTTAACTCTCAAAACTTTGAGGCTAGCTGATAAGGATTAAAAGTTTGTCACTTATTTGGACCCTCAATTGTTCGTTACTATACTCTATTAATGGGTATACAATATATAAAGCCTAAAATGTATACAATGAAGCCCACCCTTATTCGAACAATTAAGTCTCCAACAGTTCAGTTAAGGTGGCCAATAACTTTCCTACATATTGGTCATCCCCGATCAGTCAAATAGTCACCTTGACTAGTGAACTAGTTGGGGATAAGAGGTTATCTCGTATATATCTTCGTGCGGACAGTTATCTAATAGGTACATATAACTTGCTGGAAGTTATATCAGGAAAAGGCACCCTTTGACGAGAAAACACCTCTCAATTACACGACACCGCTATGAAGAACAACTACCACCTCTTTATCCAGCATAAATAGGGAGCCTATCTATACCAAAAGGGAGAGATCTGAGAGCATTGGCAATTAGCATTCACAATCAGGACAGATAATTGTTATTATTCTATAATTTGAATACATTGTTGAGTCGCTTAGCAAATAAAGAAGGAATTCCCATATATCGTTTTCTTCATCTTGTTTACTAGGAACCCGCAATCATATTTTTATAAGCTCGATTAAGAGATCCTAGGTCTTAGACATCAATATAGTATTTCCACAAAATTTTGGTTTTCTTTTGTGGGTGTGTATATTCTTCCTGGGAGCTTTGCTCTCAAGTGAGAGGCTTTGTAATCCATTCTTGTGAACTGAAACGAAATTAAAATTCATACTCAAGTTTTGTCTCTTGTTTTGATCTTCCCTCTTATTGAGTTTTTGATCTTTCTTGGTGATTTCTTCTTCTCTTGATCTTGTGTTGCCAAGAATGAATGGTTGATGGATGAATCTTATGTAGATTATATCTCAATCATATAGGCAAGCTCTCACATGATCATTAAGAGATTTATCAAGAAATCAGTTTTTTTGCTTGAGAAGGAAGGATTTGAAGTAGATCTTAATCTTACACGTTTGAGGATATTTTCTTTGGAGTTCTTACTTGTTGTGATATGTGGGAGGCCATTTAAGGTCATCTTGATCATCAAATCCCCACAAGCAAGCTCAGCGTAAAGTTTTGGATTTTGATCTAGTTTTGGTGTAACTTTTGGTAAATTTGAAAATGTCAAAACTTTGATGTCAATTCTTGCAATTGAAAGTTAGAATAGGTTCCTGACATTCTTATAAAGGCGCATGCAAAGTTTCACAAGTTTTGGATCATTTAATTAAAAGTTACATCAATTTTTTGATTTGTACTCGTGCTCATTTTGCTGTTTATTCGAATGATTTTACAATTCATCAGTAGTACCGTTACTACATAGATGGTAGTACCGGCCTCCAGGTGTAATTCTCAAAATTTTGCTTTTCTACACTTCTTTGATGTTTTGATGTTGAGAGGTTTTGGGTTTTTTTCTTGAGAGGTAAATTTTGTTTTTGGATCGTTCATCTCTCTCTAATCGCTATTTTCAGTCTTTTTATAGTTTTTATTCTTTCACTTCCTGAGATCTCATTCTTAAAGTATTTGCTTTTATTCGTGGATATTGATCATTTCATTCCCACGAACCAGAAACGTCTCTGTAGGTGAAGACCCGTGAATTACTGCACATACAATTTATTTCTCAACTATTATATTCTTGAGTCTTGTTAGCTTGTTGTTTACACAATAAGGTATTGCTGCAGAAAAACCAGCAAGTTCGTTCCCAGACAAGGACTCTCTGATTCGCATTTTTTAGTGATGGCAGCTTGTAAATGATCTTTAGCCAGATAGACAATGCACCGTTGTGCTAATTCCATACTTTGCTCCGCTACGGTTTCCAAGAATCCTAGGATATTACAACACAAGGTACGCACAACCAAAGATTAAAATCTTGCTGAAATTTCGGAGGTGGACGAGTTTTGAAATACCGGCTATAGTAAAAAAATTTTAATTACTATAGTAATCTCAAAAATCTCACCGAGAGCTCAGGGTTTTTAACCGGTTTTTAAATTTTTCGACCAGATTTAACCGAAAATTGATCAATAACCCTTAAGAAAGTCATCTCCTATAAATATTTATTGAAAAACCAAATTTTTGAGACTTTTTTAAAACTGTAGAAATACTATCAGATTTTTATAAAATTATACATACTTTATATTAAAGTCAAAAATTTATAGTACCATTCTAAGAAGTATAGGATAATACATAAAAATTTTCAAAATAATTGAGCTTCAATTTTTATCTTTAAAAAATCAAAACCTGAATGAACATAATTAGGACAGTAACATTGTCAGAATTTTATAAATTTTATTGAGTGTGATCATGATCTAAAATTTTTATGAGAGCTTAATAATTTCCTCAGTACTATTTTATATAATTTTTAAAAAATTTCAACTTTTTTGTTTTCTCAATCAAATCTATGTGTGCATTGAACTTCATTTGTTATATTTCAAAAATCAAAAATAGAAAAAAAAACATAAATGGTATAGTGCACTTGTAAGAATTTTATAAATTCACTGAAATGTGATCATGATTCAAAATTTTTATGAGATCTTAAGCATTTTCTTAGAACCCTTATGCAAAATTTCAAAAAAAATTAAAACTTTTTTTATTGCTAAAGCAAATCTATGTATCATCAGGCTTTTATCAAGACAGAGCACTGTCAAAATTTTTGGAAACTTTTTAAAGTTTGATCATCATATATAAATTCTACAGAAATATTAATGATATATCAGTAACATCCACAAAAAATTTTAAAATTTTCTAATGTGGTTTGTACCATTTTCATTCGGTTGAAGTTCACCGGTATGGCTTTTATCAGGACAATAGCACTGTCCGAATTTTTAAAAATTCATGAAGCTTAATCATCATCTGAAAATTTTGTGCGAATATTAGTGATGCATCATAACTATGCACAAAAACTTTCAAAATTTTCTAACATGGTGTGTTTTATTTTTCATTCGATTCAAACTTGCCGGTCAGCATTTTATCAGGACAGTTGTAATATTTAAATTTTTAAACATTCATCAGGTTTGATAATCATCTAACTTTTTTATGATAATATCATTTATATTTAAGGAACCTCTATAAAAAAATTCAAAATTTTTGACATCATTTGAGGTATTTTTCACTTAATGCAATTTTGCCGAGATCTCAGCAAATCTCGCCGAGATCTTTGTTTTCTCGGTAGAAAAAAAATTCCTGATTTGAATTTTTATTTTTGTATTTCATCCAGAATTTATTTAAAATTTATAAATCTCACGAAGATTTCGTTCTCTAGCCACATTCAAGATTTCAATCTTTGTGGCTTGTGCACAGCTGTAAGCATGAGTGACGAAGAAATTAATGTATAAGAAGATGTTCAGGCTAGAAAGTTTGCTTGTGCTAATCTTCTTGGATTATTCTCTGCTTTCTTTATTATGTTTTGAAATGCAAAGAAATTCCACCCAATTGTCAATGCATTCGCTTTGGATCCTACACCATCCCCACACGCACATTCAAAAGCATACTTTGCATGAATACGATTGCTGCCTGACCATTCTTTTCGTGATACGAAGTTCAACATTAATTTTGACATCAGCAAAGAGAAAAGGAAAGTTTAATATTGTTAGAGCATGTACAATAAAAATATCTCAGCTTACTTTTATTATGTCCACGTCAGTTTTGTCCTATATAGAAGATTGAGAAAAGAGAAGAGAGAAGAGAGTTGACTCTTATTTAGTAAAAAGCATTACACAGGAGTATAGATATATTAATTATGTACAAGAGAGAAAGAATAGTTAATACACGGTATTTAAAGTCAACATTTAGAGATAGTTATTGTACAAACTGATTTTAGTGTTTATTTTAAATTATATAGATGAAAGATAAGGTAAATAGCTGATTTTGTTCTTGTACTTTTCCTTAGGCAGGTCATTATAAAGTTACAGTGGTCTGTAATTCTTCCGTTTCTGCCTCTCGAGTCGCTAGAAATGCATGGTTGGTTGCTTCTGCTATGCATCTTCCTTCGTTAGTTCATCAGGAGAGTGGCTTAGGTATCCATCAGCTGTCTCCCAACGACTCCAACATGTAGATATTAGATGTCAGCCGCGTGACGCATTCTTGTCAGATGCGTACGTACGGGACGGTGTGCCTATCTGGTGCGAGACAGGTAGACAAGAGGTGGGCAGTCCGACCGAACTTTTTTAGTCAGTCCGAGGCACGATATCACGATCCAGTTCAAAGTTCAATCCGATACAAAGTGAATTATACCGGGCCAGTACGACACTGTAGTACGGACCGTGCTGGACCTGAGAACCGGGCATGATAGACGGCACGACTCGGCATAACACTGTAGAACGAGTCGTACCGGGCCCGATGACCTAAGGTATGAGGAAGAAATCCAGTATAAAGGTTACCAACTCACAGAATATGAGCGCTATGGACACACCCAGCAATATGGACGCTACTCCTGTCGCCGACACCTAAGAGAGATATGCAAGAGGGGAGAGAGAGCTGAGAGGGACGAGCGAGAGAAAGCATCTTTTTACACCGTTCTCTTAGCTCTCTTTCTCATCCGTCTCTCTCAATCTCCCTCGCCTGTCTCGTTCACTCTCTTTCTCGCTCATTGCCACCTCTCTCACTTATATTTAGCCTATCCCTCCTCTCATTGCAATAGTACAAATAGGTCGGGTCTAGACCGGCACGGCATGAAGCAAGCACGAAGCGCAAATGGGTCGTGCCTGGACTCGCCAAAAGCGAGCCAGGCCGGTACAGCATGGCATGACAGGCCGTCTCGGCCCAGCACGATTTAAACACGAAGCACAATAAATCAATGCCGGACCACCTAGCACGACGCCCACCACTAGGTAGACCACACTGCCAATATGCAATGCAACCTGGGGCCTGGGCATCTTACTCATGGAAGATAACATTTTTTCCATAATTATTATAATTAATTAAACATCATCTACGAAGTTAGCATAGTAAAAAAAAAAAGACACTCTCTTGTGACCCGATGTAGTAGCGTGAGGGACATTTTTTTACCGGAGGGGGTCGACAAGCAGCACATGCGTGCAAACTTGATTTCAGTCATCCATTCATGTTGAAACCGAATGTATAAATTTAGATCCTCTTTGTATACTATACTAGTTTAGAATCAGACTAGTGCATACAGTAACAACATAGATAGAATATCAATTTCATAAGCAGAGGAATATAGATAAACTAAGTACATTTGATAAAAAAAATTAGAGGTTTTGACCTTTAGGTCATGTTTACACTTACTATTTCACTCAGTGCTTAAGCACCGGATAAATAACTACAGTGGAAAAACAAGCAAACTCCAAAGTGACCCATTACCACCATGGGCGGAACTAGGTGGGGGTGCCGGGTATGCTCCGGCACCTCCAAAATTTTGAGAAAAGCAAAAATTTTATCTCTTCAATAAACTAAATTTATTGATTAGATTAGTTTCGATTTTGGTAGTTTGAGATTTATAAGACATTAGAACTATTTGTATTATACTTTTAGTTAATTTCAAATATATATCGGATATATGATAATACAAAATTATTGTACAAGATTATAAAGTTGTATGTACAAAGTGTGCACCCCCAATAAAATTTTCTACTTCCACCACTGATTACCACAGTTAATCACTTGGGCTTGAATCCTAGTAATTAGCCTCTTCACGATACTCCTCCAAAGCAGGTGTCAACTCTTCCTTTCAACCAAGCGAAGCTTATTGCAAGGGTGAGCACACGGAGTCCTCAACAAGTTATGCACATAATGCAAATCTAAATAACTATATGCAAAGCTTATTACAAAAAGATGATTGACATATACCGTTTAAATACAATAAATAGATTGAAAGCGTAATTAAAAGAAATAATAGTAATAGTAACATTTGAGATTTTTCACAAAGATTTGCACATAGCCTAAATCAGTTCATTTACATAACCATCCACCTGGTTTGTTTTATAAAATCTAGCCATTGTGTGAAATTTTTTAGCATTGTCAGTAGCTATTCAAATAGTTTTATACTCTGCAGAGATTGCACAACTTTACCCACAAGATGCAATCCACTTGATCAGAGAATATCACAACAAAACCTTTCCGAAACATCATTACACCAATTGGCCCTCCCGGCGAACTTTGAACCGATAATCTAACCTCACATAGAGAATTGTGCCGGACCACACTGTTGGATTAAAGAACGGGAACCATCCATGATGCATATCACCAAGTGAGACTACATCCTCCACCTAAGCACACGGCGTAGCCTGCCTCCTGAGGCTGCCAACGATGAGACTTTGTAACTTACTAAGCTAGGTATATCCCATTCCAAGCGTGAGATTGTATGATTAGCTCAGTCCAGTGGCATACAGGGTTAAGTTCTTAATTGACTAGGGCAAAACTATACAATCAACTACACCTATTCAAACATAATATATATATCAACCTTGTTTCACACAGTACCACCAGCACATAGCTTGTTGCCACTTACCGTAGTCTAAATCATATTCCCACCCCAATTAGTTACAGTGCAACACATGCCATCATCTACATTACCGTCGTGTGACAACACATGACACACCTTTTTCACAAAGATATTCTATAACTGCTTAGTCATGTATGAATTTTGCAATTTCAAAATGATGATATCAATAATCTATTACATGGCTAAGCATTCGAATCACATCAACACCTACACACGTTAGTTCTATCACATTAGGCATAACTCAAATGGGTTGCATAACAAATCCCAAAATAATGAAACATTTGATCCTTTGAACTAGCATACAACACTTTGAAGAAAATAACTTTTGTAAAAGCTGGGTACAACAAGGTCTAATCAAACTTGTCATGAAATAAGTTTTGGTATTGAAATTGAGCAAATTCTTCTTCTTTGAACGCTCCCAACATTTCAATGTCTAAGTGAAACAAGTGATAAAAAGCAAATAAACAACAAATACAAAAAATCTATAAAAATCAAAATAAATACACTAAAATGTAGAGCTTGATTTTAGATGAATTTGAAAACTTGAACAGACTCATTTGGAATTTGTATGAAGGAGAACAAGCTCTCTAAAGTATTATTGGGAAGGAAAATACCGAAAATTTAGAGAAAAAAGAGAATATTCTTATCAGCGTACTTCGCGCTGGGGTACCCTCTTCGACGCACAAAACCAATCCACGTGGCGGCTTGGCGGGCGGACGGGCGGCGAGAGCACGCCCGCTTCGCCCGGCGTGGCGGCTTTGGCGGGCGGGCGAAGCGGCGGGGCGAAGCACGCCCGCTCGCCAAAGACCGATCACGTGGCGGCTCGGCGGACGGGCGGCGAAGCACGCCCGCCGGCAGTGCCGGCCACGTGGCGCCCGGCGAAAGCGGTGGCGAGGCCGCCCGCCTGCGCCCGATCCACGTGGCGTTTGGTGGCGGTGGCGAAACACGCCCTACTCGCCCCGCCGCAAGGCAAAAAGGTGGTACAGGGTGGCTTCACCTCGAAGTCTCCTTCCCCTATCGTACAGTTTCAGGTGGCAGGCCTGTGGTGTCAGATCTGTCAACTGCGAGGATTTCTGCAACAAACCCATTCCTCTGACGCCTCTCACCTAGCCGTCAAAAAGGGGTCACATACCGGGCGGACCGGGCGAAGCCATGCGCCGGCATTTAATGAGGCTAGAGGAACGGGACAGCACAGGAAAGGGTAATAAATGTATGAAGATCAGCATGATGACCCTCCTTGTACCTACTCCTGTTAGCCTAGCCTATATAAGGGCCTTCTGGTGCATGGGAAAGGGGGTCGATCGGTCGAAGGATCAAGAGTTCTGCAGTAGAGCCTAAGGAAGAACTTGTAACCCGAAAGCTCTGTACTGTACTAGTTTCAAACACTCTTTAAACAATTTAGCAGGAAGTAAGGCTATTACCCAAGGCGAAGGGGGCCTGAACCTGGGTAAAATCTTTGTGTCATCCCTAGTTCATAGACGCCAGAATTCGCCGTGTGGGAGTCTCTAGGGTTTTCACCCTCTAGGGTTAGCCAGCCGCGAAGACGCCCTCCTATCGAACCAAACTCGGTCTGTAGACTCCGGGCCTGTCAGGCGGAATACGCCGACAATTCTCTCGACTGAGACTGATAGGTGGGCTAGAGTCTATAGACCAAGTTCATAGGCAAGGGTCTTGGTCTACGGTGGACTTGCCTCATGGAACAAGGTTCTGATATGTGGGACCCACGTGTCATAGGCTTGGTCTATGGTGAACTGGGTCTGTGTGTTTTGGGTTTCAGGTTTGCACAAGCATGCAGGCGTACAGCTGATGTGGTAGGGGTGATGACCTGACACGATATGGCTCTGAGGTGGCAAACAAGTGGCTATTGACTTAGTGCATACGGAGCGACTGACGTCGGTGGCGGTGGCTTGGGGCCAATTGTGTAGTAGTATTTCATCCAAACAAATGGATTTTTCTTCACTTACTTTCCCCATAGTACAAAGATAGAGCACGGCAAAATGGTCATTTCCCTTAGATCAAAAGATCAAGGCACATGAACTCTTGTTTATACTGACATGTTAACATTTGCCCACCTATTGAAACATTTTTTTTCTAGTAATTTAAAACGTTTGGTTCTGCTTGACCAATTTTTTTATTTTTTTTAAAAAAAAGAAAAAGGTAGATAGAGATACCAAATTAAACCTTCACAGAAAACAGAGAAACCAAACAAAGCGTTCTATTAGCCTGGAGGAATATCGCTCGCGAATCATGTCTTTCAGGACAAATGCATATTAAAAAAAAAAACACCGGTTGCTTTACTCCTCTCTTTTCATCCTCCCTTTGGCAGATTCATGCTCTGCCTCTTTTCACGCCATGAAAAAGAGCAAGCCGTAAATATTACTAGTAAATTTTTCGCGGCGTAACACGCCGCGCGTGACATTTTTTCGTATAATTTTTTTTCTTTTTTCCGGCGGTGTTGTTATTTTTTAAATCGTCGAAATAATGAGCGAAACGGCTAAAAGAACACAAAAATTTTCACGGCGTAACACGTCGCGCGCGTCGTTTTTTCGTAGGAAAATTTTCTTTTTTTCGGCGGCGCCTTATTTCCTAAATCATCGAAATAATGAGCGAAACGGGGAAAAAAATAGAGAGATAGAGTTGTAAAAATATCTATTTCGATAAATTATTTGAAAAATATTGGAGACCGAGCTAGAGAATCGCGATGGGGAAAAAGTCTAGAGGTAAAAGGGTGAAAATTATTAGAGATGATAACATTCTTTTGCCAAGTCTAACACTCTACGCGCTCACTGAGTAATAATACATGTTTTAAAAAATATTAGAGATCGATGAGCGAAACGGGGGAAAAATAGAGAGATAGAGTTGTAGAAATATCTCTTTCGACGAATTATTTGGAAAATATTGAAGACCGAGCTGGAGAACCGCGGCGGGGAAAAAGTCTAGAGGAAAAAGGGTACAAAATTATTAGAGATGACAACCTTCTTTTGCCGAGTCTAACACTCTACGCGTTCACCGAGTAATAATATATGTTTTAAAAAATATCAGAGATCGAGATGGGAAATCGAGTTGGGAAAAAAGTCTAGAGATAGAGCCGCACACATATTTCTAGTGACGAAAATATTTTTTTCCCAGGAAAAACGGAGAAAGGACCTAGGCGTAAGGAGCAAAGACACAGATGTTACGTTTTTGACTCGTCGCTATCCTAAAAAATTAGAAAAGGGTCTGTTCGCGATTTGAATTTAACAGAGGTTCTTTCCAGTAAACGGTAGCATGAGGGACCCGAACGCAATTTTCGGGGAAAAAATCTTCCTCTCACAAAAAATCGCGAAGGACCTATTCGTAATTTATAAAAGGACTAAAACGCAAAAAAAAATTTGAGCCGAGCCGCCGGCTCAGCTTAAACGTCCAGGAGGCCGGCGATTCTTCAGCCTTTAGGAAAGGTATTATTTATAAAAGGACTAAAACGCAAATTTTTTTTGAACCGAGCCGCTCAAACGTCCAAGAGGCCAGCGATTCTTCAGCCTTTAGGAAAGTTATTATGCGCCATGACGGCCACACAACCTCCTACAGAGGTTAGCAGAGTTTAGCCGATTTTAATTATCTCAATTAGTCTATTTATATGCATGTAGTTACTGTTATTTTTTTTCTTACAGGGTACCCTACACTGGGGTGTAAGGTTTGTAACGATACAGTAATTTTGTACCTGTTCAAAAATTAAAAAAATAGTTTCTTTTTCTCTAATATTTGTATCATTGCCTTGATCATCTGCATCTTCATCTCCTCTCCTCTCATCGCAATAGTATACATAGGTCAAACCTGTACCAGCACGACTCGAAGCACGCACAAATCGCAAATGGGCTATGCCTAGACTTGCCGAAAGGGAGTAGGACCGACACGGCAAGCACACTAGGCTATCGTGGCACAGCATGATCAAGGCACACAGCCTATCAGTATGTCACGACAGTCACCTCTACTCCTTACAAGCCATGGCGTATTGGCATCCTGCCCTTATAAATACACACGCTAACAGTCTGGTGCCACACATCGAGTTAGGTAAATTTGATCGAATTAGGAGTCTATTTGGTTCATAGCCACACTTATAGCAAAATTTCTTTTCTGCTATTTAAATCATAAACATCAGCGACTTAAGAAAAAGTGTAGCAAAATTCTTTTTAACTAGTCAAAGTTAACTTTAATTTTATTGATCTTACCTTAGACAAGTCTGTAAAAATTATGATACTATATGAACCGAACTGGCCATATTGTCGTCTAACACGGCCAGTCCAGTAGCAATTTTTCTCCTCACGTCGCTTCACGAGCTGTCCTGCCCGCGTCTACTCTCCCTTCTTTACCGGCTGCCTCTCATTTCACGTCTTCACCTGCTGCTCCTCGCCAGCTACGCTCAGGAACAGGAGGGGCGCAAGGATGAGTGGTGATCCTAAAGGTACGTACCAGCTGCCGCTGATCCTAGTAATTTCTTTATAGTTGGATCACGAACAACTGATTTCCCGATGGAATTCTCTCTGTGTGCTGTCGTTCATGCTACTACCAAGGGCCTCCGGTGATGGCGCCGTCGAGTCGGGAGCAGGGGTTTCTCGAGGGCTGGTATATACGCACCACGCTGCACCTACGCTTTGACTCGAGTGATTTCAGAGGTTTACTTCTTGATTGACTGTTCGTGGTTGGGTTTTCATTTGCAGTCTTGCCGCCCTGTGCTGCTGCTTGCTCATCAACGGGTGCTGCTGCGGCCCTCCCGTGGTATTCGGGCCCCTGAGGAGCCCAGGAGTGTATGCCGCGACCGTTTTAGCCCTGTACTGCTCATCTACTCGATCTACTATATTGTTCGGCAGTTGCTTGCTGCTGGTGTCCTACTATGTCCAGCAGTCACTTGTATAATATCCGAGTAATAACCTGAGGAGGAGCCCAGCAGCTATTTGCTCCTGCTGTATGCCGCGAGCGTTTTAGACCTGTAGTGCTCGTCTACTCGATCCACACTATGTATTGTTCGGCTGTTGCTTGCTGCTGGTGTCCTACTATGTCCAGCAGTCCTTGTATAATATCCGAGTAATAACAAGTGCTTGATGAATTGATCGCTCGCGAATCATGTCTTTAAGGAGGAATGCATATTAAAAAAAAAACACCTGTTGCTTTACTCCTCTCTTTTCATCCTCCCTTTGGCAGATCCCTGCTCTGCCCCGTTTCACACCACGTAAAAGAGCAAGCCGTAAATATTACTAGTACCTTGCAGTTTAAATATCTGATGCTGTTTTTCTTAATTTAATGATGGACTAAAGCTCTTCCTCGAACTTGATTCCAATCTATGTCCTCTTGTATTGCTACTGGTACCTTTCTTTGTCTCTGTTTGTTAAACACACTAGCAACATGGGCACGGCGCACGCCGCGCCGTAGAGCGGTAGCCATAATATGATATCTGGGTCTTCTAGGATAAATTTCATGTAATTTTAAAAAGATTTCGAGAAAAACGGAGAAAGGATCTTCTTTTTCTGAATCTAACATTCTATACATTCACCCGTTAATAATACATACTTCGAAAAATACTATAGATCGAAGTGAGGAAAAAAATACAAAGATACAACCGTACACATATTTTTCACTATAGAAAATATCAAAAACCGAGCTACGGTAAAAAAAATAGAGAGATAGAGTTGTAGAAATATCTCTTTCGCCGTTTTTCTGAAAATATTGGAAACCGAGGTGGGAAAAAAGTCTAGAGGAAAAAGGGTGAGAAATTATTAGAGACGACAACCTTCTTTTGTCGACCATAACATTCTACATGTTCACCGAGTAATAATACATGTTCTAAAAAATATCAGAGATCGAGTTAGAAAACCGAGTCGGGGAAGAAGTCTAGAGATAGAGATGTACACATATTTTTAGCGACAAAAATATATTTTCCGGGGAAAACGGAGAAATGATCTATTTTTTCCGAATTTAACACTCTATACGTTCACCCGTCAATAATACATGCTTCGAAAAATACTATAGAACGAAGTGGGGAAAAAATTACAGCTAGAAAATCGAGGTGGGGAAAAAGTCTAGAGGAAAAAGGGTGAGAAATTATTAGAGACGACAACCTTCTTTTATCGACCATAACATTCTACATGTTCACCGAGTAATAATACATGTTCTAAAAAATATCAGAGATCGAGTTGGAAAATCGAGACGGGGAAAAAGTCTAGAGATAAAGATACACACATATTTCTAGTGATGAAAACATTTTTTCCCGGGAAAAACGGAGAAAGGACCTAGACGTAAGTAGCAAGAACCTAATTGTTACGTTTTTGGACCTGTTTGCTATCCCGAAAAATTAGAAAAGGGCATGTTCGCGATTTGAATTGAACGGAAGTTTTTTCCTATAAAACGGCGAATAAGGGACCCAAACGCGATAAACGGGAAAAAATCTTCCCCTCACAAAAAATTGCAAAGGACTTATTTGTAATTTACAGAGACTTATCCGTAATTTCAAGAAATGCAGGGATTTTTCGAAAAATAGCCTGGGAGGACAGATGGATAGCCTTCTGGCCGGGAACTTTGCAAGCTTTAATTTAAGGGATTATGTGCCATGCAAACTCCTACAGCGGTCCGTAGAGGTTAACCAATTTATTGCACTCTTTTTCTTACCTAGATATTCTACATTGAGAGTCTGTTTAGCAGGGATTCAGCTTCTCCAGATTCGTGAAGCTGGAGTTGTGAGTGCATTAAGAGTGTTTAGATGGATCAACTTGTTTACATTTTGGACCAAAAATATAAACTTAATTCACTTTATTTTAGCCTACAAATTTCAGATTTCAAGAGAAGCTGGAATCTGGAGCTCTACCAAACAAGCCCTGAGTAAGATTTTTAACGAGACTGTAATTTTATATCTATTCAAAAATAAAATAAATTTAACTCATTTTCTCTAATATTTATATCCACGGTCTACCCCTATGCGTCTCTGATTCCTTTTCTCTTGTTGCAATATTGTACATAAGTCAAGCTTGGACCGGCACAACACAAAGCATGAACGAATCACAAATAGATTATGCTTGGACTCGCCGAATGTGAGTCGGGCCAACAAGGCAATCACGACGGGCTGTCGCAAGACAAAGATGATCGGGAACACACAACCCGTCGTGCGGTCTGATCTTGGCAAAGACAAGACAACAACCACTCTACTCCTTACAAGTCATGGTGTATAGGCGTCCTGCCCTTATAAATACACACATTAATGATCTGTTGCCACATATCTAACAAGGTAAATTTGATCGAGTTAGGTGTTTGTTTGATTCATAGCCACATCTATAACAAAATTTCTCTCTTGCTATCCATATCCTACACATCAATGACCCAAAAAAATATGGCAAAATACATTTTAATTAGTCAAAGTGTGGCGTCAATTTTAATAATTTAACCTTAGACGAGTTGATAAAAATTATGACAGAACGTGGTAATCCTACCTATATTATACTCCATAAAAGTGCCGGATGAGGAGCCTAGCCACGTGTCACCCTAGCCATTTTTGCGAAAAACTCTCTGTGTTTCTTCACATTACGGATAGGTCCCTGTAGATTACAAATAGGTCCTCCGCGATTTTTTGTGAGGGGAAGATATTTTTTTCCGATTCGCGTTTGGATCCCTCGTGTGTTATTTTACGGAAAAAAACTCATGTTAAATTCAAATCGCGAGCAAGCCCTTTTCTTATTTTTCAGAATAGTGGACAGATCCAAAAACGTAGCAAACAGGTCCTTGCTCCTTACGTTTAGGTCCTTTCTCCATTTTTCCGGAAAAATGTTTTCGATATTATTACTCGATGAGCGCGTAGAGTGTTAGACTCGATAAAAGAAGGTTGTCATCTCTAATAATTTTTCGCCCTTTCCTACCTCGGTTTTGCAGCTCGATCTCCAATATTTTTCCAATAATTCGTCGAAAGAGATATTTCTACAACTCTATGTCTCTATTTTTTCCCCTAACTCGGTTTCTAATATTTTCGGAGTGAGAAATATGTGCACGGTTATATCTTTATAGTTTTTTTCCCAATTCGTTCTATAGGATTTTTCGAAGCATGTATCTCTAGACTTTTTTCTCAACTCGATTTTCCAACTCGATCTCTAATATTTTTTAGAACACGTATTATTACTCGATGAGCGCATAGATCGAGTGTTAGACTCGACAAAAGAAAGTTGTCATCTCTAATATTTTTTCACCCTTTTTCCTCTAGACTTTTTTCCCACCTCGGTTTTCTAACTCGGTTTCCAATATTTTCCAAATAATTCGTCGAAAAAGATATTTCTACAACTCTATCTCTCTATTTTTCCCGTAACTCGGTTTCTGATATTTTCCGGAGTGAGAAATATGTGCACGTTTGTATCTTTATAATTTTTTTTGCAATTCGATCTATAGTATTTTTCGAAGCATATATTATTGATGGGTTAATGTATAGAGTGTTAGATTAGGCAAAAGAAGATCCTTTCTCCGTTTTTCCCTAAGAAAATATATACTATGTATTAAAGTTGAGAGGTTACAGGACCTTAGAGGGTGTCCAAGTGCCACCACAAAAAAGTTCCTCCAAAGATTTAGAAACTACGCTTTTATCTATTTTTCCGTTCCGGTCTATTTTCCTAAGAAAAAGGTGAAAAGATCCTACGAAGATTTTAAAAAAACGCCTTGTTTCATTTTCCAAAAAAAACCTAAAGGCTCTCTAAAAAACTAGAAAATATATCTCAGTCTATTTTTTCTCTAAAAAAAATAAAAATTTATTTTCCGTTCACGCGCGAGACTTACGCCGCGCTTATCTTCCTAGTTAGATTTCTTACCAACGATCGATGAAGCGATCTCGGCTTCATCCAAGTGTCAAGATGAGCGGAACAGGCGGCTCGGCTATCCGGAGCCTCACAGCTCTTGCGGCTGGCCCACCTCAGCTGCACCCAAAGCTCTCTAGTATTAATATATGAACCAAACGGACCATGTTGTCATATAACACAGTCAATCCAGTAGCAATTTTTCTCGGCACGTCGCCTTCACAAGCAGTCCTGCCTGCGTCTACTCTACCTTGTTTTCCTGCTCCCTCTCAGTCTCACTTCACGTCCTCACCTGCTCCTCCTCGCCAGCTACGCTCAGGAACAGGAGGGGCGCAAGGCTGAGTAGTGATCCTAGGAACCCTTACCCTGTGCAAGGTACGTACCAGCTGCCGCTGATCCTAGTAATTTCTGTATAGTTGGATCACGACCAACTGATTTACCGATGGAATTCTCTCTGTGTGCTGTCGTTCATGCTACTACCAAGGGCCTCCGGTGATGGCGCCGCCGCGTCGGGAGCTGGGGTTTCTCGGGGCCTGGTATATACGTACCACGTTGCACCTACGCTTTGACTCGAGTGATTTCAGAGGTTTAATTCTTGATTGACTGTTCGTGGTTGGGTTTTCATTTGCAGTCTTGCCGCCCTGTGCTGCTGCTTCCTCATCGGCGGGTGCTGCTGCGTCCCGCCCGTGGTATTCGGCCCCTGAGGAGGAGCCCAGCAGCTATTTGCTCGTGCTGTGTATGCCGCGAGTGTTTTAGACCTGTACCGCTCGTCTACTCGATCCACTCTACATGTATTGTTCGGCTGTTGCTTGTTGCTGGTGTCCTACTATGTCCATGAGTCCATGTATAATATCCGAGTAGTACCCTGAGGAGGACCCCAGCAGCTATTTGCTCTTGCTGTATGCCGCTAACGTTTTAGCCCTGTACTGCTCGTCTACTCGATCCACTATATCGTTCGGCTGTTGCTTGCTGCTGGTGTCCTACTATGTCCATCAGTCCATGTATAATATCCGAGTAATAACAAGTGCTTGATGAATTGATCTTGTCTCTCATGTACTAATCACTAGGATTCATTAGGTCTGTGTATGTACAAGGTCATGGTGTGTTTGTGGGTTGTTTACATGATGCTTCTTTCTGTTTTTTCTTTTATTTTCTTTTTTTTTTTTTACTTTTGACTTAGGGGTGTTTGGTACAGCTCTAACTCCACTAAAATCCGTAGAGGTTGTGGAGTAGGGTATTTCTAGCTCTTGGAATTTATAGCGCAAGAGCAGTGTAGTATATTAAGAGTGATTAGGTGGGTCATCTTGTTTACATTTTAGACTAAAAATATAAACTTAATTCACTTTATTTTAGCCTACAAGCTCCAGATCTGAGGTGGAGCTGACATCTTGAGCTCTACCAAACAGAATCCTAAATTATTGCTTTTTTTCTCAAGAGGATCGACTTGACTTATTGTCATCGACAGAGGCTTCGTTACTGCAGTTGTGTATGGGGGGAACTATAGCTATTCATGTGAAATTTCCGAGCATTGTTCATAACTATTCGAATAGTTTTATACTCTGCAGAGGTTACATAACTTTACCCACAAGATGCAATCCACTTGATCAGAAAATATCATAACATAACCTTTCCGAAACATCATTACACCAATTGGCCCTCACGACAAACTTTGAACTAATAATCTAACCTCACATAGAGAATTGTGCCAGACCACACCGTTGGATTAAAGAACGGGAACCATCCGATACATATCACCAAGTAAGACTACATCCTCCACCCAAACACACAGCCTAGCCTGTCTCCTAAGGCAGCCAACGATGAGCCTTGGTAACTTACTATACTAGGCATGTCCTATTCCGAGCATGAGGTTATATGATTAGCTCAGTTCAGTGGCATACAAGGTTAAGTTCTTAATAGACTAGGGAAAAACTGTACAATCAACTACACCTATTAGCACATCATTTATATGGATTCATACAGGATCAAATTTACTAATTCACACAGAATCATATCAACCCTGTTTCACACAGAACCACCAGCACAACTTTTCACAGATCATCATCAACATTACCGTCATGTGACAACACATAACACACCTTTTTCACAAAGATATTTTATAACCACTTAGTCATGTATGAATTTTGCAATTTCAAAATGATGATATCAATAAGTTATTACATGGCTAAGCATTCTAATCACGTCTAAATCTACCCACGTTGGTTCTACATTATTGATCAACTAATAAATAACCAATATAGGATGACAAATGATCATGGCAAACAAATAGCACCTTAGGCATAATTCAAATGGGCTGCTTAACAAATCCCAAAATAACGAAGCATTTGATCCTTTGAACTAGCATGCAACACTTTCAAGAAAATAACTTTTGTAGAAGTTGGGTGAAACATGGTGTAATCACAACTTGTCTTGAAATAAGTTTTGATATTGAACTTGAGCAAATTCTTCTTCTTTGAACACTCCCAACACTTCAATGTCTACGTGAAACAAGCGATAAAAAGCAAATAAACAACAAATAAAGGAAAAAAAATCTAAAAATTAAAATAAATATACTGAAAGGTAGAGCTTGATTTTAGATGAATTTAGAAACTTGAACAAACTCATTTGAAGTTTGTATGAAGGAGAACAAGCTCTGTGAAGTAGTATCAGGAAGCAAAATACTAAAACTTTAGAGAAAAAAGAGAATATCCGCTCGACTGAGACTAACAGGTGGGCCAGGGTCTATAGACCAAGTTCATGGGCAAGGGTCTTGGTCTATGATGGACTTAGCTCATGGAACAGGGTTCTTATATGTGGGACCCACGTGTCATACGCTCTGTCTATGGTGAACTGGGCCTATGTGTTTTCGGTTTTAGGTTTGCACAAGCGTGCTAGCATGTAGCTGATGTGGTAGGGGTGATGACATGACATGGTATAGCTCTGAGGTGGTGGACATGTGGCTATTGACTTACTGCATACGGAGTGGCTGACGTTGGTGGCGGTGGCTTGGGGACCTGGGGTCGACAGCAAGCAGTGGCGCTACTCTAGCATTGACAGCGACGACAGGTTCCAAGCAAGTAAAGGCGCAACCAGGAGAACTCAACGATGCGAATGAGATGACACAGGTGGCAAGGCCGACGATGACCTTTGGTGAGCAGCGGCATGATAGAAGCAGCAATGGCAACGGATACAATGGTGACAACAATCAGGGGCGATGGTTCGATGATAGAGTAGAGCACGTTAGGTAGAACATGGTGCGGCGATCATGATGGTGAAGACCCAGTTATAATGGCAAAATCCCATAGTGAAGAGGTGGTACCAGAAAATCTTCATGGGCTTTGATCTACGTGCACAACAAATGAAACTCAAATCAAACCTAGGGGTGGGTTGATTGGAGCAAGGGACACATTGTGACATGATGGGATTCGAGATTGGCTCTCTAAGGTAATTATGAATGCGAAGAAAGAGGCTTTTGTCATTGGACTTGAAGATGACAATAGTAGCACGGCTTTCTCCAATGATTCAACAGTGGGTGGTTTGAGGTGCTAGGGTTGGGGCTTCAATGCGAAGGGGTTGACGGCTGTATAGTGGTCGTGATGTGTGCACCAAGTAACTGAGTTGACAATGACACTGACGTCGAGTACAGAGTGGCTATGGCTATGGGTGAGGGCGGCATGGGCCACATGCGCGGCACTGGATACATAGGAGTGGGTTGGGCTGACTGGCACACAAGGAAGAGGAAGCGGACCAGATCGATTGCACTATTTTGGGCCAAGCGACGCAAAAACACGGGCGACATTGGGTAGGCCAGTATGGGAGAGAGAAAAGAGAGTGGGCCAAGAAAAGGAATTCTACTCACTCGCCCTTCCATTTTTTAAATAGGTTTTCTATTTTATAAAATATTGAAGAATCAAAAGAGCAAAAATAAAATAGCAAATGTACTCGAACAGTTCCTCGAAAAAAATACTTCCAACCACAAAGAACCTAAATAAAATAATTTTGATAATTTTTGACATTAGATTTAACATATTAAATTGATTTTTGTTTATCAAAGTCCAAAATTAATATTTAATTAGTAAGAAAAATTTTGGAGGACTAAACTATGCAAAAGAATTTTTAAATGGCAAAAGTTAGGATGTTACAATACATAAAAAAGAGTTAACCATGCAAAAATTAGGATTTTACAATTCATAAAAAGAGTTAACCATGCAACAAAAATTGATCACTAAGAATCCATCATCCATGTAAGCAACACTACATTGCTACACTTTCCAACATGCCCATTCCTAAACAGAGCACACGGTTTAGGGAAAAAATATATGCTCATGACTCACCCACCATGCAAAATACTACCGCCACACCAGCAAGGGAATAAACATCTCCACGCGACCTCCGATATATTCGACCGATTTGGCCACACCCTCCTCGCCCCACCTTAACCCTACACATGCCTTCCAAGAACCATCCATCCACGAAGCACCAAATCCTTCCACGTGGAGATGACATCCTACTCTGGCTCAAAATGCCAAAGCCATCTCCATCCTTACTAGAGGTGGGCATCGGGCCAGGCTTTTTCAAGCTGGCACGTGGCATCGTGGGCATGATCAGGTCCAAGGCCCAGCCCAACCCACATTTGAATGGAATGGCCAGCACGACACGGTTGCCTGGGCCATGCCGAGCCTGCCAACAGGCACAGCACGCTCGAATGGGCCGTGCTCAGGCCAGCATGGCAAGCCACTAGCAACCATACCATGGCATGGCCTGCCCTGTGTATGGTACATGCACAATATAGCCCACATGGCCGGTGGCAAGGCCCACAGCACTGCCCATAGCACACAGTCATCGCACTCATCACGCTCGCAATGGTGTGTGCTCGCTTGTGACCATGGCAAGGGAGAGGAGATTGGAGAGAGGCGTACACGTACCTGGTAACTGACACCCCACCACGATGTCCCTGGTGCCCAAGCTCGCCCACCAGGCCACCATTGACACAATCAAGCTCACCACCATTGTGATGCCCCTAGCGCTCGAGATCGCCCTTGCTAGGTCACCCATAGAGGGGTGGCTGCGGAAGAGGGGCAAGGGGAGTCCGCAGATGAGGGGGAGGCAGCCGAAGGTAGAGAGGTAGTGGAGGTGGCCAAAGGTGGAGAGAGAGGCAGAGGCTAGAGAGGGAGGGGAAGGTGGAAAGGCATGAGAGACGGCCGAAGGCAAAGGGGAAGGGGAAGGCAACTTGGATAGGGAGAAGGGGTGGCAGAGGGGACAAGGCAACATAGGGAGAAGGGTGGCAAAGGGGGCAAGGAGGGGTGGCCAAGGGGAGGCGATACACGGAGGCAGCCATGGTTGAGGCGAAGGGGCAAGGTGGGGTGGCGGTGGGGAGAGGCGAGGAGGTTTCCATGGCTGAGGCGGAGGGGACGAGGAGTGAGAGGGAAACGGCCAGCAGAGGGAGAGGCGGAGGAGCTGATGGCGGAGAGAGGGGAGGTGGCCAGTGAAGGGAGAGGATGGGAACCGGTGGCCACCATGGTCGCGGGTAGATAGAGGGAAAGTGAGGGAGATGGCTAACCGCACGTAAGGAGAGGGAGAGGGAGGGGGCTGGGCGGGCGACCAACCATGCGTGGGGAGAGGGAGAGGGAGGGAGCTAGGAGGTGACTTGGTCGGCCGTGCACTAGGAGAGGGAGAGAGAGAGAGAAAGTGAACGAGACGGGAGAGGGAGAGAGAGAGAAAGTGAATGAGACGGGAGAGGGAGAGAGAGAGAGAAAGTGAACGAGAGAGCAAGAGATTCCTAGAGAAAGCGAGAACAAGAGTGAGCAATGGGTGGAATGAGAGAGCGCAATGGGCGAATGACAACGGGCAAAAGATAATGGGAGATAGCGATGTAATGACTGAAAGAAGTAAAACTGATGCTAATGGGCAAATGAATGAGAACCTGATCGCTTGCTGTAAAATCACCCTTGGCTACTCGTTTCTTTAGCACACGAGTCCCTCCTGAGTTTGCTCTCTCTGTTTGTTCTTTCTGTTTGCTTTCTCTTTACTCTCCCACCACAAAACAAAATGTTTCCTAAGAGCAAGAGTATAAGAGCGTGCCCTTGCACTCCTAGTCCCCTCGTCAGGACCAAGAGATCGATCCATACCAACTCTCCTCGGGTATGGGAGACTATGGCATGGATGACTATCATATGGACAGTACGTAGAACATCGAGGATGCCTCTTACATTCCTGATGAGGAGAGCTCAGCATCGAACCCCGATGCTGCTACATTGATGCAACCAGGACGGGGCTAGCAGTCGAAGGGCATGGTGCTGACAACATATAGATTGAAGCATCAAAATTAAGGACGAGTGTGTGGTACTATATGCTATTTGTAAATATTGTCAAGCTAAATTGTATGCTTGTGCCGATGGAGAAATAGGTCATCCCAAGCGACACATGGAGACATGCTTGAAGAAGATATTGGCTGGATGAAAGCCAGTGGAGGGCATCCAAACCCAGCTTAACTTCAACACGACAGTTCGGTAAGCACATGGCTATAGAATGCTGAGGTAGCTAGAGATGAAATTGCATGTTATATAGTTATTGAGGATCTCCCACTTAAAAATGGGTGAGAACTCTAGCTTCGAAAGGATAATCCAACGTTATGTTTGCACACAATACCAACACGTTAGGAGAATAACTACACGTGATATATACACAATGTACAAAAATAAACTAGCCAAGTTGAAAGAGGCCTACATGAGAGTTAGTTTTTTCTTTGCTTTGACGTCAGATATATGAACTTCATCCCACCAAAGAGCAATCTATCTTAGTGTTGTTCTACATCACTTAGACAAAGACTACAACCTAAACAAAAGGATCATAAAGTTTAGGCCAATCGATGAGGCACACACCGAAGAGGCTATCGCTGCACATGTACTCAAGATCATTAGTGAATTTAAAATAGAAAGTAGAATCATTGCTATCACTCTTGACAATGCATCAACTAACACGACGGCAATGGAACTTCTCGCACCGTATCTAGAGACATATATTGGAGGTTTTATACTCCACCAGAGATACATATGCCACATCATTAATTTCATTATGCAGGCAGATTTGCATGTAATGAAACAATTTGGACAACATACGCGATACTATCAATTTTATTTTAGATTCAACTATAAAATACACCCAGTTCTTAGAGTACTGTAAGGCCAAAAAAAAGATACTAAGAAGATTCAACCTTAACATTAAGGTTAGATGGAATTCTACGTATACTATACTAGAGCGGTGTAAGAATTACGAGCGCATTATCACTATCTTCGTCAATTGCAATTCTGGTGAGCAGTTAGTTAATGAAGTGGATTGGGAAGTTGTCGGTCTTTTTTGTGATTTTTTAACATTTTACGATGCAACCAATGTTTTATCCTATATTTACTACCACAACTTCTTGGTTAGTCATCAAATAGTTTTGCACTATTGCGCATACTTTCAAAGAAAACAGAGATAATTATATTTTACAACCCATTCTTAAACCAACGGAGGAAAAAATTTAAAATTTTTTTATAGCTATTCCACATCTCTATTATTTTGGTACTATTCTGGATCCTTGAAGAAAATTAACTGATTGTAGGTTGCTTTTTAAGGAACAGGTGAAACATTCGATTTTGATTTTTCTTAGGCCTATACTCACGTTTATAACGAGTTTTTTTTTACAATTTTTGACAAACATTATGAAAAGTTTGGTAGCAGAAGTGAAATAAGAAGAAATGTTTCATCAATACAAGAAGCAAGAAGAAGTGTCTTGATCACTTCATCAGTGTGGAAGAAGCTAATAGGCAAGGCACATAGTTTGTCTTCTAATTTACTAAGTAGGTTGCAACGGAATCCACGAGTAGAGATCAATCACTGTCTCGGCACGTCTTTTGTGAAGACTGAGCCTGACATCGAGGATAGCAATGAACTCAACTTGCTCCTGTGGTGAAAGAACCAACATATTTATGTTGTACTATCGCAATTTGCACTGGATGTACTTGTGGTTAATGTCCACTATCTCATCGGAAGCCACTTTCAATTTGGATGGGAGGATACTCGAGCCAAAGAGATCGTCTCTCACACTTGAGATGGTTGAAGCAATCACATGCCTCAAAGCTACGAGTGTGTAGATTAGAGAACACAACATTAGACTAAGAATCTGGAGATTGCAGAGGTGTTAGCCTACTTTAACTACCTCGGCCTTGACTAGTTTAGGTATATATACGTAGTTGTTGTACACTTTTTCTTACTGAGGGTACTCCACACTTGGGGTGTAAGGTTTTTAACAAAGCAATAACTTCTGTACCTATTAAGAATGAATAAATTTAGTTCTTTTTTTTAAATATTTGTGTCCACTGCTTCAGCTCTGTGCATCGCTGGCTCCTTTCCTCTTGTCGTAATAGTGCAAATAGACCGAATTTAAACCAGTACGGCATGATGGGACGGTTAGGCCGTGGCGGTCCGGCACGGTGTAGGCATACGACCCACCGTGCCTGTGCCATGTCGGTCTGGCGTGGCACGACGCTCACCTCTAATAGAGGGTGGTAGCCTATGGAGGGTCGACAAACATGGTAGAGGGGCGAGTGGTTGGTCTCACTGATGTGTGAGACTCACTAGACTAGGACTTACTGGGCCAATATTCTGACCAATTGTGTAGTAGTATTTCATCCAAACAAATGGATGTGGTTTTTCTTCGCTTACTTTTCCTTATAGTATAGAGATAGAGCACAGCAAAATGGTCATTTCCCATGGATCAATAGATCAAGGCGACACACGAGGGTCATTTTCCGTAGCCACATGAACTCTTGTTTAAACTGATATGTCAGCATTTGCACATCTATTGAAACATTTTTTTTCTAGTAAGTTAAAACATTTGGTTCTGCGTGACCAATTTATTATTTTTTTAAAAAAATAGATAAAGATACCAAATTAAACATTGACAGAAAACAAAGAAACCAAACAAAACGTTCTATTAGCATCGAGGAATATCGCTCGCGAATCATGTCTGCATATTAAAAAAAAAAAACCCCACCTGTTGCTTTACTCCTCTCTTTTCATCCTCCCTTTGGTAGATTCCTGCTCTGCCCCGTTTAACACCATGTAAAAGAGCAAGCCGTAAATATTATGTGCCATGAGGGCCACACAAACTCCTACAGCGGACCATCTCGATCTTGATTAGTCTATTGTATTTTATTGCACTCTTTTTCTTACCTAGATACTCTACACTGAGTATATGATTTTTAACGAGACTGCAATTCTGTATCTGCTTAAGAATAAAATAAATTTAACTCATTTTCTCTAATATTTGTATCCACGGTCTAGCCCTATACGTCTCTGACTCCTTTTCTCTTGTTGCAATATTGTACATAAGTCAAGCTTGGACCGGCACAACACAAAGCATGAACGAATCGTAAATAGGCTATGCTTGGACTCGCTGAATATAAGTTGAGCCAACACGACAAGCACGGCAGGCTGTCGCGGCACGGCACGATCAAGGCACACGGCCCGTCGTGCCCGTGCAGTACTGGTGTAATACCGCAAAATCGTTTTTCCTGGGGTTTCGGCCGGAATTGTCTTCATTTTGTTGATACGAGGATTTGTTCTGGAGAAGAGTTTTGTCGCCTCGCTATTTATTAAAGGTTTTGAGTTTTTCGTGAAATACATATCGGAATGGGTGTTTCCTCTGTGCCATTTAGTTTTTGCGGCGAGTTGTCTATCTTGATAATTGTCGTTTCGCGTTAAGAATTTAATTTTGATTCACGCTAATGGTTAAAAGTGGAAATTTGGTTTTAGGAGGGGTTTTTGGGAAATTTCCCCTCCCTCACCTATCCTCTTTCTGTCTCTCCTTTGTGTGGATGAAAATGCTTGGAGGTAGATATTTTTTCCCAGCCAACATTGTCCCCTTGCTGGCGTCCAGCTCCAGGCCGATTTTCCTCTTTTGGCTGGCGCTCATCACCTCCCTGGTCGGCCTCTCCTCTCTAGCCGCCCAAAGATCCATCGCCAGCTTGGAGCAAAGAACAGCGCCTCCTTGCTCTCCTTCTGCCGGCGCCTCCTCCATGCGCCCTTCTCCCGTGCTCGAGCCCTTCCTCTGCTTGAAGCGACCAACAAAGAATTACCAAAGCAAGCAAAGAACGCAGCAGAAGCATCACTCTAGCCCGCCAAGCACCTCCACTTTGCCTCCCCGGCTTCCCTCGACTCGGCAGAAGAAGGGCAGAGGCAGCAGCAATGTTGGCCACCAGCAGCGCCCTCTGGTCTCCCCTCCTGGTCGTCGCCCCTCTGGCCCTCTCCTGGTCGCCGCGCCTCCCCTGGCCTTGGTGCCTCTGCTCCACCTCCCCTTCCTCCATGGCTCCATGAGGAGGTCTTTGAGGTATATTATTCTTGGGGTCCAACTTGCATGCCAAGTGTTTGTGTAAATGCCTAGCTAGAATCCTTGTTTTGAGATGCAATTAGTTGAGTGGATCCTGGATCCTGGATGCATGTGTGCTTGCTATGAGCATGTTAAATTCTATTTAATGTCATCCTTTTGTTTTTTGAGCCCTGTCAAATTAATTGTGGTATTTGGTTCCCTTGCGCATGCTAGATGATTGATGAAATGCCTAGAAGGTTTAGATTATTGGTATCGCAGTGAGTTAAGTATGCAAGGTTGAGAGATGGGCTTTGAAATGCTAGAATCGATGCATTGCTAATTTATGTGTATGAATCCGATCGCAACGGAGAGTATTAACCTGTTTTCTATTATTCATTTGAGCCATTGAGGGCAGGCCATGTGTTATTAAGTTAACCAATTTTTGTGGTCTGTTGTTTAAAGCTATATTTATGGTATGTGTTTTCATTTCAGACTTTCCCTACTCTTGGGAGGTCATGCTGATGTGATACCTTATTATACCTTTTCCTATCGCAGTATGATCATAAGGCTGCATGTTTCATTTCGTTGAGACATAGAATCCGATCGATGATCTTGAATTGTCAGTTTTTATGCTCATGATTTAGGTGTGTAGTTTTGTGCAAGGTGATTTATGGGTGTAAAAGATGTGCTTAAAATGGTGAAGGACCTAGAGTTATTAATGCCATAGTTAATCTTGAAATGTATAAGTCCCATATTGAGGAGAGTGCTAGTATACTATTGTTTAACCATGCTCCTTTAATTTCATTAAGTTGTGATTGTGACAATTGTGCCTTGCCCTATCTTGGGTTGTTTGTTTTTAGGGTTGGTGGTTTCTAGCGCCGCAATGGGCCGTCAGTTTCTCGTCGAGGTTAAAGGCAAGTGCAACCCGTATATCTCTTATAGGGTGTTTAGTTCATTGCTTGTGTTATGTATATGCTTACCCTATGGTTGCACTCGTGTTTATAAGCATGTCTAGTAAGCTAATTATCTTTTGATAAAAGGGGTAAGTAATCTGATGCAAGTGTATCGTTGTTTGAACGTGTTATGATTTGTTTGATGAACTTTATATGCCTTGCCGTCATGAAATTTTGCTGCATCCCTGGATTGAATGCTATGAGCGCTGTTTAATGAATTCCGTTTAGATGCCGTGATGACGTCTTGCTAAATCTTACTTTCATATTTACGTTCACTAGTTTGATAGGCTAGTGGGAATACTGAAAGTATGGAATTGGATTGCGAAAATGGATTGATTTTTGATCAAGATAGATGGAATTAGTAATTACTCGAGTAATGGTGATGTGAGTATGAATATGAATGTTGAGGAGGTGATTACGGGTATTGAGAATGCGACTATTGATTGTGCAAACGCGATTATGAGTGTTGAGGATGTGAATGGTAATTTATGGGTGTGAGGAGTGGCTGATGTTTATGTATTTAGCTATGGCTATGCAAATGTGAGAAGTGAATGTAGTTTGCAAATTGGTTTATGTTAATTGCATTTGTGCATTCATGATGGAAGAGGCGACCCATTCTGATGCGGGCCTCTATGTTCATACGTAGTGAACACGAAAGTCCTACCTCGTAGTCCCATTCATCGAGGTGAATGGGAGCGAGACAGTAAGAGTAGGCACCTTCCATCTACGGGATGGAAGGGACGTGAGGGTGCACACCGACGGGTGGGCACTCGGCAGTACCGGTACGTGCATGGAAATGAGCATTCATGTGCATTGCATCTTTAATAATGAGTGTTATGGTAAAAGGTGTGTCATATGATCGGTGATTATGGTAATTGATGGTCGAGTCGTGGACTCAACCCAAATAGGGGAAAAATTGATTTGAATTGATGAATTAGTGCATTTCTTTTCTTTGCTTCGCTAATTATATTGTATGAATATCGTGGAGTGAAATTTGAGTTTTGAACTCGAATAAAGTCGATGAAAATGGTTTGAGTGCATTACATGATTGTAGGAGTGTGATGGATTATGCAGAGTTTGTATTTTCATGTCTGTGTGATGTATATTTCAGCTTTATACATAACTTAATGGCTCTTGTGGTGAATGGTAAAGTGTGGAGGTAACTCCCCCAAAATTGTTTAAATAAGTCGTGTGCCAAATTCCTCGTATATGTTTTGTTGGATGCACTGCATGGTAAGTTGATGGTGAATGACAGCGGATGACTCTTGGGTTGAGGGTAAATTACAGGGTTAAGAATGGATCGGGTCGTGGATTCATTCCATGTGGTCTATTGAGGTATGAGAAATCCGTGAACCAGGTAGTTGATGAGGTAACCAATAGAGATTTCTTCTTTCTGTTATACGTGTTAATTTAGTATTCCAAAGTATGGACATGTTTATGTTTTACGCATGTTAATTGTTATTGATATTGCTACTTTGTTGTACTTGCTGAGTCTTCGACTCACGCTTGTTTGCTTTCTGTTCTAGGTACCTTGAAGCTGATTCAGCGGGTTGGGAGTAGTAGCACGAACACGGCTGCAATCACCGTTATTTGAATTAAATCATGCGTAGTGTCAAGTCTTAATTGTAATTGTAATTAATGTGATTGTAATTTATTGTTCATCGTGATGAAATTTATTAATTTTCTGTTGGGTGTGTGATTGATTAACTAAGGACCTGCTAGAATGATATTATATCTACTGCTATTCTTTTGTCTGCTGAGTGGATGTCCATAGTTTTAGAGGAGGTGCTGCCGAAATTTTCGATAAATTTGGGAGTTAGTAGCATTCCGGACTCCGTGGGGAGTCGGGGTGTTACAAGTGGCCCGGCACAGTACAACGGCCACCTCTACTCTTTACAAGCTATGGCGTATTAGCGTCCTGCCCTTATAAATACACACACTAAGAGTCTGTTGCCACACATCAAGTACGGTAAATTTGATCGAGTTAGACGTCTATTTGATTCATAGTCACACCAATGGCAAGATTTGTTTGTTGCTATTAATGTCCTACACATCGATGACTCAAAAAAAGTGGTAAAATTCATTTTAATTAGTTAAAGTATGGCTTTAATTTTAATAATTTAACCTTACACGAGTTGATAAAAATTATGACAAAACATAGTAATATTAATATATGAACCAAACGGACCATATTGTCATATAACACAGCCAATCCAGTAGCAATTTTTCTCGTCACGTCGCCTTCACAGCCAGTCCTGCCCGCGTCTATTCTCCCTTTGTTTTCCTGCTGCCTCTCAGTCTCACTTCACGTCCTCACCTGCTCCTCCTCGCCAGCTACGCTCAGGAACAGGAGGGGCGCAAGGATGAGCGGTGATCCTAAAGGTACGTACCAGCTGCCGCTGATCCTAGTAATTTCTTTATAGTTGGATCACGAACAACTGATTTTCCGATGGAATTCTCTCTGTGTGCTGTCGCCTGTCGTTCATGCTACTACCAAGGGCCTCCGGTGATGGCGCCGTCGAGTCGGGAGCAGGGGTTTCTCGAGGGCTGGTATATACGGACCACGCTGCACCTACGCTTTGACTCGAGTGATTTCAGAGGTTTAATTCTTGATTGACTGTTCGTGGTTGGGTTTTCATTTGCAGTCTCGCCGCCCTGTGCTGCTGCCTCCTCATCAACGGTTGCTGCTGCGGCCCTCCCTTGGTATTCGGCCCCGGCCCCTGAGGAGGACCTCAGCAGCTATTTGCTCTTGCTGTATGCCGCGAGCGTTTTAGCCCTGTACTGCTCGTCTACTCGATCCACTATATTGTTCGGCTGTTGCTTGCTGCTGGTGTCCTACTATGTCCAGCAGTCCTTGTATAATATCCGAGTAATAACCTGAGGAGGAGCCCAGCAGCTATTTGCTTTTGCTGTATGCCGCCAGCGTTTTAGACCTGTAGTGCTCGTCTACTCGATCCACACTATATGTATTGTTTGGCTGTTGCTTGCTGCTGGTGCTCTACTATGTCCATCAGTCCATGTATAATACCCGAGTAATTAATAATAAGTGCTTGATGAATTGATCGTCTCTCACGTACTAATCACTAGGATTCGTTAGGTCTGTGTATATGTACAAGGTCGTGGTGTGTTTGTGGGTAGTTTACATGATGCTTCTTTCTGGTTTTCTTTTCTTTTTTTGTACTTTTGACTTAAGTTATTGTTTTGTTTTCTCAAGAGGCCGGATCGCCTTATTGTCATCGTCTGAGTGGCTTTGTTACTGCAGTTGTGTATGTGGGGAGCTATGCTTTTGATGAATTGTTTAAGATGCACTGTACTAGCAGACTACCAGAGAATTTATTAATTGCAAATTCGCAATGATAATAACCTCTACTAACCGCTGTCGTAGTTTGTGTGCCTGTCATGGCACATAATATTTACGGCTTGCTCCTTTTCATGGTGTGAAACGAGGCCGAGCAGGAATCTGCCATAGGGAGGATGAAAACTGAAAAGACAGGAGTAAAGCAACGGGTGGATTTTTTTTTTATGCATTCCTTCTGCAAAGCATGATTCGCGAGCGATATTCCTCAAGGGTAATAGAACGTTTGGTTTGGTTTCTCTGTTTTCTGTCGAGGTTTAGTTTGGTATCTCTATCAACTTTTTTTTAAAAAAAATACTATATTGGCCACGCAGAACAAAATGTTTTTTTTTTTAAAAAAAAACATTGACGCCCGTATAGACTAAGGGTGAAACCGGGTCGGATACGGGTGGATATTGCTCGTCCCGTATTCTAACCCATATTTTTTTTGGGGATTCGGAGTCAGATACGGATGTCCCGGATACGGATACGAATTCGGATTATTCGGGATTCGGATACGGAGCGGTTACCTGACGGATTCGGGTCGAGATCGGATATCATAATCGAATAGTAGTATAGTACATAATTGTGTACGTAAAAGAACGAATGAAGCATTAACCTTACAATATTAGCTTCAAGTCATAATTATTTTAACGTAGGATAGTACTATAGTTAGAGGTGCAATTTAGTGACTCAACTAATTCCAATAATTTGATTAGAAAAGAAGTTTATCAAATAAGTTAAACAAATCAATTTAGGTAAAAGCATTATGTCATCACTCTATTTGTTTGTTGAAGTTCACGCTTAATAACAAAGTAGTGTTTTTTAGTGCCTGTATCAAACAACTATTCTATCTATCCAATAATGAACCAAATTAATGGAAGAATAACTGATTTTATCCGGATATCGGGTCGGATATTGCTCTTCCCATATCCTAACCCATATTACATGAGATTTTTCGGATACAGATCGGATATTGCTCTTCCCATATCCTAACCCATATTACATCGGATTTTCCGGATACGGATAACATCGGTACGGATTTTAAACAGATTCGGGATCGGATCAGGCGGATGTTTTCTGTCCTGTTTTCACCCCTAGTATAGACCAATCATGATGCACCAATAAAATAATAAAAATAAATAGGGGGCACACACAAAGTAAGGAGGCAAATTATTCTCTCTATTTATTAGATTGATTCTCTCTGTACTAGGGGTGCCTAATATATAGTACAAACTAACATAAAATAGGTTCAGATTTGCCCACACCAAGATAGAGTCCAATCATATTTGGATAACAAGGACTCAGAATCCATAAATATCCCAAAACTCCCGGTGAATACCATGTAATGCACATATCTCGTCAAAAACTCCTCCCAAAAACCTATTCGGAAAAAATAGATGGAGAAAAGAATACATTGCATTCACACTCCGTGTTACACTAGTTGCCTCATTAAAAACCTTAATATAAAAAAAACTTTAGGAAAACTCACTAGGGGAAAAGAACTTATAATCTTCAGGATTTAGAGTAGAATCTTCAGAATCATGCTAAGAATCATGGTTCGAGGATTTACTCCCCAAAACTCTGCATATCTCTAAGCCGTCTCATTCCAATACCACTAACATATCTTTGAAAATTAAATTTTGGCAAAGACTTAGTGAATAAATCTGCTAGATTTTTATATGACTTTGTTTGCGGTATGTTTACCTCATCATTCTTCTGGAGTTCGTGAAGGTAGAAAAATTTAGGGGCAATATGCTTCGTGATATTGCTCTTTACATAACCCATTTACATTTGTGCAATATAAGCAGCATTATCTTTATAGATAAGTGTGGGGTATTGACGGTATTAAGACCACATAGCTTTTGGATATAGTTAATCACATGTCTTAGCCAAACATACTCACGTAAGGCTTCATATAAAGCTATAATTTCTGAGTAGTTGGTAGAAGTAACTACCAATGTTTGCTTAAAAGACTGCCAAGAAATGGCTCAACCGCTGTAGAGAAACACAAAACTAGTCTATGATTTGTCATTGTGGGATCAGATAGATAGTCAGCATCCATATATCCTGCTATAGTTTAGTCTTGATCCTTTCGGTAAAACAATCCAAGGTCTTGAGTACCTTAAAGGTATCTGAGAAAAGTCTTGACACTAGCCTAATATCTTTTGGTAGGGGCTACATTATGTCTTGCTAATGAATTTACTGTGAATGCAATATCAGACCTTGTGCAATTCGTAAGATACATAGATGCTCCAATAGCGCTTAAATATGTGACTTCGGGTCATAAGACTTTCTCATTTTTCATCCTAGGTCTGAAAGAGTCTTTATCAACTTCAAGAAATCTTACTACCATGGGGTCTTTAAAGGATGAGATTTCTCAATATTAGATCTTTCCGATATCTTCTTGGTTATGTAGACTAGTGTACAAAAAAAATTTCTGGGAAATGCTCTAGCTACAGGCCTAAGTAATATTTGGTTTTATCCAAATCTTTCATCTCAAACCCTGTCATAACATAAGGACTTGCTTCATTTATCTCTTATGTGGTTTCGATGATATTCAGATCATCGACATAAACTAAGATGATACAGAATTCATTCTAGGATTTATTTATAAACACACAGGTATAATCATCATTATTTGAGTATCCCTTCTTTAGGAGGAACTCACTAAGTTAGTTATACCACATTCTTCTCGATTGTTTTAATCCGTATAGTGTTCTCTGCATTTTGATGCTATATACATTACGATTGTTAGGATCCAATATTTTTGACAAGGATTAAAACTCTATTTTTCATTTAGGCCCTTTATAATAATTCATGACTATGCATTGATAAAATAGGCCTGTAGAACCTAAGGCCCATAACACAATAAACAAAGTTCATCCCTATTCAAATGGTTGGATCTCCGACCAGTTCAGTTAAAGATGGTCAAACCCCTGCTTCACACTGGTCAGATGACCAGTGAAATAGCCACCCCGACCAGCAAACTGGTGGGAACAAGCGGTTTCCCCGCACATGTCTTTGTGTGGACAGTTATCTAATAGGAAAACACAACCACTTGGAAGTAATCACCAGAATAGGCACCCATTGATAAGAAGACACCGTTTGGCTAGAAAGGCATCTCCTAATTACATGATACCCCTTTTGGAAATTAACTGCCATCTCTTCATCAAGGATAAGTAGACGGCGATTGTCAATATAACTCTTTTGCCTTGACTGTGCTATTTTCAATCTTTCTCTGATCATAGCAATTAGCTCTTCAGCTTCCTTGAGTATATTAGGCCCAAACACCAAACACTCTCCCGTTTTATTCCAATTCAATGGGGTACGACAAGCACGTCCATACAAAATCTCAAATGGTGACATTTGCAAACTAGTCTGATAACTGTTGTTATAGATGAATTCAGCATACGGGAACCACTTATCCCATGATTTAGCATAAACTAACACACAAGAACTCAACATATCCTCCAAGATCTGATTAACCTTTTCTGTCTGACCATCTGTCTGCGAATGATACGTAGTGCTGAAATTTAAGCCAGTTCCCATCGCTTCATGAAATTTATTCCAAAATCTCGAAGTAAATTGGGTATCTCTATCTGACACAATCTTCTTAGGCACACCATGCAAATACACAATCCTTGACATATATAGTTCTACCAAGCGATCTTCTAAATAGGTTGTCTTCACTGGTATGAAGTGAGTAACTTTGGTCAAACGATCAATGATGACCCCATATAGAATCATAACCTTTCTAAGTTCTAGGTAAATCCTTAGCATCATGGATTTTATTACCAGTTTGCCTTCTACTTCCACTCAGAAATTTTCAATGACTGTGACCAACAAGGCTCCGATGCATTACCTTTACTCTCTGACACACACCACATAGAGCATCATCATATCCAATAGCTTCACTCTTCATCTTAGGCCACCAAAACCTTTTCTTTAGATCTTGATATATTTTGGCACTTTTTGGATGAATCAAATACTTGGAATCATAAGCTTCCTCCAGAATTAACCGCTTGAGCTCCTCCTTGTTCGGTGCACAGATTCGACCTTAAAACCACATAGCATCCCGATCATTTAAAATTTTACGCCTTGGCTAAACCTTCATCTTTCTTTGACTTTATTCTATATTTCATCATCCTTCTGACTTTCTGTGATATGATCTTCTAGTGTTGGCCTCACTTCTAAAGCAGCTACAAATCCTTGTAGAACAACTTTCAATTTTAGCTTCTGAAATTCCTTGCACAACTCCAGTTGATCATTTACCACCAACATATTTTCATTATGGCTTGTTCAATTCAAAGCATTGGCTACCACACTAGCCTATTTGAATGATAATGGATTCTAACATTATAATTCTTGATCAATTATAGCCATCTTCCTTATCTCATATTGAGATCTGACTGAGAAAAAAATATACTTTAGACTCTTATGGTCTATATATATCTCGCATCTATTTCCAATTAGATAATGTCGCCACAACTTCGAAGTATGCACTATAAAAGCTAAGTCCAAATCATGTGTAGGGTAATTCTCCTCATGTGGTCTCAATTGCCTCAACGCATAAGCAACAACCTTGCCATTTTGCATCAATACACATCCAAGACCTTGCCCTGAAGCATTACAATATAGGTTGAAACTGCTCTGCACATTTGACAATACTAACATAGGTGCTGTCGTCAGACACTTCTTTAACTCTAGAAAACTCCTTTCGCACTCCGGCATCCATGCAAACTTCTTCTTCTTCAACAATTGTGTAAGGGGTCTAGCAATCGTCGAAAATCCTTCTTATGAACCGACAGTAATATCCCGTCATTCCGAGAAAACTACAGATCTGAGTAACAGACTTTTGTTGGTCTCAATACAATACTGCTTCTACTTTGCTTGGATCAATAGCAACTTCTTTAGAAGCCATCACATGACTAAGAAATTCAACCTTCCTCTTTCTAAAGTCACACTTACTAAACTTAGCATACGGTTATTGCTATCGCAGCTTCTCAAAGACTAATCTCAAATGTTTCACGTGCTCTTCTTCCATCTTGGGTAAACAAGTATATCATTAATGAACAACACAACAAACTTGTCCAAATATCCCATGAAAACTTTATTCATCATGTTTACAAAATATGCAGGAGCATTAGTCAATCCAAAAGATATGACCAAAAACTCATATTGTCCATATTGCGTAGAGAACGCAATCTTGAAACATCCTTCGCACAACTCTTCAATTGATGATAACCTAATCGAAGATCTATCTTGGAGAAAACTTCAGATCCTCTCACCTAATCAAACAAATTATCGATCCTGGGTAATGGATACATATTCTTGATCTTTACTTCATTAAGAGCACGATTCCAGTGCACATTCTCAATCTTCCATTTTTCTTTCTGAAAAAACAAAACTAGAGCTCTCATGGTGACGTGCTAGGTCTTCTCAAAACTCTTTCTAGTAACTCTTCAATATGCTTTTTTATTTTCTACAAGTTCATTAGTAGGCATTCAATATGGACTTTTCGCTATTGGTGCTGTACCAGGACTAACTCGATCACAAACTTGATCCTCGATCTAACGGCATACCAGGCAAATTCTCGGAAAACACGTCAAGGTATTCTCTGACAACCGGCGCATCTTCTAAACTGGCAGCTTCCACACTATTAACCATCAGCTGACTAATGTTAACTGCAGTCACTTGAAAACCCTTTTTTTACATTCAAGGTTTTAAACCGATACAACCTTTCACCAAAAATAGCCTTATGTTTGAACATCCAATTAATTCCAGGAATAACATCAAAGGTCTAAGTACCCAACACAATATGATTTGCTTGGAACTCTACTCATTCAATAAGCAACTGAACTTTCAAATATCTTGGGTTAAATCTAGTATAGCTGGGTACCTTCTGACAATGACAAATCTTCTGGCTGACAAGCTCATGCTGAATACCACTGAACTAGCCACCATTGCATATGCAACATTTTTAGATGAACCATCAACATAGGCAAATACTCAGGGAAACATCTGACCCATCATTTTACATTATTCCTTTCATTCCAAACCTCCATAAACCAGCATATCAACCATTTTTTACTTTATTTCTTTCAACAAGGAAACCTTTAGATGGAATTCATCGCTAATCTCTTTATTTTACAAGCAAGGTTACGACATTGTACCAAGTAAAATCATTGCTCCCGACTCCCTTAATTTAGTATTGGCGTTGGGGCTTCGATAGAGATAGAGTTGGAATTGACTTGAACCAACGCGATTGCTTTCTTTTGAGGGCACTTATTGGCAAAATACTCAAGCTTGTGGCAGATATAGTAGAGTTTAAGGCAAGCTTTCTTCCTTGAGCATTCGTTGACCGGGATAGTGTCTTTACTTAGACGCCTTTTCTTCAACTAGTTCTCTGGGCAAACTTCTATTGCAACTTTACCGCTCACTCTTGACATTATGTACCGGACTGAGTTAACTTCCGGTATGACCACAGTTGCAGGAAATACTTGTTCTCTCTGTGGGCATTGCTCAACAAAATGGCCTTCCTCTTGACAGTGGTAGCACAAACGTTTGCATCGTTGTGCCCTGTTGGGTGCAACTGTATGCTCATTATTGTCCTTCTTGTGATTCAGGGTTGTTTGCTTTAGAGGGCACTCTTTAAACCAATGAACTTCTTCATCACACAAGAAACATGCTGTTGGTGATTGCCACTTACTGCTTTCCTGCTGAAGGCCGATAGGATCAGGAGGCTACGTTTTTAGCTCTTCAAGCAGCGTCTCCTGTGTAGCTGACATTCCACCTCTTGTTGACAATTCTTGAGCAAGTGAGGCTCAAAGATTCCTCTGCTGATGCTGGGTCATGGCAGTAACTATCGGCTCCATGGGACATTGAGTTAGGCAATGATCTTGACCTTCACAAAGATAACATGTGATGTTGCTCATAGGACATTCTCCAATAGGATGACTTCCTTCACAACTGGAGCAATTGATCGTATGCACATCTGAGGTATGTCCTATTTCTTCATAGTGAATGCACGCTCAATCTTCTAACTTGTTTGGTTGACAGCACTTCAAAGAACAACATCTAGATCTCGAACAAGGTGCAGGGATATCGTTCTTCTCTAAATCCACTCTGAACATACTATTCTCTGGTGAAGCAAAGAGATCACGACAAGTAACAACAAATTCATTCCAAGTGATATTCTATGGGGCTTCATGATTAGCACAATATTCCTTCCACCATTCAGCAGCAATTCGCTATAACTGATATGAAACATAGAAAATCTTCTCATTACTTTTGCACTGAACAATGAGTAGCTTCCTCTCAATAGTTTTGAGCTAATCTTCTGCTTTCGAAGGTGAAACATTTCCTGAAAATGTTGGTGGATGAGTTCTTATGAATTCTAATGACCTTAAGTAAGAATAGGAATTATTGGTAACAGTCCGAGATGCTTTATTGACATTAGCTTGATTGGTCATATTCTGCATTTGCTTCAACATTGCCTTCATCAACTGAGTCTGAGCAGCCAAAAACTCTTTGAAACTCTACATATATATCTGTATTGACGGTTGAAGAACTGATCCATCCTTAAAATTTTCACTGAGTTGATTACCACTTCCACTGGCTCCATTGTTACCACTAATCTGAACCATCTGCTTGATTGCCTCAAAGGGTTAGGAGAGAGAGGAAATAGTATAGGTAAGAAGCAGAGATCCTAATGCAGGGGAGATAGGTTTAACCCAACAACTTAAGCAAACAATATTAATAACTTGGTATAGTTGCTTACATAAGCCTAAAAACTCTGCAATACATACTGCACACTCAGCAACATGAAGAACCAATTCAACCTAAACACACAAAACTACCATCTACATGGGTGACACTCCTATCCTAGGAGACGCGACTCCCACACATGAGTCTCAACTTGCTACTCAAAGCACTGGGTCTTCTAGTTCCTAAAATACTTCATCGATCCACTCTTCCTTAAGCTTGATGGTTCCTTCCTTTATGATCATTAGGGTGGCAGCAGGCACTCGATGCTATCTACTAAAGTGTGGCACATCGCTTTCTATTAGAGACAGCTCAGGTAAGATTTCAACTCGATCCAACAGAGGTAAAAGAAAGAAATTTCAGCAAAAGGGGGAAAGAATAGAAGGATGAGATAAGTCAAGATCACATTATTCTTTTAGATTAAGTCTTTTACTTTAGAAAATAATTTTGAAGGTCCCAAAGAGATGACCAAACTATTTAGGGTCAAGACCTACAGTCAGTATGGCTCTAATACCACCTCTGTCGGGACCCGAATATATAAATTCGGACCCTCTATGTATATTGCACTAGTCTAGGATCATGCTAGTGCACACAGACTCAACATTAGTAAGATATCATAATCATACACAACAGAAATAAGATAAAAGATATTATATATCAAATATTACTAGTTAAATGACCTTATGGTCAACTTACATGACCATGCCTCACAAGGCTGAACAATAAATTAAACTACAATGGAATAAAAACGTAGATAACCCCTTAGTATATCACAGGCACTGACATGGCTCACACCCTAAATATTCGTCTCTTCATGGTACTTCTCCTTCAACACTGATGTAGACTCCCCAACTGGTGATGTTGTTGTAGGCAAGGGTGAGTACATAAAGCACTCAACAAGTTGTGCACAGAATGCAATTCTAACATATCTATATGCAAGGTTTATTCCAAAGGAATGGCTATCATGGCTATTTTGCAGTAAAGTAGCATTTATGAATGAGTACAATAAATAGATTGAAAAGACAATAAAACAAATAACAATAATAGATAGATTCAATATTTCTCAAGTGAACAAAGATATCCCATCCTAAGTCAAGTTCCAAACAATCTAATGGCAACCTGCTATCCATCCCAAGTTTTCATTTTATAAAAAATCTAACTCTTGACTGTAATTCCCGAGCTATACTCAATATCACAAGCACAGTTATTCGAATAGATTGTATACTCTGCAGCGGTTGTGCACTTTACCCACATGACATAATCGTCTCTTGGTGCCTTCCGGATTAACACATTTCCTTTGGTGTGTCAGTGGAGAGATCATGACAAAGCCTTTACAAAGCTCTGCCTTAACCCAGTACTACCCACTGAGGTTTCAACACTAAAGGGTTAAACCGCCACAACAGAGCCCCCTTTTGCACCATGTGAGTTGACCAGTGAACCCTGGACTCACACTACCAATGGTAGTACCAAGCTAAAACATTGCTAATTAATCAGCTAGAACATCCCATAACAGACATGTGGCTGCATGGTTGACTCAGGTCAAAGGCTTGCAAGGTTAAGTCCTTAAGATAATCGAGGCAAGACTTCCATATACCTTTAGCCATACAGCCCACCTTGGCATACTACCCCTTACCACTTATCCCAATCTAAATCATAACCACCCCAGTTGATTACCAAGCACCACGTGCCATCAACAATTCATCACCGTTGCATGACATCCATCGCCACAACAATTCAATCTCATCGTATGACCACACACACACAAGTTCATAACATTGTTCCATATTCCATTAGTCAAAATTAATTATCAATAATTAAAGTACATGTGATGACGTGGCATAGCTAAGCAACTATTACGATCTAACCATTCCATGTTGATTTTAGTATTAACCAACCATAATGAACCAATCTAGGGTGACAATAGATCATGGCATACAAATGATAAGGTAGGGTTGTCGACGATCGGGATCGCCAACGGCAAGAAATGAGATGGGGGGTCAGTATGATGCGGGACCCGAGCTGCGCTTCGCTCAAACGGAGGAAAAGAGTAGACGTGGTGATGGTCGGAGCAAGGCGACAACGAGCGTGAGATCGAGATTTATATTGTTCGAGCCTGTGGAGGTAATAGCTCTACTCGATCGCCTTCCGCGATTTTCTTGGCTATTTCTGAGTACAAGGGTGTGTTACAGCTCAAGTTTAACAATGGCTATGTCTAAGCTCGAGCTATGGCGTATTGTGTGTTGTCTTCGTCCGTCCCAAAAGACTGCGCATCCTTGGTCTTTATACCTCCTCTGCACGCAACGGACGGGAGAGATTCCCGGGAAGTGGCCTTCATGCACGTTGAGGGCTGGCAGTAACCGCTCCGAACTTGCTGCACGCACCTGCTCCTACCCCACGACCCGCGCCTTGGGCAACCGCCGGTCAAATGCTTGATCCGAAATCCAAGGGTGGACTACGGCCCCGAACAAGGGCCCGCTCGAGCTTGAGGTCGAGCGGGCGTCTTTCGAGTCCAAGGCTTAGGTCGAGCGCCTCGACGCACCTGTGTCGTGGCGAGGGCCTCCGAGCTTGGGGGATCCGTTGACCGTGCGCCGGCCGGTCAAGGGACGCCCAGCCCTCGTCAAGGGTATAGATTAAAAGGTATATTAACTAACTCCCAATTTAATTTAAAACCTTTGGTATGCGTGAAATAATATGCAATAAGGTAAAACAATATGACAGTTTTATAAACATAGATTCAACATGATCAAAGCACAACTTGCCTTAGCAAAGGTCTAGTCTTGTTCTAGAACTTGATCTTGAGTTAACAGATCATCCTTCGATGCGTCGCACAACTCAACGTCTATGCGAATCGAGAGAGGAAACGAAATAAATACCAAACCAAAGAGCAAATAAACTCCAAAAATCAAATAAAATTCACTATTGGATATATCGCAATTTTACAAATTTTTAAAAATTTGAATCACCTCAATTAGAATTTGTATGAGGGAGAACGGGCTCTCGAAAGATTCAAAAATTCTAAAAATCAAAAAATTGAAAATCAAATAATAAACCAAATTATTATTTTGAAAAATTATTTTATTGCGTCATGCTGACGTCAGCCTTGATCCGATCCATCCACAGACTAACACATGTCCCTCAGTCCATGGACTCAGTCGATGAACCTCATCGTGTTCACGGTGGACTGAGTCTATGCAATTCAGTCTCTCTGACAAGTGGGGCCCACGCCGTGCTGACTTAGTGCCAGCGCAAACGCCCACGTAGATGCCATGCGGCCACCACACAACTGCCACCTCGATTGAGGGTGTGACGAGGCAGCCACGTGTCGACGAACCAACAAGCCACGTTACACGGCGGCGCGCGCGACCCTAGGGTCATCGCCGGTGACCGACGAGGCTACCTATGGCAAGCTTGTGATCTCACCTACCTCCTGACATGACTGGTTCAGCTCTTCACGCATGGGCATGATGGCGGCGATGATTTGAACAAGCTGACGGCTAGGGCTTCGGCGGCGATGGCGCTCTGACAAACTTCTTGGGTCGGCGAAATGAGCACGTGATGCGCCTCTCGATGGTGAATGCAACCACACCGATCTCGGGTCCTATCCTCCACGGATGGTGATGAATTGACAACTTCTTCGTTGCAACGGTGCTCGGTGAACTTCATGAATTCATAGAGAATGGCAGCGATTCTCAAGGCGCTAACTTAGGGATTTGGTTTTCAGCTACAAAGCAAACCCAACACCTGCTTTTATAGCCGCCTCCATCCACTCCGTCATCGACTCGAACAGGAAGTCCGCGGTAGCTACGACTCGGACACACAGAGTCCAACTCGGAGATGCAGCAGAGAAGATGACCAAAACACTCATACTTGGCATGATGAGCGGTGCTGATTCGTTGTGGTGTGGAACAATCCAGCCCGCACACGCGTCTTAGCCTAACAGTTGGGATTCTCTAGAATCCTGATCGAACACGGCCAATCCCAACCCTTCATGCTTGATCCAACGGCTGAGGATGATCCTTGCAGAAGATGGGCCAAACAATCCGATGGAGCAAGGAGCTGGGCCAAACAGATGAAAAGTAATGGGCCTGGCCCAACACTATTGTGGAGTTTCTACGGATTTTCCTTTTAAAATAATTTCAAAAAATAGTTTGATTTATTTTAAACACTAAAAATATCAAAAAAATCCAAGAAAAATCCCCAAAAATACTTTGAGACATTTTGAACTCAAATAAAATATTTTTAGCAAAACTTTATATTAATTTATCTACATATAGATAGTTTTCTAAAAAGACCAATATACTTAATTTAAAATAAATTTAAATAAAATCCAGAAAAATCACAAAACACACAAATAGCAATAAAATAATAATAAAGATAAATTTTGGGATGTTATAGGGAGGTGAAACCCTAACCTCACTAGAGCGGCGAAAAACACGAGGCACCCTTCCTAGGGCACCAGCTTCATGTCCTCCCCACTAAGGTCCCATCGTAGCATTGCGCGAGTATGGATCAGACCTTAGTCTTCCAATTCCCTAATCCTCCCCTCAGTTAAGATGGACTTATCCATGGCCATTGAGTTCGGAAGAAGAAGAAGGCTAGGAGACACAAGGGCTTAAGGAAATTTTATGCTTGAAAGCAGTAAAGGTGTAAGAAATACAATGTATTTACCCCCTTTTATATAGCCTAATGATTAACATTTTTAGACACCATTTCAGTTTCCAAGAAAAAGTAAACTGCTTTTCAATAAATTGCAACTGACACTAGGCCTGATTTCTTCAAACTCCCTTTTAGACTTTCAGACTTTTCACCTCCTTTCCTTAATCATACTCTCCATCATATCCAATGGGAGAACAAAAGAACAAGATGAAAAGCCTGAAGAACTAAGAGAAGGCTTGAAATCTAAATTTCTCAAATATTTTTTCTAAAAATGTGGTTGATATTCTCGAACTTCCTTTTAGATCTTCAAGCTTTTCACCTCCTTTCCTTAATTCTACCCTCCATCACACCTGACCGGGGAAGAAAAGAGGATGGAAGATGAAAAGCTTGCATAACTAAGAGAAGGTGTGAAGTTTGAATCAAATATTATCCAAAAGAGAGCTACTAATGCACGGTATACCGTTGAACTCCATCCTAACGGTATACCAAAAGGCCGTTACCCCCACTCCATCCTCACATGTTTCAGATCATGTTTCACAAGTTTCAGATCATGTTTCACAAAGTTTCAGATCAAGTTTCAGATTTCAGATCATGTTTCACAAGTTTCAGATCAAGTTTCAGATCATGTTTCACAAGTTTCAGATCAAGTTTCAGATCATGTTTCACAAGTTTCAGATCATGTTTCACAAGTTTCAGATCATGTTTCACAAGTATACCGTTATTTTTGGCTCCAACGGTATACCGTTGGTTAGTTTTTCTGTATCCAAAAACCTCTTTAAGTGTTTCAACTTTTCACCATCTTCTCTTAAATCATAATCCTCATCATCTTTAATGAGGAAGAAGTAAGAGTGGATGATGAAAAGTTAAAACATTCAAAAAAATCTTGAAAGTAAATCTTTTCTTGATTCAAAAAGATGTCTTCATCCCCTTTATATACTATGCACATTAAAAACAACCAAGCATTGGCTAGCTGATGAGGATTAAAACCCTGTTTTTCTTTTAGGCTCTTTATAATAATTCATGACTATGCATTGATAAAATAGGCCCATAGAACCTAAGGCCCATAACACATTAAACAAAGCCCATCCTTATTCAAACGGTTAGATCTCTGACCAATTCAATCAAAGATGGTCAAACCCTGGCTTCACATCGATCATCATCGACTAGTGAAATGGCCACCTCGACCAACAAGCTAGTCAGGGAGAAGCGGTTTTTCCTATGCATATCTCCATGCGAACAGTTATCTGACAGGAATATGCAACCACTTGGAAGTTATCACCAAAAAATGCATCTTTTGGTGAGAAGACACAGTTTGGCTAGAAAGGCTTCTCCTAGTTACATGACACCTTCTAGAAGTCAACTATCGCCTTTTTATCAAGGATAAATAGGGGGCCAATCCCCGCTGTTGAGGACATCTAAGAACAACTGAAGACATCTTGAGTCATTCGCATTCTAAAATTATCTAAGAAAGTCTTGTTTCATCTATCATTTAGCAATTGAGTGTGTAACTTAAACCGTGTACTCTGTCAAAGCCACTTGGCTAATAAAGAAGCGTTCCCATTGTCTCCGTTTTGATATCTATGGGTCTGCATTTTGTTTATTTTTGTAAGTTCGATAAAGGGACCCAAGGTCTTAAATGTCGACAATTTTGACTCCTTTAGGGACTCATATAAATATCTGTATCCAGCGACCCATATAGTTATGCAGTCACTACATCAATTGCAATGATAAATTTAAGCTTGCTACCATTGATATTAAATACTGGAGCTACTCATTACAAGATAATAAATTTAAGCTTCGCTTTATATCTCTCTACCTGGTCATTTTCATTTCTCTCCCTAATGAAAACCCATTTTGATCCTATAAGGAAGACTTTAGGAGGCATTTGGTCAGTAGGATCAAATACTTTTCTTTTATTAAGTGAGTGTAATTATGTTTCAATTGCTTCTTTCCATTTTACCCAATCTGAGCGCTTCTCGCACTGTACCATGGACTTTGGTTTTGGACCAGCTCAAGAGTTTTAGCAATTTTAGAGGTGAAATATATGTTGACAATTATATTCTTTCTCTTATATAATTCTCTTGAATCCACATACTTAGTGGATATCTCTTCATTAATTTCTTCCAACTCTTCATGATTTCTCACAACGATGGAGTCTAGGTGTTCTAACTTCCTAGTGTTAGATTATGTGCGGAAATATTCGCTAGGGTTATCATCTTTAGAATATCTCACTTCAGAGATGTTACCATCTCCAAGATAGCTCACTTTAGGGATTTTATCAACATTAGGTTGAGCTTCTTCTACTGTCAGGGTAGTGTTCTCATTTGTTCGATACTCTTTTTTCTAGACGTCTGTGTGAAATTGAGTCTTGTACACTTGGAGATCTCCCCTCTTTTTATCATGAGTACGAGTGGGTTCAATATCTTTTTTTGGGTATTTCCACTTTTCAGGTGTATTTACTGAAGGTATATGAGATTTTATCACTTTCTTATGCTCAGTGAAGGCATCTGGCAGGTTATTAGCTATTTGTTGTAGATCTAATATCCTCTGAACTTTAAGTTTAGTGTCTTTTGTGCTTGGATCTAAGAATTGAAAGTTAGTGACATTCCAATTATTTCTCGACATTCTTTTATGTGGTCTTATCTCTCTTTAATGCCAGGAAATAGTCCTCATCAAAAATACAATCAGCGTACTGAACTATATACAGATCACCTGTCATAGGATCTAGGTATTTAATAATTTACAAAGATTCATAATCTACATAGATCCCTAACTTCCGATGAGGGCCCATGGTGGTACGTTGTGGTGGAGAGATTGGCGCATATACAACACAATAAAATTTTTACAGATGGAAAATGCTTGGTTCTTTCCCACGTACTATCTGTAAAGGAGAATTTTATGATATACAACTGGTCTAAGTTGAATTAATGACGCAACGTGCAGCACTACGTGGCCCCAACAATTGATGGGAAGCTTACTATTATGCAAAAGTGGCCGAGCAATAAGTTTTATTCTTTTAATTAATGACTCTGCAAGGCCATTTTGAGTGTGGATATGGGTACAGAATGCTCTATATTAATTCCCAGAGCCATGTGATAATCACTAAATGCTTTTGAGGTAAACTCTCCAACATTGTCCATTCGAATAGATTTGATTCTTTCTTCTGAAAAGGATGCTCGTAATTTAATAATTTAGGCAATTAATTTGACAAAAGTATAGTTCTTAGTAGATAAGAGACATACACGGGACCATCTAGTAGAAGCATCTATCAGTACCATAAAGTATCTAAAGAGGCCCGATAGGGGCTAAATAAGGCCACTGTCGATGTACTTTGCACCGGGGTACCCTCTCCGCCGCTGAATTAGTAGGCCCTAGAAGCGGCCCAGCCCACGTGGCGGCCTGGCGAGCAGGTGGGCGATCATGCCCTGTTCGCGGGGCGGTAAGCCCACGTGGCGCCCTAGCGGGCAGGTGGGCGATCATGCCCTGCCTACCAGGGGAGAAGCCCACGTGGCGGCCTGGCGAGCAGGTGGGCGATCATGCCCTGTTCGCCAAGTGGTAAGTCCACGGGCGGCTCGGCGGCGGTGGGCGATCATGCCTCGCTCCGGGCGAGAAGCCCACGCTGCGGCTGGCGGGCGGTGGCGATCATGCCCTACTGGCGGGCGGTAAGCCCACGCGTTGCGACTCGGGCGGGCGGTGGCGATCATGCCTCGCCGCCGGGCGGTAAGCCCACGGCGGCTTTGGCGGTAGGTGGGCGATCATGCCCTACTCGCGGTGGTAAGCCCACGTGGCGGCCTGGCGGGCAGGTGGGCGATCAAGCCCTACCGGGCGGTAAGCCCACATGGCGGCCTAGCGAGCAGGTGGGCGATCATGCCCTGCTCGCCGGGCGGTAAGCCCACGTGGCGGCATGGTGATCAGGTGGGCGATCATGCCCTATTTGCCGGGCGGTAAGCCCACGTGGCGGTCTGGGAGCAGGTGGGCGATCATGCCCTGCCCGCCGGGCGAGCGGCCTGGCGGGCAGGCGAACGATCATGCCCTGCCCACCAGGCGAGCGGCCTGGCGAGTGGGCGGGTGATCGGGCCCCACTCATCAGGCCACGAAGGCAACCAAAGGAATGAGGAGGAGGCTTCGCTTCAAAGTCTCCCTCCCCTGGCACCCTGTGTCTGGGTCATTGATTACGAAGCATTCTACTATCGATACGACGACGGCTCATCCCTCTGACGCCTCTCACCAAACCCATCGCAGGAGCGTCATATTCCTAATGAACCGGGCGAAGCCACTCAGCGGCATTAAATGAGGTTTGAAGGACAAGGCTACAGTGACGGGTGTAATAAATGAGTCGTAGGTCGATGTAAGGCTCGAATGATGGGTGTAATTAATGAGTGGTAGATCAGTACAGCGTTACCTTCTCACCTGCCCGAGCCAGTCCCGTCTATATAAGGGCGCTCTGGTGCATGGAGAAGGGGGCGGCAAAAAGAGGAAGGAGAGAGCTAAAATCGGGACTCAGGTCCAGAGAACCCACTCAAGCCCGAGAACCATTGTAATCGCCTTCACATTTCCTCAATAAAGATCTAGCAGGACATAGGGCTATTACCCGTACTGGGGGCCTGAACCTGGGTACATCACCATGTCCATTGATCTGTTGATCCCCGGGATCCATCGTGCGAGAGTCATCAGGGTTTCCGGCCACGAAGACGCCCTCTACCGAACCATTCCTTCCATCCTGGGAGTAGTCAACTCTGTTCGTTGACGGGGTCATGTCCGGTGGAATACGCCAACAGGGGCGCGCCAGGTAGGGGGCTTGTGGTTGGCTCACCCAGCCATCTCTCTGGCGGATTCCGGTCTTCTGTCCGAAAGGATCTTGCATCTGGTGATGGCGGGTTCACACTCGCTGTAGCCAGAGGTGGCGGAGGCTAGCAGTGCCCGGAACACGCCCCGGCGCTCTCGTCGGACGAGGGAGTGCCTCACGCCGCCCCCGCAGGAGGGCGGTGGCACCCCCTGGCAGCGGCTGAAGTTCCGGTTTGGCGTCGGCTAGCCATGGAGGCGCCACTCGCCTGTAACTCGCATGCGGTCCGCTCTCTGGACCACCCTCGGTGGAATGGCAGAGACACCCGCCACGCCGTGGTCGGGATATCGCTAGCCTCATAGATGCAGCCCAGCTTCGCGTAGGGATGCCCGACCGGTCCGGGACCGTCAGTACCACTCAACCAAGGGTGCACGTTGATCGCACCCAAGCTTCCAGCCACCCGAGCGGGAAGCGCTCTGGCCAGGAGGGTCGGAGTAAAGGAAAGGGCGTGCAAGAAGAAGGTCCTAGCTCTGCGAGGAACCGTGAGGACCTGAGGGTCCATCTAGAGAAGCGGCGCCGGCGGCACGGCGGTGATTTGCGTGATCACCTGCAGCGTCGTCGCACTCGCGACGGACGGATGGCCCCTGGGGCGAGAGTTCCTCCCACGACTCTCGTCTTCAGAGCGAGGAGGAAGTCCGCTCCTCCGACTCTTTGGGGAGTCGCGATCCGCGCTCCCCAAGACGGCCTCCGGGCGGGTTGAGTGGACGGCAGATTCCCCTCGGCATCGGATGCGCGTTTTCGATGGTCAGGCCGTGTGGTGTGGCCTGAGAGGTTTCGCCCGGCCTCCATCAAGAAGTACGATGGCACCACCAACCCTGAAGAGTTCTTGCAGATTTACAACACGGTGGTGCGTGTCGTTGGCGGGTCTGAGAAGGCCATGGTCAACTACTTCCCAACGGCCTTGACAGGGTCCTCCCGGTCATGGCTGTTGAACCTCCCGCGGGGATTAGTGCGCTCGTGGGGGGAGTTGTGCGGCCTCTTCGTCGCCAACTTCCAAGGTTCCTTCGCACAGCCAGGCGTGGAGGACGATCTTCATGCCCTCGAGCAAGAAAAAGGGGAGTCGTTGCACGACCTTATTCGGCGATTCTGCCACTGTCGCAACACAATCCTCCGGATTTCAGAGCAGTCGGTCGTCATCGCCTTCCGAAGAGGTGTTCACGACCGCAAGATGCGGGAAAAGATGGCGACCCGCAACATTGCCACCACCTCTGAGCTCTTCTCCCTGGCGCACAATTGTACGCGGGCGGTGGAGGCTCAGGGGCCGGTGTCTGGCGCCGCACGAGGATGTGGCGGGGATGAAGCCGGGACCTCGAGGGGCCCTGTAACACCCCAATTTTTGCTTTTCTTGCATTTAAATGGTATTTTGAATTTTTGGAATTTATTTGGATTTATTTGGAATTATTTGAATTTATTTTGAATTAAACATTTATCAAATTAATTAAATAATGGAAAAGTTAAAATAAAGTTTTGCTGAAAATATTTTCTTTGAGTCACAAATGTCCTAAAATATTTATGAGAATTTTTCCAGAATTTTTCTGATATTTTTAATGCCCCAAATAAATCATTTTATTTTCGGGATTATTTTTAATCGAAAAAGAATTAAAAATCGGATGAATAGTATTGGGCCGAATACTGTGCAGCCCATCTCGCCGAAACCCTAATCCAGCCGACCGTGGGATCTCAATCCAACGGTTGCCGATCGTCCGCGTTGCGCGCATGTGCGAGTCGTTGGATCGCGACGCGTGGACGGCCGGGATTGCTTCGTCTTCACCGAGTCCAGGTCGGACTGCGCCGCCGCGCCGCAACGGAAACCGTTAGGGTTCCGCGAAAAACTCGGACGTCGAGGCCGTATTTAAGGAGCTGACCCCGCCGCCGTTTTCTCCTTTTCCTTGCGCACGTTTTGCCCTAGCTTTTCGTGCCCGAGCCGCCGCCAATCCTCGCGAGTTACTCGCCAGAAGTTGCCTTTGGTCGTGCGCCGCTGGATTTTCTTCGCTTCGGCGCCGGTGAGGCCGCTCACACCTTGAAGGTCTCCTCGAAGTTCTGGAGAGGAGACGCACCCGAGGGGTAACCCATTCGACCGGAGACACGCCGGGCGCCATGGCATCGTCGTCTTCCCCAGCTCGTCGGCCACAAGCGCCGCACCCGCCGAATCTCGCGAGCTTCATCACCACACGATCTCCATCCGATCGTGAGGTGAGTCCACGCCGCCCTAGGAACAGTGAACCCCATCTTCTAACCTCCGCCGTTAGATGTAGATCTAAGGGCGCCAGTAGTGCCACGTCGCGCCTCCATCAGCATGAGACGCCGACAAGGCGGGCCGCATGTCGGCCGCATCGCGACGAGCGATCGCGCACGCGGTCACCGACGACGCGGACCCACATGTCGATCGACGAGCATCATCGCGCATGAGACGCCGACAAGACGGGCCCACCCGTCGGCCAAGACGCACCGTGTGTGACGTCACCGCCGACGTCATGCCGACGCCACGATGGGTCCCACTGCCGCTGAGTTGACCGAGTCGTCCGACGCCACGATGACGCCATGATGACGCCAGACGGAGCTGGTCGAGGTGACGTCGGCAAGGCCACGTGTCACTCTCGGTGTCGACACGTGTCACAGATGACGCAATAATTGATTTTCCAAAAAGAAAATATTTATTTAATTCGGTATATTGATTTTAAATATATTTTGAAACTTCAAATGCTTATAACTTTTGCGTTTTAACTCCGATTTGAGTGATTCCAATTTCTATAAATTTGTAAAATTGTGATCTTTCTGTTTATGAATTTTAATTGAATTTTTGAGCACTGTTTGCCCACTGTTTATTTATTTTATTGTTTGTGTTTACGCTATGCTGAGACGTTGAAGTGCCCGGTTTCGAGGAGAGGTTCGACCAGAGCAAGCTCAGAGCCGAAATCAGTACTTTTGAAGGCAAGTTGTGTTTGATCATGTTGGACCTATTAGAGCAAATTATTTTGATTTAAACTATTGCATGCTAATTTGATAGAAATGATTTTGAATAAGTTTTGGGATTAGTTAAATGCCTAAGTTGTCAGATGCCACCTTGTCATATATAATTGTAGGCCATGAATCTTTTGTCACCCTAGGATATGGATTAATAGTTGACTTTTATAATTTGCCAACATGGGTTGAGTAGACCAAGTAGTATGCTTAGCCCTCGCCACGTGGACATTTCATGATTTTGGAATACCAAAGTGAATAATGACTTAATGAGATATTGAACATGCTTTGTGAATGAGACATGTGTTATTGAGTTGATGATGGCACGTGGTGCAATGGTAAAGAACCGGGTGGGAAAATGATTTAGACGGGGCAAATGGCAAGATTGTTTCGTGGGCCAAGAGTGGCAATCAAGGTCGATTTGGTTTTTATTGGTTTTGGATAATTGAGATCACACTTGGTTAGTCTTGCCTCGGTCAACTAAGGACTTAACCTTGCGAGCATTTGAACTGAGTCTCTCATACACCCACAAGTTCCGTAATGGGACGGGCTTAGGTGAGTAAACCGGGAAATCTATTCTTTGGTACTTGTCGTGGTGGTGTGAGGCAGGAGAAGCGGAATGAGAACTCACATGGCGCAAGAGGGGGGCCTGGTGTGGTAACCAGTCCCTCCAAAGTGTTGAAACCTTAGCGGCGTCTTGGGTTTAGATGGAACTTTGGAAAAGCTTCACACGGTTATTTGCCTTGGTGGTATTTGACTGTATCTTGTGGGTAAAGTGTATAACCTCTGCAGAGTGTACAACCTATTGAATAGCCGTGCTCACGGTATTGAGCATCGCTCGGTGATTACTGGCAAGGGTTAGATTTTCATAAAATGAATTGTTGATGGAAAAATGCTTGGGTTGGTGATGATGAACTTGACTTAGGATGGAAAAAGGATTTACGATTGAAATGTTTGTGAAAGCTATTATTCTTACTACTGCTTTTCTTGCTTTGCAATCTATTACTATTTATCTTGAATGTCAGATCGCTCATGAACCATAGCCTATCCTTTGTACTAAGCCATGCATGTAGAATATTAGAATTGCATTCTGTGCATGACTTGCTGAGTGCTCAAAGTACTCACCCCACAACAACACAACTTCAGTTGAAGAAGAAGCAACCCCTGCTCAGGAGGAGGAGTATTAGGAGGAGCCGACAAACTAGGGAGCGAGCCCAGTCAGTTGCCTGTGGCAAATTGGTTGGCGCCACGAGTTTATTTTATTTCCGCTGCATTTGAATATTTTAATAAGTTTTAGCCTCATGAGGCGATCTTTGTAACTTGACCATAAGGTCGATCAACTAGTTTGAGTATTTAATCAAAAGTACTTATTATTTCGTTGGTTATGACTGTGATATGTACCAATGTTGAGACTGTGTGCACTAGCGTGATCCTGGACTAGTGCTGAATACACAGAGGGTCCGGATTTGCAAATTCGGGTCCCGACAGGCCCCGACCCTGCGAGCAAGAAGTCACGGAGGCGCGAGGAGGTTGAGACCAGTGGGTCCTAACCGCTGAGCGCGAGCATGAAGACTCCCGGCCGCGAAGGCGCGACCGCCGTGACCAGCAGGATGACAGTCGAGGCCGGCGTGGCGACCGCCGTGGTTAGAGGAACGACCGCCGTGAGGAGAAGGAAGGAAAGCCTTTCTACCCGATCCACAGGACCAACACTCACGACCTAGATAGTTGTCAGGTTGTGAGTAAGATGGTCGAGCGGCGGCTCAAGGAGCGCCGCCCTCGCGACGACGACCAAGATGAAGACCCCGCCTCGCTGGCCTTCCAGCAGGCGGACCGCGCCGTGACGTACATTCATGGTGGCTCGTCCACCTACCCCTCCAACGCATCATATAAGCGGCTGAGGAGGGAAGTCTGCGCTACGGTGTCGAGTTCTAGGGCGTGTCAGATGCTGAAATAGTCGGAGGAGCCGTTCACCTTCAGTCGGGCTGACCACCCTGAGAGCACTGCCGGTATAGGTCACCTTCCAGTTGTGGTTTCTCCCACGATCCGGAATGTGAAGCTCGGGCGAGTGCTGATGGACGGAGGGAGCTCCATCAACCTCCTATCCTTCGAGGCATTCCAACCACTCCAAGTGTCGAACCAGGAGCTGCGCCCGGCCTTGCCCTTCTACTTGTAGAGCTCGGGTAGCTTGGTCCCCTTGGTTGTCGCCTCCCGTCACCTTTGGGGAGGAGAGCAACTACCGTACGGAGCTGGTCGACTTCGAAGTCGCCGACTTCGACCTCCCGTACAATGCCATACTCGGCCGACCGGTGTTGGCCAAGTTCATGGCGGCAACCCACTATGGATACATGGTGGTGAAGATCCCAGGGCCTGGTGGCCCCATAGTCATCCAGGTGGATAGGCCAGAGGCTTTGCGTTGCCACAAGCACGCACTGGACCTGACCGGCGCCACCTGTGTGAAGCCGGCTGATGCCGCCTTTCCGGGAGCCCCTCCGGCGCAGACCTGCGCCTCGCCCGGCTCGGCCGGCAAGGTGAAGGTGGTCTCCCTAAGTGAGGGCGAGCCCGAAGCCCGTTTTCATTAGCGCCAGCCTTAGTGCTAAATAGAAAGAAGCGCTCGTCACCTTCCTCCGGTCTAATTCCGACGTGTTCGCCTGGCAACCATCCGATATGACTGGGGCCCCAAGGAGGTGATCGAGCACCGATTGGCTACGCTCTCCAAGGTGCGCCCGGTCCGCCAAAAGGTCCGGTGTCAAGCGCCAGAGTGGCAAGACGCCATTCGGGAGGAGGTAGACAAGCTGCTACGCGCAGGGATCGTCCAGGAAGTCTCTCACCCTGAGTGGCTTGCCAACCCTGTGCTTGTCAAGAAGTCCAACGAGAAGTAGCGGATGTGTGTCGACTTCACCAACCTCAACAAGGCCTACCCGAAGGACCCTTACCCCCTGTCGTGCGTTGATCTTATCGTCGACTCGACGGCGGGATGCGAGTTGCTGTGCTTTCTGGATGCGTACTCGGGGTACCATCAGATTAGCATGGCGGCGAAAGACGAAGAGAAAACCGCTTTTGTAACCCCCATGGGCGTTTATTGTTATATCAGAATGGCTTTTGGGTTAAAAAATGCTGGTTCTACTTATCAATGCGCCATGCATATTACTTTTCGTCCACAGATAGGGCACAATCTTGAGGTGTACGTCGACGACTTGGTTGTGAAAGTGAAAAAGAGCGAAGAACTGATTGAAAACCTGGAGGAAACTTTCGTCAACCTCCGGAAGAATTGCTTGAAGCACAACCTCAAGAAGTGCGTGTTCGGCGTGCCCTCCGGAAAGCTGTTGGGGTTCCTCGTGTCCAAGCGGGGCATTGAGGCCAATCCTGACAAGATAGTGGCCATTGAACACATGAAGCCGCCGGTTCGGCTCAAGCAGGTGCAGTGCCTGGCTGGTCGCCTGGCCTCCCTCAGGCGATTTATTGCCCGGCTGGGAGAAAGAAGCCTACCCTTGTTCAAGTTGCTGAAGAAGACAAATCACTTCGAGTGGACTGAGGAGGCTCAACGGGCATTTGAAGATTTAAAGCAATACCTCTCCTCCCACCAAGATCTTGAGTCGCCCCCAAGCCCGGTGAACTGCTGTTCTCAGACATCGCCGCTACCCCAAAGAAGTGGTGAGCGATCTTGGTGGCGAAAAGAGAAGGCGCCCGTGCCGGGTCTCTACTATGTCAGCAAGGTGCTAGACGAGGCGGAGACCAGGTACCCACAAGCATAGAAGATGTTGTACGCTGTCCTAGTGGCGTCCAGGAAGCTGTGGCACTACTTTCAGGGGCGAGAAGTCACGGTGGTCATTGTCTACCCCCTGCGAGAGATCCTTCACAACCGGGAAGTAGAAGGCCACATCGCCAAGTGGTCGGTGGAGCTGGGGGAATTATGTCTCAAATTTGTACCCCGCACCGCTGTAACATCCCAAATTTTTGGTTTTTTATTTAGTTAATAGTGTTTATTGCCATTTGTGTGATTTGTGAATTTTCTGTATTTTTTTTATTTTCTGGAATTTATGTGAATTATTTCAAATTAAAAGTATTTTGTTTTTGCCGAAAACTAATTATAAATAGATAAGTTTTAAATAAAGTTTTTCTAAAAATATTTTAATTGAGTCCAGAATGACTCAAGGTATTTTTGAGATTTTTCTAGGAATTTTCCTGATATTTTTATTGCTTCAAATAAATCAAAGTAATTTACTTAATTATTTTAAAAGCAAAAACTCGAAAAATCCCTTCGGAACAGTAACGGGCCAAAGCCCATTACTGTGCTCGCTCGGCCGTGCACTGTTCGGCCCAGTCGGCTTATTTTCTGGAATGATTAACGCCAGCCGTTAGATCTCCATCGGGCGGTCTTCATCAAGCCGTGCCGCCGTGGAAACCCTAGCGCCTAAGGGCCGTTGGATCAGCATCGTACGGATGGTAGCGGCCGCACCGCTTCGAAACCTAATCCATCCGAGCCGTCGATTTGGGTAAGCGGATCCGATCGTGCCGCGTCGGGAGTCTTTCGTGACCGTCCGATCATGATCGTGCGGTGGAGGGGAGTTCTTCTCCGAGACGACGTCGGAGTCCAGATTCGCGCCGCCGCCACCCTAGTTTCCAAGTTTGCACGCACGCCGAGGCTTTAAATAGAGAGGTGCAGGTACTCCAAGGTTCGCCACGAGCCGCCGCATCTTTTCGCCCAAGCGCCGCCAGCCGAGAAGCCCTAGAGCCCGCGCTAGCCCTTGCCGGAGTTCGAGAGCCTTGCCGAGGAGTTTCCACCACCGTCGGTGACTCTTCCGCCGTTTCGAGGCCAGAACCGAGCACGTTGCGTCGAGACGAATCCGTTCCGCCACTTCTTCCTCGCCGGAGAACGTCGGATCGCCGTCGGGCTCGTCATCTTCTTCAACCCCGGTGGAGCCGCGCCGCCGCATCTCCATCGCAAAGGCCGAGAGTTTCCAGCCGTTGGATCGTCATTAGAGCGCTGGAGGTGAGCCACGTCGTAGATCGAATAGTAGTCGGCTCGGGTAAGTTTCGGCCGTTCGATCTTAGATGAGCGGTCGGGATTATGCCGCGTCGACTAGGTCAGCAGTGCGCCACTCGGGTAAGGGATAGCCATCCGATCGTAGATGAGCATCTCGGATCGAGCCACGTAGCCGAATGAATAGCGTATAGCTTGGGTAAGTGATAGCCGTTCGATCAGAGATGGACGATGTAGATTAGGCCACGTCATAGATTAAATGATGGCTGTTAGATCGGTTATGAGCGGTGTAGATTGCGCCACGTGTCGGCCGCATTGGATCAGAGCAGGGCTGATGTCAGCTGACGCAATAAATCGGATTTTCCTTTTCAAAAATAATTCGGGTATTATTGATTTTCCAATTTTATGAATTTTTAGGAATTTGAATCTTCCGAGGGCTCGTTCTCCCTCATACGAACTCCGATTGAGGTGATTCAAATTTCTAAAAATTTGTAAAATTGAGATCTATCTAATGGTGGTTTTTATTTGATTTTTACAGTTCATTTGTTCTCTATTCTTGGTGTTTATTTGGTATTCCTTTTTGATTCGCGTAGACGTTGAATTGTGTGACGCTTCAGAGGAGGAATTAGCGACTCAAGAGTAATTTCCAGATCAAGACCAAGAGCTTAACCAAGGCAAGTTGTGTTTTGACCATGTTGCACCTATGTTTGCAAAATTGCTATTTTGTTTTACCTTATTGCATGTTATTTCAAGTGTATAAATGATTTCAACCTAAATTGGGATTTAGATATCATACCCTTTGAATTACACCCTACCTTGTCGATTGTATGCCATGATCCACTTGTCACCCTAGATTGGTATACTATAGTTGATCAATAATAAAATCAACATGGGATGGTTAGACCGAATTAGATTGCTTAGCCATGCCACGTCATCACATGTGTTGAATCATTGATAAATAATTTTGACTAATGGAATATGGAACAATGTTATGAATTTGTGTGTCATGTGTGGTCACATGATGAGATTGAGTTGTTGTGGCAATGGATGTCACGCAACGATATTGAATTGTTGATGGCACGTGGTGCTTGGTAATCAACCGGGGTGGTTATGATTTTAGATCGGAGCAAGTGGCAAGGGCAAGTGTGCCTGGGTGGGCCCGATGGGCGGAGGGTATGTGCAAGTCTTGCTTTGATCAACCCTAAGGACACCTTGCGAGTCTTTGACCTGAGTCAATCATGCAACCACATGTCTGTTATGGGGCAACCTAGCTGACTAATTTGCAATGTCTTAGCTTTGGTACTACCAGTGGTGGTGAGGTTCACCCTTTTTAATGAACCCAGACGGCGCAAGAGGGGGGCCCTGTTGTGGTAACCAGTCCCTTCAGTGTTGAAACCTTAGCAGGTGGTACCGAGTTAAGACAGAGCATTGTAAAGGTTTTGTCATGATTCTCTGCCGGCACACCAAAGGAAGTGTGCTAAATGGCTAGGCACAAAGAGATTATCATGTCGTGTGGGTAAAGTGCATAACCTCTGCAGAGTGTACAAACTATTCGGATAGCCGTGTTCACGGTATTGAGCAATGCTCGGGGATTACAGTCAAGGGATTAGACTTTTGCAAAATGAAAACTTAGGATGGATGGCAGGTTACCATGGAAGGTTGAATCTTGACTTAGGATGAGAAACTTGGTTTACTTGAGAAACGCTGAATCTATCTATTACTGTTATTTGTTTTACTGTCTTTTCAATCTATTATTGTATTTGTTCATAAATGCTGCTTTACTGCAAAATAGCCATTGTTAGCCATTCCTTTGGAATAAGCCTTGCATATAGTTATATTAGAATTGCATTCTGTGCACAACTTGTTGAGTGCTTTATGTACTCACCCTTGCCAACAATATCATCAGTGCTGAAGAAGGTGTACCATGAAGGGACGAATGTTTAGGGTGCGAGCCTTGTCAGTTGCCTGTGGTATAATGAGGGGTTTACCTATGTCTTCATTCCGCTGCAGTTCAATTTGGTTGTTCAGCCTTGTGAGGCATCATTATGTAAGTTGACCATGAGGTCATTTAACTAGTAATATTTAGTACATAATGTCTTTTATCTTATTTCCGCTGTGTATGATTGTGATATTCACTAATATTGAGCCTGTATGCACTAGCGTGATCCTGGACTAGTGCAGTATACACAGAGGGTCCGGATTTGCATATTCGGGTCTCGACAACCACCGTCAAGAGCTAGAAGTTGGCGGAGTTTGTTGCCGAATGGACTCCCGCCACTCCTGAAGCTGAAGAAGTGCCCGCGCCTTCCCCCTGGACTTTATTCTTCGACGGCTCCTTCAGGCTCGAAGGCGTGGGGGCTGGAGTGGTCCTGGTCTCCCCAACCGGTGACATCCTCCAGTATGTGGTCGACCTTGACTTCAAGGCCACCAACAACATTGCCGAATATGAAGGCCTGCTGGCAGGGCTACGCGCTGCCTCGGCGCTAGGCGTCTAGCACCTCCAAGTCAAAGGTGACTCTCTGCTGGTCATCAATCAAGCGCGAAGGAATTTCAATGCTCTGACCTATTATGGCCGCCAACTTGGCGGAGGTCAAGAAGATGGAGCGCCACTTCGAAGGACTGGGATATATCCACATCCCTCGGCACGACAACTATATGGCGGACGGGCTTTCGTAGCTCGCGTCCTCAAGAACCTCTGTCCCAGTCAGGGTCTTTGAAGAAAGACTATCGCGACCGTCTGTCGCTGCCCCCGGCTCAGGCAGGGACGACGGTGCAGCCGTTGAGGCCTCCGACCGAGCGGGGAGGCGGTCTGGTGTCGCGACCTCCTGTTCAGGAGGGTAGGCAACAAGACCCGCCTCGGCCCTGTGTCCCGAGGGAAGGCGGCGATGCCGCCAATGCGGCACCCGGGGAAAAGCCTGCCCAAGCGGAGTACCCGGGCGGTCACCGTGTGATCGCCACTCTTGGCCGGGAAGGTCAGAGTAGAAACGGAATTCTATTGAAGTGCATCACTCGGGAAGAGGGGAGCACCCTGCTCTCCGATATCCATGGAGGCATGTGCGGGAGCCATTTGTCCGGCCGAACGCTTGTCGGCAAAGCATTCCGCCAAGGATTTTATTGGCCTACTGCCCTCCAGGATGCTTGCGAGCTGGTGAGGAGCTGCAAAGCATGCCAATTCTTCGCCTAGCAAATCCACCGATCGGCCCAAGCTCTGCAAACCATCCCGCTCTCTTGGTCGTTCGTGGTCTGGGGCCTGGACATCTGGTCTGTTCCCGTGGGCCACGGGGGGCTTCACCCACCTGTTCATCACCATCGACAAATTCACCAAGTGGGTCGAAGTCGAAGCAGTACGTGCCATCACGGCTTCCGCTGCCATTAAGTTCATCCACGGAATCTTCACCCGCTTTGGAGTCGCCAATCGCATCATCACCGACAACGACACACAGTTCACCAGCGCGACCTTCCTGGAGTTTTGCGATGAGATGGGAACCAAGGTATACTTCGCTTCGGTCGCCCATCCAAGGAGCAATGGCCAAGCTAGCACGCCAATGCGCAGTGTTGAGGGGCTTGAAGACTAGAGCATTTGATCGACTCCATAAGCGGGGGGCGCAGTGGACAGAAGAACTCCCGGCTGTGCTGTGGTCGCTCCGAACCACACCTAGTTGGGCGACTGGAGAAACGCCCTTCTTCCTAGTCTACGGCGCGGAAGCTTACCTCCCGTCTGAGCTATCGCTCGGCTCGCCGCGTGTCTCGGTGAAAGGACCGAAATGTCGCCTAGAGGGGGTGAATAGGTGTTTACAAATTTTAAATCGTAGTGGAAATTTAAACTTCGGATACTCCGAAATTTACTTCGGACTATCCGAGTGGGTTCGGATAGTCCGAGTCAAATTTCGGATAGTCCGAACTGCACTGAGCGCAAAAACCCTAGAAAGTAAATCTGAGATATCTAGAGATCCTAGAAAGCTCCAAAATGAAATCCAAGGGTTTAGAGTACCTCTAGTAGTCTAGACTCCAACACTTGAAGACCCTAGATCTCAAGAAGACAAAAGGGGAAATACAAAGTAAACCGATAAACAAATGAAATGCACAAAGATTTTTCCTGAAGTTCGGATCCTTGAGGGGATCCTACGTCTCCGTTGAGGCGGCACTAAGCCGGGGTCTCTTTCAACCCTTATCCTCTAGGTGTTGCACCAAGCACTCACCCACTTACTCTTTGAATCCTTCCCTTGCGGAGGTGGATTCAACCTTTACAAACTTCCGGCGACTTCCCACACAAAGATCGGGAGCTCACCGGCAACTCCTAGCCGTCTAGGAGTCCTCAACCTCCAAGAGTAAAAGATTCACCGAGAAATTCGCGAGAGGATGAACCAAGTGCTCAAGATGAATCACAACTTCTAGATCTATCAATCTCTCCACTTAACCTCCCTCTAAAGATTCAAAAATCAAAGAGATTTGAGGGAGAAGAAAACTTGAGCTTGAGAGAGTGAGAGAGCTGTTGAAAATGTATTGAATGCACTTCTTAATGGGTAGGTGGGAGTTGGGGAGGTATTTAAAGCCCCCCAAAACTAGTCGTTTTTCACTTCAGCCTAAGTCTGTTCGGATAGTCCGAACTTATGTTGAACGATTCAAGCAGTGAGTTTAGGGCAATCGAAAGAACTCGGTTGACGGTCCGAACATTTCTTGGATAGTCCAAACACTTGGATACTCGAGTGTTGGATATTCGAAAAATGTTCTGACACTCAACCTAAATAAACTCAACCTAACCGAGGGGTTCCACGGATACTCAACCCATGTTGGACATTCAACCAAAACAAACTTGGCCAACAGAGGGGTCACGGATACCAGAACCAATGTCCGACATTCCAACTGATTTTACCAGGCTACAGAGGGTTCAGCTCGGACAATCAAACGAGTTCGAACATTCCAAACGAAAAGAGTGAAATGCCCTAAGACTTTACACATTGACTCATAACATGACTAGGATTCATCATTGAGCACATTTGGTCATTCTAAGGCTATTTCTCGCCATATCCTCTTTATAGTACGGCAATCCTTAAACTCAATAAAATTGAAAACAATTACATAATGATTTAGAGTTTAGCCGATGCCTTTTTCACCTTTATTTTGAGGGTGCTCTAATGCTTCATAGCTTTCTCATGAACGCGACAATCTGTTTCACAAAGCTTACAAAGCTCATTAGTTCCTTAATCTTGTTGTCATTAATCACCAAAATCATTTAGGGGCGTAGATGCACTTTCAATCTCCCCCTTTTTGGTGAATTGATGACAACACGATTAGATTTATAAAAGAATTGAAATGAGATTGTATTTGGAGAACCAAATACATGGTGGGGCTCCCCCTAAATGTGTGCATTAGAAAAAGTTTGAGTGGAATCTCAAATGCACAAATTTACGGGAAAATTTTGCGAGAGCTCCCCCTGAATCTTTGTAATTTAGAGAATGTAACGAAAGAATTGCATAAATGAATATGACATGATATCACACAAATGCATTACTAAAAGAAAATTGAAAATAAGCAAACATCCACAAGGTTCAAGCATCCAACAACCACAAGCATAAGCAAAAGATATAGTTCAACCAAGCACAAGCAAAAGCAAAACTAAGCAAGCAACCACAACCAAAATAAATCTAATTCTCCTCTCTCCCCCTTTGGCATCAAGACACCAAAAGGGTCACTCCTCGCTGCCATCATCATCGCCGTCATCGCTGTCATTGTCACCACCTGGTGCATAAGCAGAATCGCCCTCATCATCTCCAGTAGGCGCCGAAGTGGCGGGAAGGTCAAAGAGCTGCTGAGTCGCAGAATCAACTATCACTGAATCAGACTCAGACTCGGACTCCACTGATGAGCAAGAAAGGTTGAGCTTCCCTTTGATGACGTTCAACTGACGACGAGTGTCGGTGAGCTTCACATTCATCTCCTTGATCTTCTTGTGATTCTTGATCCCCAGGCAGAAAATGGCATGGAGCATCGACTTGATGGAGCCGCCTGGAGAGGAAGGATGAGCTGGAGATGAAGGTCTAGCTGAGGAAGGAGGAGCTGCTGACTGGGTACTGCATCAAGAAGCGGGCGGCCGGGCCGGAGCTGGAGGAGGTGGAGCCCTGATCAGTCTGACCCGGTAAGGAACATGGTCCACGTCCGTAGCAAACCACAGACCGGATATGCTCTCAACCATGCACATCACAAATGGAGCAAATCCATAGCTGCTACGCGGGCTAAGGGAGTTGAGCCGGATCTCTTGCCAGATAAAATCAAAAACATCGAACGGCCTCGATCCTTCGCCAATCCTTAGCAGAAGGTTCCTAGCATAGGAACTGATATTGGTGGCGTCTCCCTCCTTAGGCCACAAAGTCTTCCGAAGTAACTTATAGAGAATGGCACATAATGGTTTCAAACCCTTTGTGGTGCCCAGCTTGAAATTCTGACTCTCATCATACAGGGGACTCAGGTCATTGATGCCAGAGGTGTCAGAAATGTGCAACTTATCCAAATTGTCCCAGCCCTTGGTGGAGAATCCCAAGCAATCAGCAAATTGAACCTTGGTCACTGAGTAGTAAAGCCCATCCACCATGAACCACATAGTGCATGCTTCATCGGTGTCAATATAAAGGGTGGCATAGAATTGTGCCACCACCTCGTTGTTCCACTTGCACCGAAAAGACATGATCTCTTTCAAATTGTGGCGCTCACAAGCAGCAATAACATGATCAAAAGTGGGGTCCTCCTGTTGCTGCATGTACTCCCAATCAATCCATTGCATTAGAGCCACCGGATTCTTCTTTTCTGCTATTACTAAGTCATATAAATCTTGTTGAAAATGGTTCCAAAACCTTTTATCCACATAGTCCTCCTGAAGGTACATCAAGGGATCTTGGCTTCTGTGCTGTCGGACTTCCTTTCTCTCCCTTGACCAATACAATAGTCGATCTTCTTCTTCGGGGTTACACTCATAGGAGTCATGTGGATGGAAGGATGAATTTGCAGAGGTCCAATCAATTCGCCTGCACAGCACTGCTTACAGCACACTTGGCTGCCCTCATCCTTGGCATTGCAGCCCGGGGGTCCTCAGCAGCACTGCCCCCTTGCCCCTTATCACCTTGCCCTTGCTCAGAGGCCGCGGCCTGGAATCTTTGGTTCTTCTTGCGAATAGCGAGACGCTTCCTTCTTCCCGCGGACTGAGGGGAGGAGACTCTGGAGGTGAGTCTGAGGGAGAACCCGTAGGAGCTGCAGGAGGAGTAGGTGGAAGCGAGGAAGAACCACCGGCAGGATGGTCATGCTTCGCCTTCTTCTTGCGAGCCATAGTGACATCAATTTGGCAAGATTGACGAGGAGGAGGAGGACTGCCACCCTGAGAAGGATCCATTCTAGAGGTATACAAAGGTGGAAGTTAGATTAGACCTTAATTAGAATCTAGAAGAACATCAAAAGGTTGGAAAGAACTCACCAACTTCGGATAGTCCGAAACTTTCTTCTTGAAGTTTTTCTGATACTCAGAAGATTTATTCGATAGTCCGGTGATCTTCGACATTCGAATGTAATCTCGGATAGTCCGAGGTGAGCACCCACAAACCCTAAAATATCCCATCTAGACAATAATTCAATAAAATTTAGATCTAATCAAGGAGGATCATCCTAGCAAGGCCTAGAATAACCTAGAGTCCAAGAATTCGCAACTTTAGATGAGAAATTGCCGAAACAAGGATAGATTCAAACTAACCTTTAGAGAGCGAAAAACGGGGAATCCGAGACGGATTTAAGGCAAACAACGGATGGAGATAAAGCCCTTGACCTTGAGGAAGATCTTGGAGCCCCCAAACCACAAAATCTCCGGCCAAATTGCAAGATCCAAGTGGAGGGGCGGTTTGAGGAGAGAGAAACTGAGATATGAAGTGAAAAGAGAGAAAAGAAGAAGGAGAGGGTCGGGCTAAGTTAAAAAGCCTGAGACCCCACTTCGGACAGTCCGAATGTAAGTTCGGATAGTCCGAATGGAATTTCGACAGTCCGAACTGTCTTCTCAGGATGACATGAAACAAAAGGCAGGAATGACTCCGGAGCGAGAAAAAGATGAGAGGTCCTAAAGAGTCAAGTCATCATGTGACCAGCAAGCCACTCAACCAATCAAACCATGATCACATGATAATTGACAAGATCCGAAGATCAAGAACCAATAAACACAATAAGATATAGAGAAATAAAGTAAACAAAATTTTCTAAAGCATTTTTCAATCATCAATCAAATTGTGAGCATGATTCAAGCTAAATTGCGAGAGTCTAGAATATTTAGCCCACTCCTCAAATCACAAAATCTCTTTTCATCAAGTGGCTTGGTGAAAATATCGGCTAATTGATCACTTGAGCTCACATGTTGAATATCGATATCGCCTTTGGTGGAGTGGTCTCTTAGGAAATGATGGCGGATATCGATATGCTTTGTGCGGGAATGTTGGACGGGGTTGTTGGCAATTTTTATGGCACTCTCATTGTCACACAAGAGTGGAACATGGTTATAGGATAGGCCATAGTCGTTTAGAGTTTGCCTCATCCAAAACAATTGAGCGCAACAACTCCCGGCAGCTATATACTCGGCTTCGGCTGTGGATAGGGCTACGGAATTTTGTTTCTTGGAAGACCAAGAAACAAGGGATCTACCTAGGAATTGACAAGTCCCCGAAATACTTTTCCTATCCACTTTGCATCCGGCATAATCCGCATCGGAATAGCCAATTAACTCAAATGAAGAACCTTTTGGATACCAAAGCCCAAAATGAGGAGTGTGCACTAAATATCTCAAGATTCTTTTTACGGCCACCATGTGGCACTCTTTAGGAGCGGCTTGAAATCTTGCACACATGCACACACTAAGCATAATATCAGGCCTAGATGCACAAAGATAAAGTAGAGAACCGATCATCGAACGATATACCTTTTGGACGACCGGTTTACCTTCTTTGTCGAGGTCTAGATGCCTGTTGGCTTACATTGGCGTCTTGATTGGCTTAGCGTTCTCCATACCGAACTTCTTGAGCATGTCCTTGATGTACTTGGTTTGGCATATGAAGGTTCCTTCCTTGAGTTGCTTGACTTGAAAACCGAGGAAGAACTTCAATTCGCCCATCATGGACATCTCGAATCTCTTGGTCATAATCCTACTAAATTCCTTGCATAAATGTTCATTAGTAGACCCAAATATAATGTCATCAACATATATTTGACAAACGAATAAATCACTATCAATATGTTTAGTAAAGAGAGTAGGGTCGGCCTTTCCGATTACAAAACCTTGTTCGAGAAGAAAATCACGAAGACACTCGAACCATGCTCTTGGCGCTTGTTTGAGTCCATATAGTGCCTTATGCAGGAAGTAGACGTGGTCTAGAAAATTTGGATCCTCAAAGCCGGGTGGTTACTCAACATAGACCATCTCGGAGAGTGGTCCATTTAGAAAGGCGCTTTTCACGTCCATTTGATACAACTTAAAATCATGGTGAGTAGCAAAGGCAAGTAATATTCTAATAGACTCAAGCCTAGCTACGGGAGCATATGTTTCATCGAAATCCAAACCTTCGATTTGCGTGAAGCCTTGAGCAACTAACCGGGCTTTATTTCTTGTCACAATTCCATGCTCGTCTTGCTTGTTCCGAAATACCCATTTGGTTCCAATCACGTTTTGCTTGGGCCTTTCGACAAGCTTCCATACTTGGTTCCGCTCAAAGTTGTTTAGCTCTTCTTGCATAGCCATCACCCAATCCGGATCTTGGAGTGCTTCTTCTACCTTAAGAGGTTCAAGAGAGGAAACAAAAGAGTAAAATTCACAAAAATTTGCAATACGAGACCGAGTGGATACTCCCTTGTTAATGTCTCCAAGGATATTGTCGACCGGGTGATCACGTTGAATGCTCTGGTGAACTCTTGGATGAGGCACGGTTGCGTTGATTCTTTGGTTTGGGTCCTCATCGTCTTGAGCGGTGTTCGAGCCATCTTGAGCTTGCATTGAGGAAGAGGGAACATCATCCGGAGCATCCAACGTCGCATCCTGAACATCTTGAGTTGAAGTGCTTGGAATTACTTCTTGCTCAAGTGGTCTCACTTCTCCAATTGCCAATTTCTTGATTGCCTCGCACGGGGGTTCTTCCCTATCAATCACAGCACGATCAACTTGTTCTACTTGAGAACCGTTAATTTCATCAAATGTTACATCACGCGAGATTTCAACTACACCGGTAGTGTTGTTGAAAACTCGGTATGCATAGGCATTTGATCCATAACCAAGTAAGAAACCTTCATCTACTTTAGGAGCAAATTTAGAAGACTTAGCTTTTTTGTTGAGGATATAGCATTTGCTTCCGAAGACTCGAAAGTAGGAGACATTAGGTTTCTTGCTAGTGAGTAGCTCGTATGCCGTCTTCTTCAAGATCTTGTGGAGGTATAACCGGTTGGTACTGTGGCACGCGGTGTTGATTGCCTCCGCCCAAAATACGTCAGAGACCTTGTATTCGTCAAGCATTGTGCGCGTCATCTCGATGAGGGTTCGATTCTTCCTCTCGGCTACCCATTTTGTTGAGGAGAATAGGGAGCCAAGAACTCATGCTTGATGCCTTCTTCATCGAGATATTCCTCCACACCGGTGTTCTTGAATTCGGTGCCGTTGTCACTCCGAATTCTCTTGATCTTCACTTCAAACTCATTTTGAGCCCTTCTCATGAATTTCTTTAGAGTTCCTTGGGCTTCACTTTTATCATGCAAGAAAAATACCCAAGTGAAGCGAGAAAAATCATCAACGATAACTAAACCATACTTGTTTTCTCCAATGCTTATGTAGGTGACCGGGCCGAACAAGTCCATGTGAAGCATCTCCAATGGTCTTGAGGTAGTCATCACGTTCTTGGCAGGATGAGAGGCTCCAACTTGCTTCCCGGCTTGACACGCGCTACATACCCTGTCTTTCTCAAAGACAACATTGGTTAATCCAAGAATGTGGTTGCCTTTAAGGAGTTTGTGAAGGTTCCTTATACCAACATGAGCAAGTCGGCGATGCCATAACCAACCCATGCTAGATTTAGCCATTAAGCACGTTTCAAGGTTAATTCTATCTGTAGTAAAGTCTATGAGATAGAGATTTTCCTTTAAACGACCCTTAACGGCTATTGAACCATCATCCCTCTTAACGACATCCACACCCTTATCACTAAACACACAATTGTAGCCCGCTTCACATAATTGAGCAACGGACAACAAATTGTAGCTTAATGATTCAACCAGCAACACATTGTTTATATGAAAATCATTTGTAATGAGAATCTTACCTAAACCTACTACTTCACCTTTTCCATTGTCGCCAAAAATGATGCTTTCACTATTTGCTCCATTTGCGTCCAAATGTGCGAACATCGCCCTTTCTCCGGTTATATGATGTGTACATCCGCTATCCAAGATCCAACTTGATCCACCGGAGATATAGGCCTACAAAATGAATTTAGTTTTTGCTCTTTGGTACCCAAACTTGTTTAGGTCTGCGCACGTTAGTGACAAGTGATTTGGGAACCCAAATAGATCACACATTAAAAGCATTTTTGGGCTTACCCCCAACATGACAAGCAACTATTCTACCGAGACTAGTTATCTTGAGTACATAAGAAGCAAAGAAGGTAGAGTGAGCCTTATACTTAGTGTTTCCTTCGGCCTTAACGAAGTGGATGGGCTTGTTCAAAGGAGCAACCACGATGTGGCTTCCTTTGCCCTTGGGTGGAACGTACCCAAGCCCATGTTTCATGAGGTTACATTTGCGCTTACCAAGGAACTTCTCTAATCCTTTGCTAGCCTTGTAGGACTTTTGAAGTCCATCTTCGAGCATTCACTTGAGCTTCTCATTTTCATGAGCTAGTACTTGCAAAGCCTCAAGGTTAGTGGCATAAGTATCAATATTAACGTTGTAGCATCTAGCACATCCATTGCTAGTAGAAGGTAATGAAGAATTGGAGCTAATGGTTGAGGTAATCGGAGGGCTATTCTTGAGATCAACAAGCTTCAACTCAAGAGCCTTGTAAGCGTCCTTTGCCTTAGCAAGTTCCTCTTCAAGTGAAGCGTTGGTGATCTCAAGACTAGTCACCTCGGATTTGGTCAATTTTGAGCTCTTAACCAATTCCTCATTTTTCTTTCTTTCAAAAGATAAACTCTTCTCTAGCTCACAATTTTTCTCCTTTTCAAGGATGAGCAAATCCTCTTGAGCCTCGAGAGTAGCTTCCTTTTGTTCTACAACTTCCTCCAATTTTTCAATATCTTTTAGAAGCAAATCTAACTTATGAATGTCAAAGTCCTTCAAGGACATGAAAGTAGTGTCAATATCATCATCATTGCTATCACTATCGCACTCATCTAGACAATTATCAACAATAGAGGGAGTGGATGCTTTCGATGATACCTTGTGCACCTTTGTCATAAGGCATATAGGAGCTTCTTCATCTTCGTCGCTCAAGTTGTTGAAAAGGCTCTTCGACTTTGTCGATGAAGTAGCGATGGCAACGGAGGCAAGTCCACCCTCATTTTCGGAATTAGACTCGAGTCGGAGTTGGAGTTGGAGTCAGAGTCCCACTCCTTTCCAATGTAGGCACGACCCTTGCCCTTGTACTTTTTGCACTTCTTCTTGTCCTTTCTCCGGTACTTGTCTTTCTTATGAGGCTTCTCCTCCTTCTTCTCCTTTTGCGGGCACTCGGCAATAAAGTGGCCGGGTTCACCGCATTCATAGCATCTTCTGGTGGAGTGTCTACCCTTTGATTTACTTCCAAAGTTCAACCTCCCGATTTGAAGTTCTTCTTTTTGAAGAATTTGTTGAATCTTCTTACAAATAAAGTCATGTCCTCATTAGTCAATGGTCCACATGACTCATCATCTTCACTTGTACTTTCCTCAGCTTCCCGCGCAATCTTCACTGCCTTCAAAGCAATCCCCTTTTTCTTGCCTGACTTTAGTTCTTCAACAACTTCGGTCTCCTTTATCATCATTTCATCCATCATCAGTCTCCCGATAACATCATGAGGCGTCAATATGTCGAAGTTGGGCCGGTCTCGGATTAGTTGCACAAGATTGCGGTTGGTTGGAGTGATTACACGAAGAATGATCTTCACCACGGCCTTGTCGGAAAGATCGGTGCACCCAAGACCTTTAGCTCGATTTACAAACACCATCAAGCGGTCAAACATTTTTGTGTATGACTCTCCTTCCTCCAAGGTGAAACGGCTCAGCTCACCAATAATGAGCTCTATCTTTGATTCACGGACACTTAAAACCCCTTCATGACTAACCATGAGCCTATCCCATATTGCCTTTGCTTCTTCGAGTCCATCGACTCGGTTGAATTCGGAATCACTCAAGGCATTGAATAAGGCATTGACGGCCAAGTCATTGAAATGTTGAGTTTTGTCTTCATCAGGAGTGAGATTGTTTGGATCAACGGGCTTAAACCTATTTCTACAATCTTCCAAATAGAAGGGTGAAGTGATCTCAAATGCATCTTCATCTTGTGTTTCCATGCGGCATAATGAGTGCCATCGAAGTGAGGCGCTCTACCGGAAGACACGGAAACATAAGAGGAAGAGCTTGAGACTCCAAAGGGAGGATATTGATAAGGAATCTCAACCCCTTTGCCGGAACCCGTGCCTTTATCTTGGTCACGGCTTCCGTCATTCTTTTCTATTAGCGATATCTTGATTCTCCAAGCGGTTAAGCCAAACTACGGAGATTTGGCTCTAATACCAATTGAAAGGACCGAAATGTCGCCTAGAGGGGGGGTGAATAGGCGTTTATAAATTTTAAATCGCAGCGGAAATTTAAACTTCGGATACTCCGAAATTTACTTAGGACTGTCCGAGTGGGTTCGGATAGTCCGAGTCAAATTTCGGATAGTCCGAACTGCACTGAGCGCAAAAACCCTAGAAAGTAAATCTGAGATATCTAGAGATCCTAGAAAGCTCCAAAATGAAATCCAAGGGTTTAGAGTACCTCTAGTAGTCCAGAGCTTACCAATCCCCTTCACAATGGCACTCCAACACTTGAAGACCCTAGATCTCAAGAAGACAAAAGGGGAAATACAAAGTAAACCGATAAACAAATGAAATGCACAAAGATTTTTCCCGAAGTTCGGATCCTTGAGGGGATCCTATGTCTCCGTTGTGGCGGCACTAAGCCGGGGTCTCTTTCAACCCTTATCCTCTAGGTGTTGCACCAAGCACTCACCCACTTACTCTTTGAATCCTTCCCTTGCGGAGGTGGATTCAACCTTTACAAACTTCCGGCGACTTCCCACACAAAGATCGGGAGCTCACCGGCAACTCCTAGCCGTCTAGGAGTCCTCAACCTCCAAGAGTAAAAGATTCACCGAGAAATTCGTGAGAGGATGAACCAAGTGCTCAAGATGAATCACAACTTCTAGATCTATCAATCTCACCACTTAACCTCCCTCTAAAGTGAAGGATCGAGATGGCGAACAGAGGGGGGGTGAATGGTCGCAAATAAATTTTCCCCCAAAATACTCCAACTAAAACCGTGAAAAGATCGCGCAAGGGAAATCGTGAAAAAACCCGTAAAAACCGGAACGACTAGACAACTATGTGGATCCCTAGCTTACATGGATGTTATCCATAAAATATGTGAGGGATTTTTCAATCACAATCCTGGTTGTCAAGTGTCCAAAAGAAAGAGGAATCAATTCAAATCCTTCTTTTCTAAAAGAGATCAAGCCAAGACACAAAAGTCTCTTTTAGAAAAGCAAAAGCAGATATTTCCAGAATCTGTCTTTAATTTGAACAGGAGGTTGGTGGGTTTCTGCTGCTCACAAAATTATGAGAAATTTTATCCCTATGAGCAGATGAGTCATTAAGAACTCCACCAAATTTCAGATCAAAAAGCCATGTAGAAAAATCATCATAAATCTATGAACACAGACAGTCAGGAACTTCCAGTAGAAAATTTGGGGCTCGGTTTTCACCTCATGGCACCAAAAAGGTGCAACAAGTGAACTCCAAAATTTTTCTACAGATGGGTCTAGGAGTCCCGCACAATCTCCAACAAGAATCATGCAAAAAGGATGTTTCTAGATTTTTCTAAAAATCAAATACTAACTGCTGCGCGAAGAACAAGTTTTGGACAGAACTGGAACTTGAAAGAAAAGATGATCTCTACTTAATCAAAGAGTGCAAAAGAGATGTAAAACCATATGAACACACTCAAAACATCCAAGATCAGCATTTAGAAGGAGGGGAGGCAAATCCAAATTGCATGAATGTAGATTGCGGGAAGGTAAATGCGTAATGTAAATGCTGAATTTAAATTGCGAAAAGTAAAGACATAATGTAAATGCGGAATTTAAATTCACAATGATGTAAAGAAATTTCTTTGTATTTCTGGTGGGAAGGTTTACAAAGCCTCACTTCATGTGGGCAAAGCTCAAAGGAGCAACTCAAACCTTCAAGGGGAGGAGGCCACCCCTCCACCCCTATTTATACTACTCTTGGGCCACCTACCACCCTTGGATGAGTCCCTCAACCCTATGACACTCATCTAAGGGCTAGGATTGACCCACTCACACAGCCATGCAAGAGCTAACCCAAAACTCGCACACATACCGGGTTTTCTTGCACGATTTTCAAAGCATACTACCTAGACCCGCTAACCTATCAACTAGACCGCGATCCGACGGCCCTCATTGATCCACGCGGCATCTAGCTAGCATCATATCCTTTCCTTGTCTTCTTGACTTGCCCGGACTCCGTCTCCGGTCATCTTCCGGCGATCTCCTGACCGTCTGGACCTCCGACGCTCTCGCCTAGTCCGGTCATCCTCCGCCTCACCATGACCTAGCACCGCCGCCTGCAACCATCAAAGACAAGGAAAACCTTCACATAGCAATGCCCACAAAGATATTTTCAATGATTATCCCAAATCATTAATCAATCAAAATTTCAAGCTCAATGGGCATACCGCTTCTCAAAGCCTAGGTAGCACTAGGAAAAGCAACCAACACTCAAATTGCTTCAATTTCAAGATCCAATTCAAATCAAACTCAATTTCAAATCAAACCAAGCTCAACTCTTGTCAATTACTCATCACACACAAGGATAGACCTCCACATGGTCTTTCATAAAGATTCAAAAATCAAAGAGATTTGAGGGAGAAGAACACTTGAGCTTGAGAGAGTGAGAGAGCTGTTGAAAATGTATTGAATGCACTTCTTAATGGGTAGGTGGGAGTTGGGGAGGTATTTAAAGCCCCCCAAAACTAGCCGTTTTTCACTTCAGCCCGAGTCTTTTCGGATAGTCCGAACTTATGTTCGGACAGTCCGAATAGGCTGAGTTTAGGGCAACCGAGCAACTCAGTTCGGACAGTCGGAACATTTCTTCGGATAGTCCGAACACTTCGGATAGTCCGAGTGTTCGGATACTCCGAAAAATGTTCGGACACTCCGAACCTAAATAAACTCAACCTAACCGAGGGGTTCCACTCGGATACTCCGAACCCATGTTCGGACATTCCGAACCAAAATAAACTTGGCCAACAGAGGGGGTCAGCTCGGATACTCCGAACCAATGTCCGGACATTCCGAACCTGATTTTACCAGGGCTACCAGAGGGTTCAGCTCGGACAGTCCGAACCAGAGTTCGGACATTCCGAACAGAAAAGAGTGAAATGCTCCTAAGACTTTGCACATTGACTCATAACATGACTAGGATTCATCATTGAGCACATTTGGTCATTCTAAAGCTATTTCTCGCCATATCCCTCTTTATAGTACGGCAATCCTTAAACTCAATAAAAATGAAAACAATTACATAATGATTTAGAGTTTAGCTGATGCCTTTTTCACCTTTATTTTGAGGGTGCTCTAATGCTTCATAGCTTTCTCATGAACGCGACAATCTGTTTCAAAAAGCTTACAAAGCTCATTAGTTCCTTAATCTTGTTGTCATTAATCACCAAAATCATTTAGGGGCCTAGATGCACTTTCACGGAAGTGTTGGCTTCCATGACCAGCCTAGAGGCTGGTCGCCCGGTGGCCTATGACAAAAATAAGTTGCTCACCTTAGTAGTGTCGACTTATCATTCACGTCTGCACCCTGTTGGGTTGAATTGTGCATGGTTGTTACTGGCCCTTCTACCCTGATGGCTCCTCATTGATAAAGGGAAATATCCAGCGTTTGCGTCGCAAGGACGGGTGACCGGGAGTGCGAGTGTGGCACGGTAACTCAAACGCGGCTCGCACACCTCGGGTTGGCTCATGGCACCATTGGTCACACCGCGAAAGCACCGTGGGTCCGATATCATTCCGCAAGCTTCTTTGCCTTGTTGCGCAACGCTGCGGTTAGGTTCCAAGATATCATAAGGATATAAGTTCCAAAAGGGCAGGAGTCAGTGACAACCTTGCGCAAAGACTTAAGACTTTGCTTGTCTACATCCTGTATGTTTTGCGTAATCTTCGTTTGCGTTATTGCAATCGCTCAAAAAACGCCTAAGTATCGACCTAACCTAAAGTGTTTAGGTTCGCATCATGACAAGGCTGGGGACCGATCACCGATGATTGAGTTGAGCAAACATAACCAAAACGCGAACAGGCAAACATGCACAGGTAGAACCCGAAGGTGCTAATTTTATTACAATTGTTAAGATTGTTTTGGCACACAAAAAAAACAGGAACAGAAAAAAATAAAGAAAATGGAGGAAGCAGCCCGGGCCATCAGTTGTCGTTGGCGACTTGGATGTGCCCATCGTCTTCCTCAGCCTCCGGCTCCGCTGCCACCGCGTCGAGGTCCGGGCCCTCCACCGCCATCATATCGATGACGTGTTCCGCGGCTTCGCACACCTGCGCCTGCGCTGGGCCTCATCTCCCTCAATGCCGTCCACGACGGTCATCGGGTTGAAGGCGGCATCACGGCTGGCGTAGCACGCCAGCACGAAGGTCACGGTGGCCATGGCAACCTGCTGCCCTTCCTGGACAGAGCAGGCGGCCATGGCGACTGGTAGGCCGGAGAGCGCCGCGGCAGCCCGAGTGATGCAGTGGGCGTACTGCATCGCTGTGGGCTCGAGCAGCTCCCAAAGATCCATGCCAAGTGGCTCCAAGGCCCTCGTCATGCGCCGGTAAGATGGCTGGAGCATGACTGCGAGGTTGTGCAGTGCGCGACGCTGCTCCCTTGCCGCCTACCTTTCCACTGCCTCAGCCTCTTGCACCCGGCGAGCAGGGTTGCCTCGGTGGCCCTCTCTTGGGCCAGCAGCGCCTCTTTCCTCTCCAGCTCCACGCGCAACGCCGCCATCTGCTGCGATGTCTGGGCCTCGCACTAGGTGGCTGCCATGAGGAGGGTGTTCGCGGTTGAGAGCGCAGGGCACCCCAAGGAGGTCAACCCCGCTGTCGTCGCCGATGTAGAGCCAGTCGCCCCGCCACAACTTCCAGTTGGATCTTGGCTGGAAGGAAATGTAGCGAGGGGCCGACCCATCGCGGAGACGGAAGTGGCAGCTCCCCACAATCCCACTGTCAGGGGAGCTGCGACAGGTGAAAAAATAGCGGAAGAGAGGAAGATTGGGTATCACCCCTACGAACATCTCGCAGAGGTAGGCGAAGGTGGAGAGGATGACGATGGAGTTGGGGGAGAGATGGAGATGATGGATCTCGTAGAAGTGGAGGGCGATAAGGAAGAATTCAGAGAATGGCGTCACCAGACCCGCCAAAAGCCCTCAGGCGAAGACGATGATCTCCCATAGCTCACAGCTTGGCACGGGGGTTCCCTGGCGAAGGTGGAGGGAGTCCTCGGGTGCCATCTTGGAGAGTAGGCCTACCCTGTCCGTGCCAATGGTGGAAGGAAGCAGAGGAGGTTGCACCATTGATGCAGAAACGAGGCTTCTTGAGCAAGGAAGACGGAAGGGCAAAGAGCAAAGTGCGCAAGAATCAAAAGGCGCGAACTGCTGGTTGAGGGCGCGTATATATATAGGCCCCTCATGCGGGTGGTTCACGAGTAGGCAAAAGGATGCGACGTTTCGGGTCCCAAAGAAAATCGGCGGAAGTGGGAAGGACCGAAGCGGTTGCGTGCTCAGAAGTGGTGGGCCCATCCAGGAACGCACCGACATTAAATGAGGACTAAAAAGCAACTAGAGCGCATTCCAGGACGGCCCCGGGGGCAACTGTCGGTGTACTTTGCACCGGGGTACCCTCTCCGCCGTTGAATTAGTAGGCCCAAGAAGCGGCCCAGCCCACGTGGCGGCCTTGGCGGCAGGTGGGCGATCATGCCCTATTCGCCGGCGGAAGCCCACGGGCGCCCTAGCGGCGGTGGGCGATCATGCCTGCCGCCGGTGGTAAGCCCATGTGGCGCCTTAGCGGCGGTGGGCGATCATGCCTCGCCTCACGGGGTAAAGCCCACGTGGCGGCCTGCGGCAAGTGGGCGATCTTGCCTCGCTTGTCGGGCGAAGCCCACGGCGGCTTTGGCGGCGGTGGCGATCATGCCTCGCCCGGCGGCAGAAGCCCACGTGGCGGCTCGGCGGCGGTGGCGATCATGCCTCGCTCGCGGGCGAGAAGCCCATGTGGCGGCTTTGGCGGCGGTGGGCGATCATGCCTCGCTCGCGGGCGGTAAGCCCACGGCGGCTTTGGTGAGCGGGGCGATCATGCCTGTTCCGGCGGTAAGCCCATGTGGCGGCTTTGGCGGCGGTGGGCGATCATGCCTGATTCGGCGGGCGGTAAGCCCATGTGGCGGCTTTGGCGAGCAGTGGCGATCATGCCCTTCCCGCCGGGCGAGCGGCTTGGTGGGCAGGTGGGCGATCATGCCCTGCCCGCCGGGCGAGCGGCCTGACGAGTAGGCGGGTGATCGGGCCCCACTCATCAGGCCACGAAGGCAACCAAAGGAATGAGGACGAGGCTTCGCTTCGAAGTCTCCCTCCCCTGGCACTCTATGTCAGGGTCATTGATTGCGAAGCATTCTGCTATCGACACGACGACGGCTCATCCCTCTGATGCCTCTCACCAAACCCGTCATCGGAGCGTCATATCCCGGACGAACCGGGTGAAGCCACTCAGCGGCATTAAATGAGGTTTGAAGGACAAGGCTACTGTGACGGGTGTAATAAATGAGTCATGGGTCGACGTAAGGCTCGAATGATGGGTGTAATTAATGAGTGGTAGATCAGTATAGTGTCACCTTCTCACCTGCCCGAGCCAGTCCCGTCTATATAAGGGCGCTCTGGTGCATGGAGAATGGGGCGGCAAAAAGAGGAAGGGGAGAGCTAAAATCGGGACTCAGGTCCCGAGAACCCACTCAAGCCCGAGAACCATTGTAATTGCCTTCACATTTCCTCAACAAAGATCTAGCAGGACGTAGGGCTATTACCCGCGCTAGGGGCCTGAACCTGGGTACATCACCGTGTCCATCGATTTGTTGATCCCCAGGATCCATCGTGCGAGAGTCATCAGGGTTTCCGGCCACGAAGACGCCCTCTACCGAACCATTCCTTCCATCCTGGGAGTAGTCAACCCTGTTCATTGACGGGGTCCTGTCCGGTGGAATACGCCGACAGCCACAGATATCATCTTGAATTCTCTCCAGAAAATTCAGTGATTCTTCTAACCTTTATATAAGAAGGTCTAACTATAAGCTTTCATTTAGCAAAAGTAGGGAATATGAAATCTTCAGGCCTAGAAAGTCTGTAGTCTTTAAACTTTGGCCAATAGAATTATTAATTATTCTTCTCATCATATTCAACCCAAGATGACCCAGTCGATCATGCCAGATGTTAAATATTTCTAGATTTTTAAGTATAGTTTTCATCGCAATATAAACTTTAGGTTTTATATATGTATAATATAACCCTTAGGAGAAGAAAGGAAGTTTTTCAACCATATGTTTATTGCACCTATTAAACTTAGTCATAAGTAGGTATTCTGTACCATCCTTATTTTTTGTCTCTATGTGGAAAATATTTAGACAGATGTCTTTAAAACTTAAAAAAGTACTACAAAACTCAGAGTATAATAAGGCATTCTCTATTACTATACGAGTACCCACAGAGATAACTATGATGGCTCTTCTAGTGCCAACTATGAGAGCATTGCTTCTAGTGAGGGTCATGAAATTTCCAATTTTCTTAATCAAAGTCTGAAAATATTTAGCTTCCCTAAGAATTGAATTTGTATTGCAACTGTCTGCAAGACAGATTATACAATTGTTCTATATTAAAGAAATAAATTCAATCAAACAATTGTTACATCAGGAACATATTGAAAATATAGAACAAGCATAGTATAATTAAACAAATATACTAGAAAATGACACTTTATTGGATTTTCATGATAATGACTCAATAGGAGCATAGACAAAATGTTCATTTAGGAACATAAATACTAAACTGATAAAATGAGACTCAATAAAGGAAAATGCGACATCGACTATTTAAGAATAAAGGAGTAACAGGGAGTGCTACAAGTCCCCATATATATCATTTATGTCCTCTTGGGAATCATCGGTATTCTTCTAAAATTCTTTGAGCTCGGTCCCAAGAAGGTTATCTTCATACATGGGAGAGTCCCCATATCCAAGAAGGCCCTCTTTGAATTCAACCATAGGATCAGAGACTTTGACATCCTTCTTCTCGTTTTTCTTCTCAACAATAGGTTAAGTGATGAAGTGTGCCTTAACCTTATTTCTTTAATTCTTCTAGAATCTCCAGTGGATTTCATGTATAGTTCTACCAAATGCTTTGGGGTGTAGCAAGTACGTGACCAATGACCAATGCGCCCACATCTAAAGTATGTCTAAGGAGGGTTTGCAGCCTTGTTGGTTGAGCCTTGCTTCTAGAAGGTTCTTGATCCCATTCACTCAACTTTCCACTAGGATTTGTCCCTTTCCTTCTGAGTTGTCATTCATTTATCCCCATTATGCATGTGACCCTTTCCGCGGCCTTAGCTATTGTTAGCCCGCTGAGCATTTGCATGTGCTTTGGGTATTGCATGACTCCCGTTAGGAAGTGCATAGCGATTCTTCATCAGTAATTCATTATTCTTCTCTACTTCTAGCAGAATGTATATAAACTCAGAGTACTTCTAGTACTTGGCATGACGGCACTGTTGCTGTAGTATCTTTATATTAGGGTAGAAAGTTGTAACATCCCAATTTTTGCTAATTTAGATTTATTATGCTTTTTATGAATTTATTGGATTTTCTGGGATTTATTTGAATTTATTAATTATTATTAAATATGGCCTATTGTGGAAACTATTTAAATTAAGAGAAATTTTAAATAAAATTTTGCCAAAAATATGTTTTTGAGTTAAAAATGTCTTAAATTATTTTTGAGAATTTTTATAGAATTTTCCTGATATTTTTATTAACTTAACTAAATTATTCTATTTTGTAGAATTATTTTTAATGGGAAAAGTTTTAGAAATTCTAGAAATAGTATTGGGCCGACCCCAGGCCAGCTCAGATTTTCGCCACGCCGGCCCAGCCGCTTTGCTTTGCAGCCCTGTCCAATCCTGTAGATCTGAGCTGGGACCATTACATCGCAATCGAACGAAGGTTATCGCATTGGAAACCTCATTGGGAAAATCAGCCGTTGGATGTCCATGTGCGGGCTGGATTGTGACGCATCTGCTTGCATCGCGGTCGCCAATCGTGATACGCGTACGGTGGCTAGCCATCATCTTCGTTGTGGACTCCTAGCCGAGCTCGTACTAATGGCGGACACCATATGTCCGGATCGACGCGTTAGGGTTCTTTGGCATCTTTAAATAGTGCATCGGTATTGTCTCGACTCTAGTGTCCAAAGCGCCAGATTAAGGGCTTGTTTGATAGAGCTCCAGATTCCAGTTTCTCTTTAAAATCTGAAACTTGTAAGTTAAAATAAAGTGAATTAAGTTTATATATTTTTGTCTAAAATGTAAACAAAATGATCTATCTAAACACTCTTAATGTACTCACAGCTTGAGCTTCACGAATCTGGTGAAGCTAGAATTTTCAGCTTCACCAGATTCACAAATCTAGAGAAGTTTAATCCCTGCCAAACACACCCTAATTTGATGAGATTGGTTGCGAGCTTATTGGATTTTGAAGGTTTTCGCCGAAGCTACCGCAAGGAAAAGCTCGTGGAATCATCGTTGTCAGAGCCTTGCGGGGATCGCCGCAGTACCGTTTAAACCAATCTGGGCAAGATCTATTCGGTGCACACGTTACTTTGGCCGAAGGCAGTGTTCAAAAATTCGGCGGTACTTGCGGCGATATTGCGGCCGATATTGCAGTTGGCGGCTATAAACACAATGAATTCAGCCTTTGGCGGCCTGTTTGGCGGTTAAATAAATTGCGGTCTTTGGCGGTCTTTGGCGGGCGTGGCGGCTGGCACAAAATTATGAGAGAGACCATTTTAATCTATTGTTTATATGACCTAATGACCATGATTGAAAGATTCACGTCATCGCCCACAAAATAAGGTACACTGAGTCACTAACATAATACTTACTACTTAGTTTATTACTTGATTAATTGAGTAGTATGTGTTCAAGTATTTTAGTTTAATATTCTACTTTAATATTTGATGTCTTACAATTTACAAATAACTAGAAAAGAAAACTAAAAATTTTTATTCATAATAAAATTAATAAAATATATGAATTATATTAATTCTCGGTCGCTGAGGGTCAAAACGTCGAGACCTGCAATTGCACCGTAAATACGGTCTTAGCGCTTGGCGGTACCTAACCGCCACGAATCCGCTGAGCGAACTCTTGAACACTGACCGAAGGACTACTGGAGAGCGCTATCACCAAAAAGCTAGATCTGCTGTCGTTCCAATCGTCACCACCGTCATTTCAAGCCACCGGAAAGGAAGCCAAGTGCGTCGTCAGAACCGTCTCTGTGAGTTCTACCTGAATGTGCTCATCTCCGTCTTCACCGATGACAATTGGACAGTGTGCACCACCAATTGACGTGGGTTGCCCTGGTGATGGACATGTGTCGACCACGTGGGTGCCATGCCAGCAGCATTGCGTGCATTTCGCTGGCATGGCAAATGTGTGGCTGCTTGCATGTAAGCTAGGCTATCTAAGCCTCTTTAGCAGGTGCTAGACCTACCTGTTAGATGGTCGAGTCATGTGGACCCGGTCCACCGTACTCCAAAGTGGTTCTATGGACTTAGTCCATGGACCAGGGGCCCACGTGTCACCATGTTTTTCTGGATTAATCTAATATGTGCTGATGCTAGTGATGATGCAATAATTAGGATTTTCTAGTATAAAAATAATTCAGTTAATTCAGTATTTTCTAATTTTTATTATTTTTGAATCTTTCGGGAGCCCGTTCTTCCTGATATGAGCTTCGATTGAGGCAATTAAAATTTATAAAAAAATTACAAAATTGAGATTTATTTAGAAGTGAATTTTATTTGATTTTTAGAATTTATTCGCTCTCTATTTTGGTATTTATTTAGTATTCTCTCTCGTTACGCGTAGACATTGAAGTGCTCGGAGTATCCGAAGAGGAATCGTTGACTCAAGACTAAGGTCCAGAGAAAGAATAAGGACTTCTTTTAGGGAAGTTGTGCTTTAATAATGTTAAACTTAGTTTACAAAATTGCTATATTGTTTTACTTTATGCATGATATTTTATGTGTACAACTATTTTAAAATAGTTTAGGATTTAGTTAATCTACCTAATTGAGATATACTCTAACATATCATTTGTATGCCATGATTAATTGTAACCCTAGATTGATTTATTATTAGTTAGTTAATATTAGTAATCAACATGGGTTAGTTAGACCATATTGGAATGCTTAGCCGTGTCACGTGAAACTTATGTTTTTTGAGATATCAAAAGTTAATGTTGAATAATGGAATACATAACAAGTTTGTGGAATTGATGTGCTAGGTGTTGTCACACAATGATATTAGTTGTAGTGACGGAGTTGTCACGCAACGATCTTGACTTGTTGATGGCATATGGTGCTTGGTAATCAACTGGCGTGGTAATCATTTAGATTGAGACAAATGGCAAAGGACAGTGTGCCAAGGTAGGCCCGAAGGGCAAAGGATATGTAGATGTCTTCCCCTAGTCATCTTAAGGATTTAACCTTGCAAGCCTTTGACCTGAGTCAAGCATGCAACCACATATCTGAAATAGGACAGATCTAGGTAATTAATTTACAAAGTCTTAGTTTTGGTACTACCAGTGGTGGTGTGAGGTTCAACCTTTTTATGAACTCACACGGCACAAGAGGGGGCTCTGACTGTGGTAACCAATCCCTTCAATATTGAAATCTTCGCGGATTGTACTAAGTTAAGTCAGAGCATTATAAAGGCTTTGTCATGATATCTCTGCGACATACCAAAGGAAGTGTGTTAATATCAATTGCACAAAGAGATGTTCATGTTGTGTGGGTAAAGCACATAACCTCTGCAGAGTATAAAATCTATTTGGATAGCCGTGCTCGTGGTATCGAGTAATGCTCAAGAATTACAATCAAGAGTTAGATTTTTGTAAAATGAAAAATCAGATGGGAAGACATGATTCTATTGGAAAGTTTGGAAGTTGATTAAGGGCTAGATGCCATGTTTACTTGAGAAATGCTGAAAGCTATTATTTACTGCTATTTGTTTTTACTATCTTTCAATCTACTTTTTATATTTATTTTCAAATGTTGTGTTATTACAATATAATCATGTTAGTCATTCCTTTCAAATAAGTCTTGTATATAGTTATGTTATAATTGCATTATGTGCATAGTTTATTGAGTGCTTTAAGTACTCACCCTTGCCAATAACAAAATCACTAGTTGAGGAAGAATTTACACCAGCTATGGAGAAGAAGTATCAGGAGGAAACGAATGTTTAGGGTGCTAGTCTTGTCAGTTGTCTGTGGTATCTGAAGGGTTTATCTACAAGACTACAACTTCATTCCATTGCAATTTAATTTGCTATTCTCAGTTTAGCCTTGTAAGGCATATTCATGTAAGTCGACCATAAGGTCAGTTAACAGGTTTATAATTAATATATGATGTCTTTCATTATGTTTCTGTTGTGTATGATTGTGATATTCATCTATGTTGAGCCTGTGTGCACTAGCGTAATTATGGACTAGGGCAGAGTGTTCGGGTTTGCATATTCAGGTCCTGATAAAGATGAACAATGTCTTATTGATCGTTTCAACATCAGTAACTTTCTAGCTACAGAATGTTAGTTTAGTGACAAACTTGTGCATGGCGGAATTTTTAACATCAGTAACTTTCTAGCTACAGAATGTTAGTTTAGTGACAAACTTGTGCATGGTGGAATTGTATGCTACGTCTGTCTTAAAATCCTGAAAGAGCAGGAGGATCCATTCGCATTGTGCTTCGGGCAACAGGATGGATCTTTGCTTGTTGTATCTTTCCTTCAGGGAATTCCATAGTGCGAGCGGGTCCTCCTGTCTACATGGAGATGACATCTCAGGAAGTGTAAAACTGCACACTTTATAGCTTCAAGAATAGTAAGAGTACCAGCTTCAGGCTGGGAAATAGTAGCTCCAAGAGCTCAAGCTGTTACGTTAATCATGTCATCCATTGCCCAGGTGAGGTAATTGCTATTATTCAGGGTAAGCTCAGTAAACTACCTTTTTGCGTTGTCCGACATATCCTATACACAAGCAATATTGAATTTTACTAATGGTAAAATATTATATTGCATGCTTATCATTGAATCAGTAAAGTTTCATCTATATCTATTCAGTAGATAATTATCTAAAATTTTCTATAATTTTCTAGAATTTTTCATAATTTTTTGCTAATTATTAAGCAATTTTCAAAATTACCAAATAACAAAAAAATAAATTCTAGGATATATTAATTATGGAATAACGCCAAGAAAATAAATTCATAGACATAAAACTCCCAATATGTTATCTATAATTTTCCAAAAAAATTTCTAGCATTTTTCATAATTTTAAGCTAATTATCCAGCAACTTTCAGAATTATCAAATAACAGAAAAATTCATTCCAATACACATAAATATGGAATAATGCAAAAAAAACCAGAGATATGGAGCTTCCAATGTGTGTTAAGTATCAGATTCAATAATTTACAGAAGTCCATATACCTAGAAAATTCATTTTCTTCAATTTATCATATTTTTTTGAATTTATTAATTATTTTCAGAATTACAAAGAACTCCTGAGGTTAAAATATAAATTTTCCTTTTTTATTTCTTGCAGAAAATGGCCCATGCTGCTTGGCTTAGCCCAATGGCCCAGTTCGACTCAATGGCTAGGTTTAGCCTAGAGGCTTGGCTCAGCCTAGTGGCCCAGGTTGGCCCAACGGCCCATGCAATGGCAGGCGGCTAGGGTTATGCTTACCTAAAGCTAGAGATGACCCGCATGGGGCAGCATGGGATGCCATGCTCCTCGCTACCGGCGGTGGCACTCGGTGATGCTGCGTGCGTAGCGCGACCGCGTAGGAAGCCGCGGGGCTAAGGGCCATTGATGGCAACATCGGGCTGGCGGCTCAATGGCGTGGAGGTAGGAGGCCGGTTGGCAACTTGACAACGTGGAGGCCGATGGGGCAGCGCCCTTCGGTGGCTTAGCGGCTAGCGCCGCGCGACTTGTGACATGCTTAGGCATGGGTATGTAGTCCGACAACAGTAAGCTGATGTGGTTAGGGATTTTTTTCTTCACATTGTTTGATGAACGGTACCAAGAGTCCTAATTTTTAGTTTTCTGATTGAACGAGTAATCTAGACAATTAGGGTAAAATAATCTACAGGATTTATGGCACTCTTCAAATGCGATTAACGTAGCTCTAACTTACATAGGGCATGTAGTGGATTTAATTGTGTGTTGCCAGTCAATTTTAATGCAGTGTAGATTGATATAGGTAGATTATCTCAATCGGTCTTGGCAGAGTTTCGTGCTAATAATGTGTTGTAAAATGATGACGCCCGCATAGATCAATCATGATGCACCAATAGAATAGCAAGAATAAATAGGGAGTACACACAAAGTAGAGTTGCAAATTGTTTTCTCTTTATGAGATTGATTCTCTGTATCAAGAGGGTGCCCAATATATAGTACAAACTAATAGAAGATAGATTTAGATTCGCCCACACCGGAATAGAATCCAACCATATTTGAACAACAATGACTCAGAGTCCATGCATATCTCAACGGTTTTAACTTACTAGAAAAAATGTTTCAATAGCCCGGCAAATGTTGACATGTCAGTATAAACAAGAGTTCATGTGGCTATGGGATATGGCCCTCGTTTGTCACCTTGATCTATTGATCTATGGGAAATGACCATTTTGTTGTGCTCTATCTCTATACTACGGGAAAAATTAGCAAAGAAAAACCATGTCCATTTGTTTGGATGAAATACTAGTACACAATTGGTCAGAATATTGGTCCAATAAATCTTGGTCAAGTTAGTCCGCACGCCAGTGAGACCATCCACTCCCTCCTCTCTACCACCCTAAGGTGGGCGTCGTGCTGTGACGAGTCTGGCCCGCATGGACCCATGGACCCATCATATTTCATGCCTGAATAGTGATGGGTCACGACAGCCCGTCATGTCGGCTCGGCTTGCTTTTGGTGAGCCCAACCACAACCCATTTGCGCTTCTTGTCTGCTTTGTGCCGTGTCAGCTTAGACCCAACCCATTTGCACTATTGCAACGAGAGGAAAGGGCCCAGAGACACACGGAGCTGAGGCGATAGACACAAATATCAGGAGAAAAAGAAGTAAATTTTATTCATTTTTGAACAGGTGTTGAGTTACTGCATCGTTAAAAACCTTACACCCTAGTGCGGGATACCCTCAATAAGGAAAATAGTATAGTAACTACATATATACATAGACTACTCGAGACCGACATAGTCAAAGTCGGTTATCGCATCTATAATCTCGAGATTATCGGGCTGATGTTGTGTCTTGTCATATGCATGCTCTCAGTCTTTAAGGCATGTAATCGCCTCAACCATCTCAGGTCTGAGAGACGACCTACTCGGCTCAACTATCATCCCCACCGAGCTAAAAGTGACTTCCGACGAGACAGTGAACACCGGAACCACAAGTACATCCTGTGCAAAATGCAATAGCACGGGAGTAAATACGTTGGTGATTCTTCCACCATAGGACAGAGCCATTAGCATTCATTTTGCCAGTTGTGCTTAGGCTTTCATTCACCCGCTTTATGTCTTTCAATGCATCATATCGCTATCTGGAGAGAGCCATTGCCATTCATTTTGCCCGTTGCTCTCAAACGCAACTCTGGCTTTCCCTGGGAGAGAATCTCTCGCTCACGCTTTCTCCCTCTTTCTCCCCTTCTTTCCCTCTCTCTCCCGATCTTCCCCTCTTTTCTCCCTCCGCACCTAGCGCCCCCTCGCCTCCCCCACCCCACGGCCATCGACCACCGCCGCTCCGCACCCCTTTGGCTTCCCCACGCCCTTGCCCATGCCGCGTGCCCTCCCCATGGCCTCTCCTCTGCGCGAGGCCCCTTAGCCTTCACCCTCTGCACGACACCACTCAGTCACCTCCAGCGCACCTTGCCCTCCCCCTCACTGTCCCCTCACCTCTTCGCCGCCCTCCACCCCCTCACCTCCCCGCTGCCCTCCGCCCCTCACCTTCCTACCACCCCCTCGCCCCTACCTTGGCTATGGCAATGGCTATGGTGGCTATGACGAGCACAGCGAGCTACGACGATGGCCACGGCTATGGCTACGCTGGCCATAGAGGAGGCGGCTGGCGTCCAGCGTAGGCCATAGCCACAGCAGGCGTACGGCTAGGTACGCTCCCCCTACCCCTCCTCCTTCCCCTCCACAGGCCTGGTCGCGTGCCTCGCATGCTACCCTGGGTGGTGCTGGGCACAGGCGAACGTGCCACCCGCCGTGCGTGCTATGCCGCGGCATGCACACACTGTTCTAGGCCATGCTGGCCCGAGTAGGACCTAGACCACCGTGCCGTGCCGGACCATCCACCATGCCCGATTGGTAAGCCCGGCATACCCTAGCAACCAGTGGCGTATCCAGAAACTTAGAAAGGAATGGGCTAAAATTGAGACCTCCAAACTAATATATATAAGATATTAATATACATATAGTAATTTTTTTCAGAACATAAAACATGATAGAATGATATATATAATATAAAAATACCAACACTTATCTAACAGTCGCATATAATATAAATACGTAACATTACAAAGAAAAAACGTACCGATCATTACTTCTTAAGAGTTGATACTTGATATTTACGGGTTTTTATGTTTTGAAAACATTGCAAAATATCTTCCATGTCTATCTTGGAAAATATGTCTCGCTCGATGTAGTATATCATGAGATCATTTAACCAGTCATCACTTATCTTATTACACAAATCTGTCTTGATAATTTTCATTGCCGAGAAAGCCCTTTCAAGCTCAGAATCGCATCCCATAGGTAAAACTAATGCTAATTCAATAAGCCTATAGACTAATGGATAAACAACATGCTTTTTTGCATCAACCATCATCACCACGAGACTAGCAAGATCATCACATCTTGAAAATTCTTCTTTTCTCAAGTCATCAATGAATAAGTCAAATTGTGCTTCCAAAGATCATATGATGAGAAATCATCTGAATAAATCTCTGAAAGCCAAAGAAACCTACCATGTTCAAAATTTGCAAATAAATCTTTTGGGTCTAGACAAGCAATGCATCTCAAAAGCTCTATCGAAAATTCACTGAACTGATTGTTTAACTCGGTAACTTCCCTAAATTTGTAGATGAGTTTTCTTTTAATTTATCTAACTTAGGGGGGCCACGGGTGAGGCTCCAACCCACCTATGCCCCCCTGTAAATACGCCACTGCTAGCAACCATGTCTGACCAGCCTAACCCATTTGCAAGCTAGCTGTGCCAACCGTGCCTTGTGTTGACCCAAATAGCCTGGTCCATTGCCCACCTCTAGACACCACCGTATGCTACTACTCTCCATTGCGGATCTAACAGACGCAGAGCGACTATCCGTGAGCCTCATGCGTCAACTGTTCCGAATACCTTACACCAATGCTGAGGTAAGAACATAAAAAAAGGGTAAACCATTATGAGTTTTTTTATTTAATATTTATTTTTAATCGTTTTTTCAGAACTAGTCAGCCGCGGAAAAATTTTGAAAAATACCCGTCGCTTCGCCAGGCGATCGCCTCAGACGGGCGACAGCGGCTACCTAACGCAAAACTCATGAACGTAAACTAAAAAATATAAAAAATGTACGATCGCCTGGCAGGGCGATCGATCTTATATATATTTTTTGATATTTTTGTTGTAAATTGTTTGTACAATTGTTGTATTGAATCGGGACGAATTAGAAAAAAACTTATTATCATGTAATGAACCGGAAAAATTGGTTTAGTTCGTTAGTAATCGATCTCACTTAGGTATTTTCGTAGCCTCGAAGGGTCCGCGAATCTGGTAAAAAATACGGGGAAAAAAGCAGGCGGGCTCATACGTGGGATACCACTTCAGCGTGGGCGAGATGGCCGGACGTTGCCCCGGTATTTTGTTACCAAAATCGGAAAAGGCACTCGCGGCCACAAAACCACAGAAATCGTGGCCACTTGGGTGTTTTCGTAGCACCACGGAACAGTGCCGACACGGTCAAAAAATCTGAAAAAAATCAAGGGCGGCCTCACGCAACGCGAGCTCGACTTCGTATGGGCGAGATGGCGGATGTTGCCCGCATTTTGTTGCGAAAATCGGAAAAGGCACTCGCGCCACGAAACCGCGAAATCGTGGCCACTTAGGGTTTTCGTAGCCTCATGACAAAGTTTGACATGGTCAAAAAATACGGGGAAAAATCAAGGCGGCCTCACGCATGCGGGCTACCACTTACGTACGGGCGAGATGGCCGGACGTTGCCCCGGCATTTTGTTGCGAAAATCGGAAAAGGCACTCGCGGCCACGAAACCATGAAAACTTTTACGAGGTCAGAAAATTTTGAAACTTTTTATGGAGGTTCCTGATAAATCAGTGATATTACCATAAAAATTTCAACCGATTTTAATATATGAGGAATTTTTAAAATTCAAACAATACATATATAAGGGCACATACACCAAAGTTCGGATGATAAAATAAGCAATAGATTAGATTATATTATATTACATGGGCATTACAACAAAGGACGAGGTTAATAAGGAAAGCACTGTTCGTCGTGGTGGAACAAATGATCGTTCCGCCTATCTGGGTACAGCCAGAATGATGTAAGACATTTTCTGCATATTACCTGACCCGTTCTAATATTGCGACGTGTCATCGGACACCGCTCAATCCCTACTATGAAAGAACTCCATGGGGTTCCGCAGTTCTCCCGCTTGGCCCACATTGTGTGCTATGCCGTACGTCTCGGGTGTATAAGACTTAAATTTTGGTTGTTGTTTATGTGGATTTACGCCTCCCATATGGGCATGTCATCCCGATTCGGCGTCCCCTATGTTAATACCACGGGTTCCGGATGGTCCGCAAGAACGCCGAGGATTTGTTGCGTGGTGCGGACCTCGGCCCCGCTTCCTTGTCCCTTCTTCTTCGAGAGGAGGAACCCTCCGCACCTCTCTTGTGTTGGCCGTTGGCGACATGCGAGACGCCGCCTGCTGTTTGCTCGCACTCCACTATATGGTGCAGGAGGTGTGTGTTGGGCTTATGCTTGGACAACCGGAAGCGTGCCTTGCGATCAATGCAAGATGCCCTTTGGTGGTTGCATAACACCGTGAACGCGTGCTGGTCCGGCTTTTACGGGCGGTAGTGGCACTACGGAGAGGGTTGCTCCCCAGTTATCCCATGCAAAGTTGCTCGAGATGTGGGTGGTGCGTCTCCGTCCACCGGTTGAAGTACCAAAGACCGCTCATCCTCGGCCAAGGGCACCAGTAGAATCTCCGGTCCGCTAGATCACCGTGGCGGTATCAACCACTGCCTCCAGGCCATGTACGCAAACGTCGGGGCTTTCGGGTGGCCCTAGAGGAGGTTCCTCCTTTGACTTGTTGATGTTTGCAAGTGTCCTTTTGAACTCATGTGTGGGATGAACTGGTTTAGAACTACTACTTTGTGAGTTCAACATGAGTATGTCGCATGAGACTCACCGATCGGTTGGCCCTTGCACACCGCCCTAAGCTCGTCGATCTAGAAAAGGACATATCTGGCGGCCTCTCCCACCGTGAAGTTCTCGGGCGAAGCGGGTAGGCGTCGTGGCGCTTGTTGAGAAATTCGTAGTCACGTCGTTCCGGCCCGTCGATCCATTGGAAGAAGCAACACCGGCCCTCGTGCTGAGAAAAGAAAGAACGATGTATGATATGGTAGTGTTACCTGTATTGTGGACGCCAAGAGGTTTACCTCGACGTGCGGCCACAGCGATGATGGATGATGCGGCGACCGTCTCTCCATGGGTGATTGCATCATTTTCGCGGTAGGTTGCAATCGATTTGGGTCGGGCAACTCCGCAGAATCTGGCCGACGGCATCGCATCCGGATATTCGGGCGGAGGACTTCGCTTCTCAAGAGGCGACAGAGAACGACATTGTTCTCTCTCCTTCCCTTCTCTCTTGTTCTTTCTTGTTCTCTCGCTGCTGGGTATGCGAGGGGGGCGTGCGAGAGCGAAGATTATAAAGGGTAGATATCGCCTGAGTACGGGGCGATCGCCCCATTTCGGGGCGATATTTACCTTCGGGCAATGTGCCTCCTGACATTTCAGGGCTATCGCCCCATTTCAGGGCGAAATTTACTTTCGGGCAGTGTGCTCCCTGACATATCAGGGCTATCGCCCCATTTCAGGGCGAAATTTACCTTGGGGCAGTGTGCCTCCTGACATATAAGGGCTATCGCCCCATTTCAGGGCGAAATTTACCTTCGGGCAATGTGCCTCCTTACATTTTCACAGCAGGCTATTTTTTCATCGTTTATTAATAGGCAATTATATATTGTCGAGCTATGCGGACGTTGCTCGACGCGAAGTTCTAAAATCGTAAAAATAAGTCGAACGACATGGCTAAAAAACATAACATACGCAAATGCAAGCACTTAGTTCAGATAGTTAGACAACATGGTGTGAAGATAAATAAATTAAAAAGTACAAGCTGTACAATAAGTCACCACGGCGACGCCGCCTCTGATCCGCTTTCGGTGGGAGTGCGTGAGTGGCGGCGGCGACGGACGACCCTCCTAGCCCGCCCTGCTCGGTGGCGTGCAGTCCTCCTCGTCGGCCTCCGGTGGAGAAGCTCACCGCAAAGATTCCGTCAAGATTGTCGCAGCTCGGTGCGTGTCCGTTAAGTTGCAATGAACGAGGTACTAACAGTGGAACCGGAGCGACCACGCCTACGGACTCCGTGCTTCTCATCTGCTTGTGGGGCACGTCGGGTTGGCCGCGGGTGTCGGTCCACAGGGGCGGCGCGCCCAATCGCCACGCCAATCGAGGGGTCGTGCGGCTGGCGGCACAACCGCAGACCTGCGGGGGGAGGCCGAGGAGGTACGACACGCCTGCGGCGTGGGAGCCATCTCTCCGCACGGCAGTGGAACGTGTGTCTCCGGTCTCCACCGGCCCACGAGCGGTCGGCGAGGGACCGGTCGTACGAGAACCGTGTGACGTGCGGGCCCTCCACAGTCGTCTGCTCCACCATCCGGCAGAACGGAAGTAAGCCGGCAGCTCGTAACTTGCACGTAGTGTGTAGCGTCGTTAAAATTCCATTAGCAGGTAAGTAAAGAGTGCGAAAATTCGGCTGACTTCTTCAGGAACCCAGCGTGGTCGATCCGAAGAAACTCGTTCGGCACCCGAGACCGCAGTGTCCCCAGCCGCCGGCCCTCAACTGCGGACAACCTAGACCGGTGGGTCAAGTCCACATGCTGGTCTAGTAGCTCGGGAGTAGGCGTCGAAGACGCCTAACTCTCGCCATCGTCGCTCAGACTGCGTGGTTACAAAGCAAATTCATGGTTAGAAAGCAACTACAAAAAAATTAAATGAAAAGTAATGCAATGTTCCATATTCAAATATTACATTAACGGGGATAACAAATAACTGGTACATACAATCGAAAATACATTGACGGGGACAACAATTAACTGGTACATAGAATCGAACATACATTGATGGGGACAATAATTAACTGGTACATATAATCGAAAATACATTGACGGGGACAACAATTAACTGGTACATAGAATCGAAAATACATTGACGGGGACAACAATTAACTGGTACATAGAATCGAAAATACATTGACGGGGACAACAATTAACTGGTACATAGAATCAAAAATATATTGACGGGGACAACAATTAACTGGTACATAGAATCGAAAATACATTGACGGGGACAACAATTAACTGGTACATAGAATCGAAAATACATTGACGGAGACAACAAATAACTGGTACATAGAATTGCATTATCCACAATTACGACGCGCCTCAGACTCGTCCATATCGTTCCTAATACGCCGTGTCCTTCGACGCCCGACCTTCTACTTCAACATTCGGATGTCCGGTACCCATCGATGCCCTGGAGGGGGGGCCGCCGTGAACGATCCATCGACCCGGTACCCGTACACCTCGTTATGCCACGTGTTGAGAACACTTTGCTTGTAGTAGTAGTGGGAGATGTACGGACGACATGACTGGTGTGTCTCGCCTGCTGCGGCAATCACGTGCGAGCACGGCAAGTGCAGCAGGCGTGGCTTCTGGCAGGAGCACTCGCAGTCAGCAGCTCGGAGTACGCACAGATGGGAAGTCCTCTGCCGGTGGGCACCTCTTCGACCCCGGTCACCGCAGTGCACGTGGTACCTCCGTTCCACTCCACTCTCCGGTGTCAAGCGATGTGTCTGTGCCTTCCGTGTCTTGTTTGCCATGTACGTATAGACAACCGTCGAGTACGACAGGCGATTGTCCGACATACATGCAACGAAGGCTTTGTACCGCTCAACGAAATATCTTTGGGTGCCTAGTAACACACCTCAACAATGCCCACCAACGGAGGCATCTCGCGCCTTCATTACCCAGTTGTAAATCTCCGCCAGGGTTGGTTGTCATTATTCCATAGCGGAACCGCCCTCGTCATCTGAGAATGGACCATTTCTCCAATGGCTCGTGTCGTATTCATCAGTGAAACTCTTTATGCTTGCCCCCGGCCTACGCCGGATGTTTGGTGCGTCGGTCGGGAGCGCACACAAGGCCGGTGGGGTCATCTCCTTGCTCGTGGTACACCATAGGGTTCCTTGACGAACTAGCGCCATCCCTTGGATTCATGATTGCTTCTTGGTTAGTTCATCCAACGTCTTCCACAGCGACTCGAACTTCCTCCGCTGGTTCTGTTTGCCAGTGCCGCTTGAACATGTTCATAAGTTCCTTGTTCCTGAACTGACGGAAAAAATTGGCACCCATGTGCCTCATGCACCACCTGCTCTTCAGGTCTGGCCACTTTGCTGCTCCCACGACGTCGGACCCTTGTTGCATATCCACGATCGCCCTCAGCAACCCTGCATGTCGGTCATGGATGACACATACATCGGGGCGGTCTTGCACAACTGCCATCTTGACTCTTTCAAGAAACCGATTACACTCTCCGTGTTTTCCCCTCCACGAAGGCCAATGCGACCGGTAGAACCTGGTTGTTGGCGTCCACCGCGATTGCTGTTAGAATCTGGCCCTTGTATTTCCCTGTGAGGAATGTGCCGTCCATGCAAATGACCGGCGACAATCTTTTAAGGCATTAATGCATGCGCCGAGGGCGAAGAAGGCCATTGAAGACCCACTTACCGCCAAGACGCACCATCCGCGGAAACTCCGCAAGGTCGAGGACCGTCATCGATTCCTACTTGATATTGCCCCGAGCAAGTGTGGAATATTCTCGTAAGAAGCCTCGTATGTCCCGAACCGTATTTGCAAAGTCGTTCTTTTGCTCTCCAAGCCTTTCGTAGCTAATCTTGTATCAAACCTCTCCTCCACGGCTCGATAATGGATCGAGGCTGCGGTGCGGATTGTCGACGATCGACCATAAACACATTTGCCACCCAAGTGGATTGACAGATTGCGGTGTTCTGCTCCGCTTCCTCCAGCTTAGCGCTTATGTTCATCACTATGGAACATTTCCAATAGTCCTCCACTTCCCTTGTATGCATGCACCGCCATGGGCACGAATCAACTACGCACTTCACGTCGTAGTCTTTTTCTTGGACTTCACTACCACGAATTGGCGCCAAGAGACATTGACCAAGATTTCACCGCATCCATCACGGCCTCCTTGTCTTTATATATGGCCCCTCGCGACCTCGTTCTCATGATACTCCCATGCATCTCTGTTCCTTCATTCATTGTCGTCTTGAAATTATATTTAGTCCACGCACCGGGCAGACACCTCAGAGTATTGTCCTCCTCGTCCGGCGTTCGCCATCGTGGACTTCCTCATCCGCACGGTCCTCCTCCTCCATCAACTCAACTATGTGCTCCACCTCCTCCCCTCGTCGGCCACCCCGCGCCTCCACAGTGGCTCCTCGCCCCCTCGATCCCATCACCACCGCCAACCTCACCACCACCTTCATCATCGCGTTGTTGCATATCTCAGATTCCTCCTCCGTAATATCTACCCGACATCACGCATCTCCGACACCGATGGAGGTACCTGGTACCAATCTACTAGCAACATGAGCGGCCAACCCCGCTCTACAACGTACCCAACATAGTTCCTCCATGCCGAGGTCGCGTTAATAGGAATCGACTCTCCATAAAAAGTCTGCAAGACGACTTACTTATCGCTTCTAACCCGCAGAAACACTCTGGGCATCCAAACCGAACATCCAAATATAAACTCCATCAAACCCTCAGATGTCCTATCTCTCGGCCTAGATATGCCTCAGATGATCACTGAAAATGCCGACAAATCGACTCCATTTGGCCCCTGTGCTATCTCCCCATCTCCATAGAATATCTGAAAATACAATGTCTCCGACATACTGCCTACAACGTCGAACCGAAAAAATCATCATTTCTCCACCTAACCGCTATAGAAATGTCACAATATATTGTCGTCAAATTTTACCCTACTGATTTGTAACGGCGCGCCATGTTTTTAAATATACTAATTTTAACGTAATACGGTCATTGACTATAAATAAGTAATTCGATTACCTATATTACAAATACTAAATATTAAATCTCTAAAATATTAAATACAAAATACTAAATATTAAATCTCTAAAATATTAAATACCGCAAATACTAAATATTAAATCTCTAAACATTGCCTAATATTTCTACTATCCAATCCTAACTAAATTAAATTTCTAAATACTACAATCCTAATAATTCTAAAACTACATTAAATCTCTAAACATTGCCTAATATTTGTACTATTCAATCCTAACTACATTAAATTTCTAAATACTATATTAATTCTCAACATCTCAATCCTAATATTTCTAAATACTACATTAAATCTCTAAATACTACATTTCTACATTTCAAAAATTATACAATACTAACATTTCAAAAATATGAGTACAAAATATTCGAACTTACTTTCAAAAACGACGGATATTTTTTTTCCTCTTTTTCTTCCTCCTTTTTTCCCTCCTCTTTTTCCTCTCTTCCTTTCCTCTTTCTTTCTTCTCTCAGAATGAAATTTCGTAAGAACGCAAATAAATATCTTGTTGCTTTCATGGTGGGCTTTTTAAATGACCTGTCACGCATGCCCCAGCGATCGCCCCTGCCCGGCGACGACCAGACGCTGACGCAAGGTGTGCATCTTGCACATGACGAACGAACGACGTCGTGGCCAGATTAAGCCAAGCAATGATTAGTGGGACTCGCCGTCGCCCGTCTGAAGCGACGCCAAGGGGGTGACGGCGGTATTTTGAAATTTTTCCATGGGCGACTAGTTCTGAAAAAACGATTAAAAATAAATATTAAATAAAAAAAATTCAAACCATTATTATGCCAAAAAGCAATCCAAGGCTGGTGAGTAGACATCCAATTTGCTTTCAACATCCAATGAAAGCCCATCCGAAAGAAAAAACCGGCCCGGCTCGCAGCCGTCTAAACCCAAGTCGTCCCCCGGCCCGTCCGCACCCTGGCCGGCCGGCGCACAGCACAACGCTATGGGGGCCAACCCGGTTGCGCGACGTGGAGTCCACATACATCGACACCCAAAATGGAATGAAACCACCCTCCTCCCCCACCGCCCAACCGAACCCTCCGGAAGCCGCCGTGCGTCGGCGGCGCCACCCCTCACCCAGTCCTCGCCACGTCCCCCCGGCCCGGCGCGACCCGCCCTCATATGTCGCTCTCCTCCTCCCTCCTCTCCCCCCACAACCCCAGGCGCCTCCTCCCCCTGCTTCACCCTCTCCGCCTCTCCTGCTCCTCCGCCGCCGCCTCCTTCCCAATGCCTCCCCGCCGCGACCGCGTACGCCTCTCAACCCTCCTCCTCTCAAACTCCCCAAACCCTAACCATGTCTCTCTTCCTCTCTCTCTTTGTGCAAGCAGCCGCAGCATAAATGGAGGCCGAAGGCGGCCTCTTCCACCACCGCGGCCGCGGAGTTGGCAGCGGGCGTCGAGAAGATGACCCTCGCCTCGCAGGAGGAGGCGCAGATGTGGGTGCCCAGGGACTACGCGACCTCGGCGTCCTCCTCCTCCTCCTCTGCGGCGGCTGAGCAGGTTGGTGCCGGCGATAAGCTCTCGAGGATATTCAAGGGAGCCGCCGACTTCCCGGTGGACAACAACACGTTCACCGAGGCGCAGATCAGGGCCTCCTTCTACCCCAAGTTCGAGAACGAGAAGTCTGATCAAGAGGTGCGTGGTCGGGGTCCTTGGTGTCATCCGATTGTTTGTTGAATTGCTCTTTGCTTCGATCACGTTGTGACAATGCCAAGTGATTCCTCAGCAACTGCGGGGGAATCAGCCCCCTGCACCCTCTATGATCGTTTTGGTGGTTCTGATCATATGATACTTGTAGATGTTATCCACATTGTGAGCTGTGACTGTAAGGCTAGTTCCGTTTTTGATAGCCATAGTTTGAACAAGCTTTAATTTATGGGTTTATGGTTTTGGGACAGTCCACCTTACTTTTCCGGCACTTTGTTTCCAAATCATTCATTGCTCACTTGCTTGGCTTCCATCCAATTGCGGCGATATTGGGTATTTTCGGAGCAATTCGCTGTTGCCATCTCCACAGTATACTGTTAGTTGTTGGATGGTTGAAAACTCGAACGTGATGTCTGCATTGTAGCTGTAGGTCTAGTTCCAGATTCTGATAATCGTCAACCCAACTCAGCTTTCACGAGTTAATGGATGTTGCACAGTTCACCTTTCTCTTTGGAGACATTTAATTTCAATCTTTTCTCATTTGATTTTTATTGTAACTGCAGTGGTCTTAATGGGTTTGATATAACCACATGTAATTGCTCTTAATGAAGAAATTGTTTAGGGGGCTCTTAACTATTTGCCACTTTTTATGGGTCAGTGGTAACAGATTTGCCACGTCAGTGACTCATATCACTGTAGCGTGTCAGTGACTCATATTAATTGGCACTCCGTAATAGTGGCAAATAGTTAATTATTCCATTGTTTAGTGATCTGACTATACAGTAAATGCTTGCAGTAATATTGTGTTCTGGCTCATTTGTATTCTATTATTTCCATTTAGTAAATGGAATATTAATTTTATATTTTAATTTGAAAAGCTTAACCTCACTTTTGTGATTGCAGACAAGAACCCGGATAGTTGAGATGGTGTCGCATGGCTTAGCTACCTTGGAGGTATATCTGATTTTCTGTTTTGCCTTTTAAGTTTTAATTAATGAATGGCTGTTTTCTGAGGAAACTAATTAGTGATTGTAATGATGGTTCAATGTGTTTCCTCTTCTAATATACTTTTGTTTTCTCCAGGTTACGCTCAAGCATTCGGGATCTCTCTTCATGTATGCTGGTCACCTTGGTGGTGCATATGCCAAGAACAGCTTTGGAAATATGTGCGTTGTGCTAACCTGTCTTGAACATTTATTTATTTATGCTATAACTGATAGCATCATTTCTGCTTATAGCTACACTGCTGTTGGTGTTTTTGTTTTGGGATGCTTGTTTCGTGAAGCTTGGGGGAAGGAAGCTCCTAAAATGCAAGCAGAATTCAATGATTTTCTTGAGGTATTTCATGACTAGCACTACTTTTCTCAGAACTTTGTGCATTGAGTTTTGTACGTTCATTTCTGTGCTGTGGACGTTTCGGTACTTTTACATGAAGTAATGGGTTCTTTAGCATACAGTAGCAGTGGCGCAGGACCTTGAAATGGGGAGAATATTATTCTGTCTTATTTCTGTTGTACTTTTCAGTACTTCTATTCAGCACAGCTCCTTAATTTGGCATCTTTCTTAAATAGCTTAAGAAGTCAGAGGAGCAGTTCCCTTAATTTGGCATCTTTTTTAAATAGCTTAAGAAGTCAGAGGAGAAGTTCTAAGGTCAATGCTGTCTACCAATTAAATTACAACCACATTAAGGATAATCATTATAAGTTTATTGCTTAATTGCTTTCTGATGTACAGTTTGCTGGAATTAAGCACATGCCAAGCTAGGGGTGCTAATGGTTTGGATGGAAATGGATTGGTTTTAGTTTGGATTGGCTTTGGATGGGTGGGAATGGGCTGAGGCCTTTAATGGTTAGGTGTGGGTTTGGTTCGCAATGCAAACGATTTGGTTTGGTGTGGATTCAAAATTTTCAGGTTCTGAATGGTTTAAACCCATGGGGCGTGAGCTGGGTGCCTTGGTACCTCGCCTCAAAACCCTCGCATCATCCAAACAAATGTCGCCACCACTCTCTCCTCTCGGCTCTCCTGCGCTTTCCACTACCGCTCTCTCCCAATGAAGCCGGAAACGCGGAACGTGGCAGAGTTCCTCGTCCCGGGAACTTCGTCCCAAACGAGAACGGGACAACACTGAGACGTCGACCAACGCCATCGAACATCGATTCGAACCCCCAGGGACGCGGGACGCGGTGGGAACTGAGAGGAGTTGAAGAGGAGTTGGGGGAGAATGAGAACCTGCGCTTGGAATGCCTGGCCGGTGCCTCCTCACCGTAGCCCGATCCGGAGGTTGGAGGCCCGGAGAATGCCGGGGCTTGGCCGCCTGGGGTGTTTCCGTCTTGCCGCAGCCGCCAGCGCGAGGGCGCCGCCGCCGGCTCGGCCGCTGCGCGCCACCTCGCCGGTGCTGGCGCTATGGCTGGGCCGATTAGGCGTCGTCGCGCCGGATGGTGATGCCGTGATGGGGAATGGCGCCGCCGGCCGAAACAAAAGAACAGATGCGAGCGGCAAAGCGGAGTCGGAGCAGGACTGCAGGAGCGCCGCGGGCCGCACGTGGGAGGAGTGGGGGACAGGAAGAGTCTGGAAGACGATAAGGGCTGGAGTGGATGCATATGATTTGGAAGACTAAAGTAAGATAAGGCGATAAGGACAGGAAGAGTCTGGATGCATAAGATCTTGACGGCTGGACCGCTGGAGTATATTTTTTATTGTTTTATAGGAAGGAAAAAAGTTAGTATACATAGCATGTAGCGGGAGATTTCCCTCCATGTCCATGCCATCTAAAAATATTCCCTCCATCGATCTAATTTACCAAAAATAGTGATCGTTCCGAGGGATCGATCCAGGAACATCGTTCCCAACTAATTGGGAACACGTTCCAACTCTCGAACGAACACTCCGAAGAGGTATACCCCCCTTCGTACCATAATTTTCAAAGTAGCATCCCTCGTCCCACGTTCCCATTCCTCGACCCCCTCGACCCAAGAACTTGGCTTCATAGCTCTCTCCTCCCGGCGTACCTGTGCTTTCTCACCGCTGCCATCTCCTCCCCGGCTCGCCTGCACTTACCCGCCACCACCCTCTCCTCCTCAGCTCGCCAACCCTTTCCCGCCGCCATCCACTTCTCCTGAGTTTTTTTTGTTTGTTCTTAATTATTTGAATTTTTCTCCCTTCCCCTATTTTAACCATTTTTTGATTATGGAATTTCTCTAATTTGTTTGTTTGAAAAAAATTAGTGGCATTCTTATTGATTTCATAATTATTTAATTTATTTTGGATTATATTACATTTAGTATTTAAAGAAAATAAAATAACTTAGTTGGAAAAAACCCATATTAGGGAAATGGATTGGAGATGGGTTGGGAAAGTGGTATGAAACCGTATTAGGAAAATGGGTTGGTTTGGTTTGTGTTGAAATGTCATGTTGGTTGGATTGGTTTGGGTCCTAAGGAATGATTAGTGGATTGGGTTGGTTTGGGATAGTGTAGCTTGCTGTTATGGTTTGGGTTGGATTATAGACCATTAGCAGGCCTACGTCAAGCATGTTCAATGTATTCTTTGTGCCTTTCACTACCAGGGTTTCTGGCTATATCATTTTCTTAAGATTCCTGATTTTGTCCGTCTCATTCTTCTAGAAAAACCGTATAAGCATTTCAATGGAACTTGTGACGGCTGTGTTAGGAGACCATGGACAAAGGCCAAAGGATGATTACGGTATGCTTACTAAGGCAAATAGTACTCTGCTTATACTTTATTCTTCATCTTTGCTGATAAGTGTGTTCTAGCTATGGCTCTGATGCACAACTTCTTCTACACTTATATTGATCAGACGAGACATTCTTTAAAATAATGAGAAAAAAGTTCAGATTCTGATCAGGTTAAATTGACTTTTATTTACACTGACAAAACTATCTCTTTCTTGCAAGTGTATCAAGTTGGTCTGCTGTAAGCATCGCTTTTTTGTGTAACTTTCCTGCTGGTGTGGTATGCATTTTGTCTACCCAACATTCCTTAGGTGATGTTTGTCATAAAACCAAACATTCCCTTTCACATGCTGGATCCGTGAGATTAGATTTATCTCTTGAAAGCAATTGTAATGATTTGAATTGTTTATTTTCCTAGAATGATATATTTGGGGAATTCTAATTGTTTGTAAAATAAAATAACACCAGCCTTCTTTTTTACGTGTTATTCTGCTTTTTTATTATGCCACTTGCCATGATTGTGGTGGTACTTGTGTGTCATCTAATTTGGAGGGTCTACTTTTCCCACTATATAAAATCAATTGCTGCATTTGTTTCAGTCTACCACTTTTGCCATTATTGATAAATCTGTTTTGAAATGCATATTTATTAGTTTTATTTTGGGCTTTGCGCAGCCGTGATTACAGCTGTGACAGAGTTGGGTCATGGCAAGCCAAAATTCTATTCTACTCCAGAGTTGATTGCGTTTTGTCGGAAATGGCGCCTACCAACAAACCATGTCTGGCTCTTTTCCACTAGGTGCCCATCTGATAACTTTATGTTCGGTAACTATGCATTCCAACTTGTTTGACTGCTTTGTATGATGAGATACATGTACATTGTTCATTCAATTAGCGAGAGTGAAAGATTTTGATGCCATCAATTTAATAATGACACCGTGTGTAGGTGCTTTACTGAAGACTAAAAGGCCTTCTAATAATATGATTGCCAATTGTGACATTTCTTTTCATGTTTTGCAATCTTTTGGTGTCTCTGAAACTTGAAGTGCAATGCTTTCCCTTTGTCAAAAGTATTTTTTGTTTATGTCTTAGCACAATGTATTGTTGCTTTGATTCGATGACATATGCCAATGAAGGCTCGTAAAATTATTGAATTCTTCTTGTTTTCTCTGTACCATCAATGACTCTTTTCATTGATGTGCATCTCGTTGGAGTATAGATCTGTAACTGTGAAGTTATTCTGTACTGTTCATATTGCTGGAATTTGTTCAGCTGCTAGATTTTCAGTGTCTATGCCATCATGCAGCTTTTTTCTTGTTTGCATTCATCCGTTGGATGGCCTGCATCCACATTTTCACATGTAATTACAGGAGTACCCTCACAACATGCATATGTACTCAGTTAGTCACTGCTGGTCTGATCATAATATCATTATATTTTCTATTTACATGTTTCACTAGGAAATCTGCCACTTCATTTTTTGCTGCCTATGATGCATTATGTGAAGAGGGGACTGCAACAACTGTTTGCAAAGCCCTTGATGAAATAGCTGACATAGCCGTACCAGGTAAGACTATCTTGACATCGAATTGGCGAAGCACTAGCTATTGTGGGAACTGGGAGCTCATCGTAGGTTAATTTTATTTATAGGTTCAAAGGATCATGTGAAGGTGCAGGGTGAGATACTTGAAGGTCTGGTTGCCCGTGTTGTCAGTCGTGAAAGTTCAGTGCAAATGGAGGAAGTCTTGAGAAACTTTCCACAGCCTCCATTAAATGGAGGTAAGCACTAAAAGAAAGTCGTCTCGTTGTTCGAGTGGAATAAATGAGCTATAAAAGAACGTTTCAGTTTATTTGAAAATGTTCTTAACCAAGTTTCCATCTCAATATTAAGTTTCTTTCCAAAGATGCCTATTGAGATTTTTCTCGTTCGAAAATACTGCACTAATTTTGACTTTTTTAAATATATTTTTACCATATGGAAGTACTAGTCCTATTAGACTATTACTGACCTTGGTAAATGAACCAGATAATGATAAATAGAAAAGCAGGGCAAAATTTATTCATATTCAGTTGTGTTCTACTTAAAATGGGATAGAAAAGGACAAAATAAAAAAAGAAGGAAAAGAGGTGAAGAAATAAATACTTGTTTTCTTCTCTGGTCATGAAAATGATAGTTTATGGCTTGTGATGTTCCCTCTTTTTTTTCTCATTAGATTGCTATAGACCCATAAGTAATAATAGCATTTTTGAAGGTGGACCCTGGACCCAACTCTTAATTCAGGAACACACACAAAAAGAAAAACGAAAAAGAAAAGAACAACCTTCACTTTTGGAAATGTGTATTACTGATCTGTGAACCATGGTGTGGTTGCACTATGCTTATATCCTAAGAAATAGTTAAATATTTCTTGATGCATTTGAATATGTTATAAGAAACGATTTTTAATGCATTTGATTTGTGAAGTTGTAAGTACTTTATCTATCATTTATTCAGAATTTTTTTTCCTATGCAGTTGACTCTGATTTAGGACCATGTTTACGAGAAATATGCGCTGCTAATAGGTCAGATGAAAAGCAGGTATTATTTAATGTTGTCAAGTGGTATTCACCATGCCTTCCTTCATGATTTGTCTTAATTTTGTATTGGTTCTACCTTGCTTTAACTTCTTACTACTTTTATGTTTTCCAGCAAATTAAAGCCCTTCTTGAAAATGTTGGATCTTCAATGTGTCCAGACCATTCTGATTGGTTTGGAAATAGTGGTCTTGATGCTCAGTCTCGAAATGCTGATAGATCAGTTGTCACTAAATTTTTGCAAGCACATCCTACAGACTATGCAACTAAGAAATTGCAGGTAAGTAGCTTCTACTGGTTCTTGGCCAACAACAGATTTTTATAGACTACAATAGACATGCTTTCATTACAAATGCATTAGAACTGCAACAGCAATAAGCCAATAACTAGTTAGATGGTAATTTAGTTCTTCTGGACCATTACAGGAGATGATTCGTCTGATGAAGCAGCGACATTTCCCTGCCGCTTTCAAATGTTACTGGAATTTCCACAAAATTGATTCTCTTTCAAATGACAATTTGTATTACAAGATGGTTATCCATGTGCACAGTGATTCTGTTTTTAGACGTTATCAACAAGAGATGAGGTGAGCTTGTAAAGTCAACCTTGTGTATTACCTCATTATCTTATCGAAGTACGTTTTGTGTTTACCTCTCGGGATTTATTTGCTCTAAGTCAATGCTGCAATTTTCAGGAAAAATCAAGGGTTGTGGCCACTGTATAGGGGTAAGGTGAACCTTTTCTTACTCAAAATTCTCTTCCCTCTCAAAATAATGAGGTTAGATTCTTACAATTCATACACGTACCAAGGTGCCATTGACTGACCTATGTTTCATGGTTAGGTTTCTTTGTTGATGTAAACCTGTTCAAGGCGAATAATAAGAAGGCTGCTGAACTTTCCAAAGACAGTAACACATTACTTAAAAATATTAATGGTGCCTTGGATTCAAATTCGTCAGCTGTGGATGGTCTGGCTGACGAGGATTCAAATCTGATGGTCAAACTAAAATTCCTGACTTATAAGGTGTTTCTTTGTCATTGTTTTCAGCTTCCTTTACGTGTTCATTGGACACTTCTTGAGGTGCTGATACTAGTGCTGTTTACTCTGAATTGTTTACTTTCATTTTGATTTACTCCTAAAGTATGTTTTGCAATGTTACTAATAAGCTTATGATTGTACCATTCATGTTACTTCAATCTGATCTCCCTTTGGTATTTCTGTTTGTACCTTCCTTTCCCATTGAAGCTATTTTATTCTTGCATGTGTGAGAGGACTACAACCATGATTGATTAACTTTGTTGAATATGTATCTTCTAACAATTCTCTTATACTGCTTCCTGACAGTTAAGGACATTTTTAATTCGAAATGGCCTGTCGACCCTTTTCAAAGATGGCCCATCAGCTTATAGAACTTATTACCTGAGGTATGCCATGTACGCCAATCTTAAGTTGTCCACTGTTTCTTCTTCAGCAATTGATTTGAGTAATCAATGAGAACTGAAACAAGAACTTTAGTTTAGAATTATTGCTTGTTTTACTGCTTTAGTTTAGAAACAAGAACTTTATGTTATTGCTTGTTTTACTGCTTTAGTTTAGTCTTCTCTATAATTTATGTAACGTTAGAAGAACAGTGGTAATGCAACCTCTAGACTTCTATCAAGTTGATTATAATATCAGTAAGATGGGGCCATACAGATGTAGGACACCATTTTGTGATATTCAAGATTTTTTTCATCAAATGACGATTTGATGCTTGAAGATTTTAATCATATATAATTGTCGTAGCTGACTTTTTTATTGGGAACATGGTGGTTGGTGCTGTTGTATTGAATACAAACAATGCTATCTCTGAGATTAATGTTCCTGAATGTCTTATTAGGCAAATGAAGAATTGGGGAACATCAGCAAGTAAACAGAAAGAGCTTAGCAAAATGTTGGATGAATGGTATATTATTACTACATTCTTTCTCTTCATTGACCTCCTTTAGTTTCATCTTTATGAAATTGTGCACGTTTCTTTTTATTTAATTATTTTACCCATTGCAGGGCTGTTTACATTAGAAGGAAGTATGGGAATAAGCCACTCTCATCTTCAACGTATCTTAGTGAAGCAGAACCTTTCCTTGAACAATATGCTAAGCGCAGCCCTGCAAACCAGGCTTTGATAGGGGCTGCTGGTGACTTGGTTCAAACAGAAAATTTCTTGGCCATACTTGAGGCAGAGAGAGATGAAGAGGGTGATCTTCAGCCAGAACGTGGGGCAGCACCTTCTAGTCCTACATCAATGTCCTTGGATGTGGTTCCAAAAACCGAGGGCCTTATTGTCTTCTTTCCCGGTAAATTCTATTTTTCTGTTAACAGATTCTAATATACATGTTTAATTAATTTTACTTGATTTTGAGTTGTTTTCAATAATTCAATCATAGAATAGCTGTGACACTGAGGATATTTATCACTGCTTAAGATTACAAAGGGTGCTGAAATTTATTGTTTCGTTGTTGCTTGGGAGTGTTATAACTAGCCAGAAGACAGAACTGATATGTTACTTCAGATGGTAGAACATTTGTTTCATTTAAATTACCCAATAGCTGAAAGATCGTTATACACCCAGAATGTTGAACATGAACTCCACATTGCACATTTACAAGTAGCGACTAGGTACAATCGGTTAATGCAGCTATCGTAAGAGTTAAGACCCAATCACTGAAAACAACCCAGGTGTCACAGGATGAAATCCCTGAAAATCAGCAATAACCCACCTAACACATGGTTAGTGGGTTTTGAACCTTGACCTTCAGCTAGGCAATTGAGGGTCCATTTGGAAGGGCTCTAGCTTCTGCTCCTCCCAAATTTTGCTCCGACTCCTCCTGACTCTGATTTTCTAAGGAATCAGGAGTAGTTTTTGAAAGGGTTTGGCTAGTTAGTTGGCTCTAGATTCGGGAGAGGGTACCTCGGCAGCGCGGGAGGTGGGGAGGCGACGCGAGAGGCGGCGAGGCGGCGATCGGTGTGGGAGGCGGAGGCGGCATCGGTGTGGGAGGCGATCCGATGGGAGGCGGCAGTTGCTGGGGCGTGGGGAGGCGGTGGTCGGCGCGGGAGGCAAGGAGGCAACGGTCGACATGGGGAGGCGGCGCGGGGAGGCAGGGTGGGAGATGGCACTCGGCACGTGAGGTGGGGAGGCGCGACGCGGGGAGGGGACTGATTCTGGTGGGGAGCAGGCTCGAGGCCGCTCCTCGCCTTGTGTGCGTTTTGGAGAATCACTCCGACGGATCCCGATTTTCGAGCGAGGGAGCCGAGGGCGTTCGGTAGAGCTCCGGCTCCTCTGGACGAAAATCCGGGAGCCGGAGCTCTACCGAACGGTTCCTGAGTCACCACATCGGTTGGACTACCAAATGGTTGGATTGAGACCAATATTTTAAGGTTACTATGGATTAAGCTTAACTAATTCGAAGTCTTAAACTAATTGGATCAGAATTTTTTAATCCATCTGAACATTCGTAAGATGTATGAGCCTATTTGTGTGGCTTGAGGTGATCTCAATTCTCAAATGTTAGTTTATCGAGCTTATAGCTAATAGCTGGTAGTCAATATAAATTAGTTTAGTAAGCCATGTGATGCATCCCTCCTGGGTGCGCAACGTGCCTTTCGCGGCCCAGCCGTATGGCACACGTGTCTCGCTCGGTGAGCGAACTGCCCAACTGGCCTAGGGGCGTGGGCCTTGGTCCAACGAAGGAATACACACCTTGGCTGCCATAGCCAGGCCATAAGAGTCCCATATGGCCCCCAAAAGGCTAGTCTGATGGGAGGAGGGTTGCTCTCCCTTTTAAGGTGGTATTCTCTCCCCTCCACAAGCAAGGTGGTACTATCATTCCCACCCTCTTGTTTGGGACCTAGCTCGATACCAACCGATGCATCCTCCTGGGCGCATAACGTGCCTTCGCGCCCACCAGATGGCGACGTGCCTCGCCCGTGAAGTGATCGCCTAATCGTTTAGGGCGTGGGCCTTGGCCCAACGGCGAATACACACCTTGGCTGCCATAGCTGTGCCATAAGAGTCCCATGTGGCCCCCAAAAGACTAGTCTGATGGGGGGAGGGTTGCTCTCCCTTTTAAGGTGGTATTCTCTTCCCTCCACAAGCAAGGTGGTACTATCATCATGGAAATTGTTTGGGTACGGGTAGGTTCTCACTTGATGGGAGCTATAGCAATTTTAGGATAAGCCTAAAAATAACTGGGCTTGTCTTAAGCTATAAGCCTGGCGAGCCTAAGCTTATGCTAGATCAAACAAGTGGTGGTGGAGCAAGGTTTGGAACCCTGTGGGGCCAAATACATGCTTATCTATCCATGTGGGGACAATTCTTACAAATTTTGCATTGCTTTTTGGTTTTTTGCATGAATTTTCACTTGTATTGGATGGTTCTGCAAAAAAGCTATGGGGTCATTTGACCCCACAGCTTTAACGTGGCTCCGCCACCTGCAAACAAGCCCTAAGATTGGTGTCGGGATATCGTAACAGTCTAGCTAGACAAATATTTTGGCCTACTGTAACGGTGCCTAGTGCCTACCTTTTTATTTGATTCTCCTTTATGAAAAATAGTTCCATTTGTATTATTTTCTTATTTGAACATAATGTAACACCCCAGCACTCCAAATGCCCAAGATATTACCACATTCTACCTTTTTCATCACTTTAACCATGATTTTAACAATAATTTCAGCAAGCTACCTTAAACAATTATTACCAATATTTAAACAAGATAAACATGAATAGCATAACGCTATGAACGGTAATAATTAAACAATAATAAACTTGGATCCATGCACCCAAGCATTCCCGAGACCATGCTCTCGGGAACACCCAAGTCCTCGTGCTTGGGAACCTAAGTCCTCACGCTAGAGAACGCTCGGGTCCACGCGCCGGAGAACGCCAGAATCACATGCATCTGGGAACAATTTTTACCTTTTGACGATGACGAAAAACAATAACTTTCCAAACATAGTATAAATTCCATGGTTATTAAGTCATCATCTTCTTGAGACACATCTCGTGCCCTTTTGCTTGCTTTTATTGTTCCACCTCACTTCTAGGTTGTTGTTTCCACTGCCACTTACTTGATTAATATTCAGCCTTCTGCTGCTCTTTAGGGTGGCATTCTAGTGGAATGTCTTTATGGCTTGACTCCTGATTATTCTAGTCTTTGCCTCTTTGGAAATGTGTGTTATGTCCTTGCACCTTGTGACGCACCAAGCTGACTGCTCAGGTTTCTGAGTGTGTTTTCCTGGGATATGGTGCTAAGCATAAGGGATATCGTTGTTGGGATCCTATTGGCCGACAATGTGGATCTCTCGGGATGCTACTTTGATGAGTCTCGTCCGATATCGTTGTTGGGATCCTATTGGCCAACGAATGCGGATCTCTTGGGATGCTACTTTTGATGAGTCTCGTCCCTTCTACCCTCGTCGAGCCGCTTTCTTTCCTGATGTTTCATGATACTTTAGTTGTCACTTTCCACAGCTGGCATTGCCTTCATCGCCCCCCCCCCCCTCTGGGGTCTTCACCATCGGTGCCTCCTGCAGTGGTTTTGCTGACATTGTTCCTTATCCTCTATACTACGCTCGCTCGTCCGTGAGTTGAGGATTTCTCTGATGTACCATCTTCTCCTGATGTATCTTCTGTTGCTGAGCCACCTTCTTCAATGTCGCCTCCTTGTTATGCACTTCGCGATCATCAGTCCATTTGGCCTCTTGAGCACCTTAACTTTGTTGGGGCAGCTCTTGCCATGCTAACTTCTTACTATGATGCTGTTATTCATCAGGAGTGGTTACTTGAGGATTTTGGTGTTTTTGTTTCTACACCGACTCCTCTTTTATCGACAGTACAGAGGCTATTAGTATTGCTTGAGACCCAGTGAAGCATTACCTCACCAAGCATATCAGTGTTGATGCTTTTTACATGCGATCACAGGTGTGTAGGATTAGGTCGTGGCTCTTTAGTACGTGTCTTCAGAGCTTCAGTTGGCAAACCTTCACAAAGACATAGACTAGAGCTTAGCATTTATTTCTCCAAACTCAGTGTTGTTGATCCACCTCACCATGAGTTTGTTTTTTGTGGTGGTTGGGGGGGGTTGTTCCTTTTGTACCCTTATGTACAAGTATGTATTCTTGCTTATTGGCCTCATGATCAATACAAATGCTATTCATAACACTCCACTCTTAAACCATTTATGATCAACAACTAGCAAAGGCTAGGATCTTGGGTCATTACTAACCCATAGTTAGCTTATCTTGGTTTTGACCCCGCATTCTTCCACTCAAAGCAACAAGTTAAAGAGTCAAATCCCTTATTGCATTCAACGGAACACCATAGAATATTCATTTTCTTTTTCCATACTAGAAAGCAAATGAAACCTCAATTCGCTTCAAATAAACCACTTTCATCACCTTAAAACTAAGCTACTAGAATTCACATTGGGGAGAAACTCAATTTAAAAGAGAAACACCACATAAATCATCTGTAGATTAACCGGTCATGGAATCAAACCACTTTACCATAACGACAAACTTTTCTTTCTCAAAAGAGGGAAGCTCATTTCCCAGCAGTAAACCACTTCACTAGGAAATATCACTTAAGAAGCAATCATAATAATCACCTTTAAGAAACATTCACAAATACCACACATTTTAATGAAATGCAACTCGTCGAAATAGAGATTAAGTGTTTCTAAATCGCGTGCTTCCAAAATATTGCATTAGGTTTTGGTTGTTTCTTTTAATTGACAATACCAAAGATGACTTATTTCATAACGCTAAAGAGGGAAATCCAATCATACGCCCTTAAGGATAAATTCTACAACCATAACTTAGCTAAATTTCTTAGCAAAGACAAACAACTACATCGTTCAACAAAATAAAGCATTCAAAAGCCATCAACAGATTACTTCATAGTTATTCATTCTTTTACCCTCATTTTTGAAACCTCAATGTTAACTCCATAATTTGGCAACATTCACACTAATCTGGGGAAGCACTAGTGCATATGACACAGAATGCCTTAGCAAAACTCATTCATCAAAAAACCATACGATCAAACAAATCCATATGCATTTAAATGTAAAAAGAACATTTATCTCAAATCCCACCATCTCTAATGTTCAAAGACGCTTACCATTATGGTTTCAGTACTTACATAATTTGTGTGTTGAAGAACCCCATCAAGATTTAACATAAATTACGTAACCAATTTTTCCTTCAATTACTTTCTCCAATAATTATAAAGAAAATTTGCAATGCTATCATCAAACATCAAACTAAGTCTACCTCATGATGACAAATGAAGAGATATCTTATTATAATTTTAATCATATTAGCTTCCCTGCTAATGATACCTCAACTACCTAGCATCCATATCTCTTGCTTTCATCTCACGATCTTGTCCATTTCAACAGCAAAAACTCTATAATAATACCACAGTACATTGCTCACATATCTCCACTTTCATATGAAAATCTTTGTCCATCCCAGCTGTCAACACCAACACTCCTTAGTCCTTAAGTGGAACTTTGGTAAATCACAAGAACATCAGGGGCAATGGCTCGATGATATTTAGTCTTTGATCCATATTTTTTGTGGGCCTAAAAAGTGGCTCATCAATTTGTATAATAGATACATTAAAAACAAAAGGTCATATTTAGTTCTTGTCGAATTAGGCCCTGTTTGTTTGGGCGTTATCTCCAGCTTAAAAGCCAAAGCCTAAACAAAGGAGTAGTTTTTCAACAGGATTTTTTCAAAAGCCATAAGTTTCCATATAACTAAAAGCCAAAAGCCACAGAGGTTTTTTTTTTGCTTATTGAAGATTGGTTTTAGACTAATGCTACTAAGTTAAGGTAAAAATTACCCACCTCTACCACGTATAAAAGCAGATTGCTTTTAAGCTACTTAAGCCAAAAAGCTAGCTTTAAGTTATAAGCCTAAACAAACAGGGCCTTAGGAATTTGGATTGGAATGATTGGGAGGTATCGAGGGGATGACAAGTACCATTGGAGGATGTAAGTTGAGTGGGAATTGGACCCATTACTATTATAATAATGGAGAGCAGGCATGTGGATATGAGGTGGAAAGGTAGGAAGACATAGAAAACAGGAGTGCCTGTCATAAATTATCGCCTTATACAAAGGGCAGTTAAGTGATATACTTATTTCGTTTTTAATCCAAATTAGTGCCTTTATTGTAGTAAACGAGGCATGCGGTTATACTTTGCATGCCAATCCCATTCTCACCTTCTAACTCACACTTTTCTAGGGCTAGACTCATTCAATAGTAAATTTCCTATATATCTCCTTCATATTTGAAGTAGTATTTAATAAAATTTTCCCCTGTCGAATTCTGTCATTTTTTATTTTTATTTTGCATTCCTAATTCTCATTATTGTTCGTTTGCTCCCCTGCTATGTTTATTCTTCTTTCAGGTATACCTGGTTGTGCAAAGTCAGCTCTGTGTAAGGAAATACTAAACACACCAGATGGCCTTGGTGATAATCGCCCTCTTCATAGCTTGATGGGAGATCTTATTAAAGGTATTGAACATTTGACATGTTTAATATTATTTTATTGCTGTGTTCATTGGACTAAAGCATGGCTCAATGGGTAGGCATGCCCATCTCGTCGTTTGATCTCCTGCTGCAAACAGAATTACACAATTAGTGCAATTTACATTTGCGTATGAAAACAAATACAAATGTTCTTATTCTAGCAGCATGTAGTCATTCATCCCACTTTTATGCCTTTTAAAGGATCATCCTATTGTTCACAACTGTACTTGATTAATTGATGCGTGCCTTGCTCCCACCAAGATACTATTGTATTGACCATCCTGCTTGTTCTACTTTAGCACCCTTGCTTTCACCAAGATATTCTATCTTCAAGAACAATAACAATACATTGTGCTTGTGACATGTCGTGTTCCATTGGTAGCATAGTTTTCACATTTGGTACTGTAATTTAAATTATCACTTAATCACTATATAAAGTCCCATTTTGTTGAAAAATTCGGTCCTTGAATTTTCCCGTGAAAAAAGAGAATTTTGGTGCAAGGTTCTATTTTGGAATTCAACTTTTGAGTGGCCAAAAAAGACCCTCAACCTTTTGTTCTGGTTCAGAAAGAGGATTGAAAAATTGCCAAGTATGATTTAACTGAGGAAAACGATAGGAGCTTTGACTCACATGTCAGTGACAGAGGACTTTTGGGCTATGATCAAGGTTAAGGGGGTTCTTTTGGCCATAAACTGAAATTGAGATCCCTGTTATGGAAAGCGAAAATTGGACTATTTTCTATTCTGAAAGGAAAGCCACCCAATCGAAACAAAGTACTGGATACCCTGCTATATAGGCAGTTTCTAAAAAGTATGCACAAGAGGAACAAACTGAAGGTATATTACTATTAGGTGTTGTATATAGAAGTACAAGATTTTTTGGCAGATTGCTACATAAATTATACTTCTATACAACGATACCTATCCTTTAAATTTTATTCCTATTTTGGGGTGCCATATTTCAGTCAAACTATATATCATAATGATTTATGCTTTGTGAGAGTAATTTCACCATATTGAAAACTGTCCTTACAGGAAGATACTGGCAGAAGGTTGCCGATGAGCGTAAAAAGAAACCGTTTAGAATAACCCTCGCTGACAAAAATGCACCAAATGAGGAAGTGTGGAGGCAGGCAAGATTACTATCAAATGAGATGGATCATAGCAAACTATTTTTTTCATGCTCTCTGTTTCCCCTTGAAGATTAGTTTTAACTTTTAACAGTTTAGAAAGAACTGACAGTTCGTTTATTCCAGATTGAGGATATGTGTCAGACCACAAAAGCGGCTGCTGTTCCTGTTATTCCTGACTCTGAAGGTAACCTATGCTTCATTATTTGTCGCTCCCTTGACTTTGGTTGATTTTCCACTTCACATAGAACTCAAGAGGAACATCAAATCGCTATTCTTTGGAAATTTGTGCTGTTGTTTCAATTTATGATCAAAATGCGACATAGTGCTCTTACATAGTAATCTGAATCTCTCAATTTAGAGATCCTGTGGGCTTCAAAACCGCATGAACGTGCTATTTTGACAGAGTAGCTGTACAAGACCTATTTCTGACTTACTACAGTAGGAGCTTAGGTTTCATATATCCTGCTTGGAGATTTTGCAGATTCTAGAATGACATTCCCATCTTTTACTGCCTATATCTCTATATTTAAGTGGCAATGCCCCATTTTTTTTGTTCATTAAGTTGCATATAATTTTTTCTTCTGACTCCTTGAATTTGCAGGCACCGGTTCAAATCCATTTTCTCTTGAAGCTCTTGCTGTTTTTATGTTTCGTGTACTCCAACGGGTCAATCATCCGGTATGTAGGAAAAATTTGCTCTTGCACAAGTATGTACGTAGTCACTATTATATAATGTAAATTGGCTTATGTAGGCAAAATTTACTCTTGCACAAGTATGTACATAGTCTTAGGCAAAATCTACTCTTGCACAAGTATGTACATAGTCACTGTTATATAATGTAAATTGGCTAACATCTTGTAGCTATATTCTTCTAAAGGGAAATCTGGACAAGGCATCACCAAATGCTGGTTATGTTTTGCTAATGTTTTACAACCTCTATGATGGCAAGGTACGTACATTTCATGAAAAACTGTTTCAGCTCCCGCTGGAATATTCCAAATTACCAATGTTCATTCTAGAAGCATGCAATTTCAGAGTCGAAGAGAATTCGAAAACGAACTCTATGAGCGTTTCGGCTCCTTGGTTAAGATGCCTCTCCTGAAGCCAGATAGGTAGAAATGTTTTCTTATGTTCTTGTGCTGTTTCTACTGTTGTTTTTCTAAATTTGAGCTATACATTGAAAAAATTCACTGGAGGAAATATTTAGGAAGATAATTTTTCAGTAAACTTGTGTGCCAAGAAAATTTACAGCCTTCCCTATTATGCACAAGAAAAAAAAGTTTTCATGGGGTTGTTTTGTGTGTGTGTGCACGCACACTTTACAGTCGTACTTGCCATATGTTGGTTTGTTCTATCCACTGAGCTGGTACATGGTTTTTGCTAATTTCAGAGCTCCATTTCCTGATGCTGTGAAAGGTATCTTAGATGAGGGTATTAGCTTGTTCAGACTGCATCAAAACAGGCATGGAAGGTATGAAACTGTTAACCAAATTTGGTGTTTTACCCCTGCCCTTTTCCCAGTACATTGTGGACAACAAATCTTATAATGAATTGTGAAGAAATCCTATGTGTAGGAAAAGCTCTCTTGTATCATAACACTTCTTGAATACATAGTTGTTGCGACTTGCAAGTCATGACATGTTTTATGTAACCACTTTTACCAGCAAGAGTTATGACATGTTTTATGTAACCACTTTTTCCAGCAAGAGTTAATCTCATATGTAGTGTTTCTTCAGCTGATAATGTTGACAAAACTAGTGCTGCATTTTTTAATTCATGATTCTTTGTGTACTGGCTGATTTTCACAAAACAATGTCAAATCAGAGCGGAGCCATCAAAAGGTTCATATGCTAAAGAATGGGAACAGTGGGAGAAAAGGTTGCACCAGGTGTTATTTGGGAATGCTGATTATCTTAATTCAATTCAGGTAACCATATTTCATTTATTAATCATTCAACATCTGTATTCTGTTTAGGAATCATGACAGTGAATGGTTGTAAACCAGTGGTGGATCAAGGAACTTTTAACCTGTGGGTCAATAACAACTACAAAATAATGAATACCAATAAGGATAGTGTGTCCACAAAAAGCTGTGGGGCCTTGCACCTCCCTCTGTAACTGTTATAAACAATAAAAAGAATACTTTCTAAGCTTAGCCTAAAAGAAATTACAGGCAGATCAATCCTCAAAGACTCACTTTACTCTGTTGCCAATGTATGGGAACTGGACGGCCATATAAATTCTAATATTTACTTTATCTCTTATTTAGCAATAGCAATAGAGAGAGACTATAATTTCCAAGTGATGTACTCTAATTAGGTAATTATATGGTCTGGGTATACACTAATCCTGCCTACTGAAACCATAAAAAACTGCTTGCTAGAATGGTACAAATTCACTGCACAGAAAGATGATGCATTACTTGTGTTAAAATGTTTACTTTTGTAGGTTCCATTTGACTTTGCTGTGAAAGAAGTACTGGAACAGTTAAAGGCTGTTGCAAAAGGTGATATCAAAACACCCAATACTGTGAAGCGGAAGTTTGGCAATATCATTTTTGCTGCTGTTACACTACCCCCAGCAGATATATTGGGCCTTCTCCAAAAGGTAACAATTATATGCTCAGCTCAGTCTTCAAGATAGTTTGAATTGCATTGAGTCGTCCCTGAATACATGCTTGCTGCTGGGGTATTCCAGACTTCCAGTTGTATACTTGTAGCCATGGACTTCTGCTTCTAGGTTTTGTCATTATGCAGCAGTCATGGATGATACCCCATTTTGACCACTTCTTGCACATTGCGTAACTGTAATAGTTGGCAGAGAAGGACACTGATGTCAACAATTTTCTCAACGGCATAAAATTGGAGGATAACCTGAACAAGGCTCATGTCACCCTCGCCCACAAGAGAGGCCATGGTGTAGCTGCAGTTGCAAGTTATGGCGTCTACCAGAACCAGGAAGTCCCTGTATCGTTTAACGCCTTCCTCTATGCTGATAAGATGGCTGCGCTGGAGGCTCAGCTTGGAACAGTAAATGGCGAGAAGATCATTTCCAGAAACGATTGGCCACATGCTACTCTGTGGACAGCTCCAGGCGTTGCACCAAAGGAAGCAAACACACTGCCGCAGTTGGCTTCAGAAGGAAAAGCGAAACGGGTCCCCATTGACCCTCCTGTCACCATATCAGGAGTGCTGGACTTCTACTGATCCCCCATCTAATTTTACATTAGTCTGCTTCAGAGGTGAACATAGAATCGAGAATCATTGGGTACCAGTGGCCACTCAGACTCTGAGTATCGATAGTTTTGTAAATTTGTTAGTTTCGTGCCACATAAAATTTTGAGCGACTATAAGATAGACCGAGATTGTAGTACTTTTATTTTTTACTGGAATCAGTGTTCTAAATAAAGACCTTTATGGTGGTGTTAACGGTTGTTAAAATGGTAAAGATTCTCTGCCTATTATGTTTATAAATATTTCAAGGTTTATCCATTTTATCGGGCCGTTTAGTTTAAAACAGCCGTAAATGTTTAACGAGTATGTTTTATCATGCCATTTATTTAGATAGATTGCCATATGACATGGGATATTACGACATACATGACATACATAAGATGAATGTTAGTTTTGCTTTTTATTGTCACTTGGGCTGTTTATTTATTCAATTATGATTCACATCATGCTTTCTTTTTTTCTAGATATCACCGTTGTGGATAATTGTTGATAGCTTGGTAGTGTCATGAAAGAAGATGAATTCGATAGTTATTTTGTTACTGTAAACACATGTATATTTTTTTGAATTTTAAATAGTAAAACTGTTTATAAAACTGTTTACTGTGTCGTTTACCGTATATATACTAAAATATGAGGTGATTGTTTGTTCACCTTTATCGTTATTTAGAACATTGAGATATATGCCACTGAGTACAAATTAGAAGAGGCAGTGACTACTGAAAATATTTGAATCGAAGCCTTTCATCAGTAGCTGTCTGTCAACGAAAGCTTGATCGAAGTGGTCAAATCCGTCGAAGTTGAGTTTTCTTAAACAAATAGGTAATGCCGTCTTCTTTCAGCAGTCCGTTTGGAAGGCAGCAGCAGATGAGAATTTGGGTTAAGGAAGAGGAAATTTGGTTAAGGATGAAAGTCATTTTCTAATTTAATGACTTAGGCTTTGAGCTCTTTATTTTCCTCTAGAAGATTAGTTTCTAAGCACATAGAGGAACTTGAAACAATTTCATTAGAACAACGAGGAATATCAATTAAGTCCTCACAAGAAGTGGACATTTCTAACTTAAATTTGGTTAAGGAAGAGAATTTTTGTCTAAAAATCTCTGAATCATCTCAATATGATGATTTTCATCCAAATGTGGTCATTAAGCTTGGATTTGTCATTAATCACCAAAAAGGAGGAGATTGAAAGTTCAAACTCCATTAAGTTGGTTTTGGTGTTAATGACAAATCTAATATTGAGATTAATTCTTTTCATAATCATAATTTTGATTAGTCTTAATTGTTAATTAATGACAATCCTTATATGAGACTAACTCTTTTATTGAGTATATCTTTGATTAATCTCATCTCATTGAAAAATAGAAAACTTAAGGTATGCACTCGTATTTATTTTGTGATATCTTAATATATATTTTGGATTCAAGTTAAAGGATGAACTCTACCATTATTGAGACATCAAGATGTGCATAATGTTTTCAATTCCATATATACATGAATGCACACATTTAGAGGGAGTTCATACTTTACCTTGATGTTTCAATAGTATTGATTTAATTCATCTTTCTATATCAAGGATCATTACATTGAAACAATTTTTTTGAGTATATTTAACTTGTGTAGTTGTAGTATACTCATGTTAATATAGGTAAATGCTATCTAAGATTGAGTATGTGCATATTGATTCCAAGTTCAATTATTTATATGCACATATTTAATAGAGTTTATTCTATTGTTGATGGTATTAAGAGTATTGATCACTTTCTACCACTCCATATAAATTGAATCATTACTTTTAGATTCCATCGAATTAAGCATATGAAACTTGTGTAGTTAATATATACTCATGACAATTTAAATTCAATTAAATTGTGTTCGGTTGCTACTAAATCAACAAAGAACTAATCATGAGTTGATGGTCCACTTTATTGATCCTAGGGCAATCAAAAGTTCTTGAGTATAATGAAGCATTAGTTGCATCAAAATATTCAAGACATCTTTTAATCATTCAAATTGATTTGAGTTGTGCTCAAACAATCTTGGAGGCATTCATTATGTGTTAATGGAGTGCGGTGATGATTAAGACAACCATATTTGTTGGACTAACATTTTCTATGAGTTGTGAAGTAGGTTGAGTCCAAGAAAATGAAGAATCGGGAAGAAGAAGAAGTCATCATGTGTTGGTGAGCTTCAAGAATAAATCCCAAAGTGAAGTGAAGCTAGAGAAGGCTCATCATGTGTTGATGAACAAGAAGAAAGAACCCGACTTAGAGAGAAAATGATCGATCATTGTGAAAGCTCCAAGTAGATGTGCTAGAGGCAAAGGTATAACTAGCTGGGGTAAGGACGTTTTCCTAGTCTTTTACCGATCTCGGTGTTTGGATGGAAGATCGGATTGCTAGTTAGGTTGCCGTACTATTAAGAGGGGTTGAGTCTTTTAGCTTGAGCTTCATCATGTGTTGATGAACTCAATCCGGTTCACTCTAGCTCACTCTCTTTGTTTGGTTTTTGCATGAGCTAAGTATTTGCATGTGTTGCAAATAAAGGTGCTCATGTTTGCATCTTATTTGAATATTAATCGATTTGGTTTTACATGGAGCTATGGATTTGCATGTGTTGCAAAAATGAGATAGCTCATGTAATTTGGTTTGTGTGATTTTGCATAGGGCTAAGTTTTGCATGTGGTGCAAAAGGTGAGAGCTCATGCATCGTATTTTAGCTTGTGACTTGATCATGTGTTGATCATCACAAAGGCTAAGATAGGTTTGTGCTTTGTGTTTGCAAAATGTTGATTTGTTATTTACAAATATGGTTTGCAAATAAGTTAGAGGTTATAGGTTTCAATTCTAAAGCATGTGTTGGCATTTACAAATATGTTTTGCAAAGTGTCGGGATCATGTGTTGATCCTTACATGGCTAGAGAATTGATCTTATAGCTTTTCGGATTATTTGCAAATGTGTTTTGCAAAATGTTAGTGTTCATTTGATCTTAGAGCATGTGATTAGAATTTGCAAATAAGTTTTGCAATAATTATTTTGATCATGAGTTGATCATCACATGGCTCAATATTTGATCTTATTGACTCTTTCTAGCTTGTAGTCATGCCCTTCATCAAGTCTTTGTGAGGGATTTCGAAAAATCAGATTTTAGACTTGAATGACTACATTAGAGTTTGGTTTTGGTAATATTTAAAAATATCTATGGTTTCTTAAATCTTACAAATAGGTAGAGATTGTAGCTCTCGTGATAAGCTTCGCATAGAATCAACGATTACCTTAATCGGAGTTCGGAGTAAAAAGTTATGGCTGTTTTAGTGCTGTGGCAGCGGTATAACCGCCCTAAGGAGCGGTAGTACGCCCCTAATGCGGTAGTACCGCACCCCAGGCGATATGAAAATTCCAGAGAAGGGTTTCCTTTGTCTTTTTTATGGCCGGTACTACCGGAGTGTGAGCGGTAGTATCGCCCTAAGGAGCAGTAATGTCGCATTTTCTAAGTAACGGCTAGTTTTTTAGTCGTTGGGCTCTAAGGAGCGGTAGTACCGGCCCTAGGGCGGTACTACCGGCTCTCCTGGGCACTTTTGCCCATTTTGCCCCTCAACGGCTAGTTTTTCTTGTGGAGGCTATATAAGGAGCCTTGAGGGGTGGCATTTATATGTTGTTGGGGTCTTGGAGAATCCATTGCTCTTTGTGGTTGAGTTTTGCATTTGTTTCACTCTCCAATTTGATTCTTGAGCTAAAAGTGAGCTCTAATTGCATGTGTTGCAATTAGAAGTGAATTGAGAGCCTCTTGTGCATGTGTTGCACTTGAGGGGATCCGTGTGCATGTGTTGCACTCGGTGATCACCGGAGTGCATGTGTTGCACTAGGTGAAGTTCAAGCGGGAAGGCTTGGCTTGTTACTCTTGGTGTTTGTCGACACCTAGACGGCGTGGAGGCGTCATGCGTGGTGAGCTTCTCGACGGAGGTTGTGAGAAGCCCCGACAAGTTGTGAAGGTTAGTGCTCGCCTACCCGGAGCGGGAAAGAGCAACCACTAGTGCAATCGAGGCGGGTGCTCAATTCGTGGAGCCGGTCCAAAGTGGTTTGGGGTAGCCTCAACGTGGATTAGGGAGATCAACAAATCTCCGAACACCACGGTAAAAAGTATCGTGTCTCTTGTCTCATTTATACTCAAGCATTTACTTTATTGCTATATTATTGATTGCTTAATTATGTAAGAATTGCTTAGTTTTGCTTACTTGTTCAACCTAGCAATTCTAGTGTAGAGACCTAATTTAGTTAGTGCACTAGTGAGCCTAGTTGATTTAGGCCTTAATTGTCAAAACCCAATTTATCGCTTTCGTATTATTAATTGTCTAGGTTTGGATATAGGGGTTGATTATAGCGTGTTATTTTAGAGAGCGATTATTTTTGTAAACGCCTATTCACCCCCCTCTAGGCGCATCCTCGATCTTATAGTGTACCAACCTTTCACCAGCACACATGGTCTGACACTAAGGTGGCTTCGACAGTTCGTAGTATGTAACTAACCTTTGAAGCTTAATTGTACATATACTGGTTAAACTAACAAGTAAACTTAAATTTATAGGCGGAGCACATCGTCGAGCCTGCGGACGAGGTGAGGATGAGCCGCCACCTAGAGGCATACCTGTTGTGGTTGTTTGGCTGGTGCATGTTCATGAGCTCCCATAGGGATAGCGTGGATAGGCACCTTGTCCAGTTCGCGAGGGCAATTGCGGATGCACCCCTTGACGTCGTGTCGTAGTATTTCGATGACCTCAAGGCGCACATATAAGGGTGGTGTCAAAAGTATTTACGGGTGTACAAACTAGCCGACCACCCTTTTGCTATAGGTTTCTCTACAAGATCTTATAGGGTATTGATACTGCCTGATTAGTATGCAGAGCATATTAAGGTTAGTTATTTCATATTCGTTCTCCGTACTAATCTTTTTAGCATCATCCATAAGTTCACTACTTCGTATGCCCGTCTTATGTGTTAGTCATTTCCGGAGGATGTAGAGTTGCTGAACAAAAATATTCTAGAATTCGTAGCAATGTATATGCTCTTTGGCTAGAGTGTGATGCTTGGTTCGAGACGCAGAAGAGGATCTAACTAGAGGGGTAGAGGTCCACCCATCACTGTTGCAGCAGAAAATTCAAGAGGACGTTCAACCACCATGGAAAGAGGACTTGCTCCTAACTATGGCGATAACGATGATGATGATAATTTCATGTCATCTAGACCTCGATGTTCAAGCACTATCAGAACTGGCCGTTCAAGCACTACTACAACAAACAACAATGCAAGAGAACATCCAATAACAATGCAAGAGAACATCCAACAACAATGCAAGATCATCCAACGAAGGAGGGTACCTCCTAACTGTATAAATGACGATGATGATGATTTCATGCCACTTAGGCCACGAACCTTGCGTCTTCAGAGTCCTCCGAATCCTGATGATGATATTACATTAAGCCCTATTAGGTATCCAAACGTAGTACCTGTTATGAACCAATAGATAACTATCATCCATTTGGCCATGCCCTATTCTGACAACAATGGTCATAGAATGTATGGCTTTGTGACTTAATCCTTCACTAGAGGCATGTACCTATGTTGTATCTTAGTTTTATGAATTTTTTCTGTATCTTTGGTGTTATTCACATACCATGCTACTATAGTTGTTGTATTTACTGCACTTTGTAATATAAATGTTTTATTCAATGTTTTACTATGATTTATCGTCAAATTTGTCGTACACCGAAAGAGAATGAGGAACAATGAAATTTGAATTTTTTGTCAACCAAAAGAAACTAAATAATAATTTTGTAAAATACTACATGAATTATCACTGACAAATATGAATTTTTCTTAATTTATTGAACCTTGGTTTGAACTCTAAAAATTCTAGTAACTCGTCAAAATAACACTGACTTTCAATAATTAATGCTCACAAGTTACAACGAAATTTTGAATGAAATCAATGGAAAAATGTTCCTTATAAATTTAATTTCCTCCAGAAAAATTTAATATTTTTTATAATTTATTTGATTTGGGGATCTATCACCAAATGTTTCGACGATAGATTGGCAATATATTTCTATCGCCAAATGGTTCAACAATAGAGTTCTATATCCCTTTTATTTGACGACAGAGAGGTCACATCAGTGCTGATTCAGTTTGTTCTGTGCTTTGCGATCTTGTCGCCCAACCATATGGCGACAAAGGTATATTTTTATAAATTTTTATTCGAGATATATTTTTGTAATTTGAATAAAATATGTATTATTAAAAAAATTCCAACAGCTGCATACTGCATTGTAGCAACCTGGACCACAAACTGCGCACATAATATTATATGATTGTATCTGTTTTTTTCGTACTTACGTAATTGTATTTTGTAGATCACATGCCAAAAATGCCATTTGCCACTTAACCACCCTCCTTGGGTCATGCTGATCCTAGATCCAAGCTGACGGTCACATGGGTCAACATCTGCAAACTGCATCGTAGCAACCTGGACCGTGAACTGCGCACATAACATTATATGATTGTATCTGTTTTTTCGTACTTACGTAATAACGTTACGTAAACTTGTAAAGAACGCCGCATGCTGCTTCGTCCGAGCCGATCAAAAAAAATTTCGCGATTAGATCCTTTTGTAAATTAAATGCCGGTTTTTGATTTTTCGTGCCACCACCTCCTCCCGTTAAATGCAAATCAAGAATAAACCCTTTTCTAATTTTTAAGGATTGTGTTCCAAACTTCAGTCCTTACTGCCTTTCTCCGTTTTCTCGAAAAAATGTTTTTGTCACTAGAAATATGTGTGCAGCTCTATCTCTAGACTTTTTCCCACCTCGATGTCCCATCTCGATCTCTAATATTTTTCAAAGCATGTATTATTACTCATGACAGCGTCGGTCTCGATATTTTTTAAACATGTATTATTACTCCGTGAACGCGTAGAGTGTTAAGCTCGACAAAAAAGGTTGTCATCTCTAATAATTTTTCGCCTTTTCCTCTAGACTTTTTCCCCACCTCGGTTTTCTAGCTCGGTCTCCAATATTTTCTAAATAATTAAATCGAAAAGAGATATTTCTACAGCTCTATCTCTCTACTTTTGTCCCCGTTTCGCTCAATATTTCGACGATTTAAAAAATAAAACGCCGTCGAAAAAAGAAATCCTTACGAAAAAACGACAAGCGCGTGTGTTCTGTACGTAAGTCTCGATATTTTTAAAACGTGCCTTTTCTCTGTTTTCCGAAAAAAAGTTTTCATCGCCATAAATATTTGTGCAAATCTATCTCTAGACTTTTTCCATTCGATTTCCCATCTCGATCTCGATATTTTTAAAACATGTATTATTACTCCGCGAACGCATCGATCTCTAATATTTTTTAAAACATGTATTATTACTCCTTGAACACGAGAATGTTAAGCTCGACAAAAGAAGGTTGTCATCTCTAATAATTTTCACCCTTTTCCTCTAGACTTTTTCCCTTGCGGTTTTCGATTCGGCCTCCAATATTTTCCAAATAATTCATCGAAAGAAATATTTCTACAACTCTATCTCTATTTTTCCCCACTTCGACGATTTAAAAATAAAACGCGCCGAGAAAAAAAATTCTACGGAAAAAGCGACACATACGGCGTTTCGTCATGAGTTTTAATATTTTTAAAACATGTATTATTACTCGTGAACGCGTAGAGTATTAAACTCGACAAAATGAAGGTTGACATCTCTAATAGTTTTCACCCTTTTCCTCTAGACTTTTTCCCGCATGGTTTTCAAATTCGGTCTCCAATATTTTCTAAATAATTCAATCGAAAGAGATATTTCTACAACTCTATCTCTCTATTTTTCCCCGTTTCGCTCATTATTTCGACGATTTACAAAATTAAACGCCGCCGAAAAAAACATTTTTTACTCGAAAGAACGACACGGACGACGTATTATGCCGCGAAAAATTTCCTAGTTGCATTTGACAAGTAACATCCGAGGCATATATCTTCACCGCGAAGAAACTAGGACTTCTCCATGCCAGTACAACCACCACGTTGTTGTTTTTTTTCCCTTTCTCTTTCTTTACCATGAGACTGAATTCATTGAGATTCCACCAAGTTTCAGAGCACATGTCAAAAGAGGAAAAGAACAGTCGTTTTGTACCACCCAACTATCCATGTTTGCACCATATTTGTAAATATTATGCATATATAGTCATCTTATCTTTTTTTTTAAAAAAAAAATCTAACCTTCTAACATATGCTTTTTTTTTAAAAAAAAATAACTCTCCCTCACTATGAAAGACGCTATAGACGATAATACATCACAGTCTATGCTACAGTTGCTGAACGTGCTATACTTGATGCCCAGTCGCTACAGTGTGTGTGCACAGTGAACTGTGCAGTGCATGCGCACAGTGCCATGCGTTGCCGTGTCCCTCCCGCGCTGAGCAACCGCAGATGTGCACAGTTTTCCATATTTGTGGCCTACACGTTTCGATGGGCATGCCGGAAGACCGCAGAAACACGTAGGATACGCGGAGCAACCGTCGCATGCAAGCTGTAAAACAATGGCTTCCCCTGGGCTGCAAAGATGTTTTTAGAAGCTTACACGTCAGCAGACTGCCAATTAGCAATGGCTCGCCCGCCGCCTTTGTCACCCGTGACGAGTTCGGTTGACCTGATGGCCCCATGGTCGGTCACATCTTCCCAGAGGCGGCTACATGGAAAGATGGAAGGAAGCAATTGCGCCGGAAACGGGTCCCTCTGCATTGGAGGTTTATACGCGGAGGATGAACAGACAGGTGCATTAGGAACAAACATCTCTCAACCGTTGGATCGGAATCCAAACGGGTCAGATTAAGTACTACAGTTCCAGTAAAAAAGGTCACCCCTGTTGTACTCTCCGAATTGAAAATTTTTGATTTAAAATTTTTCGAACTAAAACTTTCAAATTTGAATTTTTTTCGATGAAAGATTTTTCAAGTTGAAAATTTCTGCTTGAATTTTAAATTGAAACATTTTGAATCGGAAGTTTCCGTAGTTGAAAACTCCGAATTGAAACTTTATAATGCGAATTTTTTTTACTTAAAAACTTTCGAGTTGAAACTTTCTAATTTGAGAATTTTTTATTTAAAACTTTTCGAGTTGAGACTTTCTAATTTGAAATTTTCTGTTTAAAAATTTTTTGCGTTTGAAATATTTTTAGTTCGTGCCAAACTTTTGTGATTTTGAAATTCTTGTAAACTGATTCAAAAGGAGTCTCAGAACAGCTGCTTCTGTGGTCTGCCACCAGCCCAAGCTAGAGAGCAAGAAGATTTGGGGTTGTACGTGAGGACATGTGTCTGGTGGAGTCTGTCTGTCGTCACTAATCGAACATAGAGGTTCCTTTGCCCTTCTCTCTCTCTCTCTCTATAAAGGCCATTTGTCACTGAGCGAGACACACACACGTACAATAGCTGAGAGAGAGAGATGGAGGCGTCAGCATGGAGCAGCGTCAACTCGGGCATCGTGCTGAGCCTCCTCGCCGTGCTCTGGACCGTGCTGTGGAACAACCTCCAGGGCCTGCAGCTGCAGCAGTTCGTCGGCCGCCACCTCACCCGCCACGCCCGGCGCCTCGCCGCGATCGTCGACCCCTACCTCACCGTCACCATCGCCGAGTATGACGGCGGCCGGATGAAGCGTAGCGACGCCTACAAGGAGGTCCAGGCCTACCTGCAGCGCACCACCTGCGCGGCCGGCGGCGGCGTGCGCCACCTCAAGGCCGAGGCCGTCAAGGACACCGAACGCCTCGTGCTCAGCATGGGCGACAACGAGGAGGTTGCCGACGAGTTCAGGGGCGCCACGGTCTGGTGGCTCGCCTACTCCACGCCGCCGCGCGAGGACAACTCACCCTACTACTGGGGCCGAGCCGCGCGCGCCGACCGCCGCTTCTACCGTCTCTTCTTCCTCGAGCACGACCGCGACCTCGTCATCGGGGAGTACCTCCCTCACGTCCGCCGCGAGGGGCGCACGGTCATGGTCCAGAACCGCCAGCGCAAGCTCTTCACCAACCTCTCCGGCGAAGGCTGGGACGACAACGGGTAAGCGATCAACATATATATCGTATTTTGCTTCGTGGAGTTTCCTCCACAGCTTGCTGATATTCTTACGTCAGCCTCTGGTGCGACAGTGTGTGGAGCCATGTGGTATTCGAGCACCCCAAGACGTTCGCGACGCTGGCCATGGACCCGGCCAAGAAGAAGGAGGTCATGGACGACCTCGACGCGTTCCGGAACGGCAAGGACTACTACGCGCGCGTCGGCAAGGCGTGGAAGCGCGGCTACCTCCTCTACGGCCCGCCGGGCACCGGCAAGTCCACCATGATCGCTGCCATGGCCAACTACCTCGACTACGACGTCTACGACATCGAGCTCACGTCGGTGCGCACCAACACCGACCTGCGCAAGCTCTTCATCGAAACGACCAGCAAGTCGATCATCGTCATCGAGGACATCGACTGCTCGCTCGACCTCACCGGCGCGCGCAAGAAGAAGAAGGCGAAGGACGACGAGGGCGGCCAGAACAACGACGGCGAGAAGAACGACGGACCCGGTCCGCCGGACGAGGAGAAGGACAAGGGCAGCAGCAAGGTGACGCTCTCCGGCGTGCTCAACTTCATCGACGGGCTCTGGTCGGCGTGCGGCGGCGAGCGCATCATCGTCTTCACCACGAACCACGTCGAGAAGCTGGACAAGGCACTTATCCGGCGAGGCCGCATGGACAAGCACATCGAGATGTCCTATTGCGGCTTCGAGGCGTTCAAGTTCCTTGCCAAGGTCTACCTCGACTTGGAATCCCACCACCTGTTCGACACCGTGAAATCGCTGCTGCAGGAGGTGAACATGACGCCGGCCGACGTCGCGGAGAACCTGACGCCCAAGAGCGCAGGCGACAACGCGGACTCGTGCCTTGCCGGGTTGGTGGAGGAGCTGGAGAAGGCCAAGGAGAAGGCGCTGGCGAAAGAGGGAGTAAAGGGGAAGGAGGCAGCGGACGAGGTCAACGACGGCGACGAGTAGGCTAATGTTGACTGGTTTCATGGTTACTTGACTTGCTACCTCTCTTGCTTGGGCTATGGAGTAATTGGATTTCTTACTCGTGTCCTCTTACTGTTAGTCTCATCTCTTCTCTCTTTTGACAATGTAAGACTAATTGCGGTTTAATTTTGAGTTTTCTGTCCAAGAATAAGTGAAAAATTATAGAGTCCACTTTAGTTGACTCGAATGAATCAAAAGTTGATTATGAGTTACATAACCTGTGAGCAATTTGCATACAAAAACAGGTTCATCTTGTTGATGGAATATATTGCCTCACTTTCTCTGTCTCACAAGACAAACCTCCCAATGGCGGAATGGCCCCTGCTGGCGCACAGATTTTGCCATAAGCAGTGCCCAAATTCGGACCAATCAATTGAACGTAACTTGATCCAAATCAGTACCAATAGGCAAAGGGAGCCTCCGCCTCACGGACTTAGAGGTGGGCGTCATGCCGTACTGAGCCGACTCACTTTCGGTGAGCCTAAGTATAGCCTATTTGTGCTTTATGTATACTTCGTGCTGTGCTAGCCCAAATCCGGCCATTTACACTGTTGCGACGAGAACGAGAGGATGGCGGAGGTAGGGAGCGTGGTGTCGGAGGAGGCAGGGGGTCGTGGCGTAGCGAGAAAGATAAAAGAGACTTCTACGATATGGGTGATAGTGCGACACAACTAATCATGTGTTAGTCGCATCATTTGAAATTTGCCGAAAAGATCTAGCATTCATTTAAAAAAGAATGTAAGCACCCAGGTGACAGTTCACAATTCGAGTTTCATTCTCGAGCTACACTGAGCGGCCCTTCTCCTCTCCCAATGTAGCAGAGTAGTTCTCCCTTTGTGTGCTTCATGCCAAAAGGGAGAGAGTCCTTAGGTGGTTAGATGAGAGGTTAGAGAGGGCCAGGACCTTTTTTATTGGCCCATGTATGTGATGCTCCTTAATACAAATACTTGCACCTTGAAGTAGCTGCTCTTTGTCTCTCAACTCTCCCTCTCTCTCTGTTTCTCTTAATCTCTCTCAGCTCTCTCTCTCTCCCATTGCTTTCTCTCTCAACTATCTCTTTCGCTCATCTCTCTTAATCTCTCTCTCTTATTGCTCCCTCTCTCAATCTCTCTCACCCGACTCTCTCTTAATGATCAGCTAAAAGAGAGGGCTGAAAAATGACCAACACGAGCTACCAATTTTCAAAATGACACCGCGGTGTTTGTACAAATGCAGAAAATATAATCAACTTGTCTCCTCTTTGGTTTACACAACCTTATCTACTAATTAATGATTGGATCATGGGGGGCACGTCCTGATGGCTTGGGTCCATCCACTTTTTTCTCTATTCTTTCCCCCTTTTTTCCTTTTCTTTCCTTTTTCTCCCTTCCTTTTCTTTTCGTTTTCTTCTTTTCTTTGTTCCCTTTTTTCTTCTTTTCTTTTCCCTTTTCGCTTCCTTTCTCTTTTCCTCTTTCTTCTCTTTCTTTTCTCCCCGCAACTCCTAGATCTCGTGGTGAGACCTTCCTCCCTCCGGACACCACACCGCCTCTCTCCCTTTGGGCACTACGTCGCCTCCCTTCCCTCCCCACCACGCTGCCACCCTCCCTCCCTCTGGGCATGCTCCCTCCCTACAGTGCTGCCTCACCTCACTCCCTCCCTAAGGCGGCGGTGGCCAAGGCGGCATGCAACCAAGGCAGTGGCCAAGGCGGCAGATGACGGTCTGGCCATGGTGCAGGCCACAGCGGTAGACGATGTTCCAGCAACTCTGGCCGACATGGCTACCATAAACGACGACATGGGTGATCACAGCAATGTGCCCAGGTATGCCCCACCAAGCCGCCTCCCTCCCTCTGGGCATCACACCGCCTCCCTTCCCTCCCCACCCTGCCGCCCCACTTTGGACTCCACCGTGTGCTTGCCTCCCCCGTCACCCCCACCCAGCCCACACACCGGCCGCTTTCTTGCCGCGTGCCTAGCTGGGAGCCTAGCCACATACCTTGTCGCATGCCGGTGTGTTGCCCAAATGCTGTGTGGGCCATGCTATCTCGAGCATGGCCCAACTCGCCGTGCCGTGTCGGGCTACCCATTGTGCCTAGTTGGTAGGCACGACATGGCCCGTTTGCAACAGTGTCATCCTGGACTGTGGGTTAGACTAGGCCGGGCATGCCTCGTGCTGGCCCGAAATGGCCCGGTTGAGTGCCCACTACGGTCAATCTCACGGTTCGATTAGTGAGGACAAACTTCACCACCTTGTAGTGCGGCACTTTTCCTCACGTACCATTCCCAAAGCTTCATCCTTACTCTCTCACGATAGACCATAGAAGCAGCTGATCTGACTCATCTCAAACTCTTTGAATCAATTTGTGAAATTTTCAAAATCGCAAAATTTTAACTTCAACTAAAAAATTTTCAACTTGAAAAATTTTAAATCATAAAATTTCAAATTAGAAAGGTTCAACTCAAAAATTTCAAACTGAAAAGTTTCGAATCGAAAAGTTTCAACTCAAAAGTTTTCAATCAAAACATTTCACATTAGAAACTTTCAACGTGGAGAGTTTGAACTTGAGAAATTTTAAATCGAAAAGTTTCAACCTCGAAACTTTCAATTCAAAAACTTTCAGATTGAAAAGTTTTAATTTAAAATTCAAATCAGAAATTTTCAACACCAAAAATTTTAAATCAAAAATTTTAAATTACAAAGTTTAAACTCTAAAAATTTTAACTTAGAAAGTTTTCGCTCGAAAAAATTCAAATATAAATGTTCCAACTTGAAAACTTTTGGTTCGTAAAGTTTTTATCCAATAAACTTTCTGTTCAAAAGTTTCAATTAAAAAACTTTCGAAAGTAATTAAAAATACTTGTTTTCAAAAGCTCAAGAAAAATTGGAAATACAAAAACTATTTTGAGTTTGAGGGTAAGAGAATGGAGGAGAAAAGGAGATGAAGGGGATGGCACCATGTGTTGTGACAAGAGAGCCTTTTAGAGGGAAGGAAGGAGGTGTTGTCATTTATTAAAACGAGAGAGCCATGTGATGATCAACACATAATAAACTCAATTTGCAAAACACATTTGCAAATCCTCACATGCTCAAAAGTAAATCAACTGCATGAGATCCAACTATTTGCAACACATGCAAATATTGACTCAATGCAAAGAATCATCCAAGATTCAAACATTTAAACACATGCTTAGCCATGTGGTGATCAACACATGCACATGATCTCTAGGGCTGATCAACTCATGATCTCTAGCAATTTGCAAAACACATTCGCAAATTCTAGTCACATGTTAAGACTCCAAATGTATGAGTTTACTTATTCACAACACATGTAAATACTTAGCTCCATGTATCAAACATTAAACCAAATGCATGAGCATTCTCCATTTGCAACACATGCAAATACTTAGCTCCATGCAAAGAACCAAAGCAAATAAAGAATCAAGTATAAGTTACAACTATTTGCAAAACATATTCGCAAATATGAGGTTCATGCAAAAACCAAATCAATTGAGAGTTGGGCTAGAGCAAATCAGATTGAGTCATCAACACATGATGAAACTCAAGCTACAAGACTCGACCTCTTTTAATAGTACGACAACCTAACTAACAACCCGATCTCCCAACCAAACACCGAGACAAGTAAAAGACTATGAACACATCCTTAACCCTGGCAAATTATACTTTTGCATTGTGTTAATCCACTTGGAGATTTTATGATAACCGATCGTCTTCTCTCCAAGTTGGGTCTTCATCTTGTTCATCAACATATGATGAACCTCCCTTCTCTTCGCTTTGGGATCCTCACTTGATGCTCATCAACACATGATGACATCCCTTGTCCTGAATCCTGACTTGATGACTATCAACACATGATACCATCCAAAGTCTTCATCAACGTTGGACTAATCCTATTTCAACCACAACTCATAGAAAATAGTTAGTCCAACATACCCGACTGTCCCAATCATCAATACACACCATTAACACATAATAGTTGCCCCCCTAAGATCCTTTGATCTTCTCTTTTGATGATTGACCACAACCCAAATCATTTGATGGAAATGATTGATCTGTCTTGAGCATATTGATGCAACTAATGATTTATAAATTCAAGAATTTTTTGTGTGTCTTTTAACCAACAAATAACACCATCACCACATAATTGGTTCATTGATGATTGAATGATAACAAAATACAATTTAAATTGACTTTAAATTGTTATGAGTATATGTCAACTACGAAAGTTTCATATACTCACTTTGATGGTTTCCAAGTAATGATCTAAATTATATGGAGTGGTGGTAAGGAATCAATACTATTAAGACCATCAAGCTATAGAATAAAGTCCATTCAAATGTGTGCATATCTATAATTGAACATTGAATCAATATGCACATCTTCAATTTAAGATTACTTTGGAGTTTATCCTATATTGGCATGAATATATTATAACTACATAAGTTTTATATACTCAAGTATTTGTTTCGAATTAATGATCCTTAATTTATTTGACAATATGAAATGGATCAATACTTATGAAACTTCAAGTTAAATCATGAACTCCCCCTAGATATGTGCATCCATATATATATATGGAATTTAAAAAAACATAATGTATATCTTGAGGTTTAAGCAATGGAAGAGTTTATTCTCTAACTTGAATCCAAAGTATGCATTAAAGTAAGATAATGAATATGAGTGTATTTCTTGGGCTTTTCATTTTTTTATCCAAATGAGACTAATAATAATTAAGCTCACTAAAAGAGTTAGTCTCGTAATGATTAGATTTGTCATTAAATAAAAATTATGCATTAATCCAAAACCAATCACTAAAACCAAAATGAGCTTGAACTTACATGGGGGGAGGAATAAGGTGTTGCCACTTGTTACAATAAGAAACGAGTTCGATTAGTAAGGACATACTCCACCACCTTGTAGTGCGACACGTGTCCTCACATACCTCCCTAAAACCTTCTTCCTTCCTCTGGTGTGGCAGACCACAAAAGTAGTTGTTCTGATGCTAATTTTTAACTTGAACTAAAAAACTTTCGGTTTAAAAAGTTTTGATTAAAAAACTTACAAAATTGGTTAAAACATATTTGTTTTCAAAAACTTGAGTGAAAGTTGAAATACAAAAACTATTTTGAGTTTGAGAGGAAGTAAATGGAGGAGTAAAGGGGGTGGTACCACATGTTGCAACGAGAGAGCCTTTAAGGGGAAAGGGAAATACTTGCTACGAGGAGAGGGCATTTGAGTGGGAAAGAAAGTGGGGAAAGGAAGGAGGTACTGCTGCTTATCATAAGGAGGTGACCTTTGAGGGGGAAGGGAAGTAGACGAAGGAAAGAAGTATTGTCACTTGTCACAATACGAGACGATCTCATCAAAGATTTAGTGAGGGTGCCCTTAAATTAGCATTTCCCATTTTTGTTTGTTTTCTCGGAAACTTTCATATTGTGTGCTCACCTGTGTCTTTCCAACTGTGATGTTTTTGAACAGAAAAACATTACTTTTATACCAATGAAAGTTTGTCTCATCTCTTATATATCACTTATTTGTCTCACTAACTTGTACGCCCCGACCTTATATATGTGTGACACATTCTGATGTTTTCCTAAATTACAATGACATTTAAGAAACTAATCCAAACATTTTAAAGTCTCCTGTGTCCTACTGCGATAGGCGCGCGCAGACACATTTTGGCGATGTGTCGCATTGACGCATTCGCATCTCTCGATCTTATCTCAGGGGAAACAAAGCAGCAATGTGGCGTGCAAAGGTCGTAGCATGTTGACGGCGAAGAATAGTACTAGTTTTCCCCGATGTGATTAGAGAGACGCATCAGAATTGGATTCTCAAAATGACATAAGGCAACATAAAAGGATTGATGTTTTCGCAGAGGGGTGGCAATTGGCAGTATCCATGTTGTTGACAGGGTTTTGAATTTTGCTTTTAAATTTTTTTCAGCGCAACCGAAATCAACAATTTTTTTGTATTTTGAAAATTTTGGTGTAATTTCAGGATATAATGGTTGGACAATTTTTTAAATTTTTTTAACAAAATTTGACTAAATTTAATAGAAATTTGAATTTTTTTATCATAATTCAAACGAGCCAACCGAAATGTAACTAGCACAAGCGTGTTTTGGGACACACCTAAAGAACCAAATTTCATAGAAATTTCGGTGATATTCGATCGACTGGTTGTTGACACTTGTCAATTTGGGCAAATGAAAAACATCTGTGCAGCACAGGGAAAAAGTGATATTGTACTTTTTTAGGACTTTACTCTTTAAAGTTTTAGTACGTTTTGGTACCAGTTCAATATGTTTTTTGATGTATACAGCGGTACTCCTCGTGCAAATTAAGCCATACATACGGCCGTCCATTTGCAGCTGAAAGTGACGGTTGCTCTGTGTATTCTACATGGATTACATATGCGCGCGCTTTTCGGACGTGCTCATCTGTGTGCCAGCCGGTGGACGGCGCGTAGATCGCATGTGTTGCGAGTATGGATAGCTGCATAGTACAACACGACCATTCTTTTCCTCCTTTCACATGTGTACGCACATTCTTCCTACTTTTCATACTTTGTTAGGAGTCGCACTCGCATCTGTCTATTCTGTCCCACGGTAAAGCAGGAAGAAAACTACCCTCTACATCTAAATTTATAAGATTAATTTTTTTACGCATAGATCAAAACAACATTAAAACTGACTAGGTTACACCTAATTATCATCACTAAACACTATATTTAATGCATGTATGTAAATAATACTCTTTCTATTTTTTTTATAAGGTCTATTATTTTGAATGGTTTTGTTTACAAATGTAAGACTTATGTGTAGATTTAATGAGATCTTTCCTTTTATATACCTATTTATTTTCTTTCATCCATATGCATTTATTCATTACTACCCACACAAAGTATATCTTTCATCTTCCAAAACAATTAAGTGGAGGTATCTAAGTCATTTTCTCTCGTATCTTTATCAATTTCAACGCAACCTTAATCCTTGTGCAAAATCAAAAAACGTCTTATAAAAAAAACGGAGGGAGCACTAAAAGAAAGATAAATATTTATTAGGGGTATAGAATTAACATCACATTAATTTTGTATTGAAATACGTACGCTCTATATTTATAAACAAGACTATTTAAAAAATAAATTTTATAAATTTAGTCGGAAGTGAGTACGCTTGTGGCCGTTGTACTGGCGTGGAAAGTTCCTGCTTTCTTCACGGTGAAGATTGGTTCAGATTATGGTATTCGCCAAAAAGGGATTAGCAAAAGTGTGTGCACACTTGGAAAACAATAGAGAATAGAATTGGACGAAAGGAGTATAGTTGGCAAACGCCAGTTGGCATTTTGGCCGTGAACTACAATATACAATTATATATTAGTAAAGAAAAGAGCTACGACCGTCTACTTAATGTTATGGATGCATGTCCCGATCGCGGTCCAGGCTGCGACGATGCAGATGGTGGCACGCATCACCACTCGTACTGACAAGTGACACCCATGTGGCCGTCAACTTAGACCTAGGGCCTGGTGAAACCTTGGGCTCCATTGATTCGTTAGCTATGCAATCCCGCGTGTCCTCTTGGACCAGCGGTTGGCAGGAATGAAAGCAGATCAGATGTTGGTAGATCCTAATTTATATTTTTTTTAGATTCAGAATCGGATATGGATATGGATTCGAGTTATTCGAGATATGGATATGTGACGAATTCGGATCGAAAATGAATAAAGATATACGGATAATACACGCATATATAGAGTAATATATATTGAATTAAAACTATACAAGTACATGACTATAGTAACAAATTATATATCAATCAAACTCAACAAACGTCGTAGAAAAAATATGCTACTTTAGGATAAATAGAACAAACTAATTGTTAATATAAATGGTCTGATATGGAAAAAATATGATAAAAATGGGCTGGGTCTTACTGATATCTAAGTAGAAAAATCCGAATATCCGATCTGATATCCGAATAGGAAAAATCCGGATATCCGAATAGGAAAAATCTGAATATCTAGATCTCGTCCCATATTTACTAGATATTTGGATGCTTCGGATCCAATCCTGAATCCGGATTCAAGTATCCGGATCCGGTCCCAGATCCGACCGGATAGTAAAATTCGGTCCTAGATCCGATCCCGACCGGATCCAGTCTCGGATCAGACGGGAGATATCTGACTCGTAGCGGTTGGCTTTGTTAGTTGGGACTAGTAGATCGAGGTAACCTTAAACTAAATAAATTAAAAATATTCTCTTAAGATGCTATATACTGTTTTCTTCGTATATAATCACCCTTCTACTTTCCCCTTTCTTACTCCCATCTCCTACCCCGTTTCTTCGTCTCTAACACAAAAAGTTCAAATAAAAAATTTTAACTTCGAAGATTTTAAATATGAAGTTTCAACTCGGAAAAATTTTCAAATCAGAAAATTCAATTCAAATTTTTTTAACAAGGCAAATTTTAACTCAGAAAATTCCAAATCAGAAATTTTCAACTCGAAAAACTTCCAGACCTTGAAAATATTTGAATCAGGAAATTTTTGGCTCAGGAAATTTCAATTTAGGAACTTTCAACTCAAAAATTTTGAACTCCAAGAACTATTAACTAGGAAAATTCAAATCGAGAACTTTCATCTAGAAAAATTTCAACTCAAGAAATTTTAAATCCAAAAAATTCAAGTGGAGAAATTTTAGAACATGAAATTTTGAAAATTTTCAGTTCAAAACTTTGGATTAAAAAACATTTAGTTTGAAAAGTTTCCACTAAAAAAACTTTCAGTTCAAAAACTTTCGCTATAAAAAGTTTTGACTCTATAAACTTTCAATGCAAAATTTTTTAATTCTTATGGTTAAAATATACTTGTTATTGAAAAACTTAGCTGGAATTTAAAAAAAAATTAGTTTCTAGGGGAAGGAATAGGGGAGGAAAGTGTGATCAAGTAGATACTGTCAAGTATCGCGATGAGAGAGCCTTCAAGGAAGAAGAGAAGTGAGGGAAGGAAGGAGGTGTTATCATATATCACAATGAGAAGAAGCCCATACTAAATGTTAGGGTTAGTACAACAAAATAACTAGAGACACAATTTAACGTGAAAAAACCTTTACGAGAAAAAACCACATAAAACAATTCACTATAATGGTTCAGTTTACATGTACAGGAGTTGATTTAAATAGACAGAAGAGTTCAAGTTGTTGAAGACTTAGACTAATAACCTATTTGATAACATCAAAAGATACAGAAAGTTGGATATTGAGTTATCTCTAATAAACCCCCCCTTCACTCAAAATCTATAATGAAATTATTTCCGATAAACCCTGAAGGGTAATTGAGTGCTATAAATCTAAGTGCGTTAAAAGTCCAAAGGACTACTAAACAAGGACGACTGAAACAATCATTCCAAACACTTATAGTGCAAAAGATAAAGATTGGAGTAGTCTTATCCAAACATTTCTTACGAAGCAAAATTGAGCAAACCACTAGTAGATCTAGAGAAAGAATGGAATAGTTAATTCAAACACGCAGCTATCAACAAAACAGACAAAAAATCCTGGGCTTTAACAATTCATAACCCCAGTAAATTCTGAGTCTGTACAAATTGATTTCTTGAAACAAATACTCAATTATCAAATGGAATAAGCCAAAACATAACCTATGGCACTTGCTAAATAGTGAAGAACTCAAATCATGGATATTTGATATGCTCCAACTGGAATACAAAATTTAGCAAACAATGTTTATTGAAAGAGCAACTTGCACGTGTAGCTATCACGTACGACAAACTGTAAAATTAAATTCTATGATATGATTGAAACTGCTCCTACAAAACTATCGAGATGAAAGGAACAATCGTGCTGTCAATAGAGTATAAATTGTAGTAGACCCCTCGTATTGAGCTAAGACAACAAGACAGTATTGTAGTATCCACATAGAATACTTCATCTCAAATTAATATTGGAGCAAAACTTTCATTAGTAAAACTCTGAAGAGTATAATGCTATCATCAGGGTGCTATCAAATTCTTGAGAATTAACATTGCCAAAACCTCCACAATGTTTGCGCAAACGATCCAAAATTGCAACGTATCAAAACAATGAATAAACTCCAAATTAACGGTGATGAAACACCAAATTTAGTTGTATCCTCAATTTACATTTTTTTCAAAGTAGACGATGAAACATCAAAGAAAACCGACGATGAAATGTCGAAGAACCCGACGATGAAACATCAAATAAATCGTTAATGATTAATCACACATAAATATCACCAATAATAGGCGTAAAAGCCTGAATTGCAAAACAAATCCACCAATAATAGGCATAAAAGCCTAAATCACGATGAAATCCGCCAATAATAGGCATGAAAGCTTGGATTGCGAAAGAAATCCGCCAATAATAGGCATGAATGCCTAAATCGCAATGAAATCCCACTTTGTTTGTCACGCGAAGAATCGCCAGGATAAATAGCAATAATTTCCTCACGCCCATATTTGTAAGAATGACTCTCATTTGAACCTGCCATATAGAGAAACATACCATATAGAGAAACTGATCTTACCATCAAACTTCTCAATATCAAATTTAGTAAATAACATGGTGGAGAAAAAATTGTGGATAAAAAATATATGGTAGATTCTAAAAAAACTTTCTAGTACACTCACAGGGTGTGAGTAGAAATTCTCTGGTATTTTGTACACTTCAGGTGCACGTGGTAAATTTTGCAGGAAAGCTTAAGCTGAAAACCATAAGTCAGAGCCAAGAAGCTAGAGCTAGAGCTTTGGGATCTATTTAGGGTTCGGTGGCTTAATGGCTCTTGGGTGTCTCTCCACGGGCGCACACGGTGGTGACGCGGAGGAAGGCCAGGGCAGTCTGTCGGGAAAGCCGGTGGGCTGGCCGGGCACCATCGGAGGCCGAGGCACCAGCGCGGAGGTCGGTGTTGACAAGGCTAGCTACGAAAGCCAGCAGTCGGGACACGACAGGTGTCGAAGGTGGGCTGGCCATTGCGACATAGGCCAAGCGACACGGAGGGGCGGTGATAGGCATGGAGGCCAGCGCTGTGAGGCAGCGGGGCCAGTGCCTGTGACAGAACCACTTACAGTATTTTCGGAATATGAACAGAAATTGCAAACGCGCCGCCACAAACATGATCGCCTGGGAGAGAACACCACAAGAAACCCTAAAGCTAGGAAACTAGTGATAGTATAATATTCTTTTCTTGCTTCTTCATTACCAGACAAGGGATTTATATACCCATTACAGATGCTTTCCATTTTTGAATCAGTCCAAAACAGAGCCGAGGAAACAAAAGAGATAACAGAGCAAAGTAAAAGAGCTGTATGTAAAAACTATTGGTGTTTAGACCGTTGGATGCATCCGCTTCTTCCTCTGAAATCTGAGCCCTTGATCGACATTTAAGTGAAGTTGCCTGCCAAAATTGCCCACGCCAAATACACTGTTTATCTTCTTCCTCCAGAAGCCCTGACAAATTCCCCCCGCAAGACTTGAAACTTGTCCTCAAGTTCGAAAATCAGGAAAGGTATGCTGGATGAAGCTCGCATCTTCCCAGGTGGCATCAGATTCTGACATATTCATCCACTGGACTAGCCATTGTGCCACTGCTATTCCTTTTCTTGGAACAATTCTTCTGTCTAGTATTGCAACTGGCTCCGTTTTAATCCTGCCTTATGCATCCACTAGAGGTAATCCTGGTAGAGGAACAGCATTGCTTCCCACATGTTTCTTGAGCTGGCTTACGTGGAAAACAGGATGGATGCCCGAGTCTGATGGCAGTTGGAGTTTTATAAGCTACTGAACCGATTCTGCTTAAGACACGAAAGGGTCCATAGTACTTTGATCGGAGCTTAAGTGAACCTCTCAGCCCAAATGCGTTTTGCCGGTAAGGTTGCATCTTCAAATAGACCATATCTCCAACTTGAAAACTCCGGTCAGTTCTTTTCAGATCAGCAAATTTCTTTATGCGGTTCTGAGCTGCAATCAGATTGTATTTGACTTTCTTCATCACCTCGTTTTTCTCTTCGAGAGTAACTCTGGCTTCGTCTGATACTTTGCAAGGAATAACTAATTCGGCCACTTGGGGAGGAGGATACCCATACAACGCCTGGAAAGGAGTGATCTTCAGAGAGGTGTGATATGAAGTATTGTACCACCACTCAGCTAGAGTCAGCCAGTTCAACCATTTTTTTGGCTCTTGGAACACCATACTCCTGAGATAAGCTTCTAAACATTGATTCACTCGCTCCGTTTGGCCATCAGATTGAGGGTGGTACGCCGAGCTAAATCGCAGCGAGACCTTCAGAAGCCGAAACATTTCCTGGAAGAGCTGACTTGTGAAAATTCGGTCCCGATCAGTAACAATTGCGACTGGCATCCCATGAAGTCTGCAAATGTTGTCCATAAATACCTTCACCACTTGTTGCACAGTGTACAGATGAGATAAAGCAATGAAATGTGCATACTTAGTCATTCGATCCACCACAACAAGAATCACTTCTTTCCCATATCAATTCGGAAGTCCTTCAATGAAGTCCATTGATATATGTGACCACGCCATATCAGGAACTTCCAAGGGACTTAGCAGGCCTGGGATTTGAACGTGTTCAACTTTGGTTAGCTGACAAACCGGACATTCCTTGACAAAGTATTCTACACTTCGGCGTAATTTCGGCCAGTAAAAGAGTTTCTTAATCCTGTGATATGTAGCTCTCACCCCTGAATGACCCCCCACTGCAGAGGCATGGAATGACTGAAGGATGGCTGTTCTCACGCCATTAGCTTTTCCCACTAAAAGTCTTCCTTTATATTTGATCAACTCTGCTGAAACGCTGTATTTATTGTTGGAAGCAGTTTGGTTCTGTAGTTCCTCCTGGATCTTGGACACCAACTCATCTTGTTCATAGCTGGCTTGAATGTCTTTCACCCATTCCGGTATCACATATGCAATAGCAGCACAAGATTCTATGCTTGCAGATCGGTGATCCATTCTGGTTAGTGCGTCCGCCACTATATTTTCCTTCCCCTTTTTGTATTCGATTTTGAAATCGAACTCCAGCAACTTCAACATTAGTTTGTGCTGAATTCCCTCCACCAGTCTTTGTGATGTTATGAATCTCAAGCTTTGTTGATCTGTCTTAATAATCACCGTGTTGCCCAGAAGGTAATGTCTCCATTTTTTTAGTGCTTCTAAGATTGCAATGGCCTCTTTATCGTATATGGACTTCGCTGCTACCCTTGGACCGAGAGCTTTGCTAAAGAATGCAATCGGCCGGCCATCTTGCATGAGGACTGCCCCAATTCCCGAGCCACTTGCATCGGTCTCCAACTGAAAGGGCTTGTTAAAATTCGGCAAAGCTAGTACCGGGCATGATGTCATGACTTGCTTAAGTTGTTCAAATGCTTCAGTATGCTCTTGTTCCCATTTGAAATTGTCTTTTTTTAGCAGATCAAACAGTGGCCTACATATCCTCCCATAACCCTTGACAAATCTCCGATAATACCCAGTAAGTCCAAGAAATCCTCTCAGTTTGGTCATTGTATTCGGTTGGGGCCATTTGAGTATATCTGCCACCTTCTTTGGATTAGTAGTCACTCCTGCAGCACTCACAATATGGCCTAGATACTCCACTGATTCTACAGCAAATATGCACTTGGATCTCTTGGCTGCCAACTTGTTAGTTCTCAGTGCTTGCAATACCATCCTCAAATGCTCCAAGTGATCATTCAGAGTTCTACTATAGATCAATATATCGTCAAAGAAAACTAAAACGAATTTTCTTAGATACTCTGAAAATACCTCATTCATCAAGGCTTGGAAGGTAGGAGGTGCATTGGTAAGGCCGAATGGCATCACCGTGTACTCGTAATGCCCCAGATGAGTCTTGAAAGTAGTTTTGGCTATATCTTCTTCTTTCATTCGAATTTGATGATATCCCGATCTGAGATCGAGCTTGGAGTATACTGTTGACCCATTTAATTCATCCAACAAGTCTTCTATGACAGGCATTGGGAATTTGTTTTTCACGGTCAAAGCATTCAACTACCGAAAATCCACGCATAGGCGCCATGCTCCATCTTTTTTTCCTGACCATCACAACTGGAGAGGAATAAGGACTATTGCTAGGTCTGATCTCTCCCTTGTTAAGCATATCCCGAATAATTTCCTCCAAGGCAGTCCTTTGATGATGCGGCACACGGTATGGTCTTATGTTAGGTGGTTCTACTCCAACCTTGAGATGAATGACGTGATCACACTCTCGACTCGGTGGCAACCCTTCAGGCTCAGCAAATACATCCACAAATTCCAACAGGATTGATTCAATTCTAGGGTCCGAATGGGTATCCAGTTCTGTACTTCCCAGGTCGATGGAGTTGATCTGCACTAGAATTCCAGTTGCAGTCTTCCTGACCATGTTCTTCAGTTGGCCCAGGGTCAGCATATAACTGTGTGTTGGCCTCGTGCAATCTTGAAGTTCCCACAGTCTACCATTTTTACTGATAACAAGTGTTTTCTCCTTGAGATCCAATGAGATTGGGCTATGCTCATAGATCCAGTCAGCCCCAAGAATCACGTCATAATTGACCAGCTTAAGCAACTTGAAAGTGGTATTGAAAGGGATGTTCTGAATTGTATACTGTAAATTTTCCACCTTGGCGTCTGAGATTAGTTCGCCTCCTCCAGCCACTGTGACTTTTCTGTTTGGCATCTTACTCACGTGATACTCATTTACAACAGCCACCTCATAGTTCATAAAAGAATTGGTGCTCCCACTGTCAACTAGAGCTAATGCTTTCTTGTTGCCAATACACATGATAAGAGAAAAAGTGACTGGCCCATCCAAACCATATGCAAGATAAGCGATAGCTTGCATTAATCGTTACGGTTTCTCTCGATCTTGACTCGATCGGATTCTCCAGACTATCAAGAGTATGTACCTCCTCTTCCTGGTTACCACCGAATCTTCATCAGTATCCACTGGATTCTTTTCTTCCCCTTGGGTCAATAAACTGTGTAAAGCATTCCTTATACGACAAACCTGATTATGCCCAGGTTTCCATGGCTCATTGCAATGCCAACAGGATCTGTCCAGTTTATCTGGTAAGTTTCCCTTTTTATACTCTTTGTTGTCTGCCTTTTGTGGAGGAGGATTAAGGTTTTTCGGAGTAGCATTAAGTTTTGGCCTTGTATTCCCACCAGACTGATGTCCTCTTCTTGCCCCAGCTGCTTTTTCTTCAATCTTGGCATACCAGTAGGCTTCCAACAACCCTCTCGGTTGGTGACTGCTTACGCCATATTTGATGTCATCTCTTAAGCCTCCAATAAAACAACTAAGTAAGAAATTTTCCTGGAGATAAGAATGTTCTCGCTTCACCAATTCAACACATTTTTCAAAGTAATCAATGTATTTTGATATCTGTGCTTAATTGTTTAATGCCCAATAGCTTTTCCACCGCTTCATGTGCGTTTGCATCAGAGAAACGGTCACAAAGAATAGCACAAAACTGGGTCCAATGCAGTGACTGCCAAGGAATTCCCACACCTTTAAACCAAGTATTTGCTCTGCCAATCAAATGACCAACAACCAAATTCACCCATTGATCCCCCGGAGTTCATGCCATCTCGAAAAATTTCTCACATTGATCAATCCACCCAATCGGGTTTTCCCCAGCAAACAGAGAGAGCTCCAGTTTAGGACCCTTGATTACTGCTTCAGCATATTGGTGAGTTCCACTGTTATCACCCACATTCATATTCCTTTGGCCATCCGATAAGTTCACCCCCGGGAAATGCATATTTGGAGCTGAATGAATACCCCCATACGTGCTAGATGATTGAGGAAAAGGTTGCAACGCAGGGTGAAAATAACCAGGTACTTGACCTCCCCCCATTCCAGTATGTGGTCCGGAGTAAGTGAGTTGTGCTATCTGAGGTACCACATTACCACCATTTCCCCCATTCAAGCCTCTATAAACTGGATACGAGGATGATCTAACAGCAGAAGTAAACATAGGTGGAAAAGAAATACCAGCGCCTTGGCCTCCAGCAACCACAGTTGATTCCATCGGGCTATGCGTCAGCCCCATCAGCGATCCCATCCGATTCACATCAGAAGAGGATCTTGGTATATTACTTTCCAAATTCATCATCGGGCTCTGCTGATCTCCAGGATTACTCGCTTGAGGAGCCAGATTCATCAGCATATTCTTGATCTCCATCACATCGGTCTTGAGGTCCGCCATTCCACTCTGCAGCTTCTCAATCTCCTCTTGAACATCCATAGCCGGCAGCTGAATCGAGGGATTTTATGGATTGCCCAACCCCGACTAAACCACAGACTTGCGATAAACCCACAACCAAGGAAAGATTCTTGCTCTGATACCAAATTGACAGAACCACTTACAGTATTTTCGGAATATGAACAGAAATTGCAAATGCGCCGCCACAAACACGATCGCCTGGGAGAGAACACCACAAGAAACCCTAAAGCTAGGAAACTAGTGATAGTATAATATTCTTTTCTTGCTTCTTCATTACTAGACAAGGGGTTTATATACCCATTACAGATGCTTTCCATTTTTGAATCAGTCCAAAACAGAGCTGAGGAAACAAAAGAGATAACAGAGCAAAGTAAAAGAGCTGTATGTAAAAACTATTGGTGTTTAGACCGTCGGATGCATCCGCTTCTTCCTCTGAAATCTGAGCCCTTGATCGACATTTAAGTGAAGTTGCCTGCCAAAATTGCCCGCGCCAAATACACTGTTTATCTTCTTCCTCCAGAAGCCCTAACAGCCTGGCAGTAGGGTGGGAGGTCATGCTTTGCATGGAGAACCATGGCGTCGAATGTTGGAACACAAAGGTTTGGCCAGCACAGGCGGAGGCAGCCTGGCTAGAGACCGACGAGGCAGCTTGGGAGTAGGCCCGGCGGGCCGAGGTCATCGACCGAGAGGTGAGTGGCGGTCGGGAGAATGGCCGGCATGGAGTCAATCGAAGGTGGGGTGGTCGCCAGCCATGGTGTGCTAATCGTGCAGGTGCTACCCCAGAGAGTTGCCTTCTCTCGGGGGTGGCGATTGAATCTTGAACTCTAGACTCTAATACCACTTGTTAGGAACCTAGGTTCTAATACCACTTGTTAGGGTTAGCACAGTAAAATAATTAGAGACATAATTTTACATGAAAGAACTCTTGCCAGAAAAAACCACACAAAACAGTTCACTATAATGGTTCAGTTTACATGTACAGAGGGTTAGCTTAAATAGCCAAAAGAGTCCGAGTTGTTAAAGATTTAGGCTAACAACCTATTTGATAACACCAAAAGATATGAAAAGTTAGATATCGAGTTGTCTCAACTCTAAGGATTTAGTGAGAATGTTTTCGAATTAGCAATACCCTACTTAGTTTGCTCAACCTTAAAACTCCTGGTAAACTGGGTGTGTTTGGTTGCTTGTATTAAGTGGTTTATGTATGAGATGGTTCAAGAAAAATGTCATCCATGTGTTTTGTTATTTAAATGGAATCATCTTATCTTGAACGGTGTGACACAAATTTAAGGAATATTCTATATAGATATTGAACCATTCTATTCACCAAAAACAATAAAACCATATGATACATAACCCAGGGTTCACAATCTCGATTTCGCTTGAAATATCGTCCCTGGCCAGAGAACAAAATTTCGACGAGATCTCAGAAATTCAAACAAATTCTAGTTGAAATGCAAAAACAGAAATTCAAATCCAGTTCTAGAGCTCCTAGTTGGATCAAAATCTCACCGGTTTTGCCAAGATCTCGACAAAATTGCACCGAGCGAAAAATGGCTCAAGCGATATCAAAAATTGTTGAATTTTTTTAAGGTTCCTGATACATTAGTGATATTTTCATAAAAATTTCAGATGATTATCAAATCTGTGGAATTTTTAAAAATTCAAATATTGCTACTGTCCTGATAAAACGCTGACCGGTAAGTTTGAACTGAATGAAAAATGAAACAAACCACATTATAAAATTTTGAAATTTTGTGCATGGTTATGAAGCATCACTAATATTCCAATAAAATTTTCAGATGATGATCAAGCTTCATTAATTTTTAAAAATTCGTAAAGTGCTATTATCCTGATAAAAGGTTTACCGGCAAATTTCAACCAAATGAAAAATGGTACAAACAAAGTTAGAAAATTTTGAAATTTTTTTGTATAGTCCTTATGTATCATCAATATTTATATAAAATTTTTATATGATGATAAAGCTTCAAGAAGTTACAAAAATTCTAACGATTACTACGTCCTCATAAAAGCCTCATGATCAATACATAGAGTTATAAGGAAGTTCTTAAGATCTCATAAAAATTTTAAATCATGATCATAAGAGTTATAAGGAAGTTCTTAAGATCTTATAAAAATTTTAAATCATGATCAAACTTCAGTGAATTTATAAAATTCATACAATTGCAGTGTACCATTTATATTCTTTCTGTTTTTGATTTTTCAAATATAACAAATGAAGTTCAATGCATATATAGATTTGATTGGGCAAACAAAAAATTTAAATTTTTTTGAAAATTTTATATAATGGTACTGAGTCAATTATTAAGCTTTCATAAAAAAATTTATCGTTATCAAACTCAAGAAAATTTATAAAATTCTGACAATGTTACTGTCCCAATTATGTTCATTCTGTTTTTGATTTTTTAAAGGTAACAAATGAAGCTAAATTATTTTGAAAATTTTTAAGTATGATTCTACACTTCCTAGGACGCTACCATAAATTTTTTACATCATTATAAATCATGTATAATTTTATAAAAATCCGACAATGTTTCTATAGTTTCTAAAAAATGTCACAAAAATTCGGGTTTCTATCAAATTTTCATATGAGATGACTTTCTTAAGGATAATTGATCAATTTTCAGTTAAATTCGGTCAAAAAATAGCAAAAACGGGTTAAAAACCCCGAGATCTCGCTGAGATTTTCCAGATCACTTTAGCAATTTAAATTTTTTCACTCTGACCGGCATTTTAAATCTCGTCTCCATCCGATAAATGAGATCTCAACGAGATATCAGTGTTTTTAGATGAGATTTTGAACCCTGACATAACCATCCTGTCCCATTCAACTTTATTCCATCAACCCGCATGTAAGTGTCTCCGAGGTTCCGCTAAGCGATTGCGAGGCCACGAGATCAAATCCTAGATTTCCAGTACGCGCGCTCAGAGATTGTGACGCTAGCACCTGGCAGTTTTGCTGGTGCGCTAAACTGCTAATCTTGAGTCAAGGACTGATCTGTGATCTCCATCCATGCATGGGGGTTCATATGCAAACCAAAGATTGATTAACGTGCTTGCTCGCACCAACTCGATCACGTGGCAGCTCAGCATCCTTGTGGTTCTGGATCCCCGTGCCGATAAATTAATCAATCACTTTCATTCTTGTGCCACCGAAACTCTAGATTAAGGATTCAAATCTTGTATTCGGTTGACATCTCGAAGGTAGTCAGAATCAGAAATTTTGTTGAAATCTTGGAATTTTAGACAAACTCTAGACAAAATACAAAAAAAAAAAATTCAAATTTGGTTTTTTTGCACTAAAATTTCTAGGATTTCTCCCGGAATTGCTGAAATCTTGACGAGATTTGCCGAGATTTTGGTGAAATTAAACTGAGTGAAAAACATTTCAAATAATGTCAAAAATTTTAAATTTTTGTGGAGAGTTCTAACACATCAATAATGTTCTCATAAAAATTTTAGATTATTATCAATCCTGATAAATTTTTAAAAATTCAGAAAATACTACTGTCCTGATAAAACGATGACCGACAAATTTGAACGAAACGAAAAATAGAACAAACCATGTTAAAAAAAATTTAAATTTTTTGGACATGGTTTTGATGCATCACGAATGTTCTTAGAAAATTTTTAGATGATGATCAAGCTTCAATAATTTTTAAAAATTCGAACTGTGCTACTGTCTTGATAAAAGCAATACTGGCAAATTTCAACCAAATGTAAAATAGTTCAAACTATGTTAAAAAATTTTGAAATTTTTGCGAATGGTCCTGATGTATCATCAATATTTCTATAAAATTTTTAGATAATTATCAAGCTTCAGTAATTTTCCAAAATTCTGATAGTTTTATGTCCTCATGACCCGTATGTCAATGAGACATTATAGGGCAAATGATCAAAGGCAGAGGAAAACTGGGGTAAATCATCAAATTTTCCCAAGAAAGGTTGGTTTGTGTTCAGAATCTGGGGCGGAAATTTCAGCTGCGAGTGTGCGTGAGCCGCCCTTAGGCGTGTTAGGTTTTGGTATCCCCAGTTCACACGCTTTGACCGGGCGTATGCAGGTACGCTCTGCAGAAATCAAATCGTTTTTGTACTAGCAGTTTCATTGACGAGTAGCTGCCAACTGCTGTACAAATCTCGAGAAGCGGCACGCGGTGGTGGCAGGTAGACGCGACCTTCGATCGTACCACTGCTGCGTGTCTGGCGGCCGATGAGTGAGTACACTGTACGCATGGCATGCGTTGCCCTTTGATCATCGCCCAATTCATCAGTAGCTGCAGTGATATTTTTACTCCCACCGTCCCACGAGCCACAACACATCAGATCATATCCCCGACTCTTTTAAATAAACCGGGGCCAAGAGCAAAATGTTGACGTTACCAACGTTTTAGCGATCGTTTGCAGAAATTTAGTATTGTTGTGAAAAAAAAATCAAAGAAAAAATATGTTGGGTATAATATTGGAACCCACGCCCTTTCGGATGCGCCTTAGACCAACTCTGACATCCAAGCATTTCTTGATTACTTTTCAAAGCAGTGAAACTAGTACCAAATACTATATATTTAGACTAAACACGTATCTTGATTTTTTTTAAAAAAAAAACACACACGCGCGCATCTAGGCATGAACTTAGAGTCTGCCAAAAATACGATATATGATACGGCGTATGATTCACTCGCTCGCTACAGTAATGCTTAAACTTTTACTGTCCCGTCTCCAACGCCGTATTTGCTCTAGTACCATGTAACTATATGTTATATACGCTCATCCATGCTTAATTATCCTATTACCATTGTTTGAGTCATCCTTTTGCTTAAAATTGTCTATTCATCTCCTCTAGTTGGTATGCTTGATCTTACAACTGCCTTCTCCTTTTCCCGACCTCCACTGATGTTCGTGAGCATGTCCTATCTAACACTCTAGGCACGCTGGGACAGGCCTTCACATCACCGACGCGGCCAACCAGATGATCTTTCAAACAGGTCGCCCCTCCACCCTTTATAACATGCTTATAATAGTTGCACTTCGACCCTTGGTCGATGTGCTCCTCATCCTCCCATATGATACCCGCACGATCTGCCATCACGAGAATCTGCGGGTGGTGGACATAAGATGACAATAAATGACCAATGAAAATATTATTTATGATAACTAAATAAAAAGTAGTCATTAATATCATCTTAAAGAATTAAAATGGCCGAATTGTCAGTTATGCACTAATGCAAACTTTATGCCTTTCCTTGCAACTATATAAACATAACCACTCTAGTACTTGCTCCATCCTCTATGTACTATGTCAATGTTATCTAAAATAACATATCATGCTGTTTTTTTCTTATTCTACTAATATGTTTCTTATTACAAGTCTATTGACTCATATTTATGAGCGCTTGTTTGAGGGTAAAACAACATATGCTGAGATAGTCTATCCATTTTGATCAGCTACATGACAAACAATGTATCCATTTTGTTCTAAGCTACACTACTACTACTGGGAACGACTGCTGTGCAATCATGCTTCCCGTGCAATCACCGTGCAATCCAACTAAAAAAAGTTTCAAAAAATTCTGAAAAAAATCATGGATATACATCTCATCTTACCCCATCTACATATAAAATTTTATGATCAAATTCGTCCTATGCTAGAAATTACAAAAAAGACAAATTTCTGACAAACTTGAATAGTTCAAATGCACCCCAAATTTGTCTTTTTTGTAACTTCTAGCATAGGACGAATTTGATCATTAAATTTTATATGTAGATGGGGTAAGATGAGATGCACATCCATGATTTTTTTCAGAATTTTTTGAAACTTTTCTTAGTTGGATTGCACGGGAAGCATGATTGCATAGCAGTCGTTCCCACTACTACTACTGTTCTTCACCATCATTGTGCATCATATAAATCTAACCACATTGCACAAGGTAAATCCTCAAAAATCTGGCCAGATCCGCCAGCTAAAAATCTCATTTCATCTAAAAATGATGAAATCTCGGGCTTAAACACCAAGATTTCAGTCCCAAAAAATAGGATTTTGTTGTGCTTATCATCGAGATTTCAGCTAACCTAACCAAGATTTTGCTACAAATGCCTGAGATCTTGGCTTAGAGAGGCAAGATTACCTATTTTGGTCACCGAAGATGACTGGATTCTCTGCGAAGATGACCGGATTCGCTCGGCCGCCGAGGAGAAAGAAGGAATGCGCTAAGTGAACTGACTGAAGAGTGAGTGAGTGGGTTGTGAGCCCATGAGGAAATGAAGAAAACTTCTTTTGTTTGATCTGAGGTCGAGGCAACAAATTTTTTCAACCATGGAGCAAAACAAGTAACATGGTTTGGTTCAGTTAGTTCTCACTCGAGAGATAAAGCTCTGCGTCTTGGAAGGGCATGGGTTCAAATCCCATGCCCAACAAAAAAATTTCAATTTATTTTTTCACTTTTTTCACATGTATTCCTCGTAGAAGGTCTAAAAATGCTCCAAAAAAATTTGAAGCCAAATCCGGTTTGAAATAAGTGCAGTCCGATAAAAATGTGTGAAATCCAGTCCAAAACACCGACATCTTGGCAAAATTTGCCAAAATCTCATTGAGATTTATGAAAATACTGTAGCATTTTGATTTTTTTAATTCAGATGGGATTTTGAAAACCGTCCACATTCGAAATCCGAGATCTTACTGAGATATTACAAAATTTTGTCGAGATTTTATTCCTTGCTCTGGATGCATTGGTTTATCCACTGGTCTTTTTTTACTATACCTTCGAATCGATATAATCTATTTAATATATTTTATCCAATGGATAAGATAGTTAATACTACCTCTAATATACTAGCAATACAAATCTCGTGAGGGGTAAAATTAATATTGCCTAACTGAGTTTGAAATTAACATGCATAAGCGGACTAGTAGTAAGTTCAGTGAAAAGTCTATAACATAGTAACACCCTAATTTTTGCATATTGGAATTTATATTAAGTATTTTAGCCTTTTCAAAAAAATCATACTTCTCATTGCTAATTAAAGCTTAATTTGGAATTTTCTTATCTCAAAAAGGATTTAATATGATTAATGCACAAGTAAAAATTATCCAAATTATTTTATTTGGGCTCTATATGCTCCAAAGTATTTTATAGAATTTTTTGTCATTTTTTCAAGACTGTACTATTTATTTGGTGTTCATTTGAATTTTCTGTATCATCTAAAAAAGAAAAAGAAATAAAAATATTGGAAGAGTTTTTGGGTCAAAACACAACCTATTTGGCCCAAATACTAGCCTAGTTCCGTAGCCAAGCCCAGCCTAGTCCGCCACCAGTTGAGACACTGATAGGTGGGCCCACCTGTTAGCTTCATCTTCAACCATGCGTGCGACGAACTCGAAGTCCATGCTATAGTCACCGCAGACTCCACCGTCGATTCATGGTCTAAACAGATGTCTAGGGGTATTTAAGGGGAGCACGATGACCACCTTGAGCCATGCAACTATAGTCCTAACCCTAGCCACCTTACGTCATCGCCATTTCACCAGATTTGATGGTTTTATGAAAGTGCAGCCATGGGAGCAAAAGCTAGATTTCTCCACTGCCAGTGAGTTTTTGAGCCCTTGGTCAGCACCGTTAGCTTTCTCATCTTGTGTTCTAGCTTGTGCCCGCACTCTTTCGTAGGGAGCGTGACTGTAGCTCATCGTCGCCGCCACCGCTTCTTTGGTTGTTGCCAATCACTATTGCCTGTGACATCTGTGTAAAAAAGGTTCACTGTGTTGAGAGCTTACTGGTGGTATGACTCGGAGTCGTTGGATTCACCGCTGTTGACCCTAAGTTTTTGCGCACCGCTGCTAACATGTCATCGATGTTGCATGCCACGTGACGCCAAGTTAGTTGCCACGTAAGCGTTTGGATATTTATAGATTTAGCCTGTCTCTGATGTGTAGGACCCACATATAAGTGAGTCATGCCCATGAGCCAGGTCCACTGTGGATCAAGCCTAGCAGTCACGGACTTGGTCTGTGGATCAATGGCCCACATTTTAGCTTCTGTTGCTTTTGGAAAATATGGAAAAATCAATTAGAAAATAGAAAATAAGCTTGGCTGGCTTGTTAGTCTCTCGGGAGGGAATATGCTCCTTTGTCTCCTTTTATAGGATTTAATTATTCGATAAATCTTTCGACATTCCATTCTCCTTCATACAAACTTTGAGAGCCCATTCAAGTTTTTAAATTCATTTGAAATCAAGCTCTACCCTGTGGTGTATTTTATTTGTTTTCTATTTATTTATGTTTTTACCATTTGTTTTGCTTAGACATTTAAGTGGCGGGAGTGTTCGAATGTGAAGAGTTGATCCAAGACCAAGATCAAGAGTTGTTCTAAGACAAGTTGTACTTTGATCATGTTGAATCCAGTTTTACAAATGTTATTTAATCTCTTACATGATATTTCAAGTTATACTTGTTTTCAACTAATTTGAAAATTAGTTATTCAACCTATTTGAATTACACCTACATTGTTATTTGCTATGCCATGATTATTTATCACCCTAGGATGGATATTTATTAGTTGGTTACTAATATAATGCTAAGTTGCTAACATGGGTTGATTAGATCATTCTTACTTTGCTTAGCCATGCCACAAAGATATGATATATTTTGAAAGAACAAATTCAAACTTGATCAATGGTCAATGAAATATCTTTTAAAAAATAGTGTGTTATGCATTGTGATACAATGATATTGATGTTATTGATGGCATGTGTTACATGATAATTAACTTGAGTGGTAAATGATTTAGATTGGACCAAGTGACAAGAGGGTGTGTGTGCCACATTGGTGGGTTTGTGTGATATTTGGGCTAGAGATTCTATGCGAATCGATTATTTTGGTTATTGAGATTTATTTGGAAGTCTTATATCAGTTAGTTAAAGACTTAATCTTGTAAGCCATTGAACTAGGCTAAATCATACAACCACATGTCAATTATGAGAGAAAACTAGCTCAATAATTTACTGAGTCTTGACATATGATATCTCATGCTGAAACAAAGCTGTGTGCGCGATTGGGAAAAGTATATGATACAGTGGCTCTATATCTTGAATAGTAATTATTTCTAGTTCAACGATGAGTCTATCTTATTCTTTTGCATTGTGTGAAAGAGGAATATTAAGACCCAGCTTACCAAGAGTATCTATATTCGGATAGAGTCTTCGAAAGGTTCTGTTATGATTTTCTTAATCATACATCGATAAGTATGTGCTATGGTCGACATTACAAGATTGATCATATTTTATAAGTAAAGTGTATAAACCTCTACAGGGTGTACAACCTCTTCAAATAGTCGTGTTCCCGATTATAGACAATGCTCGAGAATTTCAATCAACAGCTAGATTTTACAAAATAAAACTTAGGAAGAAGGGTTGTGTGCCAATGAAAGTAATGGAATTTGGTTTAGGTTATGTGCCAGTTTATCTTAAGAAATATCTGAGAAATTTAATATTATTATTATTTGTGTTACTTTTGTTTTAATATATTTATTTGGATAGACCTTGCATTGAGTTATAATAGACTTAGACTATGTGCACAACTTATTGAGTGCTTTATGTATTTATCCTTGGCACAAAAAATCCATCCGTTGAAGAGGAGTTTTATGAGGAAGCGAGTTGGTAGGAGTTGAACCTTGTGAGGTGCCTGTGGCATGTTGATGGATTATCTGCTGAAATTTTTCACTCCGCTATTGTTTTCTTAGAATTAAAGCACAGTGAAGCCTAATAAGTGTAAAATCGACCTTAAGGTCCTTCAATTATCTTTTATCTAATAAATATGGTTTTTTTATTATGTTTTCATTGTATATGATTTGATATTACATCTATGTTGTCACTGTATGTATTAGCGTGATTCTGGACTAATACAATATACATATAGGGTCTAAATTTACATATTCGAGTCTCAACAAATGACCTCGTAACAAAATTACAGAGAAAAGCCTATTATACCCTCGTCAAATTAATTATCAGATTTAATTTTTACTACTGTCCCTTCGCTATCAGTAGAAGGTATGGTGTAAAGATTCCCGCTGCCCAAATGAATCACGCTGTCAAGCGAACGAAGGCTACAATATTTGCGGGTGTGCACCAGGCGCCTTCTCAGTGCCTCAGATAATTTTTAGACTCAGTGATACATGTCGATGGAATCTCGATCTATACGTCTTGATCATACTGGCAACTGGGAGTTGGATGTAACAAAAAGTGCAGAGTACGCGTTCAGATTTGTTCTTCGAGGACGGCTACTATAATCGATCACATGGTTTATGCTCTCCAGGTACTTTAATCTCAGTGGGCATCACAAAGATTCCGGCCGCGTTCGTGAAAGATGGCATTGCCTCTTTTTTTCTCCTTTTCATTTGAATCGATTTCGACGGATGCGACCCTTCTGTTGAGCTATCGATGACAAGTTATTCGATTCAAAATGTTTTCAGTAGTAAGTACCTCTACTAATTTATATTCAGAACCCTAGTACTGAGACATTATGGACTTTTCCCTTCTCGTTTTCATTCTTTTTTAAAGGAAACGGCGAGAATAGGGAGAAGCTGAGGAATATGGACTATTTCGGTGAATTGGGAGGCAAATCCTGAAAACCAATCTATAATGTGGCACTCTTACATATTTGCATTACCTGAAAGAAGATGGCATGGGGCAGTCCGGTGGTTGGGTTGAGCAACAGAGATCACGGTTTGCGCAGACAAGGGATGCCTCGACGAAACCACACATTGGATGTGGGCGTGTATTTGCCGTAGCTATCAATGCCGGTATGTACCATTTTGGCTTCTAAACTGGTACAAAGTAGTCTTATGTATTATACCGGTCATACTGGTTTCAATACTAATCAATATTAGTTATGCCGGTGAAATTAATAATATGGTCTAATGAACGATATATTATATTTGATAGTATTACTATGTGTTTGAAGTAGTGTTTGGAGTAATATTATAAGTGAACTTTAGTATACATATAATTAAACATGTGTATAATTATAGATATATATTATTATACTAAACCCAAACAGTACGCCGGTATAGACCAATATCGAAACAGTACACTAGTATGGATCGGTACCAAAATGTACTATTCCAAGAGCCAAACCGGTGTAGCATAAACCGGTGCAGCATCCGATACGGTATTAACATGTTTAGTATTTGCACGTGTTTGGTTTAAGGAACCGAATCATAACTTCGAATATAATTCACATGTCAACGCCTAAACGCCTGCTATAACTGGGCAAACCGGGGCGTTAATGGAACAAAATTGCCGACTGCTGCACTAGATACTAGTGCAAGCAGCAAAAGCTCTATACCTCCCGCAACAATGACGTATCCACAACATTGAAACCAACCAGAACTTGATAATTTACCTGATCATGGTTTTTGGTGACTCTAGAACCTCATCCAGTTTGTACGGAACGACGATGAAGACAAGCAGAAGGCCATCCCTATTGCCTTCTAACAGCTCTGAGTCCCAGATAATGCTGTGGCATCTTGATATGCCAAGGTAAGATCCAAAAATCAAAGAACAGGAGACTCGACAGAGGAAAAGTCTAACGAAGAGTGAAAAAGAGGAGACCACGAACATGATATTGTTAGGCACAGAACAAGCATGTCGCGCTATAGCCACCACAATGAAACAGATAGAAGAAAGATCTTGTGTGCAAAACACAACTAATGCCATCTTGATGTAGATCAGTTATTCCATAACCAGGGGGCACGCAGGTGGGTATCGAAGCGTCAGACAGTGAACAGACCTGCTCTAAAAAGGTATAACATTCTTTGTCCATGAATTTTGGTAACACATCAAGATTTTAGTCTACCTTCTAAGTTCTGAGACTGGAGATGCAAAAATTTATCCTTTCATTGGAAGAGCATATTGTGTATTATATAATCAAAAGGCTGATCCACCTCCTTTCGTCTTCCCTAGCAAAACATCTTTGGCCTCATTGATCTTCGAAGCAAGGTAATGGCTCCCTCCCGCATCTGGATGATTGGCAACCATGACCTTCTTATGTGCCTCTTTTACCTTCTCAGGATGGGCATTTTCCCTGGAGGAATCAAAAGAAAAACAGAGGGCCACTTAAAAAAGGCAACAAAAAGGTCCCAAAAAAGACAAGAAACATAACACGTCTCAAATTATAAATTGATAATGAAAATTTTGTTGAAACACAAATGAATGACACTTCTTCAAACGCAAAAATGACTGATCTGGCATGAAGAGATACATTCTATTAAAATTTTACGGATAAACTCACGGCTTAATTTGATATTTTGGTACTATGAAGTATACCAAACAGAAAATAAACATCTTTCCATATCTCAAGAAGTGATAATTCTACCTCCAACAGTATGTTTTCTTTTATCAATGGGGCAAAGATATTTTTGGGGTAAAGTGGAAAACAAAACGAAATATATCATTGCAAAGAGGGACCTGATTTGCCAAAGAAAATTTTAATTGCCAGTTACATTTAATTGACCTGTGGGGAAAACACAAAAGAGAACACAGACATACTTGCCCTGAATCTATGTATCTGTAATACCACATGTTTGTTGACGTTGTGACTGATGGAGGGTGGTGATGTGATCCCAGCTTGAAATGGCAATTTGACTGTTCTACATGCAGGCAATTAGACCCCAAAGCCTTGTTTGGATGGGTTCAGAATGGGTAGGATATAATCCATGTGGATTGGGTTCAAATCCCACCATTCCCAGCCATCCAAATGAAGCCTAGTATGGTTGTGGGATTGTGGAACTCTTGGCGACAAGCTAAACCCAAGTTGGGTGGTAGTGATAGGGGAATGCTACGTCAACCCTGTTCTAGTGTACCTGCAGGTCCTCACGGAATCAAGGGTCTATAAAATTTGTGTCTATACTATATGAATTGGTCTCTATTAAGGTGCGTTTGGTTCAAGGGCAAACCCAGGATGGAATGGCCTTATTCGTGTTTTTGTAGTCATCCAACTGTTTAGTTGGGTGGATGGGGTGGATGAGGCTAGCCAAGAGAAGGGAATATTCGGTAGAGATGCTGGATGGACCGAGCCGCGTGATTTGGCCAGATGAGGCCATCCACTCTCGCAGGCCGTGTCCTCACTCCACCTCTTCTTGTCCTCGTCACTCTCCTCTCCCCTTCTCACTCTCCGCTCACTCCCGAGCTCTCCATCTTTGAAGAACCATGTGCTCCCCTGCCTCCGCCCAGATCCGATAAAGGTACGATTTTCGACCCCCACTTGTCCATGTCGATAAACCCTCTGCTCCCCCTGCCTCCCGCTCTGATCCGATCGACAAAGGGGACCATGGAGCGGGGGCTCCTATAGCTTCCGGTCAGGGGTTGGGCCGTCGGCCAAGGCAACATCTGAGCCGCCTCCTCGAACGGTGGCCGCTTCTAGATCCACCTCTAAGGGCCGCCGCCTCCTCTAAGCAGTGGGGGCTGGGAAGCCTAGGGTAGTGATGGGTCAGTTTCCATCCGCTCTGGCGGACTGCTGTTCCTCTCCTCTCCACCATGGATGCTCTCGCAGTCCGCCATGCCGCTCACCACTGCGGCCGCTACTTTCCGCACCAAGCTCCGTAGGGCCTGCACCCTCGCCAGTGACGACACGCAGGTTATCATTGACACAGTACGGTGGGAGCCCAGGCGGATCTCTAGAGTTGAGGCAGCGGTAGGTGGAGATGAGATGTTTCTAAATCTGCCCAAATTTGGTGTCAATCAGACGCATGGTGTCGGGGCCGGTCATTGGATGGTGAGTGCTTTCCTTCAGTTATTTGTGTGCTATGGAACTGAATGGATTAAGATTCTTAAATACCCCCATTTGAAGTTTAGAATGTGTCCAGCAAAATGGTAGTTTTCCAATTGGGGTTTAGTTAGTACTGCATTCAAGTGGAACTGTATTCTTCCTCGAAAAAAAAGAAAAGTAGAACTGTATTCATCGTGTTAATGGTTGGTTTAGAGGTATCGCAGTTGGTGTCATGTGGGGCCGACATTACCGGCGCCGATCCCGCGCCCAGGATCAGGAAACGCCGGCGCCAAGTGGCTAGGCGTGAGTTTTAGGCAGGCAATCGTCATGCAAGGCAAGATCAGGGAGTTTGTTTCCTTTGTTTAAGATTAGGCAGGCAATCGGCATGCAAGGCAAGTTAGGATCAGGGAATTTGTTTCCTTTTTAGTAATTCAAATGCCTATATAATGGTCAGAATCAGCACCCTTAGAGGGCAAGCAATAACAATTCCAATTTCTTAATCTCTCTTCTCTTTGAATCCCCCTCCTTCACCATTGCGCGCCCAGGACAAGGTCCCACAAGATCTACCGATTCGATTCACAATTACGAGTCATGTCCTGCGGTCTTGGGCGTGAGTGCCCTTGACAACTCGGTATCACGCTCCGATCGATCTCGCCCATCGCGCCACCGCCCACCTCCACCGCGCCATCTTCGCTGACGCCATCCGTCTCCTCGTCCATGGCGGACCCGAAGACAGCCAACCTTGCGGACATCATCGCCAAGTTGACCACGACCGTCGAGACCCTGCAGGCCAAATTCGAGAAGATGGAGCAGCGCAACGTCGACTCCTACTCGTCGAGCTCCGGGGGCGACAACAAGCGAAAGCACCACAACGACCGAGCCGCGCGTTTTCAGAAGATGGATTTCCCCAAGTTCGATGGGACATCTGACCCTCTAGCGTTCCTCAACCGGTGTGAATCCTACTTCCACCAACAACGCATCGCCGAGGAAGAAAAGGTATGGATGGCATCCTACAACCTGGAGGCAGGTGCCCAGCTGTGGTTCATGCAGATCCAGCGCGACGAGGGTACGCCGCCCTGGCGACGCTTCACCGAACTACTCAACACCCGTTTCGGGCCACCTCTGCGCTCCAACCCGCTCGGTGAACTCGCGGCGTGCAAAGCGCCCGGTCCGCTCGTCGAGTACTGTGGCGATTCGAGGCGCTGCCCGTCTTGCAAGACACTCACGGAGCCCCAGAGGGTGCAGCTCTTCACCGCCGGTCTGCAGCCGCCCCTCAGCCTCGACGTCGAGATCCACAACCCGCAGTCCCTCGCCCTCGCCATGAGCCTCGCTCGCAAGCTGGAACTGCGCGATCAGTGTGCGGGGACCTCTGCACCACACCTCGCTTGCACCAAGGGCATCTTCCGCGCTTCGCCACGCCTCGCAAGGCCTGCGCTTGCCCGGGCGGCTCCCCAACACGCACCGGTGATAGTGGAAGGGCGCCAGGTCAAACGCCTGTCCCAAGCAGAGATGGAGGAGCGTCGACGCCTGGGACTCTGCTTCAACTGCAACGAGAAGTTTGGGCGTGGACACAACCGTGTCGCTAACGATCTTCCTCCTCGACTTGGCGGCCGAGGGGCGGCGAGGCGACATCGACGGAGGAGCGGCCGACGACGAACCGCACATCTCGGTCCACGCGATCCGCGGATCCGCACCGGCGAGACGATGCAAGTGTCCATCCATTGGCGGCGCCTCCTCCGCCCTCCTCGACTCGGCTCCGCCCACAACCGTGGCGAGGAGGCGGCATTGTTCTCGCTGCGGCTACGGCAAGGCGGCGGCTGCGGTGACGATGGCGAACGGCGACCACGCCTTAAAATGTCGGCGTGTCTGCGGCGCGGTGTTCACCATCAACGGCGAGACGTTCGCGCGGACTTCTTCGCCTCGCCGCCGCGCGGCTCGACGTGGTGTTGGGAACGCAGGTGGCTCGCGTCGGCGGGGCCCATTCTCGGACTTGGCGCCTCGCCATGTCTTTTTGGCGCGGCGACCACCAGTGTCTTGTACGGCAAGCGAGGCGCCCTAGCCCGGCGATTCGGCGTGCCGCCACCGATCTCCTGCCGCCCTCCTCGACGCATTCGGCTGCGGTCTTCACCGAGCCCACGGCATGCGCCTCCGCGCTCCGCGACCACAACATCACGCTTCTTCGAGGTCGAGCCCGTGGCGGTCCGCCTCTTGCTTCCCCCGCCGCGCACAAGGACGAGTTGGAACGTCAGTGCGCCGCGATGCTGGAACAAGGCATCATTCGCAGGAGCTCCTCGGCATTCTCCTCACCCGTCCGCCAGACGGAAGGCCGATGGCACTGCACCTGCGTCGACTATCGCGCTCGACGCGATCACGGTCAAGGACGCCTATCCGATCCCGGTGGTGGACGAGCTCCTCGACGAGCTCCACGGCGCCCGTTTCTTCACCAAGCTGGATCTCCGCTCCGGCTACCATCAAGTCCGGATGCGGCCCGAGGACATCCCCAAGACCGCGTTCCGCACACACGACGGCCTCTACGAGTTCCTGGTAATGCCGTTCGGATTGTGCAACGCCCCGGCGACATTCCAGGCACTCATGAACGACCTTCTGCGGCCGTTCCTCCGGCGGTTCGTCCTCGTCTTCTTCGACGACATCCTCATCTACAGTACCACGTGGACCGATCACCTACGCCACGTGCGCGCCGTCCTCACCGTTCTACACCAGCATCGCCTTTTCGTCAAGCGATCCAAGTGCGAGTTCGGCGCCGACTCCATCTCCTACCTCGGCCACATCATCTCCGCATCCGGCGTCGCCATGGATCCGGCCAAAGTCTGCCGTCGCGATGGCCGGTTCCCGATCCGCCTGGGCGGTCGCGGCTTCCTCGGCCTTGCGGGATACTATCGCAAGTTCGTCAAGGAGTTCGGCTCGATCGCCGCACCCTCACCACCCTTCTCCGCAGGAGGGTTTCTCTGATCCGCAGAGGCGCAGAAGACATTCAAGCGCTCAAGTCCGCCGTCACGACGGCGCCAGATACTCTTGCGCCCGACTTCACCTAACCCTTTGTCGTGAGTGCGATGCCTCTACACACGGTTCGACGCCGTCTCTTGCAAGGCCAAGACCGTGGCATTCTTCACCGTACGGTCGCGCCTCGACACAGATCCTTGGCGGCATCTGAAGCGCGAGCTCATTGGCCTCAGACTCGCCGTCACACCGGAGGCCGTACCTATGGGGTCGCCGCTTCTTGGTAAGAACTGATCACTTCAGTCTCAAATATTTGCTCGACCAGCGCCTGGCCACCATACCACAGCACCATTGGGTGGGCAAGCTTCTCGGTTTCGACTTCGCGGTCGAGTACAAGGCCGGCGCCACCAACACTCAGGGCGATGCCTTGTCCCGGACACCGAGGAGGCGGCCATCCTCGCCATCTCCGGGCAAGGCCGACCGTCGGCCATTGCGCCGCGCCAACACCACCACCTTGACGCGCTTCGGGGAAACAGGAGCGGCGAGGTAGCGCGCGCAGCACAGGGCCATCATCGACGGCCTCGTAGCGTTCGCTGGCCGCCTCTACGTCCCTCCAGCCTCACCTCTCCTACATGAGTTGATCAGCACCGTCCATGAGGATGGGCACGAGGGCGTCCAGCGCACTCTGCACCGCCTGCGCCGCGACATCCATGCGCCCCAGCTCCGGCGCGCTGTCCAGGACTTCGTGCGAGCCTGCGCCATTTGCCAGCGGTACAAATCCGAGCACTTGCATCCGGCGGGATCGCTGCTTGCCCTTCCAAAGCCATCGGCGATGCAGGCGGACATCGGGCTTGATTTCATCGAGGCGCTTCCTCGAGTCGGTGGCAAGTCCGTCATCCTCACGGTGGTGGACCGATTCAGCAAGTACTGCCACTTCATTCCCCTCGCACACCCGTACACAGCAGAGTCGGTGGCCCAGGTGTTCTTCGCCGAGATCGTGCGTCTCCATGGTGTGCCCCAGTCCATGGTCTCCGACCGGGACCCCGTCTTCACGTCCATCTTCTGGCAGGAGCTTATGCGGCTCACGGGCGCCAAACTTCACATGACGACCGCGTTTCATCCACAGTCGGACGGCCAGACGGAGGCAGCAAACAAGGTGATCGTCATGTATCTCCGTTGCCTGACAGGTGATCGCCCTCGACAATGGGTGCGCTGGCTCCCGTGGGCAGAGTACGTCTACAACACGGCGTTCCAGACCGCCCTGCGCGACACGCCATTCCGGATCGTCTACGGTTGCCACCCGCCGTCCATCCGCTCCTATGAGCCTGGCGAAACACGGGTCGCGGCGGTCACCAAGACCATGGAGGAGCGGGATGAGTTCCTCGCCGACGTCCGCTACCGCTTGGAGCAAGCCCAGGCCGTGTACAAACGCCACTACGACAAGAATCATCGGGAGCTTCGCTGCGCTGGCGGCCGGTGCAGCTACGCCCGCAGCTGCGTCGCGGCATCACTCGAGACTCGACATCCGGAAGCTCTCGCCGCTTCTTTACGGGCCGTCTGCTCGCATCGCCGCTGTCGTCAACGAGGTCGCCATCGCCTCGAAGCTGCCGCCGCCGCGCCTCACGACATCTTCCACGTGGGCCTCCTGAAGCGGTTTGTGGGCGCACCACCAGCAGCTCCCCCGGCGCTACCTCCGATCCACCATGGCGCTGCTGTTCCCGAGTCAGACCGTGTTACCCGTTCGCGCTTGGCCCGTGGCGTCCGCCAGCTCCTCGTCCATTGGAAAGGAGCGCCCTCAACATCTGCTACATGGGAGGACGCGGAGAGCTTCATGGATCGCTATCGACTTTCGGCTCGAGGACGAGCCGCTTTCGTCGAGGAGAGATGTCATGTGGGCCGACATTACGGCGCCGATCCGCGCCGAGATCGAGAACGCCGGCGCCAAGTGGCTAGGCGTGAGTTTTAAGCGAGCAATCGTCATGCAAGGCAAGATCGTGGAGTTTGTTTCCTTTGTTTAAGATTAGGCGAGTAATCGGCATGCAAGGCAAGTTAGGATCGAAATTTGTTTCCTTTTAGTAATTCAAATGCCTATATAATGGTCAGTCAGCACCCTTAGAGGGCAAGCAATAACAATTCCAATTTCTTAATCTCTCTTCTCTTTGAATCCCCTCCTTCACCATTCGCGCCCGAGACAAGGTCCCTACAAGATCTACCGATTCGATTCATTTAATTACGTAGCCGCGGTCCTGCGGTCTTGGGCGTGAGTGCCCTTGACAGTTGGATGGAATCCAAAGGTTGTGCAAACTTGAAGCCGTAAATTACCATGTTCTGATTTTTTTTTCATAGGGTCTCCTGTGCTTGTGCATAAGCATACATTCATGGAAAATATTGGTTCCATGGAAATAATGTTCTACAAGCTCCAGATATTTTACTCTAATTTCCCATTTGCCTTTACTTCAGATGACATTTAAGATTTTTCATATGAGATTGTAAAGTAATGAACAATGCAAAACCAGAAGTATAACTGAACCATCTGTTTCAGAAAACAGAATGATACCTCTGCAAAATCTGAGAAAGGTCAACCTCTCTTCAACCTTACAAGCTTTTTAATGGACTCCACAGGGAAGCAAACACCTTTCCCTATGTTATTTCTTTATTGCCTCATGTTATTGTAATGTTGTTCAACCTGATCAATCTCTTTCAGAAAGATTAGAAGGCTAAATCTTATGTACATCAAGTACCCTAAATCAATTTACTCAACTGTTAACTTGTGTGAACTATGTTTGACTTGTTCTCATTTGACTTCTGCCCACTCTTATTCCAGTCACTGGCAGCTGAGGAGGAACCAGAGAAGTGCCAAGCCCACTTCAGTGAATGCACTAAGAAGGGAATTGAGGCCGATGACATGGAAGCTCTGTACAAGTAGGTTCATGCTGCCATTCGTGCTGATCCTACCATGGCAAAGTCAACCAAGGAACCTTCCCAAGACACACAAGAGACATGTATAGCTAGCTGATGATTGCAACCCCTTCAATAATTTTTGCCACCCTGATATGATTTCAATCTAGCTTGACTATGTTGCAGGTACAACCTTAAGAAGCTCACATATGAGGAAAGGACGGCCAGGCTTGTCAAAAGGCTGAATGCCCTCAACTCCTCGACCGATGCTGCTGATGATGAGGGCAACGACGAGTGAACAGTGTAGTCTACCGTACTAGTGCTATCTTTATGCTGCCAATCGAACTTAATATATGGCATTTATCCTTGACTGTAGTCTTGCAACAGGTATTTTTGCTGTAGTTGGGCACTCCACACAAAGAGCCACTTTCTTTCAGTTTTGAGTATCAAGCTGGAGTTATGGATTATCAAAATTATAAGATGTGCTGCCGTTTGGATATTGCTTTGATCGGTACTGTTGGAATACCTTAAGAAGCTTACATATGAGGAAAGGACGGCCAGGCTTGTCGAAAGGCTGAATGCCCTCAACTCCTCGACCGATGCTGATGATGATGAGGGCAACGACGAGTGAACAGTGTAGTCTACCGTACTAGTGCTATCTTTATGCTGCCAATCGAACTTAATATATGGCATTTATCCTTGACTGTAGTCTTGCAACAGGTATTTTTGCTGTAGTTGGGCACTCCACACAAAGAGCCATTTTCTTTCAGTTTTGAGTATCAAGCTGGAGTTATGGATTATCTAAATTATAAGATGTGCTGCCGTTTGGATATTGCTTTGATCGGTACTGTTGGAATACCTTTGGAAATGTTTCTATTGAGGGAGGTGTTTTGTATTACTATTTAAATTTGCACAGATATTAAACCATGAATGAAGGATGGATGATTTTTTACTTATCATTTCAACCAATCTATCCACAAGTCATATAGGGGTAATCTCACCACAAGTCATCACAACCAATCTATCCACCCTCATCCCTCCAACCAAACAAAAATTTGGCTTATCCCATCCATCTCTTATCCCTCCAACCAAATATAAACTTGGATAGCTTCATCCCTAGTAGGCTGGATCGCCACATCCCATCCACCCTTTACCCTTAAACCAAACGGACGCTAAATGTGGGGCCACATCCTTTTCATACATATGCCTGGAGGGTAAAGAATAATAACTTAACCCTACATATCACTTAAGCTGCTGCATCTCTTATATCATGTTCCTCTCCGGTCACTCTCACCCCTACCCCTGTTCCACACTTCATAAACCACAACCATAAATCTCCTTCCTCACACCAACCTGCAGGGTGAAGGGAGGGCACAGGAACAGATTGATTAAGGATCAAGCCCATAGCCCAGTACTACTTATTGGCTAGAATGGCTGAAATGTAAGTAGTAGTTGACAAAGGTTGACTGAGCCCTCTATCCATCAATCCATCTACAATTCTAAATTATCAAATTTTGCATCTCAATTTACAAACGTCCAAAGCAGGCTGTTGCGTTCATTCCAGGGAGGCTTTCCTATCAAAAGCATTTTTTATTCGGAAATGACAGAGTTGCCTTATTTGCAACTTGTTCATTCGGGAACTAATAAGGCATCCTAAAACCAGATTTATGATATGTTTATTATGGTAAAATTGCAACTATAAATGCTGTGCTTATGCTACTTGTCTAGTTTGCAGTATGGACTCCAAATCATGGTTGTCACAGCGTCATCTAAACATCTCCTAAACACAAAGTCGCCCCAGGGTGGATGTCATGGAGGTCTGCCTCGACTTGGCCAATTAAGCAAGCGCCCAGGATTTAGGGGCGTCCATGGCTGCCACAGGAAGTGAGAGAGGGGGAGAGAGAGGCGATTGGGAATGGAACCATATCCACTGCCGCTGCCCCTCATTACTGCTGCTGCCCCCGCCGGCAGCGGCAGCCAAGATCCCTCCGGCGGGCCTCCCTCCAATCCAGCACTCCATCCCTCGACGATTGTCTCCATATCTGGAGGTATGACCCCTTCCTCTCCCCTGCTCTTCTATATTCTCTGATCAATCTGCTGTCTCTGCTTCTCTGCTCTGCTCTCTCTGTTCTCCCGATCTGCTCCACTGCTCTTCTACTTTCTCCTCGATCTGCTCTACTCTGTTCCACTTTCCCTTTCTCCCAGGTCTGCTATCTGCTCTGCTGCCCTCTGCTGCTGATGCTTTCTGCTCTGCTGGTCACTTCACTAGTGTAGAAGTGTAGTGGTGTAGAAGTGTAGCATGTAGAAGAGTAATGTATCGTGTGTAGAAGTGTAGTGGTGTAGAAGTGTAGCATGTAGAAGAGTAATGTATCGTGTGTAGAAGTGTAGTGTGTAGAGGTGTAGTACTGTGGTGCTGCTGATGCTCTCTGCTCTGCTGCTCTCTTCTCTAGTGTTGACCTCTATAATTTGTTGTTTAAAGCATGTCTTTATGTTATGTCGCCCAGGCGACAATTATGCGACAGCCTAGTCAACTAGTGGACAAGGTGCCTGCAAGGCACCTCGATGGCCTAATACGCTGTGACAACCATGCAACAAATAGTACCACATGATGTTTCACAAATTGTACTGCAGTAACCAAAATGTCCCGACTCCCTATAGATGACTGTGAGCTAATTACTTCCATTGTTTATGGGGATCTAGGCAACAAATCGGGACATGGTATGGGTGAAATCTCCCCATGAGTTAGAGGGGGCAGGGATCAAAACAGTTCCCTGTGAGTATAGGCGTGCATGATCTCAATAAAATTTCAATGGCATGGGATGGAGCTCGAGATATGAATATTTTTATGCTAAGAGAAACATAAGCAATAATCAACTGTGGTATGAATACTATGTTTTTATATGATACGCACCTGACACCCAGAATTAAACCAGCTTCCCTTCGAGTCATTGTAGGTTGAAAGCCACCTTCATAGAATTTGCGCATCCTAGGAACTATAGGCCTTGCCTTATAAGCATTCCAAGCTTGGATGCTGTATCTACCGGCAAGAGCCGCTGCTGCAACCGCAAGTCCTGCTATGAGTGGTGTAGCCTGCAGAAAATGAATATAGAAGTATTAAATAGCAGCAACTATAGCTTTATTGTGTAGCATATCAATCTTTAGTGTTTTTTTTTTGGGGGAGCATCTATTGCCCGGACGTACGATGGGAACGTTCCCACCCATTGGATCTCATTCAAAGATATCGATCTCAGCCGTTTCATCTGGTGCAACAAAAATCCGATAAGCGCAACAATTAGTTCTTAAGCTTACAACAAATCTTTGCTCCCAATGCAACAAACACGAAATCACCAAAACAAAATTGTGCCTGTCGACGACTATTGCAACGCCACGCATGGCGTATGCTGTGCACACTCACATAGATGTGTTGCAAGAAGCCCGTCCTTTAATTTAGTGCAACAATAATTCATGACATGCAACAAAAAGGCATTGAGCTTTGAACAAAAACTCACAACTAGTGAAACAAAAACTCACACCTAATGCAACAAAAATGCAAGGCGCGAACAAAAAATTTCAACTGATGAGGAGTATTGTTGCAACAAATAAAAGACCCTACTTCAACAAAAACGAGACATTGTTGCAACAAATCAACATGGATGGAGGTTTTGCAACATTCCGAGACAACTAATGCAACAACTTGGCCTATCGGTGATAACATTTTTTTAGACGAGCTTGGAGGAGTAAGGGTAGGCAACCAACCAAAACAACCACCTTGTTACCGCTACCACATCCACGGCCTCACCATATCCAGCGAGCTCTACCACAATGGGCGGTGACGACCTCAGACCGGCGACTAGCAATGGAGCTTGGGTGATGGGAGGTGTGAATGGCTCCCGGCCAGCCCAACAGCCATCTGCAGCTCTGTCTCCTCCGACCTCAACCTCGTTGGATCTGTCAAGCTCCAACCATGGGTGCAATAGATCTGGCAAACTCTGACCATGGCGGATGGCCTCCGTCGAGCACAGGTGGTGGCGACCTCTTAGACTGATGGTCGGAAGTGGAGCTTGGGCAAGGGAGGTATGGAGGACTGCCCACTGCCAGCCTCAGCCATGTGCGTTGAGATGGAGATGGAAAGAGAGGTAGAGAGCTATGTTACTCAGATACTTCGAAAAACTGGCGTATCGGTATCGGATACTTATCCATATCCAATACAGTCAGATACGTATTCTGCCTAAACGATGAATTTCCTATATTTTAAAAAAAATTCCCGATACTTGCTTGATACTTCCCCAATACCATAATACCTCTACCAATCCAGAAGGAGATGCTAGAATTGTTTATTCCTATCCCGCAATCCCTTCTTGCTCCCTACACCACTGCCCCTGCTCTTCTCTTCCCCTGGGCTCGCACGCCAACATTCCTCTCCACTTGTAGATAGTGGCACGCAGCACCCTCTCCCTGCTGGTGCGACAGCGCCACTGGTTCTCATGCACGGTAAGTCCTCCCATTAGTACTCTTCTTCCCTCTTGAATATGGTAGTGTAGTATGCTCCCAAGTAGCCAACGACAACCAGGAGGTGGTGAGGACAACAATGGCCAAAATGCAAGACATATGGCTATGGCTGGCAGGAATAGAAGAGCACAGTTGTGGAGATGTTTGGGGCAACAGTAGACTAGATGCCCTAAGCCGCTTACTATGGGTTGATGGGCCTTTGAGATGATATAGCCCATTTGCTTCTTCATTTTCTTTGTTATTGTCTCTTTTATGTCAATTTTGTGTATGATATACCATATCTCATGTATGTTTATCTATTATTTTATTTTTATTATATATATACACACGTATCACCGTATTGGTGTTTTTGGGGAAATGGCGTATCGTGGTATCGACATATCCGTATCGGTATCGGCATATCCGGGCAACCTAGATAGAGAGGAGGCAGGGGAGAGGAAGCAAAGCTTGGCCTTGCGTGGAGAGGAGCTCATCGGTTTCAGGTTTGGCCAAAGCAAAGCTTGCTGGATGGTTGGAGCAATCAAGAGAGAGAGAGAGAGAGAGAGAGATGGGGGTAGGTGGTGGGAGGGGTGAGTGGATGCGAATCGTGTGGCTAGGAAGAGTCCGATACACTTTGTTTGCTCCGAACGTCAGGAACTTAGCAATACCTTTTTTTTTACTCTCTATAATCACACATGAAATGAAAATTGATTGTAAAATCATCCAAAAGCTAGATAATTAAATAAGCACATAGACACATACTGATAGGATGCATGGAAAAGACAATAGGAAAATTGCTTGTAGATTGCAAAGTAACCAAAAACATCACAGTTATCAGATAACTACTGTTGCATTCTAAATTGGCGTCAAACAGTAGTGAAGAGAGCTCGGAATATTATCAATTTTGCCCCATTCTGACATGACTCTAGTTAAGACTAAACACTAGGCAGTGAATGTAATAAAAGTCTAAAACATCATTTCATCCTAAACAGCATATAAGAAAGATAAGCAGGGGAAAAAACTTGCTTTAGCCTCTAAGAGAACGGAAAAGCTGGGAGTTTTATTATTAGCCTATTTCCATGAGTTACAAAGCTACTAAAGCAGGTAGTGTAGCACACCTACCGTCTGCAGGCACACGGTACAGAGGTTAACTAAACACTTACACCACGAAAGACTGCGCACAAACTAATTCGTCCCACTCTAGCTCTATTTCAATTGGATCCACAAACCTCAAGTTCGCTATTACACTAATGACTCAACAAATCCGCAGAGCATGGAAACTTGAGCACGAAATGTCGTGAAATCAACAAGAATTCACCTCCACAGTTCCCAAATCTATACCAAACGGCGTTCCTCTACCAAAGACGTAAACTCTATCGCACTCACACCTCCCTAATACCAAAAATGGCAACTTTTGGCACTGGCAATCTGTGAAATACCAGAAAATCTCTACCTGGTTCACCTTACTCCAACAAAATCTCATCCAATCTGAACAAATACAACCATAAACGTCCCTAAAGAAAGAACTTGTGTGTTGGGAGTAGAGCTCACCATTTATCTCCACCACCAGTCAATCCGGCGAGCTGGACCTGGGCGTGAGAGGGTAGAATGGATAGGCGACAAGAAGCAAGGGGGCAATGGGGTTGCCGGAGCCAAAGTCCCGGCAAGCGCTGGAGAGGTCGGCGTCGGCGGTGGAGGTTTCTTAGCGGAGGTCGCAGTTTATAAAAAGAAAGCAATTCGGGCGGCGGCGTAGGCTATATATGGCCGTCGCCCGTCCTGGAGGCGCCGTCGCGCTGAGGATTTGGTCGCGCGAGAATCGAGATTGTTGCTGCACCGCACTCGACCAAGAAAGGAGGGGGTGAAGCCGTGAAGGTCGGGGAACGACAGAGATGGTGGCGGCTGGTGTTGGGGTCTTCGTTCTTCAGACGGGTGAATTGGGCCGGCTGGGCCAAACGGTTAGATGAATGGTAATTTTTAAGAGGTTCTGAGATTTAGTCAAATTTGAATCCTAAAATATTTCAACGAAATACCTCTAATTCAAACATCCATTAGAGTTTTTTAGAAAACCACCCGGTTCATCTTCTGGTCCAATGGCGTCGAATGTCAAGCTAGGATCGAAATCTTGCCGAGATTTCGGAAATCTCGGCCAAAATCTTGATTTTCGTCCGGGGCTAAGATTCTAGATCTTAGCAAGATAAAAAAAAATAAAAAGTTTCAAATTGCTACAATAATTTCAGAATTTTTCGGTGAGATTTTGGGTTTTTTTAACCTAAGATGATCACAAATTCGACCGTTTTCATGTTTGTAGACCAAATTTAGCACCAATTTTTTATGGCAAATTGTAATATCTTTTCTGAGAAATACATGTGAAAATTTTGCAAAAAAATATATATACAAATTTCAATCATATTGGCCAAAATTTCACGAGGGGTTGAATAGGGCAGAAATTTCGATCATATTGGCTGAAATTTTGGTCATTTCGACTGAAAATTTGGTTTGTCCTTAGCCAAAATACCAGATTTGAAATTTGATTTTTTTATTTCATTCAAAATTTCACATTTCAACCACCCGAGATGTGGTACAAAAATGAAATTTGTAACCCTAGTCAAGCCAAACTAACGGTTCAGGGTTTCCCGGTTGAGAGGTCTATCTGATCCAGTTTTTAAAACTAGCTCCCTCACTCTCTTGACCAAATCTCCATCTCCTTTAGCTCATCTAGTAATAGGCTGATGTCCTCGTCTTAGATAGGTGTATTTACATGTGGATCCGTGTGTAGTAGGCATGTAATCGAATCGAATATATACTGACTAACTGACTGGATATGTTCGGATCGGATTCGGCTAGTTAGGTCAGATATTTTTTGGATTCGGATACGGCATCGAGTTTAGGATTGTACTATCCGATGGTTTGGCATTTACCGAGAATATTGTTAGATATTTCCGAAATGATCTTACTAGATATCTAAAATCTCCCAATGTGGCAATCAAGCAACGTGCCCGGGGTGACACATGGCCGAGGTGCAAGGCCGGGGCAGCACGTGGACAGGGCCAACGGTGTGCATGGTGAGGCCGGGGTGGCACACTTGGCTGAAGTGTGAGGTGCAAGGCCGAGGTGGCACGGCCTGGCCGAGGAAGAAGGAAGGAGGTGGAAGGGAAGGAAAGGAAGGAGAAGCTAGGAAAGAGAAAGGAAGAAAAGGAGAAAAAGAGAAAGAAGAAAGGAAATTAAGGGGGTACGCCCAGGAAAAGGAAAGGAGAAAAAAAGAAGAAAAGAAAAGAAAGAAAAAAAGGAAAAAAGAGAAGAAAACAAGAAAAATAGGGTGAAGCTCAATTTCTGACGACGGACTCGATTTAGTTTGTTTAAAGCTATTGGAAAACCTAATGTCAACTCTTGACATTAGTTCTGTTACATTCGAACTCATACGGTTGATTAATCATTGCTATATATGTACTTTATGCAGTATTTATTTTCGTGAGATATCTGACAAAAAATATCCAGTGCCCTATCGATTTTGCTTCGTATTCAGTTCGAATCCATGATCGATATTATCCGCGCCATATTCGTATCTGGCACTTGATGAGACCATGTTCGGCATGGATATGACCAAGGCTATTCTTACTACACTGCTTTCATCTACATGGCTTCATCGACCTCTACCTTGGCCAGGACGATCACACAGTTTGCATTGTTGGCCTTTGGATTTAGCATCATCATCTACATCAGTTCGGCTACCACCTTGGCCGCCGCCTAGGCTTCTGGGCATAGCACCTTCACCTCCAGCAATTAGGCCGCCACCTTGGCCGCCTCCTGATGAGGACATCACCTCTCTTGATATAACCACGCCTACTACAACTCACCAACGAGCCGATCCTACAATAGTTCAAGGACCAATGACTCAAGGTCGCACACGACAGCTTAATCATCAGGTGAATACGTTTCTAAACCTCCCCATTAGTGATAATATGAATGAGATGCCATTTAATACTTGTGATGATTTGATTGTATATAGGAACTATGGAGAATGTCCCTCGTGGACCAAAATTGGGCCAAAGAATAAGTTCAAGTCGGATTGAGAAGAGAAGTTTAAGTTTAAGTCTAGTTCAGCCTCACCAATAGTGCTGAATTTAAAAAGCCATAGCTTTTGATTCTTAAGGTTTCTGGAGGACCATGAGTACACGTTTGAAAGATTTCGGAGTCTACTTTCCAAAGGATCTAGCCTCACCTCAAAACTCCTTTAGATGCGTCCGAAAGCTGCTAAAAACCACACATTGCTTTTTCAGTCCGAGTCAAACTCTAGTCAAAGCTATGGCCGACCCCCTCCTGCTCCCATAGTATAAATAACCACCCAAACCCTCATCTATGACTTGGGTTTTGTTAGATTGAAAGTTAGCATTGCTACTTCATATTGTAATTGCGCATGTTGGCTAAACCGCCCGAATTACTATCTACGGAACCCCACCTATCTCTAGTTTTTAGATTGAACACTTCAATTCATATTCGCAATTTCAGATTGCTTTTACCACTGTTCTTGCTTGTTTTCAGTTGCTTGCAGGAATTGAACCTTGTGTTCAGGTTGATCGTGCTAACGACAAGATCAATAACACTCTGGAGTTGGTTTAGCTATTGCTAAGGCGCATCGTCATCGTACGTTATAATCGGATCGTCAAAGTTAGTTCCTCTAAATCGAAGTTATCACTCTCATCGAAAGATCGGGACCCAAAATCGCATCAGGTGGTATCAGAGTGCCAAGTTGCTCGGTGAGAGATTCAGTACCCTAGATTAGTTTTTGTTTTCTGTCCAAAATAAAAAATCCTCCACAAAAATTCAACCTTTAGATTCAATCTGGTATTTTAGTGTGTTTTGTTAGGTTTTGATCCATTAGAGTCCTTGTTTTAGTTGCTGATCGTTTTTCCTTCGCGTAGCTTTTATTTCAATTTGTCCAGTTCTTTGTTTTGCTCATAACTTTCGCATACGAGTTTGGATTCTAGTGTTTTTACACTTTCCTAAAACCATGGGATAAGCTCCACAAAAACCTAGTTGGGCATAAACTCTAATTCCTTCTCCAAGTTTGTTTAATCTCGACGACAAATTGGAGAAGCATGTTGCGATTCCAATCCAGATTGGTTTGGTATTTTGATCATAACTCTCACATCCGAACTCCGATTGAGAAATTTTTATACTTTCCTGAATCCTTGAAGAGTCCTCTACAAAAACGTTTTTGGGTGTCCTTTGTGATTTGGACTCCTTCAAACCGAATTTGATTCGGATTCGGATTTGGTCAAATCGGCTGAATTTTGTTAAATCTGTGCACCTTAGTGTTTTGGCCATAACTTCTACATACGAGCTCCAAATTGTGTGTTTGTATACTTGTTTTAAAGCCTAGGACAGCACCTTCAATTTTTTACATTGTGAGCAAGCTTGATTCGGTCATTCTAATGCCTTAATTGTAGCGACAACTTTGTTGCACTGTTCTAGTCGAATTTGGGTTTCTTTCTTCAATTTGTGTTTTAGCTTTGTTCCTTTGAGTTGGTTGAGTTCAGAGCATCCACAACCATAAAATTCCAAAATATCAGTGCACATACCTTTGGGAACCAATTCATCCTTTGCGAATACTTTGATCCCAATTGAGACTAGCTATTTGAAATTGCTTGGGGCCGCTCTTCTTGATACGTTGCACTATCATATATCTTGTGATATTAAGTTAGGGATTCCAAAACTTTGCTCATACTAGTGTTGGCCGAAAGTCACCAAAAAAAAGACAAAGAAAGAGCCAAAAGGCCAAAAAAAGAGAGAGAAAAGAAAATAGAATAGTGGCCGGTAACACTACATTGATCAAAACCCTAATTTGTGTTCGTTATTTTCAGATTATGCAATTGTATTAAGTAGCGAGCAATCTTGTTCCCTTTTACCTTTTCTGAAGCAATTAGCTAGCGTCTCTCCATAACTTATGCAATACGAGTTTTGGTGTTGAAATTATTCTTATTTAGCTCATTCCATTGGTTGCATTAAGTTTCATTATCTTTGCGTATGTGTTGCCTTGAAATTCACTTATATCTTTGAGATCGGCAACTAGGGCTTGTGAATTCTAGTTTGGATCATTACTTATCATTACAATAATTAGAATTATCAGATTGCATAGGAAATCAAAATAGCCTACCAAGCTCCACATATTCTACCTCGTATGTTTATTCGGTCCCTTGGCAATCGCTTTATCCAAGCTTGGGAGAACTTTTGATGCCGCCAACGGCCGATAACCCCTGTTGCACGGTAAGAACTTGTAAGAGCTTTAGTTAAAGTTTGAGAGTTGAGCGGCTTGTTTAGCCACATCTAATAGTTGATAGGAGATTACATATGGCTGTGTTTTTCCTTGTTGTCTACTAATCATGACAGGTCTACATGAAACGAGTCATTTGTGTTTGATACTTTAGCTATGTCATGTTATATTTTTTGTGAGGTGCAAGTGAGAGGGAAGAGAGAGAATGAGCTTGAAACTTATGCAAGTATCAAACCTTTGTAGCAAAGCAAAAATTAGTAGCAACAAAATGTGTAATCGAAAGGATTTGATACGATTTTTGTGGCCCATTTCTCTTTCTAGAGACGAGAGATCCAAGCAATACTCCAAGGCTCCCTAGCATCAAGGTATATTTACTATATAATAGCGCTAAGGATTCGAGCGCAGCCAGGGCATCCACGTCGGATTTTTTGCGGAAAACCCCCCGCCATATCTGGGAATTGCGTTTAGGTCCTTCCGTCGCCGTCCGATGCGACGAATCTTTGCGCCGCTAAGGATTCGAGCGCAGCCAGGGCATCCACGTCGGATTTTTTGCGGAAAACCCCCCGCCATATCTGGGAATTGCGTTTAGGTCCTTCCGTCGCCGTCCGATGTGATGAATCTTTGCGCGTCATGGGTTTGAGCCTTCGGGAGACCTCCACACCTCTATCTTTCCGAGGCCTCTCCTCGCCTCCTCCGCCTCCGCCGTCGAGTCCCTTCCTCCATCGTCAGAGCCGTGCCCTTGTGGCGCCACGAGTTCTTGCCCGCCCTTCTTCCTCCGAAGCTCGGCCGGCCCCCTGCGTCATCCCCAACATCGGAGGGCTCTCCTTCCAGAGCAACATTGGCGGCAGCGTCCCGGCTAGAGGAGCAGTTAGAGGGCCTCCCATGGACGCCACCCGCGCCATTGCCGTCCAGAGCCCCAGGTATCCTCCTCCTCTACCCCTACCTGTGTCTCCCAGATTTGTCCCTCGCGCTGTCCCAATTTGGGATTGTTGTCGGTTGGAGGGGACCGATCGATTGTTCATACCTACAGGGTAGAGTTGAGATTTTGGTTATTTGGTTTGGTTAATGATGGCAACGCCTCATCCTCTCAAAGGTTCGCCTCTTCCATCGGTCCAAAGGCCTCCACTTTCATCGACAGTGAGCATCTATAGTAGTCTGCGCCTCGAGATGAGATTGGTTGAACTCATTGCGACACTGGAGCTATTGATTGTAGTCGTGAGAGTCGACTTTTCCTATATTAGTTTCTTCAATTTCCTGTATGTTTAGCATGTGGTAGTAATTCATGGTATCGATGATTTTCGAGGTATCCCCCAAACATTCCTGAGGTGAAAATTCCCGAGGACGTGGCTCTAGACTATGCGCTCTCGCTGAGATATGAGATCAAAAGGGGCTTCGCTACCTTCAGGGCCAAAAATTAGTAAACCTTGATCCTTATGGTGCTTGTTCTAAGACTTTTGTGAGACTAACTGATTCCATTATTTTGTTTTCTTTCTTGTTTTCTTCTGATTTCATATCCTATATGGCTCGATTAACAACGTCTCTGCATATATTTATTCAATGAGGCAAAGATCGTTCCTGAATATTCTCACTGAATGTTGCCTATCTCTCTCAATATATCTTGCTACTATTGTTTACATTAGATTGTACTGCTAAATTGGTAGGCCAAGAATGTTTGCTTTAGTGAGCTTTTAACCTCTTCGGAAGTCCATGAAAATTCGGCTTTGGTTTCATGATTTGTGATGTTTTGTTTTCTTACTTCCACGGTCTCTTCTTTTCAAATAGACAAACTGTGATAGTTTTCTCGAAGGCCAAAATAGTATGATAAGGCTCCAGTCATTCCTTCTGAGTATATGTTGTATGTCTGCTTTAATCTAGCATCGCGCCTCCCAAATTATCACCCCTTATATCTCTACTTAAATGTAAAGGAGGATGTTATTGTTGTCAAAAGAGAGAAATGAGATTATGCATTAGTTCTGTTCTTATTCATATATGAATGAGCTCTAAGTATGCAATGTCTTAGAGAGATCGATTGAAACAACTTTTGCCTTGGTATATGCATCATATACGGTGATTTACTGATTTTCCTTGTTGTATGCATCATATATTCTAATTTCATATTCTTTGTTCCTCCTGGCCTAATTGTGTTTCTTGTGTTGTTTAAAATCTGGACCGTGCGTGTGCTTGTGCGTCGTAGGCCAGCGAATGGTGTTCGCCGCTCTGACGACTGCTTTACCACTATTGCCGCTCACCTTCATACCATTTTCACAGATAAGTGTCTACTCCTCTACCTATCTATTACTTCTGCTTGATTCGGTACGGAATTTGAGCCACCAGATGAACGTCATGTATTTATTGGTTGTAGTCCACTAGATGAGCGTCCTGTATTTATTCGGCCTTTCTGTGGCCAATGCGATGGAAGCATATGACTGCAATTTTGACATTTCAAAAAATTTTCCTCGTGCACTGGCCCAAATCCTCCTTGTCTAGCCTTTTTGCTGAAGTTATTTTTTTGCTTCTTTCAGTTGTTTGTAGGAGGACTGTATCAGCATCCCAGCAACTCCTTTAAATGAGTCATCCTCTTGCATCATCTTTGCTATTATTTTTTTGATGATGATAATGGATAGCCAGATGAACCCATCCTCGCACACTCACGGGTGTGGTGTCTCCTTGCATGTCGGCCGCCTCAATAAAGAGGTCGTATTTTATTTTGTTGTTGGACCAGTTTTAGACTGTGTTGGACCAGTTTTAGGCTGTCTATGTTTGTAGTCACCATACTTTATCTTATGCGCTATACAAAATTATGCTTTTAGCCCAGTCTTCCACTGTGCTCTACCACTGAACAGGATTTTACATTGTTTCTGCTCATGGGATATTACAACGTAACAATTGTAATGCATTTTACTCTTATCTCTTAAGCAGCAAAAGTAATGTTTACATTGATGTGTACCTTTAACAAACTACGGTAGCTCGCATGACCATAATTACTTCATTTAATCATTAATCCTAGAAACCTGAGTTAAGTTATTCTTACGAAATAGGCTAAGACATTCGAAAGTAATTTTGGATCACATTCAGTCATAAGGATCTATAACTTGCGATCATATATATTTGAAATATACATTTCTCTTAGCATGTGATCTGTGTATACATTTTAGATTAGGCAATGATGCATACATTTATTTAAGTACTTTAGTGACTCTAGAACCACCGATGCCTTATGCTATTTTGTTTGGCCACAAGGAATGCAAAACGCCCTATTGAGTTGTCTATCATTCCACATTCTATCCAAGCTAGGCCTAAGTATTATTAGCGATCATTCCTTCCATCCGCCAATGCAGATATCAATATTTTTTAAATGATTCATCATGTAGAAAACTTCAATCGCCAAGTGTCATTAAGTCGATTAATGCATGAGCAGATTCAAGTGGAGCACATTACCAAGGAACCAATTCGAGCTTTGAAAATAGAAGGAAATGAAGGTTCAATGTCTCTTGATAGGGGTTTAATTATGATGGTACATACAATCCTAAAGAGGATAAGGTATTCTCGCCTCCTCTTTTGGCATTTCCTATTATCTATGTATTCTTGACCCTATGTTACATCGATTGTCAGGCACATAGTCCATATATATCTACAAAGATAAAGGCCTAGGGAACTATCGTAGATATTATTTTTTAGGCAGAGCTACCTGCTTATTAGAAAAACTCTTTATAGAAATACCAGTACGTTAATAAAAACTGCACATATTCCCTACGTATGCATACTATGATGCGGCCTTCTACATAAATTCTATATTTAGCTTATGTACTGAGAACTGCATGGGCTAATATTTCTAACTACACTTTTTAATATATATTTCCATCCGACGCGGCATAGCGCGTTAACCTATCTAGTAGTATCAAACATTGGAATGATTGTTTCTAAAATCCCACTGAACTATTCTCTCTCCTCTAGTATCAAGTTTAGGGCCTCTTTGGTAGAGCTTTAGATCTTAGCTTCACCTAAAATCTGAAACTTGTAGGATAAAATAAAGTGAATTAGATTTATATTTTTGGTCTAAAATGTAAATAAGATGATCCATCTAAACACTCTTAATGTACTCATAGCTTTAGTTCCACAAATATGGTAGAGTTAAGAATACCCAGCTCTATCAGATCCACGGATCTAGTGGAGCTGAGGCTCTACCAAACACACTCTTAGTATCAAGCCATTACCACTGTCAGTGCCCTTAGTACTTAGGGTAGGGCTGGAAACGAGCCGAGCCGGTGCAGCTCGGTCAAGTGGCGGGCCGAGCCAGACTTGGCTCGGCCCTGAGGCGAGCCCAAAAAGTCGGCTCGGCTTGGCTCGAGGTCGGCTTGCCGAGCCAGACCAATAGGAGTTTTTTTTCAATTTCTAATATAAAACTTCAGAAATGACCAAACAACATAGCTTTCAAGTAATAAAGTCAAGATATTAGTAACAAAAAACAGAATTGCATTTGCATTCATTATCAAGAGTTCAAGAAATTGCATTCAGAATTAGTAAACACTGACATTGCATTCAAAATTAGTAAACCTAGAGGTTCAATAGAACAATTAGTAAACAGAAACACTGACATTGCATCATCAAGGGTTCAAGAATTCAAAATTCAGAAGGTATCGCTTAGGGTTTTGCTCATATGGGCTAATTGGGCCGAGCCAACGAGCGGCTCACGAGCCGAGCCGAGCTTGCTCGCTGAAAAACCGAGCCACAAAAATAGGCTCGGCTCGGGCTCGCTCTAAGCCGCGAGCCTGACCGAGCCGAGCCGAGCCCGAGCCGAGCCTGGCCGAGCCCGAGCCGAGCTGCGAGTCGTGAGCCAAATTTCCAGCCCTAACTTAGGGTGCGTTTGGTAGGGCTCCAGCTCCACCAGATCCGTTGATCTGGTGGAGCTTGCTATCCCTAACTTCACTAGATCTATGGAGCTGGAGCTGTGAGTGCATTAAGAGTGTTTAGATGGATCATCTTGTTTACATTTTAGACCAAAAATATAAACTTAATTCACTTTATTTTAGCCTACAAGTTTCTGATCTCAGGTGAAGCTGAGATCTAGAGCTCTACCAAACAACCCCTTAGATTTTCCAGTCTTGTGGATTCCATGTTGGAGTTTATAGTATGGCAGGGTAGCATCCTCTATTTTTTTTACAAAATTAGCCCCCGTGAAAAATTATTTGCAAAAGTAGCCCCCGGCCCACTCCTACCACGCCCAAGTTGTGTAGAAGCAACCTTTCATGCTACCTAAGTGCTACAACGCGCTCGAAATGAGCTCCCGCGCTCAGCACACCCGCCCGCCTGGCCCCGTCACACGGCAACATGCCCATCCGCCCGGCCCCACCATGTGCCACGTGTCACACCCCACATGCTTGCTCTCCCGCGCGAGCGAGCACCCGCCTAGCTAGCCTCGCCACACACCAGCGCCCCCGCCCGCTCAGCCCCGCCATGTGCGCCTATCCCACTTGCTAGCCTGCTCCTACCCGCGCTAGTGCACCTACCCCGCTGCCCGCTCGCCCGCCTGCCTCTGCCCACTCTCTCCTTCCGCTACCCGATCACTCACTTGCGCCAACGAAGCTTTGCTTTCGCGTTTGGGGAGCACAGGAGCTTGCTTCCGCGCTACCATGCCACGGAAGGTTGCTTCCGCGCTACCCGAGTAGGGTATGAGTGGGCAAAAGGCTATTTTTGTAAATAATTTAGCATGGAGGCTAATTTTGTAAAAAAAATCTAGGGGGCTAGTACAGTGATCAACTCTAAAACTTCAACATTAACAGTAAGAATAACAGAAGTTTTGACTGTGTCTCCAGCAGTGAGCATTCATCCTAGAGCAGAGAGATACTTCATTACAGAATCTAAAACAAGAAACTTCATTACAGAAGCCTCTTCTGGAACATCTCAGCTCTTCTTGAATGTAGTCCTGCCTATCAAGACAGCAACAAACGAACACCCATGTCTTAACGCCCCTCCCAAAAAAACAAAACATTCGTTTCTGATGATTGATGTTTTCGATCCTTATTTTACTTATGCATGTTTAATGGTCTCAATGAACAAACTCTCTCATGAGAACTTTAACATATAGAAAGATAACTTATTAGTAATCATCAACTAATCATCACTGAAACTATCACCACTTAGATCGATAGTTGAAAGATCATGTGGAGGTCTATCTATGTTGGTGATGAGTATTTGACTAAATTTGAGCTTGTTATACTCTGGTTAGAGTTTGATTTGAATTGGATTTTCAATTTGAAGCAATTTGATTTGAGTCTGCCAAATTCTAGCTTGGTCGATTACTGCCAAGTTCTGGTTTGATTGAGTAATGCCCCGCCGGCTTGTGGTCGAATGTTTCGAGTAGATTGGGAATCACAAAGTATCTGGTAGGAATGTTGCCGGGTCAAGCAGAGGGTTCGTTCAAGCGTTTGGTCGATTACTGCCAAGTTATGGCTTGGTCGAGTAATGTCCCGTCGGCTTATGGTAGAATATTTCGAGTAGATTGGGAATCTCTAAGTATCAAGTAGGGATTTTGCCGGGTCGAGCGCCCTGCCATCAGCCTGTCTCAAGTCCTTGGGTTAGCCTCAAGTTACTTGATGTTGACTCATCGACTTGACTCTGAGCAGAGTTACTCGATGTCCTTGAATATGCATTTTGATTTGGTGTGAGGCTTATTGCATATTATTTTGGGCAATGCTATATGATGTGTTTTCCTTATTTTTTATGGTTGTAGGACGACGGTGCTAGGTCATGGTGAGATGAAGGATGATCGAGACTAAGCAAGGTGAGCCAGAGGTTCAGACGGCCGAGAATTGCTGAAGATGATTGGAGACAGAGTCAATGCAAACCTAGAAGACAAGGAATGGATGAGATGCTAGCTAAGAGCTGCTCAGATCAAGGATGACCGTTGGATCATAGTCTAGATGATAGAGTAGCGAGTCTAGTTAGTATGCTTTGAAAAAAGTACAAAAACCCGATATGTATGTGGGTTTCGGGTTAACCCATGTACGAGCGAATGAGTCAATCATAACCCTTGATGGTGGTTCTTAGGATAGAAGAAACTTATCCAAGGGTGGAGAGTGACTCAAGAGCAGTGTAAATAGAGGGGTAGGGGTAGTCTTTCCCCTCTTGAAGGTTTTGAGGTTTTTGATGCTCCTTTGAACTTTGCCCATTTTGTTGTGAGGCCTTGTAAACCTCCCTTCCAGAAATACAGAACTCATTTCCTTATATTTAATTTCCTTTACGTATTTACTTTCAAGCATTTAAATTTCGCACTTATATTCTTGCAATTTACTTATACACAATCATGATTTGCCTTCCCTATTTCTACATGCTATTGCTTCTTATTTCAAAGGATCGTTGCATTTTTGTTGCAAGAGACGATCTTGTGTTCTTGAGTGATTTATTCTTGTAGATCTTATTTGTGGATATTTTGACTTGAGCTCTTGCTTACTGTGATAAGTGAAAGGTTATTCAAGATCATCTTGATTATCAAAACCCTATGAGCAAGTCCAAAATCAAGTTCTTGTGTTTTGCTTGAACTTGGTGTGTTTTCTCTTATCGATTAAAAATGTCAGAACTTCGACATCAATCCTTGCGATTGAAGGTTAGAATAAATTCCTGACATCCTTAAGATCATATTTACCAAGTTTCATGAGTTTATGTCCAGCCAATCAAAAGTTACATCATTTTTGGCTTTTGAGTTTGTACTGTTTTTCTCATTGTTCTTGTTTTTGTTCTTGAGCCCAGTGCTACCGGCCCTCGTGGGATACTACCTGACTCCAACACTACTGATCCAAGTGTGGTACTACTGGCCTGAGCAGTCAATATTGTTTAGTTGGATTTCTTGCTTTGTTTCGATTTTATTTAGTGTAGGCTTGTTCGTATCACTTTTTCTAGGAATTTTTTTTGGATCATTCACCCCCTCTGATCACCATCTTGATTCTTCAATTGGTATTAGAGCAAATTTTACTCTTTTCATAGATCTCGACTGGTCTCGAGAGCCATGGTGATGGACAAATATTCCACCAAGCCTCCCATCTTTTCTGAAGTTGATTTTCCTTTTTGGAAGTCTTGAATAGAGTCGTACATCACTGCCCAAAGCTTCCTGATTTGGCAAAAGGTGAAGTTCATGTATGAGGTTCCTGCCGATAAGAACGTCACTGATGCGGATATATCCTTTATTATTGTATCGTCTCATGACCCTAAGTCTCCAAATGATCACACTACTTATTTTGCTGCTGCTAAAGTGCAAGGGAGTCACAAAGCCGATGCAAGTTGTGTTGATGATGTGCTATTTGTTAGAATTATTGATAGCGATCCATTGAAATGGAAGGCAAAGAAGAGTTACATGTGCAAGGTTGGTCCACTCAAATCTGTCTATCCATTTGATCATGATGCTGCTGCTAATCACGACCAGTAACATAGCCTTGGGCTATGTGGAGGGAAAGATATTGAAGTCTAGTTTCTAGCATTTCAAACCTTGCATCATTTAGACTTCCGAAGTGGGAGTTATGACTGTTTTGGTGGGAGTTGCACAGGCTGTTAAAAGCTGCGCGAGACCAGATCTTGCTGTCCAACTTCCAAGGCTTTAGACCTTTTATCTACCCAAGAAAACCCATTTAGTTTCTTGTTTAGTTTCATACCTAAGCTAGGAGGGATGTTCCTAGTATAAATATCTATGTATCCCATCTGTTAAAGAGGTTAGAGTTTTATTTGGAGAAATAGACAGCAAAGTCTATGGTTATTTGTGGTGCAAATACCATGTGTTTATGTTAAGTTCTTCCCATTCTTGGGTTTGCTATTGTTGGTGCAAGTCAAGAACGTCCTGCTCTTGGAACTGTCCACTGAATCTATATGATTCCTCTATTCAATTCGCGTTCTTGTGTTGATCGCTATTTATGTGACTGGTTTCTCGCTTCTTGATCGGCTCTTTTGCTATTCGAGTGCGACCCACGAAGCTATCGTCATCGTACCGTGAAAGATTGGGTCGTCCTTCGCTCAACAGCAGGTTGGGCCGTATCATCTATCAGAGCCCTCATTGCTCACGATACGTAGAAGTTCTTGTTGCTATTTTCAAATTGCCCGCGACGATGTCGGCAGCAAGCAATCATGGGTTTGATTGTGAAGAAATTAAGGAGGTGCAGCTGCCCATCAACCTTGCTCTTCCTCCTGCTACGCGTGCTCAATTTGAGGCCGCATCGGTGTTCTACCATCACCGGGAGAACCGGTTTCGTCGCAAGCTCAATGCGATGAACACCCACATCACTGATAGGTTCAATGATGTGAATGCTACTCTTAGACATTTGGATAAGATGCTACTGCCACAACAAGGTGATGGCGCACCGAGGCAGTGAGCACATGTCCGCGGTCGTCATGCTAGCTCAAATGGCAGCGATGAATGGAACTTTGGAACTGATTTGGAGGACAACATATCTGAAGCTCGATATGATTTTCGTCGTAATCGACATGATCACAATGACCGTCAAGGTGTTGGACACGGAGGAATTTATAGGAGAGGTGCTGATCGTGAGGTGGATGGTATTGGTCATGTAAGAATCACCACACTGGAGTTCAAGGGGCGTGCTGATTTGGAGGAATATTTGGAGTGGGAGATGCAAGTTAATCAAATTTTTAACAACCATCGCTACTCTGAAGAAAAGAAGGTTCGTGTTGCTTCCGTTGAGTTCATCGAATATGCTATTATTTGGTGGGATCAATTGAATCATGTAGGGGAGAGTCCATATACTTGGGAGAAGATGAAGAGTATCATGCGTTCTCGCTTTGTACCAGCGTACTACACTTGAACACTACACACAAAGTTGAGGCAGCTCTGTCAAGGTGATAAATCTGTTGATAAGTACTATCAAGAAATGCAAATACTCATGATCCGTACAGCTATTCGTGAGTCCACATATGCCACCATGACAAGGTTCTTTGAAGGGCTGAATGAGGATGTGCAGAACCGTGTTGATTTGATGCAATTCAACACTATACAAGAGCTACTTCAACAAATCTGTTGTGCGTCATGGACATGGTACTTCTAGTGGTTGGCAGCGCTCATCGCAGCAAGTTATTGAAGGTGGTTCTTCTTCTATGCTGGTTGCGTCAACAAAACCATGTGCATCATCTTCGAAAGAAGCATCAAGAGCAGTAGGGACAGCAAGCAAGGATTATTCCAAAGCTGATTCTAGTGCATTCTCTACCACTAGAACTCGGAATATTGAGTGCTTCAAGTGCAAGGGCAAGGGGCACATGATAAAAGATTGCCCAAATTTAAAGGCAGTGATGCTTACCACCGATGGAAAGTATGTTTTAGAGAGTGATGAAAGTGAGAAATCAGATATGGGAGGTGAAGAACATGATGATTGGTTCATTGTAACCCTAAAGATGGACAATGTTTGATGGCTCAAAAGGTGGATCATGATAGTGCCCCAATTGTGGAGAAGGGATAGCGATGTGCTATTTTCCAAACCGAATGCAAGATCAAGGGAAAGCGGTGTAAGCTTGTGATAGATGGAGGGAGCTACAACAATGTGATTAGCAAGGATGTGGTTGATGCTTTGAAATTGACCACACAGCGTCACCCAAAGCCAAACTACATGAAGTGGCTTCATAATCTTGGTAAGCTCAAGGTAACCCATAAAGTGCATGTACCATTTTCTGTTGATGGATATGAAAACAAGGTGAATGCGATGTTGTTCCAATGCATGTTAGTTCTATTCTTTTGGGGCGTCCGTGGCAATGTGATCGAAATGCTACACACTAAGAGAGAACTAATCACTACACATTTGTGCAAAGAGGAGTGTTTGTTTCTTTGCTGCCCAAAAGTGGGGATGATATTTATTGTAATATTCTCATTAAGCCAAAGAGTGTTTTGAAGAACAACTCGAACCGAGGACGATTTCGCTTGAGGGGAAGGGGATGATGTGGATATATCCTCTATTATTGTATCGTCTCATGACTCTTAGTCTCCAAATGATCACACTACTTGTTTTGCTGTTGCTAAAGTGTAAGGGAGTCACAAGGCCGATGCAAGTTGTGTTGATGATGTGCTACAGGCTGAGAATTGCAATGCAAATCTTGAAGAGAAGAAAGGTGACTTGGCCATGCATCCACAAGGAGTAATATCCCTTTCTTTTGGAAATATATCACCTGAGAAAGGAATTCTAATTGGATCCATATTTGTTAGAATTATTGATAGTGATCTATTGAAATGGAAGGCAAATAAGAGTTACATGTGCAAGGTTGGTCCATTCAAATCTGCCTATCCATTTGATCATGATGCTGCTGCTAATCACAACTAGTAACATTGCCTTGGGCTATATGGAGGGAAAGATATTGAAGTCTAGTTTCTAGCATTTCAAACCTTGCATCATTTGGACTTCCGAGGTGGGAGTTATGACTGTTTTGGTGGGAGTTAACAGGCTGTTAAAAGCTGTGCGAGACCAGATCTTGCTGTCCAACTTCCAAGGCTTCAAACCTTTTATCTACCCAAGAAAACACATTTAGTTTTTGTTTAGTTTCCCACTTAAGTTAGGAGGGATGTTCCTAGTATAAATATCTATGTATCCCATCTATTAAAGAGGTTAGAGTTTTATTTTGAGAAATAGACAGCAAAGGCCATGGTTGTTTGTAGTGCAAATACCATGTGTTTATGTTAAGTTCTTCCCATTCTTGGGTTTGCTATTGTTGGTGCAAGTCAAGAACGTCCTGTTCTTGTAATTGTCCATTGAATCTATATGATTCCTCTACTCAATTTGTCTTCTTGTGTTGATCATGGTTTGTGTGACCGGTTTCTCGCTTCTTGATCGGCTCTTTTGTTGTTCGAGTGCAAGCACCACGAAGCTATTGCCATTGTACCGTGAAAGATTGGGCCGTCCTTCGCTCAACTATAGGTTGGGTTGTATCAGTCACGGCTAGTAATATGGCTGACGTTGAGGTGAATGCTAAGGTAACGAACATCCTCATATAGGGCCTTACCCGCAGTGAGTACGACAGGATCTCTCATCTTCGATCTGCTCATCAGATTTGGGTAACCCTTGATTCTTACCACAAGGGCACTACCCAAATCAAGACGGTGAGACAGGATCGGTACAAACGTGAATACAACAAATTTGAACAACACGCTGGTGAGAGTCTTGACAAGTGTTTTCGTCGATTTACGAAGATTTTGAGCGACCTACGAGCAGTCGGATCCATATACCCTGACTCAGATAATGCTCGATATTTCTTGACCGTACTCGATATTTGAGTTTGGAAGATGAAAGTGACCACCATCAAGAACACTATCGACTTATCGACTTTGACTCTTGATGGGCTTTATTCCCAACTCAAGACTCATGAGATCGATGTCGTCTCTTGAAAGATCAAATCTCAGTCGATGGCCTTGGTCACCGATTCGACTGGATTAACCGTTGATTCTTTGGGTGGTTTTTCCCTCTCCACCTTTTACGAGCTAAGCGATGACTAACTGGAAAATTTTTCAGAAAATGAGTTTACTCTTTTAGCTCACAAATTCTCTCAAGCATATAAAAGGGTGAGGGAGAGGAAGAGATGTGGTATGATCACCTGCTTTAAGTGTGGTGGCCCCAACCATATTCGGACGAATTGCTCTAAGCTAGAGAAGAGCAAGCACGACACTATCGGTTCGGCTAAGAATGACTACATTGACAAGAACCACAACAAGAAGCCTCCAACTCACAAGCCAACGCATGAGAAGAAATATCATAACTTCCCGAAGAACAAGAAGCTCTCACTACTACAGAAATCATCATCACAGACGGTTCATAAACGTCATCAGAGACGGTTTTGTGAACCATCAGTAACAATAAGTCTGTGATGAAGGAGATCATCAGAGACGGTTTTCCACCCGTCTGAGAAAATATATATCACAGACGGTTCTATTAATAAACCGTCTGTCAGATTTAATTATCACAGACGGTTCTCATTTGAAACCGTCTGTGATAACTAAATATCACAGACGGTTTCAAATCATAACCGTTTGTGATACGAACTTATCACAAACGGTTTCAAATAAGAACCGTCTGTGATGACCTTTTTTCCCACACCCCCAGCAGAACCTCCATTATTTATGGTGTTGTTCGAAATTTCCATCAATATTTCTACAACGACTTGTAATCACATTTGTTCAATCTTTAATTAGCCTAACTAGAGTAATCTATGAAATACATCTACAAAATTTTCAAAGTACCATGTTCTCCCACCGTGGCACGACGGTAACGCTGCGCAAGAGCATGCCGTTCGGGTACTCTGCACCGTGGCACGACGGTGAGTCTACGCAAGGCCACTTCATATGGCATGAAGCAAATCACACACTCCAGTGTGTCGGGTTCGATCAAGCACTCTATGGTTGCCGTCACCTCGCCATGCTGCGTGCGGGTCTTGGTTGATTTATTAGTCGAGTTCCATCAACATTATCATAAGAAGGGAGAAAAAGCGCTACAAATGTTTATATTTTAAGTCTATCCTGATCGGACAAACTGTTGCCTCAATGCATATAGGAAGTGCAGATATTCAATTACAACATCTATAACTGGCCGTGTCTCGTAAATATTGATGCAGGAATACCTAAGTAGATGAAAATTTCGAACAACAAACCATAAATAATGGAGGTTCTGCTGAGGGTGTAGGAAAAATATCTAGTTCCAACAAGCAAGACATTGTTAAGTTGTTGCATTCAAGATGAGCAAATATGTATTAAGGATAATATCATGTGACAATACAATGAATCGTACAAACAAGAATAACCGCAAGTTTTTGACATATTTTCTGAATTAATGAATACCATTTGACAATTGTACAACTCAGAAGTTATCGTCGCGTGGAACGCGCTTTTTTATGTATTACTTGTGAGCGAGAAGTAACAAACTCTCCCTCTAATGTTGCTCAAATGGGCCTCAGTCAACGCAGTTTTAACTGTACTGCTATTTTTTTAGCGACGATGGTTTGCATGTTGTAGCAAACATAAAATCCACATAGGTTATTTCCCTGACCTTGCTGGTGGCATTGCAAATAAAACCTACAGTTAGTTCTAGAGTCACTATTATGGGGTTTGATATAGAATTGTTGTGTATAGCGGATCTGGGAAAGTTCAAATCATCTGTAGTTTAGTCCAATCTTTCACGTGTTTGAACGCTCTACAAGATTGCAAAAGGTTAGCCTAAGCCATTCCAATAGCAATATAAACCTGGAACAACTTACACGACCATGTACGTAGGAAACGTGATTACCTGGTGAGTAATTTTGCGATAGGTGTCAAGTCGTGGTTTTCGCCACGTCCGGAATCAAGGTACTTAACCCGGTTTGTGGCTGGTTCAATTACAATTAGAACCCAGTGAAACCTACACAAGTATATCACAATGGACAATGAACGAAACATAGTTGTGTGCACAGTACAGACCAAAGTATAGCATGTGGTAGCACTTACCCTGGGTTATGGGGTATAAGTATGAATTCTTTATCTTTTTGTGCTAGCAATGCTTCTATCACGTATTTATCGACCATGTTTATATCCTCATCCATTGTTTGCTTTGAGACTATAAGTGGGTCGAGGAAACCGATCGATAGTTTCTGCCGTGTCGCTTCAAGTTGCATGTATCTATATATACAAAGGCGAATTATATATATATTGGAGGACATTTATCACTATTAGACGAATGTAGACTGTGATAGCACACACTTACAAGGTCCAGCATCTTATAAGTGCGGTGTCGAGGGCGTCAAGGTTGTAGAGATGGAACAAGTCCGTAAAATCGACCGCCAAGAAGCCCCCACGAGTCGTTGAATAGATGTTCATACTTGAAATTAACGCTGATACTTGTTGTACGTTCACGCTCTGGCTTTCCAGCTTGTTGGGTGTACCGATTATGCAATCATTGGCAAGGTATACTAAGTGAAGTTACGCTGCCTTTCGTTAATGCTGGCTCTCTAGCTTGTATTTTTAGCCAACTCGGTAGATGGATAGTCGACTTTTTCTTGCTGTCTTTCTTCTGTTTGTCCTTGCCTTTCTTTGTTTTGTATGAACCCTTCACGGGAGAGGAATGGGCAGGAAAGAGGTCAACATTATGTACATCAAGTGGAGTCTGCTCTACGACTGCTAATTTGGTAGCCAACTGATCAGACGATACAATAGGCGAATCAGATCGTCGCGGTTGTTGCATGACAGAAGGGACGACCAGGGAGATGTCGCTGCTAGGCCATTGGATGAATGTGCCAATGGCATCCCCAAGTTTCATGATCTCATCGTTTGGCGGCTTCTGTAGATCGACAATTTTGAAACTATCAAATACCCCGTCCACATTGACCTTGGTGAAACCCGGCGCTATCATGGTACCGTGCACCATGGTCCCCTTAGTGGATGGATACGCCAGCCCCAAGCGGCCGTCGGAGAACGGTGCCATTGCTAATTCTCACTTGGAGATTGCACCGTGGCCACCTTAATGTCACATCTGAGATAAGTCCCGCTATGTTCATCTATGTCACTTGGAGGAACGGATGCACACCGCTCTTCACAGGCGATGGGGCTGACTTGAGACATATACTGGGGCTTGTACAAGATTTCTTTCTTGATTGGTGAGCCTTTCCTCGAGGATTCGTATCATTTCATAAAATTCTTCTCTCGTTCTCCCTCAACTCTTCTCTCAACTCTCCTCTCAACTTGTCCTCCAAATTCTTTATAAGATTTGACTCGCGCTCGGCTTTAGTTCTCTTCTTACTTCGGTATATGTGGAAGTCGTCTGGGAATCCAGTTTTCCATGGAACAAAAACCCCTTCACCTCTTGTACGACCAGGGTGTTCCTTGTTTCCCAAGGCTATGGACAGTGCATCTTTCTCCCTGTCTGGGAAAAAAAGCCATCGCCCGATTGTGTACTCAACGCTACCTGCAAGATCCGGACAAGTTATTTCACTTATGAAGTCATGGACTAATTACGTAAAATTGGTAGTTCGATTTATATATTACCAGGCGTTGGCAGACTTCCTCGTCTGTGGGGTTTACAAAGGAGACGGTTGCGGAGGACGTGGCAGCTGACCTCGTTCTTAGCCAGTCTCTGGCACGTTGATCTGTGATCGATGGAAATGGCGCGATACCCTCCTCGTCCTCCTGTCCCATTGCGCTCTCTTCCCGCGTAGCGATAGTGCGAGTGCGTGGGGGGGTGAGTGTTCCTTGCTGCAAGGCCTTGTTTGTTTCACTTTGGCGCATCGAATTCGTCCGTCGTCTTCATCCCAACAAAACGCCCCCACGTGTCCTCATCAATGAACCCATACTTAGAGTATGGAACCAGATCCTTCTTGGCGTAGTCTCTGGCGTATGCTTGAAGGTCTTCCATGCCTTTCTGCCGCTAGCGGTGCATACCATCGCACTAGGGAGCGGATTCTTCCGAATGTTGAGCGATGAAAGAATTTCCGTCGACAAGGCATTGCGAGCCTCAATAGTCACCAACCTCCGGGAAGATAGCGTGATCGGAACCCGTTCGTGCTACTATCCCGCACATACTCAAATGCATTATTTGCCTTTTTGGCTTTCTAGGGACCCCATCCTTTGGATCGATCTCGTAATGGTATATCGGTCTGTTGGCCTTTTGTTTGGTCCTCTTGCAAAGACGGGTCGATTCTTCTTTTGAGGGCACATCATGTCCTTTAGACGATGGATTAGAGGATGACATCTTCTTTACAAGTTAAAATAGTTTGAGCGTAACTAAAAGAGAAGAACAAATAAAATCACATTAGAGTGAATGAGTTTGTGGATACCATGGCTTGTTATTAGCCTTTTAAAAGAACTAGCCTAAATGGCTTATTATTAGCCTTTTAGCAAAAAGCGAACTAGGAGGTTGCGAACTTAATAAAAATTTCTGACACCTCCCTAAAATTAGGACATCCACACAATGAGACAAGCGTAAGAATACATATGGATTGAACTTTGACAGCTAACGAGAATAATAGAACGAAACTCGGGATCTCACATATGAACATATACGATATTACGAATAAAGCAATTAGCATAAAGCTCATATTGATTGTTTGAATGTTCTCGATGTCGGGTTGCCTTAAAAGGCCCTCCTCGCCACAATGGACAAGTAATAGACTAGATTGTGACAACTTTATCTCAATAATGATTTAATACTTGACGGGTTAAGTATAAATCTACTCAATTGCTTATCTTATATGCACAAGAATAGTGAATCATTCAAAGCAAGCTTCTTTGACGGTAAATAACATGCTCAAGCAATGCTATGGAAACAAGATAGTGAAATGTTACGTAATGTACCGCAAGATAGATGACAATAGCGATGGCGTAAATATTCACTAACTAAACATATAAAGACAGGTTTGCAATAGAGCTAATCAAATATATATATATATATATATATATATATATATATGAAAGTGAAATTGATTGCTAAGATTTGTTGTCACAATTAGTCTATTCCATCCCTAAATCATCATTGAACATTAAGCCCACACGCAAGGTCCCCAAGCCGCAGAATCGACCGCCCTTTGCAAGACCGAGAATAATCACGAAAGTGTCCTGAACTCACTAACTAGCGAGCAACACGAAAAATAGAGCAAATGGCGGCGGTGCCTCCAGGATCGAGCGGCCTCTAGCTCGATGGTAGTCCCCGTAAATACTCAATCGGTTCATCGATCCTCGATCCACAGAGAGGGCACCGTATTTGCTTACGTAGCGTTGGATCCGAGCCAACAAAGTCGAGGCAAAGCGAGAATCACGGTTGAAGCCGAGATGCATAAGAACACAACCGAGGGGAGCACGCCGAGGGGAGCACGTCGCTGCGAGGAGGACGACGATGGGGAGCACGTCGATGCCGGGAGGACGCCAAGGGAGGACGCCGAGGGGGAGGACGCCGGGAGGGGGAGGACGCCGAGGAAGCACGTACGCCGAGGGGGAGGCCGCCGCGGGAGACAAAACGTCTCAAAGGGTTAGGGTTTGGCGCCTTGTGAATGAGCCTGCCTGGGAGATATATAGAGAGAGCACATCACGAGCGGTTCTAAAATATAACGATGCATGATATATTATCACTGAGCGGTTCTATAATAGAACGATGCAGTGATGTTGAATATCACAAACGGTTATATAATAGAACCGCTGTGATGTTGAGATATCACGGACGGTTATATAATAGAACCGTCTGTGATGTTGAGATATCACAGACGGTTAGGTAACATAACCGTCTGTGACAAATAACATCACAGACTATTATGTTAAAGAACCGTCTGTGATATATACTGTTCACTGACATTCACTTGTCGGTTCTGTTCAGTCGATTCTTGTCTGTGCCACTTTGTTGTATCTTTTGGGAAAGTTGTCTTTAACAGAATATAGACTGTACTGTGGTTGAAGTGGAGATTCTAATCCTCAATTCAAACCCTAAAATCTGAGAGCAATCACATACAACTATTTCCATATTGCCAAAGTAGACATGATTCTGTTCTTATTTGCCATAGTCTACATAATTTATTTCTTGTCATCAATTATGTCTGAATGGCCATCTTTGAATCATGTATTTGGAATCATATTGATATTAAGGAATAAATACTTGCTCTTATACTTGCATCTTTTCCATCAATCCAGATGCTTCACAAGCTACTTACAAAGGTCATCACAATCATATGTACAAAGCATGATGGGTCGTATCATCTTTACAATAGCATTAATGTAATATTTTTTTTTGAAAGAACTGGCAGGAGCTCTGCCGGATGCATTAAGATAAGGGAATAATACAAACAGTTCACGGGACCAAAAGGAGTAAATATAGGGAGAGACTAGGTAAAAGAGGGGGAGGAGGGAGGGGGGAAATACATCCCCGAAGGGAACGGGGCCCGGCCTAGAGGCCCCTAGCAACTAGACGCTGACGTGCCCTAGTTCGCCCCGAGCGCCATCTGCCGATCACGGATGTCCTGAATAATGACATCGGCCACCTGTTGCACCGTGCGGTAAGAATTGCTGAAGATCCTGTTGTTTATCTCTTTCCAAATGTTCCATAGGCTATACGCGACAGCCCCGTCGAAATCCTTCCGTCTGTGACGAGGAAGCCGGCGCCGCGTGACCGTCCACCAAGTCACATTGTCAGAATGCCCCGACGGAAATGTAATATTATTACACATGAAAATTAGTAAGCATGATGACAATGCACCCTTCTCATAACTACGCCACCACATGCTTATTCTTTTGTATGAAAATTAGCCCTTCGTGATGATCGACACGTGTGTAGCTTGCTTCCTCATGTTGTTCTTCTGAGACCAGGATGTCATTTTCGATAGGTGGCAACTCATCAAATTGATTGTACTCTTCCTCATCTACTACATTCTCAACTCCGACAATTCTCCTTTTCCCTGAAGAACTACGTGGCGCTTCTTGTTGGGCCAATTGGTTATATAGAAGACTTGAACAACTTGGTTAGCGAGTACGAATGGTTCATCTTGGTATCCCACACGTTCGAGGTCCACATGAGTGATGCCATTCTTGTCAACCTTCACGTCTTTGGAGATGGACCCAATGGCACCAAATAGGGAATCTTGAAAAGTACGTGTCGAGCTCCCATATCTCCTCTATGAACCCATAGTAGGAGCTCCTCGTCAACCCAAATGGTATTATTGAATGCATCTATCACGGACACCGCTGCTACGGTTTGTGCTCTTCATATCCTGATCTCTCGTGTAAAATGTGTACCCATTTAAGTCACATCCTTTCCATGTGACAAGCTGTAAAGTTGGTCCTTTTGCCAACCATGTCGTGTGTGTCATCGGACGAGCTCCCAGTGATAGGTCGCTCCTTCAACCATTTGTTGATCTGAAGGTTATGTTGTCTCGTGATCCAAGACTCTGCCGTCTGGATTCTCTTGCCTTAGCCATTGCTTGTGCTCGACGATATAGGCGGACACTACTGACCATGTGTTACAAAACCGTGAAATGGGCTCGAGCATACGCAACCGAATCAGGCGTGATTGCTTTCCTTCCGATGGTCCCGATACCCTGGAGCCTCCCCTCATGGCGAGATCGAGGCACACCTATCGGTTCGACACGGGCCATGTAATCGGCGCAGAACTCGACGGCCTCTTCATTGCATAACCTTCGACAATGCTACCTTCCGGACGAGATCGATTCCGACGTAAGACTTGAGAATTCCCATGTACCTCTCGAGCGGGTACATGCTACGTGGAACACCGCCCGCATATCTTTATCTCTGTCACAAGGTGAACAATGAGATGGACCATGATATCGAAAAATGATGGAGGAAATACATCTCAAGATTACATAGAGTCATCACCACCTCGACTTGCGAGCATCTAGTCCTTCGGGATCGATGACCTTCGGCGATTGTGTTAAAGAAATAACACAACCTAGTGATTGTCTCTGACCTTGGCCGCAAAATACTTCTAATTGCGACGGGGAGCATCGTGTCATCAAGACATGGCAATCATGAGACTTCATGCGGTTAATTTCAAATCTTCCAACGAAACAAGTCTCTTCATGTTGGAGGAGTAACCGACGGAACTTTCACACCATGCAAGCACCGCACGATTCAGTTCTTCGGCCTTTGACAGAGTATAACAAGCGGTTCCAAGCACGTCGGCCTTTATCGGTCTCTTTCGGTGCTAACTCGTGTCTTATGCCCATATCGACCAAGTCAAGCCGTGCGTTGATACCATCCTTTGTTTTACCCTTAATGTTGAGTAAGAGACCAATCACGCATCACGCACATTCTTCTCTCGTGCATGACATCGATGCGATGGCGAACTTCTAGGTGCTCCCAAGAAGGTAGGTCCCGAATATTGATCTCTTCTTCCACATGCTCTTTTCACGGGTACTTGATTTACGTCCCTTTCCATACGCAACATCCAAATCCTTAAGAATGTCATGAACATCTCTCCCGCTCAAACGCCTTGGAGCTGAACCATTTTCGTTCCTTCCGTCGAAAAGTTGCTTCATCTTGCGATATGGGTGATTCTTCCGAAGGAACCGTCACAGACGGATATATTTAGAAACCGTCTGTGATATTTCTTACATCACGCACGGTACGTAACATAAAAACATGCAGGATATCCGCCTATGACGGTTTGAGTACATAACCGTCTGTGATGTTTCATATTACAGACGGTTTTTCAAAACCGTCTGTGATCGTGCATCTGATATAAGCCTCGCTGTAGTAGTGTCTTCCACTGCGTTCTCACCGCACTCAACGACATCAATCTCTCTGACACAGAGACATGGAGCGATGAGGGTGAGGATGATCCGCAAGAGAAGAAAGGTGGTGACGACTTCACCGGCATGTGCTTCATGGCAGACGCCAACGTCATCAGCGACTCTGAGCTCTACAGCAACTCGGACGAGATACCATCCTATGACCAGCTCAATGAAATTTTCTACAAATTAGGAAAATTTCATGCTAGAGTTAGAGTTAGGTGTACAAAGTTTGAGAAGAAAGTAGGTAGCTTAATTCGAGAGTTAGTTTCTCTTAGATCTTCTCCATCCCAAGTTTCTGATGACTGTTTTTTGTGTGATACCCTGCTTGTGGAGCTAGATAACCTAAGAACAGTGGCGGAGCCAGAAACTTTCAAAGAGGGGGCTCTGCATGTCTGCGTGAAAATGTGACTGCGGCGAGATAAGGCCATCATGGCATGAAAAACAACCTGTTATGATGTCGCTACAAATAACCAATTATATATATATATATATCCCCTCAAGAAGACAAGGTTGATACATGTCAAAATTGAAGACCTTCTTCACATAGAAAGATATGCAAAGTTGGAATTCACTTAGGAAGAGTTGAATGCCATCTCATTAATAGATAGTAAGTCGAAGCAGCTGCTCAAGCCAATCGAGTACTTGGTGACCCATGGTTAGGCACAATAAGAGCAGTACGACACTATTTGCAATCTAAGTGTTATAAGTAGTTCAACTAGTTAGTGTGCTATATTTTTTATTATGTTGTTAGCCGGGTTAGTTATTATAAATATGATTGTGAGGGGAGTGATGTTTGTTAACAGATTTTTTTGCTGGGCATCTGGCTGGGTGGGGCCGGGTGTGCTCCAGCCCCACCTAGCCCCACCAGCAGCTCCGCCTCTGCCTAAGAACCATGCATGATAGTGTGCTTTTTGAACTTGATGGCCTTAGATTGAAGAATGCTAGCAATGAATCTGTTAATGTCAAATGGATGTAAAAAGTGCTTTTCTAAATGAAAAAATATCCAAATTAGTATTTATTGAATAACCTCCTGATTTTAAGAATCCAAATAATCCAAATCATGTTACAAGTTCTCAAAGCGCTTTATGGAATCAAACAAGCTCCTACAAGTTCAAAACAATCGCACTTGTCCTGTCGAGAGGGAAACAAAAAACAACACTTCAGTTCAACAAAGCCGTGCTGTTGTTCAAAGGACAGTGCTGTGCATGCACATGCATATTTGCACGTGGTACGTCGCAACAAACTCAGAGTTTGCAGTCTTTTTAGCAGGAGACCAATCAACCACCCATCCTGATTCCCGCAGTAGAACAGCAACCCAGTGTAGCTGCTGGCACCGTACTGCCTGCTTGATTTGCCACCACAGTTCAACAATGGAACAGCAGATGCAGAGGTGCCCATAAAAACTACACCCAGATTTAAGATATTATGAGCCCAGTTCGACTCCAATTCTCGGATCATTACAATCAAGATCCTGAATGCCAACAACAGAATAGAACCCTGCATATGCATATGCTTATTGCTAGATCCAAGCCTCCTGTCTGTCTGAACGTTGGACAGACACATTCACTTCTAATGCAAATTCCAGCATGGGCAACAACTACTAACGAACGATACAATTAAACAAGATTGTTTTAGGCAGATGATACTGAAGTTACTTATTAAGCCGCTTTAACTCCTTAACCTAATAGCTAAGCTCTACTCATCCACCACTACCTCCTCGTCCTCCACTATCTCCTCATCGTTCGGGAAGTCGCAATTGAAATTCTTGGGCGATGCCTTCTCCAGCTCCTTCACCAAACTGGCGAGGCAGGACACCTCGTCGTCGTCGGCGCACTTGTGCATCAGGTGCTCGGCGACGTCGGCGGGGGTGATCTTGGCCTCCTGCAGCAGCGCCTTGATGTCGTCGAAAAGAGGGTGGTCGTCCATACCGAGGTAGTTCTTCGCCAGGAACTTGAAGGCCTCGAAGCAGCAGTAGGACATCTCGATGTGCTTGTCCATGCGGCCGCGCCGGATCAGCGCCGGGTCCAGCATCTCGATGTGGTTCGTCGTGAAGATGATGATCCGCTCGCCCCCGCATGCCGACCACAGCCCGTCGATGACGTTGAGCAGGCCGGAGAGAGTCACCTTGCTCCCGCTCTCGTCCTTGACTCCGTGCCCCGCCGAGTCGGGGTCGGCAGCGCCCGGCGACTTCTTCTTGCGCTTGCCGGTCAGGTCGACGGAGCAGTCGATGTCCTCGATAACGATGATGGACTGGCCCCTGGTCTCGATGAACAGCCGCCGGAGCTCGGTGTTGGTGGCCACGGACGTGAGCTCGACGTCGTAGATGTCGTAGTCGAGGTAGTTGGCCATGGCGGCTATCATGGTGGACTTGCCGGTGCCCGGTGGCCCGTAGAGGAGGTACCCCCGCTTCCATGCCTTGCCGATGCGCGCGTAGTACTCCTTCCCCTTCCGGAACGCGTCGAGGTCGTCCATGATATCCCGCTTCTTGGCCGGGTCCATGGCCAGCGTTTCGAACGTCGACGGGTGCTCGAACACGACGTGGCTCCACAGCGACTTCCGATACCTGCGAAGAAACGCGACGCGCAAGCATTAATCGCGGTAAAGCACAGATCTTTATGGTGCTAACAACTGCGTGCACCAAAGGTACCCGATGTCCCACCGGTCGCCGGCGTTAGTGTACAGCTTCCGGCGGCGGTTGCTGACCATGATGGCGCGGCCCTCGCGGCAGACGTTGGGGAGATACGTGTCGACGACGAGCTCGCGGTGGCGCTCGTGGAACACGAGCCGGTACTCGCGCCCGGCGTCCTCCACCACGGCCCCGCCGCGGTACCACGGCGGCTGGTCGTAATACCCACCTCGGCGGCCTGCGGAGCTGGACACCGAGTGCCACCACACCGTCACGCCGCGGAACTCGTCGGCGACCTCCTCGTTGTCGCCCATGCTGAGCACGAACCGGTCGCTGTCGCGCGCGCGCTCGGCCCGGAGCGCCCGCGCCCGGCGCGCGCACCGGTGGCTGAGGTACGCCTTGGCCTGGTCGAACACCTCGCCGCGCTTCATGCGGTCGCCGTCGTACTCGCTGATGGTGACGGTGAGGTAGGGGTCCATGAACCCCACGACCCGGCGCGCGTACCGCTTCACGAAGCGGCCGACGTAGTAGTCGAACAGCTGGCGCGGGAGGAACGGGCTGAGCATGCTCCACACGAACATCACGCCGGCGAGCGCCGACCCGAGGCCGGCGAACCTCTCCACCATCCCCGGCATGGCCGCCGCCGTCAGCCTCATGGTTCTCGGCCGCGGCATTGCAAACCCCAGCTTTCCTTGTGCGCTGTGCCGTGAAACTGTCGAGCGGCGGCGGTGTGTGTGAGCCACTGTGGTATCTGTGTGTGCTGCTATATAGAGAAGAAACGCTCGAAGCTGTCAGGATGTGGGCCCACTGCTTTTAGCTGGCGCCCGTTGCATGTTCTGTGGGAAAAGGAAGGAGAGAACCAGAGATGGGGTGCACATCAGTTCATCGATTGGCTTTGTTGTTTTACGGTGTCTTCACCTTTGATCCTCAGAACGTCTCTTCTCACCAATTTCTTTTTTGTGTGCTACTGATCCTGTGTCACACTTGCTGGAGTGTGTGTCCCCTAAATCGTACTTACCCCTCTGTCTCCATATGAATAAGGAACTGCCTCACAAAGATTTGCACCTGCCACTTCTGTTGTTTTCAGTACAAGATCCGTGGTTAGCAAGGGGGCCGGAAATAATCCTGTTCTTCGCATGAAAATAATGGTATTCAACCAGCTAGGCAAATAGATATTCACAGGAATTAACTTATTAAATCAGCCAAATTGTCTTGTAATAGTCACATGAAACCGCTGGGGTTTTTTTTGTCTTTTGGGCGCACTGGTTTGCTGATTTGGTCCTCTTCCTCGGGCATGGGACAACCCCGTTGGGTTTTGATAAACATCATCCGGATGTTTTCTTACCAAAAATCAACCAAATCGTGAACCGTTGGATTTTGCTGTGATTAGTGCAGTTAAGTGAGACTGATTGTGATCTGCTGTGATTAGTGCAGTTAAGTGGGCCTGATTTTGCTGTGATTAGTGCAGTTAAGTGGACCTGATTAGTGCAGAACTTAAGCCTTTTGATCCAATGGTTGGGTTAATCAATCCAATAGTGCAAAATTTGGATGTTTTGTTACACAAAAACATCCGGGAGATGACTATACACACCCGAGGCAACTGGGTTAACGTGGTTGCGTTTTGTTGCCTTCGCCATCTTTTTTTCCATGTTCCTTACTCTAGAATGTTTAATACCTCTTGGTACTACTTTAATGTAAATTTTAATGCATCTTTAAGATGGTAAAAAGTCTCTGCTTATTTTCCATATGCGACACACTTGTACTGAGGTTCATTCATTTTTTCCTTCCTAGATCACCCTTAAGGTTTAATTTGTTATTATTTACTTAGTTCAAAAGGGATTCATTTCATCTAGAAGTTTATGCCTTCCTTTTTGTTTTCATAAAACTTTTTACCATTACTAAGAAGTACCAAAATTTATATTAATCTAATACCAAAAGGTACCAAAAATTTAAAGAGGGATAGTCAAATAAGAAGAATGTAAATCTTCCATCTCTTTCAAGCGCCTACACCTAATGGCTTAAGCCGTTGTTCCTATTTCCTCACTGACCCAACATGCGAACGGTATGCTGTTAGAGTGAGTGTGCCCACACTCCACTGTTTCGACTGATTGTTTGCATCGGATCTCAGCTTCTCTATTGCACTCCCCGATTGTAGTTTTTTTCACCTTTCCCTTATGGTACTCGTATGCTATCGGTCATTAAGGAATACTTAGACTTAGAGGGTGGTCCCCCTTTCTCGCATAAAAGCAATCATCATTCGAACACGCTGTATCTCTTGGTATTAGCTCAATGTAAATTTGGTATCTCCCTAAAATGGTAAAAAAGGAAGTCTCTTGTTTTCATATACCATATGAAAGTTGTTGTAACAAGCAAAAGCATTGAATTATAGTATAATGTTTTTTAGGGACTGAATATGGTACATACTGATACTGTCCCAATTAGCAACACTACTTTATATCATATTCTAAAGGTGCAAATTGAGATGAATTAATGATCAAAGTGGTGCTGTTTTGAGTACAGAAATGAAGTTTAAGTATGTGACCGAGGGGGAGGTGAGGAAGAAAAGCAAAAGCAGGATGGTTGGGGAAAGCAAAGCGAGGATGGTTGGAACCCTAAAATATAAGAAGTATATTGTACCGGTAATACGTGAATCATATGGAGAGAACATATGTACTACATGTGATGCATGGGCCAGCTAAGGGCATGACCGCATAGGCCAAGGCACTATGGCCGCATGTGACAACCAGGAACATGGCCACATAGGCCACATGGATGGAAGGTATGTGGGTTTGCACATGATTTGGAAAAAGAAAAGAAAAGAGAAGTAAGGAAAGTATCCAACTCGGTTTGGAAAGAAGAAAAGAAATCAACTCGAATTGACAGTACAAACCATATTAAAAAGTCCATAACTTTCATGTCCAAGCTCGGATTTTGACATTCTTGTACTTTTCTGAAAGCTTAGAAAATTTTCTTTATATCTTTCCATAGTGAGACCTTATAATTTTACTTCCTTCTATTTTTAATTTGGTCGAAAAGTTTTGGTTGGTCGAATTTAAGTTTTAAATTTGTAATGTCTTTCTATCTTTTAGAGTCCAAGTTGTATATATTTATGACATAAATTTTAAGCATGTTTAGATGTGTTTTGATCGTGCATTGTGCACCAATATAAGGCTAAGGGTTTTACCCCACGTAAGGAGATTAGAGTTGGTGCATTGAATAAATTTCAAAAAATTGCCACATTGTTTGGTAGCCATGATTGATGTGTGTGTTTAAGATGAGTTGATTGTCGTGAGTTGAGAGAGAGAGAGAAGAGAGAGAGAGAGAGCTGATTGTGTAAGTTAAAGACTCGTTTTCAGATTATGCCAAGAAAGCCATTGCAATTCTATCATTTCAGATTGGTTTGCAAGTTATCGTGTATGATACTGTGAAAGATCAAGCATCTCACGCATCAATTAGTGATTTTTGCTAGTTAATCCGTGTCATATACACATTTTTATTAAAAAACTCATTGTACATACTCTTTTAGCTACAATTTTTTAAAACTTTTTCCTCCCTCAACATATCTTCATTCACACCATTCTTATTTCTTGGATGATTAGTGCATGGTGGAAAAAAATATATGTAAGGTGCATAAAACTACATACATAGTACCATACTCACTCTCTTTTTTTAATGCCTTACAACAAAAATATGAGAAAAAGAAATCTAACCTAAATCGTAGAATCAAGAACATATATTAGCATAACTGGGGAAATGAAGTTTGCAGCGGTTCATTTTCACCGAGACAACACCGTAAAAGAGCAGCATACATGCATAAACCGAGATCAGTTGAGTTCACATTCGCAACATAAACATTTTTGTTTGTTTTTGCAGACCACATGTTGCCTTGATATGTGGTGTTAACTAGAATGAAATGAGCCACTTTTGTTAACTGATCAACAATGACCCATATAGAATCATTCCCTTTCTGAGTCTTAGGCAGACCGGTGATGAAATCTATACTAATATCTTCCCATTTTCACTTAGGAATTTGTAGGGGCTGAAGGAGACCAGCAGGACGTTGATGTTCAGCTTTAACTCGTTGACATACATCACATTCTACGACATATGCAACAATTTCCTTTTTCATGTCGGGACACCAATATTCCTGTTTGAGGTCTTGATACATTTCTGTGCTCTTGAGGTGAATAGTAAGAGGAGATTCATGAGCTTCCTTCAAAATCAACCTCTTGAGTTCAGAATCATTTAGGACATATATACGATTCCCTTGCATGAGTACTTCATCCGAGTTTTCAGAGAATTCAAATTCAATGCCTTCTTTCAATTGTTTTCTAATTCCAACAATAGCTTCATCTTTAAGTTGAGCTACTTTTATTTGGGTTCTGAGAGTTGATTGCAATTCAAGAGCAGCAACATAGCCTTCTTGAACTAAACCCAAATTGTGTTTTATGAAATTCATTTTGCAACTCGGATTGGTCAGAGATGAAAAAACAATGAAGTTTTCGGCTGAGAGCATCGACTACAACATTAGCCTTACCAGGATAGTAACGAATGCCAAGATTATATTCTTTGATTAACTCCAGCCATCTCCATTACCTGAGATTTAGATCTGGTTGGGTGAAAAAATATTTCAAACTTTTGTGATCTGTATAGATTTCACATCGATTGCCAATAAGATAATGTCTCCAAATCTTTAGAGCATGAACAACGGCTGCTAGTTCCAAATCATGAGTAGGATAGTTTTGCTCATGCGGCCGTAGTTGACGTGAAGCATATGCAACAACTTCTCCTTCTTGCATCAGTACACATCCAAGGCTGTATCGTGATGCATCGCAATATACCTTAAAGCTCTTATGGATATCAGGTATAATGAGAATTGGAGCTGTGGTTAATCTTTTCTTAAGCTCTTGAAAACTAGCTTCACATTCTAGGGTCCATTCAAACTTTTTTCCTTTTTCAACAATTGAGTCATTGGTCGAGCAATTTTGGAGAAGTTTTTGATAAAGCGGCGATAGTATCCCGCTAAACCAAGAAAACTTCAAACTTTAGGAACAGATTGAGGCGGCTCCCATTTTGTAATAGCTTGGATCTTTCTTGGATCAACTACAATTCCACCTTCAGAAAGAATATGCCCAAGAAATGCGACTTCCTTTAACCAGGACTCACACTTCTCGAATTTGGTATAGAGTTTATGCTCACGAAGCTTTCCAAGCACCATACACAAATGCTACATATGATCTTCTTTAGTTTTGGAATAAATGAAAATATCATCGATAAACACCACTATGAACTTATCTAAATATTTCATAAAGACCTTATTCATAAGGCACATAAAACTGGTAGGAGCATTTGTAAGCCCGAATGACATTACGGTATATTCATATAACCCATAATGAGTGGTAAAAGTAGTCTTTGGAATATCCTTGGGTTTAATTTTCAATTGATAATACCCATGTCTCAGATCAATCTTAGAAAATACCTGAGCACCATTCAATTGATCAAAGAGATCATCAATACGAGGAAGTGGATACTTGTTCTTGATTGTGACTTCATTTAAAGCACGATAATTTATGCGCATGCGTAGACCACCGTCCTTCTTAGGAACAAATAGCACAGGACTGCCCCATGAAGATGAACTAGGACGAATGAATCCTTTATTCAACTGATCCTTAAGTTGTTTCTTCAATTTAGCTAACTCATCTAGAGGCAAGCGATAAGGGTGTTTAGCGATGGGTGCTGTTCCAAGGGCAAGATTAATAACAAATTCCATGTCTCGATCTGAAGGCATTCCTAGCAGTTCATCTAGAAACACATCATAATACTCACATACCACTGTACTTGATTTAGTTCTGTGACCAAAGCAAAAAATAGTAAAGGTTGTTGAGTTGGAGTGTTACTGATGGAAGAAAACTGCACTTGAATCCCATTTGGACTAAGAAGGGATATAGATCGGTTAGCACAATCTGTATAGCCTTTGTGCTTGGATAACCAATCCATACTGAGGATCACATCTAGTCCTGAGGTTTCAATAACAATGAGATCAGCATGAAAAGATACTCCATTTATTTCAATGTAGACTTCTGAACAGACTTTTGTGGGTTTCATGGTTGCTCCAGGAGAATAAACTATCATTCTTGTAGGAAGTAGTTCATCTTGTAGTTCATATTGCTTGACAAACTTCTTAGATATGAAGGAATGTGAAGCGCTGGAATCAAACAACACCAATGTAGGTATGGAGTGAACAAGGAATGTCCCTAGTACCACATCAGGTGCTTCATGAGCTTCTTCTGCTGTTACATTGTGTAGGCGACCATAATTAACACTTTGCGATGACGTGGATGATGACTTAGAGACCTGTGATTTTCCAATCACTCGATATCTATTTGGGGATTGCTGTTGAGGACAAGGTTGTTTAGAATTCTTTTTGGGACAAGCATAGGTTGCCTGGTATTGAGTGCTAGAGGATGATCTTGCTTGATGTGGTGGATGAACTGAGGGCTGTTAAGGGCGAGAAGCTTGCCTTTGGCATCACTGAGATTGAGATGTAGATTGCTGAACATTGGATGGCTGCAATAAATGCTGCTTTAAGGGACGATCATTTGCTAATTGTCATGTTATCCATTTGCGCTTTCAGCTTTCTATTACTGCTCGCATACCGTACTCCACCCAGATAGCTTTATCGATTAAGGTTTGGAAATCATGAATATCATGGGTGACTAGCGTCCATTTGATTTCTTCATTCAGGAGTTCTCTGAAATGCTCAATTCTTAGGGCTTCATCTGATCCTTCAGAAATATCATAACAGGATAGGTGTTAAAGCGGTGTAGATATTCCATCACTGATAAGTCTTCTTGCTTCAATTCTATAAATTCTCGTCTCTTGATTTTAATGATGCTCACAAGAATGTGAGTTTGGTGAAAGGCTTCTTTAAATGCTACCCAAGATATAATTTGGTCTCTATGTTGTATTACATGATGGTTTTCCCACTAGATTGCTGCAGCTCGTTGTAGCTAATGTGAAGCATAGAGGACCTTCTCATGGTCATTACACTGGGCAATGGCCAGCTTGCTCTTGATGAAACAAAGCCAATCAATAGTGTCGAGAGGTTCTGCTGATGTGGAGAAAGTCGTGGTTGAGTTTTCAGAAAATCTCTCAACTTGGCGGTGTGGTGTGTTACTATTTCCATCCCTAGCGAAGGCTGTGCTAAGGTTGGTAGTATTTTGCACCAATTGCTAGAGTAGGAGTGAATTAGCCTGACGTCCTTGCTCAAACATTACCAGGACTTGAGCCACAGATAGAGATTCAGATAGTCGTTGCTCAGAATTAGCTTCACTTGGATTTTGAGAAGAAGATGAGGGTACCTCATGACGAACATTACGTTGAGGTGCAGATGCTCTAGTAGCTGGATGATGCGGATTAGGTTGGACAGGAATTGAAATACTGTCCCTCGCAGACTGAGAACTTTGAGTAGCCTTATTCTCCATAAGTTTTCTTAAGGACTTTGTTTTAGGCATCCTGCAGTCAAGACGAGATAGACATTTAGGTAAAATTCTGCTAGGTTACTAAGCAACACTTCGTTCTTTAAAATCTTTTTAATTAGATTTTCTTATTAATTAAGGGTTATCACGTCATGAAACTTTAACCTAATGTCAAGCATTCACGAGTGCATCCTGGAAGCAATACAAAAAGTTTTCAAGCAAACCACACAGAATGAATATGGACTAACATATAGGGGTTCTAAACAGCTTAGCCTATGATGCTCTTATTCGACCTATCAATACAAGTCTTCACAAGTGACATTCCTTCTCCTTGAGATTGTTGACGTAGAAATCGGAGTTTCCATTTGTCAAGAATTGTTTTAAGGAAAGAGGAATTTGTTTACAAAACAAAATGAATGTAGGGGTAAGGGGAGGATCTTAACAAAAAAGGAAAGAACAACAAAGTTTACATTTTGCAAATATAGTAGCTTTTTGAAAATAAGATTTTGAATTTGTTTATTCTAATGCTAACGTCCATTCTATCTAGGGTTTATCCTGTAGTCAGTATAACTCTGATACTAACTGTAACGACCCCTATTTTTACATAAAATGCAAAAATAGAAATCTATTATGCATACATTACTAGCCCCATGATTAGTAGCTAGTACGCATATTTATGACAATTGGAATCACAACCATACCTCATATTATTGAAGCGAAAACTATTATACAAGGAAATCTTACAACTCAGAGTATATATAGCAGGAAAGAAGCAAAGTCTTGTAGTGTGCCCATCTAACCCGCAGGCAACTAACAAGGCATAAATCCCTAGAAAGGTCGCTTCATTAAAGATCCCATATCCTGTGACAAAAATAAATCTTCGGAGCTTCGCTAACTTTATCCTCCTAAAACAATAGATTAAGCAAAATTGAATATTTTCATACTTAGCAAGACTTAAGGTGGTATTTGCAAATGCATAAATGCAGGCCATATCAAAAAAGGCTACTATAGTTAATTTGCATAAAGTGAGATTGAATTTGTAAATCACGTTGTCATTTGCAAACAGAATTTGTAAAAGCAAATTTGATTGATAAGAAATAAGTAAAGCATAAGTAATACTCACAACCCTTCGAGAGCAATGAAATCATCCAATAATCCTGCCAATTATGATACAATATGGTTTTCGCCAACACGTGGTAAATCAAGTAAAACCAAGCCCTTTTGAAAATAATAAAACATCTAACATGCATTAGTTCACCAAGACTCCCATGACTACAGATACGGCTAATCGATTAGATTTACTTTCTGTAGAAGTGTATAGTTTTACCCACAAGACATAACTTACTCTTTGTGCAGATCATTAGCACACTTCCTTTTGTTAACTTTGCACTAGCACCAGGATGTTAAACCCTTACTATGATAGAAGAACTCAGAGCATAGAAATGCTGAAACTTCCCATAGCATGGTGTATACCGTTGTATTGATAAGTGTGGCTCCCAACACCTTAGTGAGGGCACCCCGTCGAGCAAACCATAAAAGGAGACACTACTACAGAATAGGTCATCACTGCCAGCTCGTCCACGCCATTACTACCGGTTATGGGAGTCGGCAGTGATTGGTCGGCAATGATACTCGGGGTTATCACTGCCGGCTCAAGAACCGGCAGTGATAATAGATATCACTACCGGTTCATTGTACAACCGGCAGTGATACTCGACTATCTCTGCCGGTTCACACTAGAATCTGGCAGTGATATATGTATATCTTTGCCGGCTTATACGAAGAACCGATAGTGATCTGTGTATATCACTGCCGGTTCCTAGACGAACCGGCAAAGGACAATAAATTGACGAAAAAATTTGTAGATGTACTTTATAGATTACTCTACCTATGTATAAAATTGTAGGTTCAAATTCAATACATATCAGGACTTACAAAAAAAGAGAAAATTCAGAATTTTGTGAATTTTCTCTTTTTTCTAAATTTTCTCTTTTTTTTAAGTCCTGATATGTATTGAATTTGAACCTACAATTTTATACATAGGTAGAGTAATCTATGAAGTACTTCTACAAATTTTTTCAGAGTTTTCGTGACTTTTATTAGTTGGTGTGCACGATGTGTACACGGGAAGGCCTGTGTGCACATAATATGTTGCCTTCAAATATATAGTGTATAAAACATCGTTAGATCATAATTAAAATATATTAAAGCATCACAATATTTAGTTTTTACAATAGTCTGTTTACAAATGTAGTGTGAGTACATCTCGTTCACTTTGGATCGAGGATGTCATCGTGGAACTCGCCGTTTGGATTGATGATCTCATCGTGAATGAATCCAGCGATCTGCTCTTGAATTGCTAAAACTTCTGTTAGCAGTAACTTAGTGGTTCTCATCTTGGAGCGCTGCTATTGAAGAAAAGAGAAATTTAATTAATGATGATAGATGTTAAATGAAAGAAAAGTAGGCATGAATGTGTAATTATATACCATGGCTTCGTTATAGCCGACACTCTGCGTGGCAATTGCATGTATATTTGTACATACGTAGTATGTACATACGTAGTATGCACATAAACTATTTCCCTAGTCCTGTCTCATGCATGGAAAGTCTGTTATTACTCGGAAATTTTTCCTGAAGGGACGATGCCGACCACCTTTCTTGCAATACCGTGTGAATGCCCTGTGAATGATTTTAAATAGTAATTAACCTTAAATACAATAGAATAAAATATTACTAGAGCAATAACGCAACGATCGATTTTACCTGTTCATCATGTCCCAAAAATTTTGATACAGATTAAGTTCTTTTCTCAGCGAGTCCAAGAAAAAAATCCTACTAGCATCTAACTCGATGACGAGGAGGACCCAGTGATAACTAGACATATATGTTAACATAGCCTATTAGTCCCACACCGTGTCACGCAAAAATAGTAAAACAATATTAGAAGTAGGGTAATACATACTGAAAGTTATAGGGTAAAAGTACGGAGGTTTTGTTTTGCAGCTTCAAGAAAGTATTAAATAAATAGTCTTCAACAAACTATGGCTTATCACGGATGATTGTCTCGTTGACAAGCCCCGGATCGAGAAATCCTAAATTGTCATTGTCATTTCCTCTACATATCTGTATCTCCATTCTACATATATAAAAAAGTTGGACATACAGTTGAACGGTATAAGAATATACAATAATATAAATAGAGACTTACAAAATCCATAGTCTGAGCATTGCCGCGTCCAGAGTATCTTGCCGGTACAACATACACAATTCGCTGAACTCTACCCAGAACATGTTATCCCCATTGTGAAAATCCAATTCTTTGTATTTCACTAGGAACGTCCACATACCCTTTTCGCACTGCTGCATGTAATACTGATGGACGCGTTGCAATTGTGTTGTTAGGTTCTCAAAATCTTTTGGGGCAACCAGCGGTTGCCCCAAAAAGAACTTCCAGCTTAGACCTAGCTCGTGATTACGAAGTTGTTCAGCAGCATCTTTTTGAGCTTGCGACATCAACGCCTCAGCACTAGCCGTCTTCAAGTATTGCTTTCTGGAGATGCGCTCATAGTCCGACATTTTCGAAGGTTCAGAAGCCCGCCCTGTCTCTTTGGATTTTGCCATACTCACGAAAAACTTCTGCGCATTAACATCGACTTTAGTCTTCTCAGGTGATGGCGCCTTTTGGAAGTGAGATGTTACATCGGCCTTTATTTCCTTTTTTCGTTCTTCTTCAGTCATCTCGGCCGGTAATTTCTTCTGAGGCTGTGCTGACTTCATAGATGACCGAGATTTGGTATAAGACGATGCAGACTTCTGAGATGGTGCTGATGTTTGATTCTTCTTATCTGCCAGCTGAGGAGTTGGACTTTTCCTGGCTGGTGTCGGCGGAGGAGTTGGACTTTTCTTGGATGGTGCCAGCGGAGGAGTTGCACTTTTCCTAGGCGACAGGTCTGCGTGTGGAGAGTGCGGCTCATCATCATCATCGTCGTTGTCGGCCTCATCGTCCGAGCCAAACATAATCAAGCTCTTGCGCCACACGAGGAAGCCATGCACGTTTTCTCCAAGTTTGTTTTTTTCGTCCTCGCTAGGAATCTCTACCTCCATTTTGCGATATTATCGGACTACACTGTCTACTCCGACCACGCAAATCCGGCGGTATTAGGCGACATCAGCGAGAACTGCGAGGAGCCGCATGGCCAAGCCACGCCATCACCACCTTGATGGTAATGCCATGTGCGGACAAATGCAACTTGCACGGTGTCGGTTCGTGATGTCATCCATCGGAAAATGGAGTCGATGCTCTCCGGAATCGTTGTGGGCGCACAATGCTCCTCTGAACACCGTGACAAAGGTTCCGAGGGCTGTCATCGAGTGGCGGTCGTGAGCTGAGAGCTTTCTGTACTGCTTGCTCCACAACTTTATCCAGCTCCGCTCTCTGTTCCTCTAACGCTCTTGCCACAACATGTTGTATTTGACGGTCCAGTTCATCTTCTCTTATTCTTTTCGACCGCTTGTACAACGATACGTCAGCTGGGAAGCCTTCTTTCCATGGCACCAAACCAACTCCTCGGGTGCGCCCAGGATGCTCCTTGTTACCTAGGGCAACAGTCGGCTCATCATTCTCCTTCGTGGCACGAAAAGCCCTTGGGAAGACTCCATGTGAGCATCGATATTTTCATGACACCTCCGGGCTCTATCGCTCCTGAAGCTCAAGCCGCCATCTTCCGAGACGAAGCCCTCCTCCCAAGCAACCAAAGGTTCGATCGTTCACTCAACTCGTAGTCAGAAGTGACGCCCGAGGGTTAGCTCTTGTTCGCGCCTATCCCATGCAGGTATTTTCTTCACGTAGCCACCAGTGCCTAGTGTGTGAGGGTACATATTCTTATCTGCGTTAGCCTTGTTCTTCTGACTCACTATCTGGGCTTCTTCAAAATTCTTGTACGCCACAAAGTCCTTTCAAAATTCCCTTATCTTTGGAAACATGTTAAAATTTAGCGTGACATTCTTCTTCACATAGTTATTATTCAGCATCGTCTTCTGTAACGTCCCGAAATTTGACCTAATTTAAATTTTTGGAGTTATTTGAATTTTTGTGAATTTTTGGGATTTATTTGGATTTAATTGAAATTAATTTTAATTTATCCTTCTCTTGAATAATTAAATTTCAGAAAAGTAATTATCAAAAATAAATAAAAATATTTTATTTAGGCTCTAAATGCTCTGAAATATTTTCTGGAATTTTTCTAGAATTTTTCGGGTATTTTTAGTGCCCTAAATAATTATTTTGATTTTCTAGAATTAATTTAAATAACAAAAACCAGAAATTGGATTGCTACAGTGCTGGGCCGGGCCCAACACTGTGCGCGCGCCGGCCAGAACCCTAGCGCAGCCCGTTCCGGGCCGTGCGATCCCGATCGAACGGCTGAGGTGGAGCCGCGTCGCCTGCGAGCGAGGACCGTTGGATCTCAGTAACTCGGGCCGGCCAGATTGCACCACGTCGCGCCAGGCAACCGAACCGTCGCCCATCCGGTGCCATTGGATTGCAATAGGACGGTTGTCTTGTATTGTTGTCATTGTCGCTTCGCTTCGGTGTCGTCGGATCACAGCCGATCGGACAACCAGATCACGCCAAGACGCGAGGGGGCGTCTTGTCGCCATTGCGTCGCCGAGGCGCCGAAGATTTGTCAGAGGATTTGCACGTCTTCCAAGGCACCTCAATGACCGTGCTATAGCCCATTTAACTTGTCCGGCCACCCCGCGCATTTGGTCCGTTCGCCCATTAGCTCTCGTGCTCCCTAGCTCTCCCATTTGCTCGCCGAAGTTGGCACTGCCGCCGCCTCGGTTTTCCTCGTTTCCCACCATCGACTGCCACTCTCCGCCGCACTCAAGACCCTTGCCGAGTCCGCCATGCCAAGACGCGTCCAGTGGACCACTTCTTCACGCCGGAGAAGCCTCGTAGCGCCGCCGAGCCAGTCGTCTTCCTCGTCTCCGGTCTTCAGGAGCCACTGCACCGCCGCCATCTGCTTCGAGCTCCAGCGACCATCGGATCTTCATCCAATGTCCGAGGTAACGCCACGTTTCCTTTCCGTAGAGCTAAAGTTAAATAGTTTCGGTAGATCTCAGCCGTAGATTCTTAATCCGACCGTCACCATAGCGCCACGAAGTCATAGTAGATTCGTTTGAAAATGGCCGTTAGATTGCCATCGTGCGGTTCTGATCCGTCCACGTAGCTGCTGTTTAGATGCGTTTGAAAAGGGCCGTTAGATCTTGGATGTACGGCTTGGATTATGCCACATAGTCATAGCAACAGTGCATCGCTCGGGTAGCAACGACCGTAGGATCTTCATCCAGCGGCAGCAACGCATCCACGTAGCCAACATCGACGCGTTTGATAATGGCCATCGGATCTTAGATCAGTGGCCGAAATCATTCCATGTCAAGCAAGCACGTCACCTCGTGGCTCCGCCTCTCGGTGTACCGAACGCTCTCCTGGTAGTCATGCTTCTTGAACTTGCAGGAGCTTATTTTTTTAAAATCATTTTAGTGTGGAATAAGAATGATTCATTATTTTTTATTAAGCAAATATATTCTTAAGAATATATGAATTTTTTCACATTATTTTGTACAGTTGTTTTCGGGATTGTGATATGTGTCACTTTTTATACACATACATCTTTATACACACAAATATATATTTTTATACACATACATCTTTCAAGGTCACATATATATATTTTTAAACACATACATTTTTGGTCAACAAAATATACATACACATAAAATTGTAAGTTCAAATTCATTATATATCGAGAGTTACAAAAAAGAGAAAACTCTGACAAGTTATATATTAGAATTTTCTCTTTTTTGTAACTCTCGATATATAATGAATTTGATCTTGAAATTTCATACATAGGTAGGGCAATCTATGTGCACAAAATACGTTGCTTACATACAAATATTTGAAAGACTTAGAGGTGACACCCATACTCCACTTAAGTGTATGCTCACTGTCACCCAAAAGTCACCCATACTCCACTGAAGAACACATACAAATATTTAAAAGAACACATCAAATATTTGAAAGACTTAGAGGTGACACCCATACTCCACTTAAGTGTATGCTTACTGTCACCCAAAAGTCACCCGAAAAACCTCTCGTGGGCACCCAGAAATATGAATCAATTCCTCACACGTGTGTTGGACTTAGAGGTGACACCCATACTCCACTTAAGTGTATGCTCACTGTCACCCAAAAGTCCCGTGCACGGGGTATTAACTAAATGAACTACAACTATTACAACTACTTACTATTACAATTAGTGGCACAAAATAAATATTTACAACACATGTATACATCTTTACAAAACAAATATTTACAACATATGTATACATCTTTCAAGAACATATACAAAGCACCAAATTGAAGTTTACTTTTAGCTGCAATATAAATAACCATAGAGCAAAATGATCAAAACAGCACAAGGGCAGAAAAATGAACAAGGCAACTAGCATAAAGCTCAATTTGTTTATTTTGAGTGTTCTCAGATGTCGAGTTGCCCAAAGGCCCTCCTCGCCACAAGGGATGAGTAATAGACTAATTTGTGAAAACCTTACCTTAGTTTCGAACCCTTACCACCTTAACATACACATTAAAAAAATTGATAATCAAGCTCGCTGTTAACAGATTATATTCAGTTCAGTATACATTCAGATCAGTAGATTAAATATTTGCTAAGCGAATCATGAAATGAAGTTCAGATTAGTTAGCTAGCTATTTTACCAAGCAATTATTATTCAGATCAGTAGCCAACTAATTAACTGAACAGAGCATTATAAAGACAATGAAGTAACACTGATAGTGAGCATACATTCAAATCAGTAGATTAACCAAGTAGTGTTCAGTTATTATTGTTCAGATCAGTATATATATCAAATATGCCAATTGATCAGCAATGTATGCATGCGATATATCAATAAGATTCAGGACAGTAGCAATATATGAACTACCAGACAAAAGCTTACTGAACCTAATGACAATATATCAATAAGATTCAGGACTGCAAGCTAGCCGAATAAAATAGACTCCCAGGAACCAACAGATAGAGTCTCACAGAACCTAACGACAACAGATCGATAAGATTCAGTGCTACAGGCTAGCTGAACAAAAGTGACATAACCACTACTCAACAACAGGCAGTCTGAACAAATGAATATACTAATCACAGGATGCAAACTGTACAAGAACCACAAATTGACAGTGAATAAATCAAGACTTCTCTGACATATAAGTCTATCAATTTAAGGCCTTATTCACAGAATAAATGTCTATCTCATTGATAACCCTAGAATCATCACAGATTAGTTGTCACAAATTGTCTATTGCAGTCCCAAATCCTCACTGAACACTATACCCACATGCTAGGTCCCCAAGCCAAACGAATTGACTGGCCCCTTAGCATCTGCACATTCACATCTGCACATGCACATCTGAAACATTCACATTCACAATCACATTCACATTCACATATGCACATGCACATTCACACATCGCAAGAGCAGTACCAAGGTGACGGCGGGGAGACGGTGGGGAGGTCGAGGCGACGACGGGGAGACGGTGGGGAGGTCGAGGCGACGGTGGGGAGACAGCGTGGAGGTGAAGGCGACGGTGGGGAGGCGACGGGGGCCGGTCTGAGTCGAGGCGGCCGGTCCGAGGCGGCGAGCGACGGCGAGCGGCCGAGGCGAGCGGCGGGCGGGAGCTCTGACACCAGCCGACGGTGGTGGTCCGAGGCGCGGCGGGGAGCTCCAAGGCGACGGCGTTGTAAAAGTGAGAGGAGGGCGCGGGCTAGGGTTAGGGTAACTAAAAGGAGAGCGCGGTGTTTGGATATTTATAGGGGTGGACTATCACTGCCGGTTCAATAAAACAACCGGCAATGATAGTATATCACTGCCGGTTCAATAAACCAACTGGTAGTGATAGCGGAATAGTACTGCCGGTCCATATGTACAACCGGCAGTGATAGTGGAATATTACTGCCGGTCCATATATACAACCGGCATTGATAGTTAATATCACTACTGGTCCACATGTAGAACCGGCAGTCATAGGACATATCACTGTCGGTTACATGAACAACCGGTAGTGATAAGCTCCCTGGCCAAATTCTATTAAATTTGATCCAAATTCTCTTAAAATTTTTGGAGGCATACTATAGGACATCTAATATTTTATTTAAATATTTCCCCAAATTTTTATTAGGTTCTAAAATTATAAAATCAGATTGCTAACTATTTTAATTGTTTTAATATTTCAAAAATCAAATAATGCTTGCAAATTGAACAACAAATGCTGTCAAATTCAAACAAATTCAAGTGCAGTCAAAATCACAAAAATCCAAATGTAGTGATATGCTAATCTCCGACCAATTAAGTGAAACTTTCAATTTGATCACAAAAAAGCATAACCTCAATTTCCATTATTGCATATATTACATTAATTGTTACATATGAGAAAATAAACATGTCGTTCATACAAAAGAAAGCATACATTTCATTACTACAACTAAGCTATGATTCGACCTTCGTTATGATCGCGGCGTATGTACGTAACCGTCACTCTCTTCCATGGTACTTAGGTCAACGTCCTCTCCAAAAGGGGAAGCTCATCGAATTGGTTGTACTCTTCCTCGTCGACAACATTCTCAACTCCGACAATCCTTCTTTTCCTTGAATAACCACATGGCGCTCCTTGTTAGCGGGCCGCCATTACAAGAAGATTTGTGTAATGAAATTAGCAAGTACGAATGGTTCTTCTCTGTATCCGATGAGTTTGAGGTCCACGGTAGTGATACCGTACTTGTCGATATTCACGCCACCGGGAAGTCTGACCCATTGGCACCGAAAGAGAGGGACCTTCAAAGGTCCATAGTCAAGCTCCCAAATCTCTTCTATGAATCCATAGTAGGTTTGCCTATTTCCATTGATGTCATAGGCATCTATACGGATACTGCTATTTTGATTGGTGCTCTTTTTATCTTGCGCTCTTGTATAAAATGTAAAACCATTTATGTCGTATCCTTGGAATGTCCTAATTGTAGTTGACGGTCCCTGAGCCAACACTTTCAATTGAGTGCAATCTGTCTCCGTACGCATCATGTGTCTATGCAACCAATCGCCGAAATTATCTCTGTGCTCTCTCGCGAGCCAAACCTCTGACCTCCCTGGGTTTGTTTTGGATAGCACGTTCTTGTGCATGTTGACATACGGGGCCACCACAACTGATTGTCCCAAAACTGCGAAATGTGCTTGTGTAAATACAGCTAGATTTCTAGTACGTACTGATTTCTCGCCTAGTGTCCCTTTCCCCTGTAGCCTTCCCTCATGCCGAGATACAGGCACACCAATCGGTTTGAGATCCATATAATCGACGCAGAACTCAATGACCTCCTCGGTTCCCTAGCCATCGGCAATCAGACCTTCCGGTCGATTTGATTCTGAACATATTTCTTTATAACCCCATGAATCTCTCGAAGGGTACATCGATGTAGAAATACGGGACCAAGAATCAGTATCTCTTTCACAATGTGAACAATGAGATGGACCATAATATCAAAAAAAGATGGAGGGAAACACATCTCAAGCCTGCACAGAGTGTGGACCACGTCTTCCTGCAACTTATCTAGTTTTAATGGATCGATGGCCTTCTGTGAAATCGCGTTGAAGAATGAACACAACTTGATAATTGGGTCTCGGACTTTCTCTGGAAGAACCATCCTAATTGCAATTGGAAGCATCTGTGTCATCATTACGTGGCAATCGTAAGACTTCATACCAATTAACTTTAAGTCTTTCATTGAGACTAGTCTCTTTATGTTAGCAGAGTAACCAGACGGAACTTTGATTCCGTGCAAGCATTTGCAAACGCTAATTTTCTCTTTCTTGATCAAAGTGTAGCAGGCTGCGGAAAGGTACTTTTTGCCTGTATCCATTTCTTCGTGATGCAGCCCCTTCCTCGGTTTCATATCTTGAGGTCCATCCTTGCTTGAAATGTATCTTCGTTTTGCGGTATGTCGATGAAGATACCAAGCAAGCTATCACACACGTTCTTCTCTATGTGCATGACGTCGATTGCGTGTCGAACTTCCAGGTGCTGCCAATAAGGTAGGATCCAAAATACTGATTTCTTTTTCCACAAAGGAGCCTTATCCCGGGAAGTCGGAATAGATGTACTGCCGGTTCCCTTTCCGTGAATAATTGTAAGATCCTTTACAGCGGCAAATATTTATTTCCCAGTGTGATTCTTCAGAGCTAAGGTAGTCTCCTTTGTCCCATCAAAAGCTCTCTTATTATTGTGGTATGGGTGATCCTTGCGGAGGAACCTACGATGCCGCATGTAAGCCATTTTTCGGCAGTTCTTCATCCACCGGCTAGCTGTATTATCCAGGCACTGGACACATCCGTTGAAGCCTTTTGTCGTCTGGCCCAACAGGTTTGCCAAGAGCAGGATAATCATTAATGGTTACGAACAATAATGCCTGTAGGACAAAGTTTTCTCTTTTATACTCATCCCATACATGTACACCATCGTTCCACAATATTAGAAGATCTTCAACCAATGGTTTGAGGTACACATCGATATCATTGCCAGGTTGCCCCGGCCCTTGGATCAATAGTGGCATCATAATGTACTTTCGCTTCATGCAAAGCCAAGGAGGAAGGTTGTAGATGCATAAAGTCACCGGCCAAGTGCTGTGACGACTACTCATGTTGTCAAAAGGATTCATCCCATCTGTACTCAACCCGAACCTTATATTCCTCACATCATATGCAAAGTGCTTCTTATATTTTCTGGCGATGTTCCTCCATTGCACAGAATCAGTAGGGTGTCTGAGCATTCCATCCTTCTTACGCTCTTCGGCGTACCATCATAGCAATTGGGCATGCCTTTTGTTCACAAATAATCGCTTTAGGTGGGGGATTATAGGGAAATACCACACCACCTTACGGGGACACCTCTTCTTCTTACGCCTCACCCCGACATCTTCGTTCTCGATATCGTCGTCGTTGCTCTTATACCGCTTTGCTTTGCAAACAATACAGGCATCCATGTCTGCAAACTCATTGCGATACAATATGCAATCATTTGGACATGCGTGTATTCTTTGTACTTCCAGTCCCAGCAGGCGGACAACTGCTTGGCACAGATGCGTAGTTGAAGGCAACACGTTACCCTCTGGAAGCAAGTCCCCAAGAGACATAACATACCAAGAAAGCTCTTATCGGACCAACCATTGCTTGCCTTCAACTGCAGTAGTGAAAACACGGTATGCAGCTTTCTGTGCTCCTCCTTGCAGCCCGGGTACAATGGCGTTGTAGAGTCCTCTACCATACGCTGGAACTTTTAAAACTCCCTTTCACTCGTGAAGTCCCCCTCCCCATCACGCAGCATTTGATCTAGATCATCTTCGTGGGTATCAACGAACGCATCTTCCACCGCCATCATATTGTTGTCTCCGTCATCTTCATCAATGTGTTGCCCTTCATGTACAATATCATCTTCATCAATGTGTTGCCCTTCATGTACAATATCATCTTGACCGTGCTCAGTCCAACAGGTATAGCCAGCCTTGAAACCCCTTTGAAGCAAGTGTGCACGTATCGACTCTATGTTACAAAACATCTTCTCATTTTTGCACTCAACGCATGGACAACACATATAGTCCGCCAGGTTTCTCGACTTGTGTGCCGCAGCCGCATTCAGAAAACAAGTCACACCATTAAAGAACTCTGGACCATGACGGTCCGTGTCATACATCCACCTTCGGTCCATCTACAGTTAACTATATCAAACTACATTTCAGTATATGAACAAATGATATCAAAATAATTTATTCTTTACAGTAGTCATGCATTGCTAATTAATTAAAACGATAAACACATTATAAGCACATAACTGCAAATAACAATATAATTGTAAATGATTAGTTTTACAAATACATCTAGCAATTTTGCCTATATGTTGAAATACATCAAATCTTTTTCACTTTTAAATATCCATCTAGCATGTTTTAATTATTTAGAATATTTCTTCATTTCATTTTGTTATGTAGCGCTAGCTATTAAATTAATTTAATCTACAACAAACAAGCATATAATTGAATATAAGGATATATTTCTAAATAATTCTTTATGTTCCAACTTTCATTATTGCAAAATCCATCTACCATTTTTCATTATTTAAATATTCAACTAGCAATTCTCACTATTTATAATTCATCTAGCAATTTTTACTATTAAAAATCCATATAACAAATTTTCATTAATTAAATTAATTACAATTATGCATAATTGTCCATCTAGCAATTTTATTACTTAAACATCCACTACATCACTAAAATGGATATGAATTTATCGCAAATAACAATATAATTGTAAATGATTAGTTTTACAAATACATCTAGCAATTTTGCCTATATATTGAAATACATCAAACCTTTTTCACTATTTAAATATCCATCTAGCATTTTTAATTATTTAGAAGATTTCTTCATTTCATTTTGTTATGTAGCGCTAGCTATTAAATGAAATTAATCTACAACAAACAAGCATATAATTGAATATAAGGATATATTTCTAAATAATTATTTATGTTCCAACTTTCATTATTGCAAAATCCATCTACCATTTTTATTATTTAAATATTCAACTAGCAATTCTCACTATTTATAATTCATCTAGCAATTTTTACTATTCAAAATCCATATAACAAATTTTTATTAATTAAATTAATTACAATTATGCATAATTGTCCATCTAGAAATTTTTATTACTTAAACATCCACTACGATATGAATTATAATTTATTCAATAATTTAGCTAGATCTTACTTTGAGCACTACTGAGCATAAACTGTTCACACAAGACAATCAAGAATTATCAACATCTATAGCACTCTATAAAGTAAAATTTTATGACAAATATAACATAGATCAAGTCAAGAACCTCGAAAAATTTTAATACAATTTTTCAAAGACAACTCGCCAGGATAATAGAGCTCCTCTTTGTTACGCTTTATTGGGAGAAGATGTCGATTCGATGAAAAATATGAACAAAATACTAACACAAAATTTCAAAACACCTCTCCAAGAAAATACAACCGAGCAAAGAGCTCCTCTCTTACGCTTCGTAGGAAAAGGCGTCGGTCGGTGGATTGCTATATAAATAGCTTATCACTTTGGCTCTGCAAGAACCGCGGTGATAAGGTCATATTACGTTGGAAAATAGCTTATCACTATCGGCTCTGCGCAGAACCGGCAGTGATAAGGTCATACTACGCGGGAAAATACATATCACTACCGGTTGAATATACGAACCAGCAGTAAACTTTAAATATCACTGCCGGTTGTAAATTAAACCGGCAGTAATATATCACTACCGGTTATAGGTATTAACTGGCAGTGATAGTTAGTTATCACTGCCGGTTAGTCATACAAACCGGCACCGGCAGTGATACGTCGAACCTTCCAACTGTCGCGCCAACAGTCGCGCTTGCCCGTTCCTCTGCCACGCCAACTGTTGCGCTTCACATTCCTCTGCCAACTGTTGCCCTTCCCATTCTGCCTCTATATAATGCGCATTCCTTAATCTAAAACACCACTCCTCACAATCCACTACTGTTGCAAGAATGGCGCCCCCAAGAAGCGAGCACGTATTGGGCAAAGCCCCGCTCCATCGCTAGAGAAGGAGGAGAAGGAGGAGGAGAAGGAGGAGGTGGAGGCGGAGGAGGAGGAACAGGAGGCAAAGGAGGAGAAGGAGAAGGAGGGCGACGACGACGACGACAGCGACGGCGGCGAGGTTCTGCGTCGTTGGGGCAAGACCAACTCCGCCATCGAATCGGATTTGGAGGAGAAGGAGGACGAGCACCGCCGCAACTCCGATCAGTCATCAGGCGGCAGCTCCGGCGACGAGGAGGAGGAGGAGGAGGACGACGACAACGACGACTTTTGGATATAGGGTTTCGCGCCATTTTGGGTTTCAAACGGTTAATAGCCGTTGGCCTGTTATAATTAGGACTAAATATGTAATAATGGACGATATACCTAATTATGTTTTGTAAATGTTCTATGTTTGAATTAATACATATCCTGCAAATTACAAATTTTGTAAATGTTCTGTGCGAGATAAATTACAAAATTTTAATATGTTCTGTTTTTTAACTAATTATGCTTTCATATGTTCGTGAGAGATAAATTACAATGTTTCTTATGTTACATGTCGAACTAATTATGAAACGATAATATCACTACCGGTCTAGAGTAAAACCGGCAGTGAAAATGGTCTTATCGCTGCCGGTTTATAGGCGAACCAGCAATGATAAATCACTACCGGTTGTACATATAAACCGGCAGTGATATCTTCTTATCACTGCCGGTTCTCTATAAAATTGGCAATGATATTACCTCCATTCCTGCGGGAAATTTATACTATTCATATCAATGCCGATTGAAGTTAGAACCGGCAGTGATAGTATTATCACTACCGGTTGAATTTAGAACCAGCAGTGATAATATTATCACTGTCGGTTCGCACCTACCCGGTAGTGATGGGGGGTCGCGGATGAGGCAGTCTGTAGTAGTGAGAGCCCGTACTACTTCGGCCTTCTAATATGCAAAGTTAAATCTATGTAACTTAATAGGTTAAGATTGCCCCATCCCAGCACTTGTGGTTTGTACGGATTTATCTTGGATCATACAACACAATGTTCGGTCCTTAATCCAACACGGGCAATATTTCACCTTACACTATGTGCAATTCCCTTTGCACACCCGGCTATTGCCAATAATCACCTGTGTCAAAACCATAGTTTTATTTTGGATTTTTAATCAAAATACCAGTAACCAACAATGTCATTTTCAACATTTTCAGGAAACTATTTTGATCTGATCATCTACCTTGTTTCTGATAAAGCATGGCTAAGTAGGATTAATATGTAAAAGCATATACCCATGATGACATTAAGTAATGCCTATCTTTATTCTATGGCTATCAAGGTTCGCATGTCCATACTTATCAAGGAAGTTTCATAAGACAACAGGTGTATCTACCAGTACCATAAATTAACGAATTTATAGAAAATAAATGCATGCATGAAACCATTTTATAAACAAAAAGAAAATTAAATACTAGGATCAATATGATCAAAGGGGTGCTTGCCTTGCTTAATCATTGATTTTGACGATGTCGAGGTTGCAGCTGACGATGGCGATGACGGAGTCAGAAGCATCGGGTTCTACGTGTCGTTTATCGAATAAAAGCAATAAGAAGTAAATATCAATATATGGCAAAAAGAAGATAAAATGAACATCAATAAAAACTCGCTATAAAGAACATATGCAGATTCTTTTATAGATTATTTATTCTTTGTTTTACGAATTCAAGAAGCTAAAATTATGTACTCTTATATCTATAATTTTGGATTCAAGATACAAAATTATTTAGATTAATAGAATTAAAGCATTAGCCACCTTGTTGCATGATATGAATGAATAACACTTAATCCTTAATTGATTTTGCATAATAAGTGGTTTCGAATATGTTAGATCTGCTTAGATAAATTACTAGGTATATATTTGTGGTATTTAAGAAGGTTCTAATGATACAAATATCTCAACTATAGATTTATTCATTATTACTAAGCTTGCTTATTCATATTATGAAGTTCAGAAATCATAATACTTAAGGTTATTTAGTTATCAGAATTTATATGCAAAACATGATAAAATGAGATTATTTCTATAGATCAGGGTAGTCTATACCTTGGAGAACATTCCTAAGCTGATTTCATAAATTTTAGTATTCAGACGAGACATTATTTTCATCACTGAAATGGCTTTCATGGTATTATAAAGTTTACATGGAATCGGTGAGGTGAAACGTATGATTAACATATAAGGGGTTTGAATTAGCTGGATTTAGATGAAAACCAATTTGTAAATAAGATGTTTTTCTAGAATATGGTAGTTCATATACCAAATAATGTTTCTACGCTGATCTTTCCAAAATTTATATTTAGACGAGAAGCTTTACTAGTTGTTGAAAGGCTTAAGTAGTTTAGTTTCCTGCGCGACTATTTCACGAAGGATGTTTGTAGTAGTAGAATTTATATGCAGAGTAAGTCCTAAATAGAATATTTTTCTAGATTATAGTATTACATATTATGAAGAGTGTTTCTGAGCTATTCTTTCAAATTTTTGCATTTAACTGTGTTATTCTACAGGCCACTGAAAAGGCTTAAGTGGTCACAAATTCGACGCAATAGAGGTTCAGTTTTCACTTTAAGTTTGCAACTGTAGATAATCTAACCATTTTTCAGGCATTAGTTGGGGATGACCCTAAGAGTGTTTTAAAGCTAGTTCTACGATATTTTACTTTTATCCGCGATGTTTTTCACATAAATGAACATTAGTGCCATATATTAAAATATTTTAACACAGTATAAGTACGGAATTTTTTTTTCATAACCAGAAAGGATATCACTTTCTAAGATCCTAGAATTTGGTTTCGTCAAATTTAAAGTTCATTTATGAAAGTTATAACTATATGAACTATGCACATATTGGAATTTCGACTATTAAACATATGACGCTAATAACTGAGCGTTCTAGAATTTCCAAAAGAAAAGGTACAGGTGACTGATGACTTTGATCTTATTTGATTACTTCCTGCTCACCATGGGTTCTTTTAGAACAGGAAATTAAACCTTACAAGGGGCCATGCACATTATTCCTTATTTTCAAAGCATGATTTTATATGAGAATCTTTATGCGAGATAAATGGTTCCCTTGCTGCCTGTTTCTGATCTTTCTACTTGTTATAATCTTATTTGGGTTATGGATTATTTGAATCTACTTAAAATTTGCTTAACTCAAAATCTGGATATACATTGAGGCTTACTATACTAATCTATCTTTTTGGTCTGAACTACTGATTTTAAGTTTTGGGGGTTCGGCCTCTACTAACACATTGCTGCTGAACTTAGCTAACCACACACAGACCATACTAGTCCGGTAGTCCCACATGTCATATAGCTAGCCACTTGACTAGTCTGCCCTTATGTCCCGGCTTCAATTGAAGAAAGAAAAACAGAACAAGAAGACTCAGAGCAGAACCATAACTAGTTTCTGGCGAGCGCAGCCGGCGACGCAGCGGGTGCTGGGGAAAGACGACGACCATTAAAATGGGTAGAGGGAACCTTGGTGAGTCTGTAAGTAATCTCTGCAAGAGCTATGGCGACCCGAGGTGATGGCGCAACGGCATGGAGCGGCTGTTTTGGATGTAGCGTGGTGGCAGCTCAATTCAGTGAAGGTATTCTCAAATTGAATTGAGGCTTTGGATCATGGGTGGGTGAGGATACTCTCTGTGCTTGGAATTAGAAAATGATGGCTTGAACAAGAAGTTGGTCAGTAATGGAGCTTGCGGCTGGAGCTAAGCATAGAGCTGAATTTGCACCAAATTGAGGCTTGGGAGAGGGAGTGGAGGTGCTAAGGGTTGTGAGGAATAAGCAGGGAGCTTGGCCAGCTTTATAGAGGCCCTAAGGTGGTGCATTGGAGTGAAATTTCTGAAAAAAGGCATGCTGGCTGTGTTTTGGTGCGAGCTGGCTTCGTGAAGAATGAAAAGGAGCAGTTGGCTGGGTCGGGCCAACTTGGCATAGAGAGAAATCGAGATAAGGGCAAGGACTGCTAGGGACAGCACACGTTTTGCATTGAAACAGACATCAAATCACCACCTAAATTTTCCCAACTTTTTGATTATGGTCTCCAGGAAGAGCAAGACTTCTAGTAAAATTTTTGGGTCAAAAAGTACCACAGGGAATTATTAGAAATTCTGACATTGATGACTGCTTAGAAATTCTTTTTCATATTTTGATTTATTTTAGGGTGTAAATGATACTATTTATTTTGGAATTTTTTTATAAGAGTTTAATTTGTATTGAGGATGCTTCGATAAAAATTTCAAGTTAACATCTTATGTATTTATTTCTTAAAAATTCTGACATTCTAATTTTCAGATTTTTTAGAGTTTCTATTTTTGAATATTAAAAGGCCTTTAATGACATTATAAATTTCTGAAAATTTTACTAGAGATAACTACTGCATTGAGGACATTACAGTAAATTTTACAGCTCCGGATAAGATTCGAGAATTCTTTTATTAATTCTGAACCTGCACTGTTTATAGTCAAAAAGCATTTATTGGCACTTCTTATCAGTAATAAATGTGTTCACATGAATTTTAACTGCTGTAAGGAAATTATAGACATTTATAATATTTTAATATATATAATGTAGATTTTTACTGATGTTTTTTACCTTCTTACAATTATCTTTTCATTATACTGTGCATTAAAATTTATTTACCAGCTGAAGTAATTCACCTGAATGCTTAAGATTTTTTAATCAATTATTCAAGATTTTACTTTTACCTTTTATCTTTTTACCATTATCTATTCATTAATTCTATTTGTTAGATTTTTCACACAAAGCATAAATCCAAAGAAATCCAAATAAAAACCAATAATGCTAAGAAAACTTAGAAATAATTATATTCAAATTCAAAATATTCATTTTCACTTTATTGAATTTTTTGGGATGTTACAGTAGTGCCTTGAATTGAAGAAGTGTTACATACGGGTCGATATAAATAAATGAGTATGTATTACCAAAGTCAGTAACAATTATGCTTTTACATATCCAATAGATACATGCTCTTGAACCCTACATGGTATGCTTAATTTGATCTCTCTTTTAGTTAGGGGCCCATGAAATGGTTACAGAAAAATCTCTGTTCTGTGCATGACAGGGCTCTACTCAACTGAGCTTTACATTGTGGCAACACGTACACTTCTTTTGTCCGGGTTACCTGTCTGCCCATTGCAGCTTGTGGCCTTGTGGTAGGTGTGGCCTTGTGGTAGGTGGCTAGCTAGCTATATATAGGGTTCCAAATCACGGAGCAAAGACAAAAACGTTCAGAAGAAAGCAGGGCTTTAACTTATCCTCTTCCATGCGACTACAAATCGCGGCTCTTTTCTTATGAAAAGGCTCTTTCTTTCTGGCTTCTGCACACGTCATTGACTGACTGAATCACGACAAGCTCATGCTATCTTCACCCTTGTACTATTGTTTGTCGTTATGAAATGGAGTATGTATGCACCAAAATTTAGCAAGGTATAAAGTATAATCAAATTATTAGGTTAAGGACAAAAGAATATTTTGGCCGACATCGGATAAGCAAGGGACAGTTGAAGATAGAATTATAACTGATATTGGTTCAAACTTGGAATCCTGTCTAAATAGAGGCCGATGCAGATCATGGTAGACAATGTGTCAGAGATGGATACGATTGGCCTATGTACTATAAAAGATAGTCGAAGGCAAGCAACAAAAGAACACAATCAAATAAAACAACTCGTATTTACTTTTTATTTACTTTCTTGTTGATTCAAAGTAGCCTTCTAACTTATATTTTCTCTTGTAATCTGATTCTGATCAATAAAGTTGCGCATCGTCGATTATTGATCTTCATTTATTACACTAGGTTTGATTTTTTTGATCTTGTTGTGCATCCTCTTTTCGAGAAGGTCTACCTTTATCATCTGATTAGCCCTAATCGGATAATTAGACTTACCCTTACTAAAAATTTGATCGGCCTTCTAGCTATTTAGATTTTAGCCGATTGTCACGCCAAATCGATTTTGAGCATATTTTCTATATATCTTATCGATTGCAGGATCAAATCGGTTGGCACGCGCTTTGAACCTCAAAACCTACCGTTTGTCACATGTGTTGTGGTCGATAGACCTCTCTTCACATTTAAAGATGGAATTATAACAAATATTGGTTCAAACTTAGGAATCCTGTCTAAATAGAGGCCGATGCAGCTCATGGTAGACAATATGTCGGAGATGGATACGATCGGCCAATGTATTATAAAAGATAGCCGAAGGCAAGCGAGAAAAGAATACAATCAAATCAAACAACTCGCATCTACTTTTTATTTACTTTCTTGTCGATTAAGAGTAGCCTTATAACTTTGATTCTCTCTTGTAATCTGATTCTGATCAATAAAGTTGCGCATCGCTGATTATTGATCTTCATCAATTACGTTTGGTTTGATTTTCTCTGATCTTATTGCACATCATCTTTTTCGGGAAGGTCTACCTTTATCATCTGATTAGCCCTAATTGGATAATTAGACTTACCCTTACTATAAATTTGATCGGACTTCTGGCTATTTAGATCTCAGCCGATTGTCTCGCTAAATTGACTGAGTGTATTTTCTATATATCTTACCGACTGCAAGATCAAATTAGTTGACACGCCTTGAATCTCAGAACTCAGCGTTCATCACGTGTGTTGTGGCCGATAGACCCCTCTTCACGTTTTTTGGCGCCAATAGTATACAAGTTCACATGATTAACCTTGAACCTTCATAAATGCTCTGAGAGTTCCGATTTCACCCTACAAAACATGATCCCCTAGATGGTAAATTTGTAGCCTTAGCTAAAATTTTGAGCCTTCAAGTCATAGTAAATTTGCAGACTGTTTTATCTGAAAATACTTATGTTAACTGGCAGTTGGCCAAGGAATGGCATGTATCGTCCCTTGTACTTGGGAAGACCCGTGCAGACCCCCATGGCATTGAAGTGGAGAACCTACGACATTCTCCCTTTGGCCCCTTTGTTTAGTTCTCGAGCCTTCCTCACCTTACTCGGCCCCTCAACATTTGGAACTTGGCTCGATTCAACACTTGGAACTTGGCTCAGCCCCTCAGGAGCACCTTCTACTATGTCTGGTGATGAGCCAATGCTCTCTAATTGCGATATTTCGAGTTTTCTTATCTGACATGGTCATATATTTGACATGAAAGAAAGCAATTCATAGCTATTATGTGAACTTGACAATAAATCATGTAAAGCAATATCTGAATGGATAATTCATAGCATGTAATTGTTCTAGCATATTGCATTAGAGTAACAGATGAATGAATGATCTTCAAGAAAAGTCTATATGTTAACCAACTAAATACGTACCAACGATAACTCCTAATATCGAAATAGGTTCGGTCCTAATCCCATTCGAGGATATGTGGCTTGGGCAAGTTCCTAAGCCGTTGTACAACTCTAAAGAAAATTTCGGTAGCATCTCCCCGCTGTTCTCCAGATACACGTCTCTCGACAACAAGTGAATAGGGGTGTGTATTCGGAGAACACTAGGGAGACGCTACCGAAATATACTCTGGAGTTGTACAACAGCTCAGGAACTTGCCTGAACCACATATCCTCGAACTATCCAAAAAACATGGACAATTCGAGATTGCTTGCTTATAAATATGTCATTTTGATCAACATATTTATAAATAAGCACCTTCGAACGGGAGACGTAGGTTCTGCAGTCTAAACTCTAACATCATGCTGAGATAAAAAATAAAAGTAATATGCCAAAAATAAACACATGTAATATGCCGAAAGTAATATGCTAAAAATAAACTCTAACATAGGATCAAGAGAAATTGCATTTCCTACATGTTGTTTGCTGCAAAATCACATGAAAAAACTAAAGAAGTGGCCTTGCACTTCATTGACACAGTGAACCATACTAAAATAATATGCTTTCCAAGTGTCAGTATTAGTCTTTGAAAATGATAATAGTCAAAATTATTAACATGCTTTTGGACATCATTTAGAAGGCACCAACTCAAATCTTCTGCGGCTAGCCATGATAATAGTCATGAACCTCTCAGGCTACTTCAGTACCATCACAAGTTGATAGTGGCATGTTTTTATATTGATTCATTATCAGTACCTTTTTATCTATGAATTTCTAGAGACCCTACTTTGTAATTGTTAGTTATTGTTACTATTTGTTTGCTTTTGCCATTGGACTTACATGTTCTGGCTTCTGTACTTCAGATGAAGCTTGAAAAGAAAAGAGCATCATCAGTGTTTTGGGCAAACTATGATCTGCTCAGAAAAGAGCACATGACATGTGTAGTGCAGTCACACATATCCACATATATATTTAGAACATTGCTCTCAGATTAAAACATTGCACATACCAACCGAACCAAGCAGAACCAAGCAGTCACATATCCACATGTATATTTAGAACATTACACACACCAATCGAACCAAGCAGTCACATATCTACATGTATATTGAGAACATTGCACATACCAACTGAACAAAGCAATCGCATATCCACATGTATATTGAGAACATTGCAGTTACACAAACCAACTGAACTAAGCAGATTCTTTGCAGATCAGTAGCAAGATAGATTAACATGCTAAGTCCAGATTACACTAACAATATCATATTAAAGACTATGTGATATAGGTGCACACTTGAGTATAATCATCTGCAGGGATTGCAATAGAAGTAATTCATGTATATATATTCCTACATCTCAAATCCATGGCAGTTTTAATGTACTTTCAATTGATTGCAATAGAAGTGTCACATTTGTAGCAAATGATGTTATACATTTTACCTTAGCTCACAGGAGGTGGCGTGGGAACCAATGGAGCCGAAGGGAGGTGGGCGGAGCACGAGTCGATGTGAGGAGTCGACGGCATGGGGCAGCGATGGGAGTGTTGGAATATTTGGGCTTGGCCCACTTATTGAGACAAATAATTCCTAGAAAATCTCAAAGGCCCACTCATGAGGAGGCATGTGTACTATGAATAGTCCCACATTGCTAGCCTAAAGTGGTGAACACTAGTTTATATAGTGGAGTGTGATTCACCATGGTAGAACCATGTGGGAGAAAGGGAAAAGGCCCACACGCTGCTCGCCTCGCCTCGCCCGGGCGGGCCGAACTCGAGCACGGGCTGGGGGCGGGCGGAGGGCGCGCAGGCGTCTGCACTGCGTGAATGGTCCGCCGAAATCCGGTCCAGGGCCTTGCGCAGACGCAGACTTCCTTTGCGCTTTATTCTTTTGCTACTCGGATTAAATCGCGGTTGCGGTATGAGATAAGGACTCAGTAACGGACTCCGATCGTGGCACGTCCTCGAGTCACGTTGATCGCGTTACGAGTAACCCTATAAATCTTTGCGTCGTGCACCGTGTAGAGATACGCATAAACACATCGTTAGGGTTTTGCCACCTCTCATTCTTTATGCCGCCGTCGTAATCTTCTCCATCCCGGCGCCGGCGTGCATCTGCAATCGGGAGAGCGGTCTCCGGAACCCTTCGTCTTGAGATCTGCACCGGAGAGGCGAATAAGGTTTTTGGGAAGCGCTCCGCGCGACTGCTCAAGATCGTCACCACGGCTCGTCTTCCTGTTCCTGCTGCTGGACGTCGCCGTAGCCAGCGGCTCCTGCGACGCGCCGTCACCAACGTCGTCCTCATCAACACCGCAACCACATCTACTACATCGACACCTGAACCGCAACCGTACCGCAACACGCCGTCATCTTCTTCTGCTCAGTACGTTCAATCTGTTCTAACCTCGTGGTTAATCAAGTTTATCAAGATGATCATGATGTTCGTACTATCTAGTATGTTAGAGATATACATGCTAGTTTACGTAAGTCTTTGTTCATGATTTATATTCGAATTTAATCTGGCAAATGTCTAATTTCTCAACAATCCAAAAACCTTATTGTAGACATTTTACTGGATTAACAATGGCTGGATTTGCCGACGCACTGAGGCTAGAGAAATTCTCTGGTGTGCACTTTAAGAGGTGGCAAGTCAAGGTCACGCTCTGCTTCTGACTATGAATGTATTCGGGTTAGTAAAGGCAAACTGAAGGTGATCTCTCTGCCGAAGCGGCGAAGAGTTTCATGGATGCCAATACTCTCTTCGTGGGATGCATTCTTAGCGTTCTTGCCGACCGTCGTGTGATGTGTACATGCACATAACAGACCTTGAAGGTCTTGTGGGATACTGCTGAGCGCCAAGTTCGGTGCATCGGATCTTGAGCGATGAAGCTGTATGTCATGGAGAACTTTCATGACTATAAGATGGTGATAATCGCTCATTGTAGAGCAAGCCCATGAGATACAGTGCATTGTCAAGGAACTCGAACTCCTAGAATGTGTCTTACCTGATCCTTTTGTGGCCGGTTGCATCATTGCAAAACTGCCTCCCTCGTGGAGGAGTTTCGGCACTACTCTAAAACATAAGAGGACAAAGATATCAGTCGAAAACCTGATAGCGTCCCTTGATGTTGAAGAGAAGGCTCGGGCTAAGGATTTCAATGGTAAAGGAGCCGAGGGCTAGTCCAGCGCCAACATGGTTCAGAAGAACTACGGCAAGAACAAAGGGAAAAATAAGCCTAACAAGACTACCAACTTCAAGAAGAAGAAGATGAACAAGGTTGAGCTGCCCTGCTTCACATGTGGTGAGGTCGGACACTTTTCCAAGGAATGCCCTGATCGTGCAGATCGTCGAGGGAAAAAGGCCAACAGTGGACAGACGTCCAAGGCTGTCAACACAGTGACCGCTAGCAATCTTTGGAGGCGCAGGTATGGTAATTTACCTTCGTATTCTCGATATTTCGATCTTCCGGTTGGTGGATTGATCTGGTGCTAACGTTCATGTGTGTTCGACATCAATATGTTCTCTTCTTATCGGTCATTCGGGATTCCTCCGTCTGATGGGGAATGGGTCACATGCTTCATTCATGGCAGCACGATGGATCCGAAGTTCACTTGGAAAGATCGTGCGGTGAGAGCGTCAAAGATGTCCTTCTATCAACAAGAATCTCGTTAGTGGCTCCTTCTATGCGAGATGGGTTTAAGGTAGTGTTAGAGTCCAATAAAGTAGTTGTGTCCAAGCATGGACTATTTATTAGTAAAGGCTATGAGTCACGGAGGCTTGTTCCGCTTTTCCTTTCAGATTTCAATAATAAGTCTGTGAACCATATATGTGGTAGTGTTAATGATGATCACGAGTACTTGGCACTCTCGTTTATGCCACATTAATTTTGGTCTTATGAATCGGCTTTCCAAAGATGAGTTTAATTCGAATTTCACTATTGCCAAAGGTTCTAAGTGCCATAGTTGTGTGCAATCAAAGCAACCTCGAAAGCCTCACAAGGCGGCTGAGGAGAGGAACTTGGCACCTCTAGAACTCATACATTCTGATCTGTGCGAGATGAATGGTGTGTTGACAAAGGGTGGAAAGAGATATTTTATGACATTGATTGATGATGCGACTAGATTTTGCTATGTTTACTTGTTGAAAACTAAGGACGAGACGCTAGACTACTTTAAAATCTATAAAGTGAAGTTGAAAATCAACTAGAGAAAAGATCAAACGTCTTAGGTCGGATCGTGGTGGCGAATTTTTCCCAAAATCTTTGATGATTTACATGCGGAACATGGTGTTATTCATGAGAGGACACCTCCTACTCGCCCGAATCAAGCGGGATTGCCGAGAGGAAAAACCGCGCCGTTGGCCGACTTGGTGAGCGCCATGTTAGACACCTTCTTGGTTTATCTAAGGCATGGTGGGGAGGTCGTGTTGACTTCATGTCATGTCTGAATAGAGTTCCCAATGAAACATGGAGAAGACCCTTACGAGAAGTGGGTTGGAAGAAAACCATCACTTTCTTACTTGCGCACATGGGGATGCTTGGCGAAAGTCAATGTCCGATTAACAAAAAGCGTAAGCTCGGGCCTAAGACGATGGATTGTGTCTTTACGGGATATGATCGAGGAGCATCGCTTATAGATTTTAGTAGTTAAATCGATGTGCACGATATGTATGTTGATACTATTATGGAGTCTCGTGATGCTACGCTTTTTGAGAATATATTTCCAATGAAAGATATGCATAGCACTTCTAGATTTTCTTACGAGATAACTCACGAGACTATTACACCATTGAGTCTTACGAGCAACTACTTGAGAAAATCCTAGAGGAGGATGACAATGAAGCTCCTAGAAAGAGCAAGAGATGAGGATTGAAAAATCCTTTGGCAATGATTTCATTGTGTACCTCGTGGATGATACTCCCGTCCATTGCAGAGGCATATGCATCTTGAGATCTGAGATAATTGGAAAGAAGCATCGAGAATGAGATGGACTCGATTCTCGCCAATGGGACTTGGGAGGTGACCGAGCGGCCCTATGGTTGTAAACACGTGGGTTGTAAGTGGGTGTTCAAGAAGAAGCTTAGGCACGATGGTACTATTGAGAAGTACAAGGCTCGGCTTGTGGCTAAGGGTTACACCCAAAAGAAGGCGAAGATTTCTTTGATACTTATTCACTGTTGCTAGAATGACCACCATTCGAGTATTACTTTCCTGGCGCCTCATATGGTCTTCTCGTTCATCGGATGGGCGTGAAGACAGCTTTCCTTAATGGAGAGTTAGATGAGGAAATCTACATGGAGCGACTGATGGGTATGTAGTAAAGGGTCAAGAGAGCAAGGTGTGTAAATTATTGAAATCTTTGTATGGCTCAAACAAGCACCTAAGCAATGGCATGAGAAGTTTGACACCACTTTGACTTGCGAACTTTGTCATTAATGAGGCCGATAGATGTGTATACTATCGCTATGGTGGGGGTGAAGGAGTTATATTGTGCCTTTATGTGGACGATATACTGATCTTTGGCACAAATATTGATGTGATCAATGAGGTCAAGTCTTTTTTGTCAAAGAAATTTGATATGAAAGATCAGGGAGAAGCGATGTAATTCAACATCAAGCTTATTAAGGATGAGAGTGGGATTACTCTTTCGCAATCCCACTATGTGGAGAAGGTCTTGAGCCGGTTTGGCTTTATGGACAACAAGCCCTCTCCCACTCCTTATGATCCCAGTGTGACACTGAGAAAGAATAAGAGAATTGGCTTAAACCAATTGAGATATTCTCAGTTGTCGGTTCGCTCATGTATCTTCTTTGGTGCAACGAGACTGATATATCATTTCTTTGTGAGCAAATTGAGTAGGTTCATGTCAAACCGGGTTACGATCATTGGCATGCACTTGAAAGGGTAATCGCTATTTGAAAGGTACTATGAGTTATGCGATTCACTATTGAGGGCACCTGCGATGCTTGAGGATATAGTGACTCGGCTGGATTCGATGTTGATGAGCTCTATGCTACTAGTGGATATGTGTTTACCATTGGTGGTGGTGCGATGTCATGGAGGTCTTGCAAATGCAGACCATTTTGACAAGATCAACCATGGAGGCGGAGCTCATCGCTTTAGATCTGACCCTTTGTAGAGGCAGATTGGTGCGTGAGCTCTTGATGGACTTGCTTGGTGGTTGAAAAACCAATACCGGCTATCCTTATAAACTGTGACAATCAATATGTGATTGCTAAAGTGAACGATGCTAAGGATAATGCGAAGTCATCAAGACACGTCAAAAACGCATCAAGTCTGTCGAGAAATTGAGAAACTCCGGAGTTATAAGTGTGACTTATATTCAAGCAGACAAAAACACAGCGAGATCCTTTACGAAGGGACTATCACGGAATGTGATAGAAGGTGCATCGAGGAGATGGGTATGAGACCCATATAAGTTGCAATAGTGGTAACCCGGCCTTTGTGATCGGAGATCCCGTGAATTGGGTCTGGGTAAAACAAGCTATTAGCGGCCGAGGAGAGTAATCTGTTACCCTCTCTAAGTGACGATGCAATACTCTCAAAATCTTTGTAAGGTAGGATGGCGATATGCCTTAATGTGTTTCTATTGGCTATAACTAGCGAAGATCTTTGTTCTCTGAGCATTCTTGAAAGAACATACCTATATGAGCCCGATTGTCTAAAGTCGCAGATCTATGAGACTTGGGTGATCTCTAGTAAGCTCATGAAGAGACCTTGGAGTATGACTCATATGCTCCACCATGAGAAGGCTCTTGGCGGCCAGTGTCGATTATGACTTTGAGTGAAGTCTGTTCACACAAAACTTGCAATTCAAGGCATAGTCCATTGTTCAAGTTGTGGATGGGTGTAGCTTGGAGCTCTAGGCAGAAGTTCAACTTAACGTCTGCTGAAACGCTTGGTATATTAAGCAAGAGTGAGTATTGGCAAATCTCTAAATGGACTTTGAGATCTGGTGGGGGATTGTTGGAATATTTGGGCTTGGCCCACTTATTGAGACAAATAATTCCTAGAAAATCTCAAAGGCCCACTCATGAGGAGGCATGTGCACTATGAATAGTCCCACATTGCTAGCCTAAAGTGGTGAACACTAGTTTATATAGTGGAGTGTGATTCACCATGGTAGAACCATGTGGAAGAAAGGAGAAGGCCCACACGCTGCTGCTCGCCTCGCCTCGCCGGGCCGGCCGGGCTCGGCACGCGCACGCACGGCAAGCGGGGCGGAGGGCGCGCGTCTGGCACTGCGTGAATGGTCCGCCGAAATCCGGTCCAGGGCCTTGCGCAGACGCAGCCTTCCTTTGCGGTTTATTCTTTTGCTACTCGGATTAAATCGCGGTTGCGGTATGAGATAAGGACTCAGAACGGACTCCGATCGTGGCACGTCCTCGAGTCACGTTGATCGCGATTACGAGTAACCCTATAAATCTGCGTCGTGCACCGTGTAGAGAGATACGCACAAACACATCGTTAGGGTTTTGCCACCTCTCATTCTTTATCCGCCGTCGTAATCTTCTCCATCCCGGCGCCGACGCATCTGCAATCGGGAGAGCGAGTCTCCGGAACCCTTCGTCTTGAGATCCTGCACCGGAGAGGCGAATAAGGTTTTGGGAAGCGCTCATGCGGCTTGCTCAAGATCGTCACCACGGCTCGTCTTCTGTTCTGCTTCTTTGGGCGTCGCCGTAGCCGGCTGACTCTGCGACGCGCCGTCACCAACGTCGTCCTCATCAACACCGCAACCACATCTACTACGCCGACACGAACCGCAACCGTCATCGCAACACGCCGTCATCTTCTTACGCCGATCGTTCAATCTGTTCTAACCTCGTGGTTAATCAAGTTTATCAAGATGATCATGATGTTCGTACTATCTAGTATGTTAGAGATATACATGCTAGTTTCTGTCATGCTGTTCATGATTTATATTCCGAATTTAATCTGGCAAATGTCTAATTTCTCAACAGGGAGGAGGGGCGGCGTCGAGAGGAGGGGTGGCGTCAGGAGGTCCCGACAGCGTGGGGGATCTTCGTGGGGAAGCTCGACCGGCTGCGGGGCGGCAACGGGAGGAGTCAGCAGCGGGGAAGACAAGGGGTGACTGGGGAGGCAGGGGGTAGGGAAGGGTGTGGTCAGCTGGGGGAGGCAAGGGGCGTGATCGGCATCATGGTGGGGCAACCAATGATTCTTTGTGAGGATTAGTGTGGTCATGGGAGGAAGAGTGAGTAGGGGAGCACGCGAGTGAGGCGTAAATGGAGGCATAGGACATCTGTGTTAGTTCTATAAATAAACCGACACAATTGATAAATAATCTCTATTAGTTCTTTTAAAAAACTGATACAAATGAACCGATTTTTTGTGTCGGCTCCCTTAAAAAACCGATACAAATTAGAACATTATCTACATCGGTTCTCTTAAAAAAGATACAAATCAGCACACTATCTATGTCGATTTTCTTAAAAACCCGATACAAATGATAATATCATCTATGTCGATTCTCTTAAAAATTGATACAAATGATCACAGTACCTTTGTCGGTTCTCTAGAAAAACCGATACAAACGACTACATTATCTGTGTCGGTTCGTGAGTAAGAACTGACACCATTGACTAACATTTGTGTCAGTTTATTGAAGAACCGATTGTGAAGATTTGAAGTGGAAAACTGGTACACCATGTATCTCTATCGGTATTAGTAAAAAAATGACACTGATAATTAACATATCTCTATTAGTTTTATTTTAAAAACCGACAGTACTGACAGGACCCGCATAGACCTAGACTAAAATATCTCTATTGATTTTAATAAAAACCGACACTAATGAGAGGACACGTGTAGACATATCTCTATCGGTTTTAATAAAAACCAACATTGATAAATTGAAGCGACAACTATCTGTATCAGTTTTCCTAAGAAACCGACAATAATATGATTTGCGTGTATATTGAAGTGACAAATATCTGTATCGGTTTACATATAGAACTGATACAAATATTGAATTTTCATACCATGTTGCAGTTCTGAATTTTCAGCATTTCATCACAGAGAGAAAAGGCTATAACTTTGTCATATATAGTTGAAATTATTTGAATTTTTGCAAAAACATGCTTTCACATACTCCTAAGCTTTTCCATAAATAATTTTTGAAAAAAATCCCCATTCAAGAAATACGCCAAATTTCAATTTGTAGGCCTAAATTTTCCATAAAGAGCAAAAAAGTCAAAAGTTTTTCAAATTTAGCCCGAATTGTTTACAAATTTCAGAAATGAACTTTCAACCAATTACAAGCTTTGCAAAAAGAATTTCATCCAAAGGAATTGTCCTACAAATATATGTGATAATGTGCTATTCAGGCATAAAGAGATATTGAAATTCCGTGAAAGCCTCAAAAAGCAGCAATTCAACTTGCATTTTACTCCAAAATCATTGCACAATATTTTACACATATAATGGAACAATGATATTAGCAACAAACATTTAAATAGTACATTTATTTACAATACAACCCTTCTTGATGATCTACTCGCATGTAATTGGTCCCATGTATGTCATCGTCCCCACTAAGACAGACCCCATCTGCAAACAGGGGTATTTCATCAAATTGGTTGTATTCTTCTTCATCCATGACATTGTTAACTCCTACAATCTGCCTCTTGCCATGAAGAACGACGTGCAACCTTGGATTAGCCAGCTCACGCACGTACGTAGAAGACTTGAGTTGTTTGCTTCACAAGGACAAATGGGTCATCTTTGTAAGCGAGTCTACTGAGATCCATAATAGTAAAGTCTCTCTTGTCGACCTTCACTTCGATTCTCACAATCCAGCCCACCCATATACACTAGAATCTACAATCCACTTTATATGTGCTTTTGGATTCCAGAATCAGCTTCTCTACAACCACAATCCAGAATCAGCTTTTAGAGAATCCAAAGCCGAAACAAACAGGCCTTTAATACTAGCCAAGTTGGATTAGTTTGGCTATATCCAATAATTCCCAATTAAGTATTTATAGGTCTAATTAGGGCTGAAGATATTATGATATTTGGAAAATTGGGAAATTGATGTTGTTACACCTATGCATGACTTATCATTATGTTTTAGCTTGATCTTAAGCTGCAACTATTTTAAAAATTAGACGAAATATAAGGCATATAGTTATGTAAGTCAGAGGAGCTTACTAATTTATATCGCAAAAGAGAGGTGCAAATATTTCTGCATGGAAAATCATTAAGTTACCTTTCGTTAAAACAAAAATAATTGTCGAAACCTACTCGTATATGTTTACTTTTTAGAAGTCCTTGTAGCTATTTTAGGGACCTAACTTGCATGATTTTGCTGACTGTTTAGCTGTGGTCATTGAACATATTGCATACATTAATTTGTTTATTTCCAAATACAAGTCAAAAGAGTTTACTATTGTATGTAGCAAAATAGAGATGTGAAGATTTTTTACATGGTAATTCATGGTAAGAATATTGTTTTAGTATAGCTCCTTTTTTTATTATGACATGCATCGGTTATAAATTTAGATATCTTTTTTTTACGCCTTCTATTAGGTCCTACTCATGTTTGTCTTACTTTATATATTTTTCTGAATAGAAATAGGTCTAACAATTTTTTTTGAACTATTACCTTCTAGATTGAGGAGGGACAACGGTTGTGTCCGAGGAGGCCTATGTAAGATGGTTGGAAAATATACAAATGTGGCATCATATCATATAGATACTATTATTCTTGGGGAGGTACGGCGCACGCCCACTCACACCGCCACATTGCATGGATTTACTGTGCCTTCTCCTTAAACTCAAATATTTAGTTTGAATCCTAGCCAAAGTGGGGTTTTTCAGAATACAGTAGCTACGTGTATACTGTAGTGGCTACAATTTTTTGGGAGGAACAGAGAAGATAATAGACTTTCCTGATTTTACTGAACTAATAAATCATGTCATAAATTTTTGAAATTTTTTTAAAGTGGTCCTCAAAGCATGACTGGCCTAACATAATAAATCTGGATTATGATCAAATCTGTGCGATTTTTAAAAATTCTATCAATACTACTAATACGTTTAAAGCAACTTTGCTGATTTAATTGAGCTACTAAATTTTGCAAATTCTTGGAAATTTTCAAAAAGGGAAGGGTCCTGAGAGCATGTCTGTGCTACTGTAAAATTCCAGTTCATGATCAAACTTTTGAATTTAAAAAAAATCTAACAATACTGCTAATGCACTTAAAGCCAGTTCACTAATTTGATTTGGCTACTAAATTTGTAAATTCTTTAAGATTTGTTGGAAGGGTCCTCACCACATGCCTGAGCTATCATAAAAATTGGAATCATGATCAAGCTTTTACGATTTTAAAAATTTATGACAATTTGCTTTCCTTTTTATATGTGTTCATGAAAAAGATTTTCTTTCTTTGTTAAAACCTCTACCTGTGTCGGTGATTCTTTACACTTGCAGCAACGCGCAGGCCCATTGCACACTAGTAGATACAATTATTCTTGGGGAGGTACGGCGCCCACCCGCCCGCGCCGCCACGTCACATGGATCTATAGTATCTTCTCCTTAAATATTTAGCGCACATCGCTTTCCACATAAGCCGTTGGGCGAAGCTGGCAAAGCCCTTGGCCTCTGCACATGTGGTCGGTACTTCGAATCCCAACCAAAGTCGTTTTTTTAACATTGTAGCTACACATATACTTAGCATGCACATTTTGGGGGGGGAGAGAAGAAAATAGACTTTATTGATTTTATTAAACTAATAAATCATGCCATAAATTTTTGAAAATTTTTTATAGTGGTCCTCAAAGCATGCCCAGCCTAACATAAAAAATTTGGATCATGATTGAATCTGTGCGATTTTTAAAAATTCTATCAATGCTACTAACGCATTTACAACAGCTTTGCTGATTTAATTGAGCTACTAAATTTGCAAATTCATGGAAATTTTTGAAAAGGGAAGGGTCCTGAGAGCATGAATATGCTACCATAAAAATTCCATATCATTATCAAACTTTTGCGATTTAAAAAAACTGACAATGCTGCTAACGCACTTAAAGCAAGTTCACTGATTTGATTGAGCTACTAAATTTGTAAATTCTTTAAGATTTGTTGGAAGGGTCCTCACGGCATGCCTGAGCTATCATAAAAAAAATGGAATCATGATCGAGCTTTTATGATTTTAAAAATTTACGACAATTTGCTTTCCTTTTTTATGTGTTCATGAAAAAGATTATTTTTTCTGTTAATTAAAATCTCTACCTGTGTCGGTGATTCCTCATGCCCATAGCAACGCGTGGGCCCATTGCACACTAGTAGATACTATTATTCTTGGGGAGGTACGATGCACGCCCGCCCGCGCTGCCACGTGTCGTGCCGATCTATAGTACCTTCTCCATAAACTCAAATATTTAGTGCATATCGCTTTCCACATAAGCCGCTTGGCTCAACTGGCAAAGCACTTGGCCCCCATGCATATGGTCGCCAGTTCGAATCCCAGCCAAACCGGGTTTAACACTATATCTAAGTGTATACTGTAGCAGCTACATTTTTTTGGGATTTTTTTGGGGAACAGATGAGAAGATAATAGACTTTTCTGATTTTATTAAACTTATAAATCATGCCATAAATTTTTGTAAATTTTTTATAGTGGTCCTCAAAACATGCCTAGCCTAATATAAAAAATCTGGATCATGATTGAATCTGTGCGATTTTTAAAAATTCTGTCAATGCTACAAATGCATTTAATGCAGATTTGTTGATATAATTGAGCTACTAAATTTGCAAATTCTTGAAAAATTTTGAAAATGGAAGGGTCCTGAGAGCATGACTATGCTACCATAAAAATTTTAGATCATGATCAAACTTTTGCGATTTAAAAAAAAACTGACAATACTACTAATGCACTTAAAGTAAGTTCACTGATTTGATTGAGCTACTAAATTTGTAAATTCTTTAAGATTTGTTGGAAGGGTCCTCACGGCATGCCTAAGTTATCATAAAAAATGGAATCATGATCGAGCTTTTATGATTTTAAAAATTTACGACAATTTGCTTTCCTTTTCTTATGTGTTTATGAAAAAGATTTTTCTTTCTCTGTTAAAATCTCTACCTATGTCAGCGATTCCTTATGCCCATAGTAACGCATGGGCCCATTGCACACTAGTAGATACTATTATTCTTTGGGAGGTATCGCGCATGCTTGCCCGCACTGCCCGCACTGCCACGTCACGTGGATCTACAGTACCTTATCCTTAAACTCAAATATTTAGCACATGTCGTTTTCCACATAAGCTGCATGGCTCAGTTGGCAAAGCCCTTGGCCCCCATGCATGTGGTTGGCAGTTCGAATCCTAGCCAAAGCGGGTTTTTTTGGAACACTGTATCTACGTGTATACTGTAGCAGACTAGCAGCTGCAGTTTTTTTTGGGGAACAGAGAAGATAATAGAATTTGCTAGTTTTATTGAACTTTTAAATCGTGCCATAAATTTTTGAAAATTTTTATAGTAGTCCTCAAAACATGCCTAGCCTAACATGAAAAATCTGGCTCATGATTGAATCTGTGCGATTTTTAAAAATTCTGTCAATGCTACTAATGCGTTTAATGCAGCTTTGCTAATTTCATTGAGCTACTAAATTTGCAAATTCTTGGAAAATTTTGGAAAGGGAAGGGTCCTGAGAGCATGACTGTGCTACCATAAAAATTCCAGATCATGATCAAACTTTTGCGATTAAAAAAAAATGACAATGCTGCTGACACACTTAAAGTAAGTTCACTGATTTGATTGAGCTACTAAATTTGTAAATTCTTTAAGATTTGTTACTTTTAAGATTTGTTAGAAGGGTCCTCACGGCATGCTTGAGCTATCTAAAAAAAATGGAATCATGATCGAGCTTTTACGATTTTAAAAGCTTACGATAATTTGCTTTCCTTTTTTTATGTGTTCATGAAAAAGATTTTCTTTTTCTCTTAAAATCTCTACCGGTGTCGACGATTTCTTACGCTCGCAGCAACGCGCGCCCGTTGCACACTAGTTTTATGAGATGATCGATGGTGGTGTTAGACCTCCACAACTCCGACCTGACACCTAACCTTCAGGTTTGGTCTCTTCTGCCTTTAGCTTCTATGCTCTCAACGATCGTTGGTTCCAAATGATGCATGTATGATTGGATGCATATTGGAATGAATGATTGATGCTACAGAAATGCTAATGGATGATTTATCAACAACATTAAAGAATGATGCTTGCTAGATTTGTCACTAATTTTCATGATTTATTTCTTGAAAAAAATCATCATTTCAACAATCAATAGGTGACGTTCTTCTTTCGTTCATTGCATTATCACCTCCTTTGGTTATTAAATTACATTATTGCAAAAGTAGTCATTTGTCCGAATTAGGTTCTTAGGTCGTCGTATTTTTTCCTAAGGCTAACTAGCCATGTTTGTTCTTAGATATCAATGTGTCACCCTCTTTTGGAACCATATTGCAACACATTGAAACCTTACTTATAAGAAAAGAATATATATCCCATATTAAAAAAATTATAAAGAAAATAATACATCTGCCGCATGAAGAAAACGAAAGCTACAGTTCTCGGTACACGGAAGTCTACTCTACTGCATGAGCCACGCATGCATTGTTGTCTTGTGCGCTAAAGAAAGAAGTCCGAGAGAAGGAAAGATTTGCGCCAATAGAAGGAAGGAGCGAGGAGGTGGTGATGTAGCGCTGTCTCTAGATTCATTTTAATCTAGAGTTTGTAGGTTAAAATAAAGTAAATTAAGTTTATATTTTTAGCCTAAAATATAAATAAGATGATCCATTTAAACATTCTTAATGTATTTATAGGTCCAACTCTATAAATTTTTAGAATTAAGAATACCCTGTTCCACCAACTTTATAGATTTTAGTGGAGCTGAAACTATGCCAAACTGTCTCAGCCAAGAGGAAATCTGCACATGAGTTTCTTTCCAAGAAAACCAGGGCCGATACTTTTTAGATCTTTAAGAAAACCTATTTATTGGCAAAATTAATTGGATAAAAATTTGAGAGGAGATCAAATCGTGACATGTGCGTCACTTATTTGGCTGAACTCATGTTTGGGTTGGTTTGTATCCTGGTGAGTCCAAACCAAAGTTTTAGCAGTTTTTTTTGGGAGGTGTACGAGTGCACCGAACAGGAGTTTCGGTTCGACCCCTAACTTGGCCTATTTATTCCTACGAGTGGCTTCTCCTCAGCCGCGCTGGTGGAGTCGACCCCCATGTCCGATAGGGGCGGCGGCTGGTCGGCGAGCTTCGACATGGTGGCGGATGCGGCGGCCGCGACGAAGAAGCAAAGCAGAGGTGGCGTGGGCTCTATAACAGGGAAGAGAGAAGAGGAGTATTAGTGCGAGCGAAGCAGAAGGCTAAGGGGGGGAGCGGGAAGCAATGCTCGTCGTCTGAAGAACCGAACGGAGGCGCGAGCAAACGGTGGAAGACGGAGCAGTTCGGCGGTGGGGGGACTCCAAGAACGCCGATCAGGATGGACCCGAGAAGCGAGGAAATGATGGGAGGCGAAGCCGGACTCCCGCAGGCGCACGGGGCGAAGAATGCGCCTGGCGGACGCAACGGCGCACAAATGGAGGCCAAGAGGCGGCGGACCGGGCGGAGGAAAAGGAAACACGAAGCGAAACCATAAAATCGCGGACAAGCACGCAGATAGGCAACGGAACCGGCGCGAGCAAACGTAAAGTCGGAGGGGCCAACCGAGGACGGCGACAGCCGAAGCCGATCGGACCGGAGAAGACGTCGCACAAACGGACTCCAAGAACCGGCGGAGCCTGCGGAGCAGACCAAAGGCGAAGCAAGACGACCAGACCGAGGCCGAAGCAATCCGATGAAACCGAGGCCAGCTAACGCAAAGGCGCCAAATCGAGGCGGCTACCGACCATCGCCTACAAGCGGTGAAAATACTGAGCGAGTAAACGGATCCAGCGTCGGCAGGGACGGGAGCGAACGGGACGGGACGGTGCGAACGGGGCAAAGACGTGGCACGGCTGGCTGCTCGCGAAATCTTGCCGTTTTTATATAGAGTATATACGTATCTATTGTGGCAGGGACCACGTGGAATGAATCTACTATTCAAACAGAGCTATTTGGTTGTTCTTCCAATGTTTGACACAGTGGCAACCTAAGGGAATTGGGCGTTCTTTACCCTGTTGTTTATGTGGGTCATTGTGAAATCATGTGCTGAAAAATTGACTCAGTAATAAAATTGGTATTGCAAAGTGGTTGTGATTATAACATGTGTGGTGCTTGTGCATATGCTGGTGATAGCAGGATGATGGTTTTGCTTGATGCAACGCGCTTGTGTGAGTGGTTGCATGGATTAATTTTGAGTCAAGTAGTGGACTTGTGCTCGGATTTATTTGATATGGTGATGATAGCATGATGATAGTTTCGCTTGATGCAATGCACTCGTGTGAGTGGTTGCAAAGATTAACTTTGAGTCAAGTCGTGGACTTGTGCTCGAATTTGTTTATTTGTTTATTCATGTGCAGGTGTTGCTCGAGGGCGAACGTGGTCGATGATGGGACCGGAACTAGGTTCATGGAGGAACTGAGATTCGGGACTAGGTTCAAGGAGGAATCGAGGTCTTGGTAGTCGAGAATATCATGTAGGACGTTTGAGCTAGAGAACATGCACATGAAGGCTGGTTAGTCACGTAATTACAGTATGTGGACTGTACATACGTGCAAGAGTTGTTTTTGGCCATGTTGGGCCAGGTTGAGATGTATACGAACTCTTTCCATGTGGGAAGTGGAGTTGTATTCTATCTCGTTATGTTTGCTCTGTATAAATAGGGGGAGGTGTCTCCTGTTTATTCAGAGAGCCAGGTTTTAGGGTTGTACTCTTTTGTTTGAGTACTATAACTAGATCAAAAATAAAGATCTTTCTTACAAGCTCTTGGCTCCGGCATAGTTGATCGATCGCTAGAAGTTTTGTCCGTCGCAGCACTCACGAAGTTCATCACGAAGTTCGGTTTCTTACAAAGGTATCATCTTGCAAAGGTAATATCTCAAGATCTGTAGGTCCGATCGAATTGATTATTATTGGGTTAGATTTTTAATTGAATCTAGTTTCTAAAGTTAAAATTTCATATCAATCCAACGGTGGGATCGTCGGTTAATCTCGTTTGAGTTTGGTCTGTCATTTTTAGATCGCAAATTATTTCAGACAACTTTCAAAGGTCATAACTTTAGATCCGTAGGTCCGATCGACTTGATTCTTTTTGTGTTAGCTGTAAAATTGAGTTTAGTTTCTACAGTTAAAATTTCACATCAATCAAACAGCTGGATCTCCCAAAATTTCTATTTTTCTAAACTAGTTGCTGGTCTACTTGCCTGGTCTCCCGACTGCTCGCCTGGTCGCCCAAACTGGTCTACTGGTCACCCAACTGGTCTACTAGTTACCCAAACTACTCTATTGGTCACCCTGACTGCTCTACTGGTCTTCCAACTACGTGAACTGGTTTCCAAGCAATTTGAGTTTAAATTGGGGTGTTTCAAAAATCATCAAAATTTGTTTTTAGCTTCCGTACAATCGTTCACCCCCCTCTGATTGCTACATTAGTATATTTCGATCCTACAAGTGGTATCAGAGCAAGGTTTTTCTAATTTATCTTAACTAGTGATTAGAAACCGTAGCGATGGATAGGTATTCGACAAAACCTTGTGTTTTCGATAGTGTTGATTTTCAGTTTTGGAAAGCAAAGATGGAGGCATATATTCAAGCTCAGGGCTTTGCAATCTGGGAAAAGGTATACAAGCCATATCAAGTTCTTGAGAATGATGAAGTCAATGACACCAATCGAGCACATATTGAAGCAAACAGCAGAGCACGAAATTTGATCATCCAAGGATTGGGAAGAAGTGACTTCGACCGTGTGATCCATCTCAAGTCTGCATATGAGGTATGGAAATCTCTTTGTGATTATCATGAGGGATCTAACACTATCAAAGAGGTTCGGCAAGATATATATATAAGAAAGAATACATGCGATTTGAGATGAAACTTAGTGAGTCACTAGATGATTTCTTTGCATGTTTCAATAAGATTCTTAGCAATTTACGTGCTGTTGGGGTTTTCTTTGATGAAGCTACTAATGCTAGACAATTGCTTAGTGCTTTAGACATGTCTATTTGGGAGATGAAAGTTACATCCATTAGAGAATCAACTGTCATGAGTGAACTTACTGTAGATGTTTTCTTCTCTAAATTAAAAACTCATGAATTGGATGTTCTTACTAGGAAGAATGATAATAAATCAATTGCATTGACCTCCCAGTCTAGTATGTCTTAGAATAATGTTTCTTCAAGTTTTGCTTTGTCCTTTTTGTCTTCACTAACCGATGAACAGATTGAAGAATTTCCTGAAGAAGACTTGGCAGTACTCTCTTCTCGTTTTAATAAAGCTTTGCAGAATGTAAGAATGAGGAAGAGAGTTGGTGGTGGCTCTCCAAGATGCTATGAGTGTGGTGATCTCAACCACATTCGTCCAAATTGTCCTAAACTTGCAAATAAAGCATCAAGGGAAGAGAAGGACAATGATAAAAGAAAAGAGAATAAGTTCTCTCCAAGCAGTAGCAAGAAGAGAAACTTTGTAAACCGCAAAGTTGTCCACCGAGTCCTTTTCGCTCTTGAACAAGTCAATTTGAGTGATGTGGATTCAGAGAGCAGTGAAGATGACCCAACAAGTCCAAGCAAGCGTGGATTGACAGGGTTGTGTCTCATGGCCAGAAGTAATGACAGTTTCACCGAGGACGATCACGACAGCGATTTCAATGAGGTAGAACCTTCTTACGATGAATTGGCTATTGCTGTTGCTTGTCTTGGTAAATTGCTTGATAAACGCGACAAGAAAATTAAGAAACATTATGTTCTTGTATAATTTTTGAATGCTGAAATTGGTAGACTTAAATATTTGATTCCTGATGATGATGCTTGTAAATCATGTGACTTAATTTACACTGAGCTTACTTCACTCAGAAAAGAACATGCTTCTTTGGTTGAGCAAGTTAATGCTGAAAAGAAAGAAAATGAGAAACATGTTAAAAATGCTAGTTGTTCAACTACTGATTTGCATGATTCAACTCCATGTTCTAAATGCTCCATTCTAGAATTGAAGTTGCTTGATGCAAATGCTAGGGTTTGTCAAATGACAGATGCTCTACTCACTCATGAGGTTCTTTCATGCTCAACTTGTCGCGAGCAAAAAGGAAAAGTTGACGTTCCCTGTAATAACTGTTTAACTCTTTCTCGAAAAGTTGATTACTCGGAAAAATCTTTAGAACGTTTCACTACAGGAAAGAAAAACCTAAACATGATTCTGGATCAATCAGGAGTCATCACTCATAACAAAGGTTTAGGTTTTGATTCTTATGCTCATCATAAATCACATGCTCCCACTGTTGTGAAGGCACTTGAAAGTGGAAAAATTGAAATTGTCAATGAATCTAAGAAAATTATTTTTAAATCTGCTGGTGTTTTGTCGTCTACTGTGATGAATGCAAATGTTGCTTCTGTTTCTAAAGTTAAACATCATATTAAGTACATTCTCACTCATTATGGTAGTGATGGACATTTAGTAGATTTTTGCTTTAGACTTGCCAAACAGCAAAAGAAAGAAAAGGCTAAGGCTAGGTCTAATTTCAGACAGGCACGTTTTACTCCTCATTTTGTGCCTAGGGTGACGCAAACACCTTTTGTTGCAAAAAACACGGGAAAGGGAAAATCTGATTTTGTGCACAAGCATACTCATGTTGTGCCTACTCGTCGTGTGTCTCAGTACTAGATTCCAAAATATTTTATTTCTAACCCCAGTACTGAGACCTCGACATCCTCTAGTGCTATGTAGGTTTTTCAGATGCGGGTTGGAGAACAGAAGCTTAGTGGATCTTGGTCTTTTGCAAGATGTGATCAAGACTTGGATGGTTCTCACCCTTGAGATGGCTTTCAAGAGGCATGTGCGATAATTCTTCACCCACTTTGTGAGCTATTTGATACACTCATGCTTTTTACATTCACAGATATCTAATTGTGGTATGAGATGAGATGTTTGTTCATATTCTCATATGTATCCTCTGGCATATTCAATAATGCTATATCTTATATCATGCCTTTTCGTGCTTAGTATTTATTTATCATGATTCATGCTTATGCTTAACTGAACATACCATGATAACTCAAGCACATGTATATTATCACCTCTCTTTTGATTTCATTGGTTATCCGTTAAGGGGGAGTTAATAGATTTTTGGTGAAAATATCTTTCGTTTGCTTTGTGGGAGGATTGTTCCTTCAGTCTTTTGTTTATAAAATTAATCCCATTGGATGACAATTTTGAAGAAGTTTTTTTTTAAAAAGATGGTTATTTTTTAGAAGGAGTTTTTGAAGTTTTTGTAATCTTTTATAACATGCTTTTTATTTTGTGTGTCTCTTAAATGAAAAACAAAAAAAATGAAAAACATGAAAAGTACTGAGCATTTTATTTTATACACATATGTCATTTGAAGCCATGTTTATGTTACAAGGTCTTTGCAACTTCTTGTTTATACATATATGGTGTAGTTTATGAAATGACTATTAAAATGGAATGACAACCTGAATTAAATCTTGTCATGATTGAACTTTCTTGGCTATCTTGATCCTGCTCAAAAAGTGGTAAATATGAAAAGTTAAGTGCTAAAGCTCAAAAAGTGATTGCTGATAAATGTAAGATCAAGGTTATGTACTGTCGCACTTCTTCTTTACAAGACTGCTTATCATTGCACTTTGATATGAACTTGGAAGAGGTTGTGTATGACCGAAACCATGAAACCTTAAGCTTGTGACTGCTTGGCATGGTTGAAAAGTAAGGCTGATGGTGCATGTAATTCCTTGCAATTGTTTTTGTTGCAATCAGTTAATGAATCAGTTTTTCAAAGCACAAATAAAGTGCACAAAAAATTCAATGTTTTCAGGTTTTAAGATTGTTGAGAAAGAGAGATCATGCCATGCAAAAAATTGTTAATAGTACTTGATTTCTAGTTATGCTTACTCTACATTGTCTATGTGTAGATTTGAGGGGATGACCTATAATGCTCAGTACATAAAAAAAGGAAAAACAAAAAATAAACAAAAAAAAATTGTTCTCTCTTTTGTATTCTTGATGAATCCTTTGTCAAAGGGGGAGAATTTTGGAGTCAAAGGGAGAGAATTTTGGAGTCAAAGGGGGAGAATTTTGGACACATATTGCACATTCACATACATTTTTCTTCTTTCATTTATCTTCTTTTTAGGGGGAGATTATTTCTTCTTTTTAGGGGGGAGATTTTTTTACTTTGATTTTTGTTTTAAAATAAAATTTCTTTAAAATTCTCTTGTGAGGTGAATGCCAATGTTTAGTTCTAATGGTGTTGCCAATGTTTTCATCAAGGGGGAGATTGTGAAATCATGTGCTGAAAAATTGGCTGAGTATTGAAATTGGCATTGCAAAGTGGTTGTGATTATGGCATGTGTGGTGCTTGTGAATATGCTGGTGATGGCATGATGATGGTTTTGCTTGATGCAACGCGCTTGTGTGAGTGGTTGCATGGATTGATTTTGAGTCAAGTCGTAGACTTGTGCTCGGATTTGTTTGATATGCTGATGATAGCATGATGATGGTTTTGCTTGATGCAATGCACTCGTGTGAGTGGTTACATGGATTAATTTTGAGTCAAGTCGTGGACTTGTGCTCGGATTTGTTTGTTTGTTTATTCATGTGCAGGTGTTGCTCAAGGGGAATGTGGTCGATGACGGAACCGGAACTAGGTTCATAGAGGAACAAAGGTTCGGGACTAGGTTCAGGGAGAATCGAGGTCTTGGTGGTCGAGGATGTCATGCGGGACTTTCGGACTAGAGAACATGCACATGAAGGCTGGTTAGTCACGTAATTACAGCATGTGGGCTGTACATACGTGCAAGAGTTGTTTTTGGCCATGTTGGGCCAGGTTGAGATGTATACGAACTCTTTCCATGTGGGAAGTGGAGTTGTATTCTATCTTGTTATGTTTGCTTGTATAAATAGGGGGAGGTGTCTCCTGTTTATTCAGAGAGCCAGATTTTAGGGTTGTACTCTTTTGTTTGAGTACTGTAACTAGATCAAAAATAAAGATTTTTCTTACAAGCTCTTGGCTCCGGCATAGTTGATCTATCGCTAGAAGTTTTGTCCGTCGCAGCACTCATGAAGTTCATCACGGAGTTCGATTTTTTGCAAAGGTATCATCTTACGAAGGTAATATCTCAAGATCTGTAGGTCCGATCGGATTGATTCTTACTGGGTTAGATTTGTAATTGAATCTAGTTTCTACAGTTAAAATTTCATATCAATCCAACAGTGGGATCGTGGGTTAATCTCATTTGAGTTTGGTCTGTCATTTTTAGATCGCAAATTATTTTAGACAACTTGTGAATATCATAACTTTAGATCCGTAGATCCGATCGACTTGATTATTTTTGTGTTAGCTGCACAATTGAGTCTAGTTTCTACATTTAAAATTTCACATCAATCCAACGGTTAGATCCCCAGTAATATCTATTTTTGTGAACTCGTCGCTGATCTACTTGTCTGGTCGCCCGACTGCTCGCCTGGTCGCCCAAACTGGTCGCCTGGTCGCCCGACTGCTCGCCTGATCGCCAAACTGGTCTATTGGTCACCCAAGTGCTCTACTGGTCGCCCTGACTGCTCTACTGGTCTCCCAACTGCGTGAACTGGTCTCCAAGCAATTTGAATTTAAATTGGGGTGTTTCAAAAATCATCAAAATTTGTTTTTAGCTTCCACACAATCATTCACCCTCCTATGATTGCTACATTAGTATATTTCGATCCTACATTCCTTATGTTTTGCGAGAGCGACAACAAGTATACTTTATGTAGCCCAGTAGACAGGATTACGAATGTGCTTTTGGACGAATTCTTTTATCATAGATTGTTGTACTTGCAGTGGTTGAGGATATTAATTCGCCGTATTTCGTGAATTCAAGTTATTGTCACGATTCTATGTTATTAGATGGGACACTCCGTATCACTACATGGAGGTAACCCGTCCCCGCCCCGCTAGCCTACTGCAGACATTCTATACCTCTGCGGAAGAAAATTGCTTCCTGCTCCGCCCAATGGGTTTTTATTTCCTGCGGACCCCGCCTCTACGGAGAAATTGCCATCTTTAGATTATGTTTGGTAGAGTTCTAGATTCTAACTCCACCTTAAATCTAAAGTTTGTAGACTAAAATAAAGTGAATTAAGTTTATATTTTTAGTCTAAAATGTAAATAAGATGATCCATCTAAACACTCTTATATATCCACAGTTCCAGTTTCATAAATTTCTGAAGCTAGAAATACCCTGCTACACTAACTCCATGGATTTTAATGATACTAGAGCTGTGCCAAACATCCCTTTAGTCCATGTTCGCTCACAGTTGTGCCGCTTCGGCCATAAATGACCTAGAATTGGTTGGCCCACCTAAAAGATAGCCCATCCACAACAGCCCGGCCCGAGGTCTAAGCCTAATCTGGCTAAGCCCTTAGAGCATCTCCAACAGTGTCTAAAAATTTGACTCCCAATAATGCTGGATTGGGAGTTCCCCAAAAGTTTTTGAACCTAAAAAAAAGACCATACTCCAACAGTTCCTTTTTTTGCCCCAAAAAATATCTTGACTTGGTCCGGTGGTCCCGGTTTTGCCATATTTTGACCAGCTGCATTAGCTAAATGAGGGACACGGAATCACCAATTCACCGTACCATCTTCAGCCGAAGCTCGAACAGTTTCCTCTACTTTTCGATCATCTGCGGGTAACTATCATCTCGCTTTGCATCCTCCTGCCTTGCCATCACCATCACCATCGGCTTGCTTTGGGGCGGCGTCGATTTGTCGGAACCACCGACAAGCGGTTCTTACTCCCAGCGCTCCGATCCTAACAAGAAGTCAATCGATAAGCACGCAATCAACTTCAACCTTCGAGACGGAATAAATCACCCCAAATAATTATCTATTGGTAAAGAATGTAAGCGACAGATTATTGAAATTACAGACGAGAAGAAGAGGTCGCTACCTAATTTGGCGTCATTTGTCCTCTTGAAGCGATACTCGGGCGATCATGGTAGGGGTTGGACGCGTTGATGCGGTCGGGGTGGACGGTGCGCTCTTCGGGGGGTCGCTTCCACGAGTCGTCGAGGCGCCACTTGGCCTCTTCGATCTTGCGCGCATGGTAATCGGCGGCGCCACGTGAAGCAAGGGTGTCGGCGCGGCTCCCCTGTTGACGGAGACGAAGAGGCCAAGAGCTGGGCTGGTTCGAATCGGGTCGGCGGAGCGTCCGTCGCCGCCTCGGTATGCAAAGAATGGGGTGGGGAAGAGCTGGGATTGGGAGCGCGGAAGCAGGGCGTAAAAATGAGGCTGCGTCGGGACTCTTTTGGGCGAAGCGAAAATATGGGGAGGAAGATGAGGTACTGTTGGAGTCTAATTTTTTCCAATCAATCCCTAAATCAGTTTTGGGGAATAGATTTAAGGCACTGTTGGAGATGCTCTTAGGTGTGGGTGTGGGTGTCGGTGTGGGTGCTAGTGATGTCATCTACCATAATTTTCTGTGAGATTGGCGCACTGAGAGCTTAAATTAATCATGGCTTAATCCCTAGTGAGGTAGATTATTGTCGTGCCCCGAATTTCCATGGATTCGGACACTCTGTGTATTCCGTACTAGTCCAGGATCACGCTAGTACACACAGGATAGACAGGTTGAAGTACCACAATCATACGCAGCGGAATTAATAATAAAGTACTTCAAGCATAAATAATAACGATTTACATGACCTTATGGTCACCTTACAATACTTCGCCACGCGGGGCGATAAATATCATCAGTACCAAGTTCATTCAGCGGAAGCAAAATACGATAGCGGAACCACTCCTAGCCACAGGCTACTGAGTGCGGCTCAACCCTTAATCCTCCTGGCCTTCGATGAATTCTTCATTCCATGCTGGCACGGCTTCTTCTTCTTCTGAGGTTTTGTCGATACAAGGGTGAGTATACAACATACTCAACAAGTCATGCACAATGCAGTTCTATTACTATATGCATGGCTTATTCCAAAGGAAAGGCTTAATTGGTTATTTTGCGTAAAGCAGCATTTCTTTTAATAGGTAATCCTATTAGATTATAAGCAGTAAAATCAATATTATTAATAATTAATTTCTCAATTCTTTTTCTCAAAGGTTTTGGCACACAGCCCTAATTTCATTCACACAGCTTTTTGGCACACAGCCATCCATTCCTCATCTTTTATTTTGAAAATCTAACCCTTGATCAGAATCACCGAGCAATGTCGATGATCGGACACGGCTATTCAATAGATTCACACACACACTCTGCAGAGGTCAGTACACTTTACCCACAAGATACGATCGCTCGCCACACTGAGCGATTGATTGCAACAAAGTCCTTGAGACTAACACTTAGCGATGATCCTCTCGATGTGCCTTCCTAACACTTTCCTCACACAGAGCCAAAGCTTAGAACAGCACATACCGTTAGATGGGTACCAAGCCGCAAAGCAGTGCGCTCCCCAAGCAGTTACACCTTTGTGTAATGTCACCCCGAGTATCAAAGGAAAGATATTAGAAACCCATTGAACTAGGTCCGTCCCATTCCGGACAAGTGGTTGTACACGGAACTCAGTTCAAAGGCTCGCAAGGTTAAGTCCTTAAGCATCCCGCAAGACATCCAATTTATACAACTCGACACACAGCCTTCTCAATCATTCATACAGCCCATTGCCACACAGGCCCACCTGGCACGAAGCCTTCTTGCCACTTGCCCCGGTCCAAAACATTTCCCCACCCCATGTTTTATTTAAGCAACACATGCCATTGTTCATATCAATTCCCGAATAGCACCGCACAGGTGACTATTCCAATTCCAACACATGACATTATCGCACTTGTACAAAAATGCGTTCCATAATTGGTTAGGCAATATTCATTTGCTATTTGAAATTCATTCATCGCATACAAGCAGGATAAGCTACTACTCACGGTCTAGCCTCCCGTGTTTGCATCATATTAGCATCCAACATAATTTAAACATTCTAGGGTGACAAGGTGTTCAGGGCATATAATGACATTAACAAGGTGGCATAATTCAATTGGTATTTTAGCTACATTTCCCACAATAAGCAATATCATTTTTAATTAATATGGCATGCATAAATTGAATCGAAATACATTTTTAAAATCTAGGGGCAATATGGTCAAAGCATGACTTGCCTTCAAACAGCGGTTGGTTCTGGTCGAAGCTCTGCGACGGGTCTTCAGATTCTCCCTCGGCGAAACTCAGCGACTCGGAGTCTACTCGGCACAAGCAATCACACAATAAATACACTGTACAGACAGCAAGATAAATTCTAAAAATAAAATAAAAATAACCAATAAATAGTTCACATTTTTACAAATTTTTGGGCACTAGAATCACTCAAATCCGAGTTAAAATGCAAAAGTTATAGCGTTTTCAAATTTTCTGAAATTCAATTAAATAATAATCGAATTACCCATTTTATTTTCATACTGAAAATCCGGATTAATTTCCACCGGCGACACGTGTCGGCACCAGAAGCCTCCACGTCACCCTCGGCCACTGACAGGTGGGTCCGGATGATGTCATCTTGTGTCGGTAGCGGGTAGGGGTCATCGCTTGCGACATGTGGGCCCCAGAGCGAATGTGCTTGGTCCAATCATCAGCTGACACGCGGCGGAAAAGCATCAAGCCACGGGGCGCAATCATTCCCGGCCGTTGGATTCAAATCCAACGGTCGGCCGATACCCGAGCGATTCACTGCTACGAAGCTACGTGGCACAATGGCGACGGTTGGATCGAAATCCAACGACTGCGGTTAACGCTACGGCTCACTATTCACCACACCGACGTGGCTCTACCCGAGCCTTACGATCAAGATCCTACGGACCAGATCTAATCCTACCGCTTCTCTATTGAATCAAACAGGCGATTACGTGGCCTCACCTCGCGCGTCCGATGAAGATCTGACGGCGGCTGAAGCTCGCAAGGCGTCGAAGAAGAGCGGCGGTGCTCGTTGCCGGAGTTGAAGAAGACGAAGCGGCTTGAGGCGTTCTTGGGCATCTCTGGTCGGAAGAGGTGACTCCACGGATGCGGCGCGACGCAAGGAACTCGAAGGTGGTCTCAGGTGCGGTGGGGAACGACGGACGGCGGCGGGGCAAGGGAAAAACCGAGGCGGGGAGAGTATGAACTACGGCGAGCTACTGGGGAGGCTAGAGGGGAAGGCAGAGCGCAAGAGAGGTGGCAAATGGAGCGGAAGGAAGTCATGTACGCAACGGGCCTTATCTTCTGCTCGGGCGAGCCTTGGAACTTGCGCAAAATCTCTGACAATATCCACGGCGGCCAACGGCGGGCGGCGGTGCCTGATGCTCCCTCCGACATCTTTGTCTTTGTCGCGTCGCACCGTCCGATCGCGATCCGACGGTGACGATTGATTCGGCGAAACGGTATCGAGTGCAACCGTCCGATCGTGATCTGACGATGGTGGATGGGCGGCGATTAGGGTTTCGGCGTCAGCACAGTGTTGGGCTCGGCCCGACACTGTAGCTAGCGATTTATCAGCTTTTCTTAATAAAAATAAATCCAATAATTCAAAGTAATTGTTTAGGGCACCAAAAATACTCGAAAAAAATTCTAGAAAAATTCCAGAAAATATTTCAAGGTATTTAGAGCCTAGATAAAATATTTTCATTTATTTTTGATAAATAATTTTTCTGATATTAATTAATCAAGAAAGGAATAATTCAATTTAATTTTATTTAAATCCAATAAATCCTCAAAAATCCATAAAAATTCAATTAACTCCAAAATTCCGATAGATTCAAATAAAAACAATTAAACCTTTAATTAGTTCACAAAAATCCAAATAACTCTAAAAATTAAAATCGGGCCAAATTTCGGGACGTTACAATTATGAAGCTGCATTGGTTCAGTTCAGTAGTTTATTCAAGGAAATAAGTCCATTTTATATCATCAACCATAGTACTTATGGAATAGGTTAATAAGTCCTAACCATTGCGCGAGTCTAGAAAACAATCTTCAACTGCAAAACCGTGTAATTCGTACTCTCTAACTAGCAAAACTGGTGCAAATGACTCTTACCCGATTTTGATGACATGGCGTGTGCATGTGCATTTAGTTGCTACCATATATTGCTACACCAGAATCGAGGAACGGATCGACAAGACCGAACACCACCGAGGGTCCGAGACCCTGAACCGCGAAAGTGCCCGGCTCGACGCGTCATCGTCGGATCGAATACGCAAGTAGCCACCGTGCCTGCCTCGGGGCGGGCGAGCCAAAAACCACCGTGCATGGCGGCCGGCCCGCACTAGCCAAAACCCGCGGAATTATTTGCTAGCGCTCGCGGTCGCGGCGCACGTACAGTGACCCGACCACGCGCCTGGTTGGTTCGCACCGGGGGTGCAGCTAGTGTTCGATGGAGGAACTATTGTACACTGTGCAACTGAGCCAAGTAGCGGAGCCAGAAAATTTCAAAGAGATAGGTTTAAAAAAAATATCAAAATTAACTATTATAATATCCAAAGTTATGGCATCGATTCCAAAAAGACCTTCCTCTTTCACAACTTGGTAATATATCAAGGATATGGAAACTAACAACTACTATCTGTACATGAAAAAGTTGTCATTTATACATTGAACTGCAGCATTTCTACTCGAAGCCTCGGCAGTGAACAGAGAAAAACGTACTAGTCTTTTGCTCATTTGCTAGGCTGCAGTGTGGGCTTCAGCCCCATGAATGCCTCTGCCTCTGGCTGAGCCCATGCATTGTTGCAGGCGTAAGAAATCTTTGACACAGGCAGAGAATTTTATAGAGAAGGAAATGTTTTTGAAATGCCTAAAAAAAAACCAAATCGTCGTAAATTTTAAAAATCGTAAAAGCTTGATCATGATTCAATTTTTTTGGTAGCTCAAGCATGCTCCAAGAACCCCTGTAACAAATTTTTAAGAATTCACAAATTTAGTAGTTCAATCAAATCAGTAAACTTGTTTTAAGTGTTGGTAGCATTTTTAGAATTTTTAAAAATCACAAAAGATTGATCACAATTTGAAATTTTTACGGTAGCGTAGGCATACTCTTAGGATCCTTCTCAAAAATTTTCAAGAACCTATAAATTTAGTAGCTTAATTAAATCAACGAAGTTACTTTAAACGCATTAGTAGCATCGACAGATTTTTTTAAAAATTGCACAGGTTTGATCATGATCCTATTTTTTTATGGTAGGTTAGGCATGCTTTAAGGAATATTCTAAAAAGTTTCAAAAATTTATAATATAATTTAGTAGTCCAGTAAAATCAGTGAAGTTTATTATCTTCTTTGTTTCGAAAAAATATTATAGCTGCTACGGTGCTGGGCCTCACGAATTCCAATCGGGGACTTGGCGCACACACAGCAAGGCTTCGGTCAACCGAGCAAAGTAGGGGTTGTGAAATGTAAGGGGCAACAAATATTAATCTATGTAGCTGGTTACTGTAGAAACAACAGTGAAAAACACCGCCATCGTGTGTCGAGCTAGCGGGGGGCTTGCCATACTTTCCCACGAATATAGAGTTTTATATGATATGGGCTAATGGGCTGGTGGGGTGACAGCTGGGTGGACAGTTAGATTCACAGAATATAACACACATTACAGCCCCTGGGATTGCCGGAACCAGCCGAAGCCAGCTGTCCCTCTACGCAATTTCGCAAAAAAGCCCCTGTTTTTGTTTAAATTACGAATAGGTCCCTACAAATTACGAAGAGGTCCTTCGCGATTTTTTGTGAGGGGAAGATTTTTTTCCCTTTATCGCGTATGGGTCCCTCGTCCGTTCTTTTACGAAAAAAGCCCCCGTTAAATTCAAATCGCAAACAGGACCTTTTCTAATTTTTCAAGATAGCCGACAGGTCCAAAAACATAACGAATAGGTCCTCGCTCCTTACGTCTAGATCCTTTCTCCGTTTTTCCTGGAAAAAATATTTTCGTCACCAGAAATATGTGTGCAGCTCTAAGAAGGTTGTTGTCACGTCTAGATCCTTTCTCCGTTTTTCCCGAAAAAAATGTTTTCGTCACCAGAAATATGTGTGCATCTCTAGAAAGGTTGTCGTTTCTAATAATTTTTCGCCCTTTTCCCTCTAGACTATTTACCACCTCGGTCTCCAATATTTCTCAAATAATTCGTCGAAAGAGATATTTCTACAACTCTAACTCTTTATTTTTTCCCACGTAGCTCGGTTTCTGCTGTTTTCCGGAGTAAGAGATGTGTTGAAAATCGCGTTTACGTTCTTTCGTCGGTTTTTTTTTCACGCCCATACAATACGACGTATAATAGCATGCTACCATATCTAGTAAAAATATAAAGGATATTTTTTTACTGATCGATGTTGTGCTATGGAGGATAATAGAAAATAGCCGACTGCACTGAAACAAGTACAAGGGACACCACGCTGAAACCGGTGTGCATTGTGCGTCCACCCTTGTGCTGGCTGGGGAGCAGCGGCGCTGGAGCTGAGCAGTCGTGCAGATAAAAAGGAACATGTGCGCGGCTGCGCGCTGTCTTGCAGGTGTTTTGTTTGTCCCCTGGTGATGATGTGGACGTGGACTGGCCTTGTTTCCCATATATATCATCCTCATATTAAAGCTTGTAAACTTCTTAGGAGGAGAGCACCTTCACGTATCTCCTTGACGATTTTGCGAAAAACCCTTGTATTTCTTAAAATTACGGATAGGTCTCTATAGATTACAAATAGATACTTTGTGATTTTTTATGAGGGGAAGATTTTTTCGCCTTAATCGCGTTTGGGTCCCTCGTTCGTCATTTTACGTGAAAAAATTTCCGTTAAATTCAAATCACGAACAAGCCTTTTTCTAATTTTTCAGAATAGCGGACAGGTCCAAAAACGTAACAATCAGGTCCTTGCTCCTTACGTCTAGGTCCTTTCTCCGTTTTTCCTGGGAAAAAATGTTTTCGTCAACAAAAATATATGTGTAGACTTTTTTCCCATCTCGATCTCTGATATTTTTTAAATCATGTACTATTACTCGGCGAACGCGTAGAGTGTTAGACTCGACAAAAGAATGTTGTCATCTCTAATAATTTTTCAACCTTTTCCCTCTAAACTTTTTCCCCACCGCGGTTTTCCACCTCGGTCTCCAATATTTTCTAAACAATTCGTCGAAGAGGTATTTCTACAACTCTATCTCTCTATTTTTTCCCGTTTCACTCATTATTTTGACACTTTAAAAAATAAAACACCACCAAGAAAAAAAGAAAATTTTTCTACGAAAAAACGACACGCGCGTACGCCGCGAGTCTCTGATATTTTTTTAAACATGTATTATTACTCGGTGAATGCGTAGAGTGTTAGACTCGACAAAAGAATGTTGTCATCTCTAATAGTTTTTCACTCTTTTCCCTCTAGACTTTTTCCCCGCCGCGGTTTCCCAACTCGATCTCCAATATTTTCCAAATAATTTGTTAAAAGAGATATTTCTACAACTCTATCTCTCTATTTTTTTCCCCGTTTCACTCATTATTTCGACGATTTAAAAAATAAATCGCCGTTGAAAAGAAAAGAAAATTCTACGAAAAAACGTCACGCGCGGCGTGTTACGCCGCGAAAAAATTTGTGTTCTTTCAGTCGTTTCGCTCATTATTTCAACGATTTAAAAAATAAAACGCCGTCGAAAAAAAAATTCTACGAAAAAATGGCACACGCGTGGTGTGTTACGCCACGAAATTTTTTCCAGTAGATTCCAAATCAAGTACAAGACCGAAGTTCCCCAGCCCCATCCTGAAAAACATCGAACAAAGGCATGCTCGAGAGTCGAGACAAAGATTGTGCCTTGTGTATTTGGATAAGTCGATTTCATTATATATCGTGTACTTTGGGTTTGGACATATACGTGGGAAACAAACAAAGATTGTGCCCTAGCCCCTAGGCCTGGATCTCGGTTCTCTGCGCCTTTGTTGGAAATTTTCCGTGGCGGCGTAACACACCACGCGTGTCATTTTTTCGAAGAAAAAATGTTTTTTTGGCATCGTTTAATTTTTTAAACCATCGAAATAATGAGCGAAACGGAGAAAAATAGAGAGATAGAGTTGTAGAAATATCTCTTTCGACAAATTATTTGGAAAATATTGAAGGCCGAGTTGGAAAACCGCGGCGGGGAAAAAATCTAGAGGGAAAAGGGCGAAAAATTATTAGAGATGTCAACCTTCTTTTTGTCGAGTTTAATACTCTACACGTTCGCCGAGTAATAATACATGTTTTTAAAAATATTAAAGACTCGCGGCGTAACACGCCGCGCGTGTCGTTTTTCCGTAGAAAAAATTTATTTTTTTCTTGGCGGCTTTCTATTTTTTAAATCGTCGAAATGGGGAAAAAATAGAGAGGTAGAGTTGTAGAAATATCTCTTTCGACGAATTATTTGAAAAATATTGGAGACCGAGCTGAAAAACCACGGCGGGGAAAAAGTCTAGAGGGAAAAGGGTGAAAAATTATTAGAGATGACAACCTTCTTTTGTCGAGCTTAACACTCTACGCGTTCGCGTAGTAATAATGCATGTTTTAAAAAATATCAGAGATCGACGCGTTCGCGGAGTAATAATACATGTTTTAAAAAATATCAGAGATCGAGATGGGAAATCGAGCTGGGAAAAAAGTCTAGAGATAGAGGTACATGTTTTAAAAAATATCAGAGATTGACGCGTTCGTGGAGTAATAATACATGTTTTAAAAAATATCAGAGATCGAGATGGGAAATCGAGCTGGGAAAAAAGTCTAGAGATAGAGGTGCACAAATATTTCTGACGACAAAAACTTTTTTTTCCGGGAAAACGGAGAAAGGACATGTTTTAAAAAATATTAGAGACTCGCGGCGTAACACGCCGCGTATCATCACCGTGAGGGATTTTTTTTTTTTTGTGTTTTATTTTTAAATCGTCAAAATATTGAGCTAAACGGGGAAAAAGTAGAGAGATAGAGCTGTAGAAATATCTCTTTCGACGAATTATTTGGAAAATATTGGAGACCGAGCTAGAAAACTGAGGTGGGGAAAAAGTCTAGAGGGAAAAGGGCGAAAAATTATTAGAAATGACAACCTTCTTTTGTCGAGCTTAATACTCTATGCGTTCACGGAGTAATGATACATGTTTTAAAAAATATCAGAGATCGACGCGTTCGTAGAGTAATAATACATGCTTTAAAAAATATTAGAAATCGAGATGGGAAATCGAGGTGGGAAAAAAGTCTAGAGATAGAGCTGCATACATATTTCTAGCGACGAAAACTTTTTTTCCCGGGAAAAACGGAGAAAGGACCTAGACGTAAAGAGTAATGACCTGAATGTTACGTTTTTGGACCTGTCCGCTATCCTTAAAAATTAGAAAAGGGCTTGTTCGCGATTTGAATTTAACGGGAGTTTCTTTCCGTAAAATAGCGCACGAGGGACCCGAATGTAAATTTAGAGAAAAAAATCTTCCTCTCACAAAAAATCGCGAAGGACCTATTCGCAATTTGTAAAAAGACTAAAACACGAAAAAAAATTTGAGCCGAGCCGGCTCGACTCAAATGAATGCCAGGCGCGGAAGTCTCCAAGAATTAGGAGACATATGATATGATATAGTGTTTGATTCGTAGGATGAAAGTGGATAAGATGATCTAAGCTGCTTGTTTCCTTGAAGGATGAGATGGTATGAGTTGGTGCTTAGTCGGTCATGTCAAATTTATGTTCAATAGATAGGATAGGTTGTGAATTATGATAACCTCTCCCCTTTTGAGGTGTCGAGATTATACCTCCCCTAAAACATAGGGCGGTGCAAAAAGTTCCAAGTCCAGACACATGTTGTTCTGGTATGACATGCAATTAATTAATTGTTGTTACATATACTATTATATGCCGTTTGATTCTGGAGTCGACCAAGACATTCATTCATCAATTCTATTCTGGACGCATAGATGAGAAGCTAAGGGATAAATTTAGCTCAATTTGAATCGTCACTCATGAATAGAAAAGAAAGACAGCGTCAAAAAGCTACAAAGGCAATTTGCTCATTTTCTATTCATTCATTCATTCAGTAGTACAAAACAAAGGCAATTAAGGCCCCGTTTGGCAACTTGGAACCGGACTGTTTCTCCTAGAATCTGAAATAAATTCAACCAAACGGAATACGACTCGGAACGTTTCAAAGTGAAACGTTTCTGATTTTTACATGCCGTGGTCGAATCGGCTAGCAACCCGTTCCTCTGGATTCTGATTCTACCTGAAACGTTTCTACCAAGAATCCGGAACCGTTTCCGTTTCTACTAGAATCTGGAACCGTACCAAACGGGGCCTAAGCACCGAGTACAAATACAAGATCCATTCATTTCAGGCGATTCAGTTGAACATCATATATCATCAGGACTAGCTACCGATTGAGATCATACTAGCTAGCCCCATATATCATTGACAACAAATAAACTAGAACAACATGCCCTTAGGGTTAGTAGTTTTGTTTATAGCATATTACAGCTTACAAAGAGCAGAAACTTTTTTGTAGTGAGAATGCTGCATTTTTTTTCTCTAACCTATCTCATCTAAGCATCAACTGACCATAAGCAAGAAATTTCCGCGAGAGATCGATCTTATCGAAGCCCATCTCATCTGAACGTTTGTAGCAATGGGGAACACGAAATTTCGGATAGAAACCAACAACTAGCTAGCCTCAAATTTGCCTGTCCAAATAAACTACAAACCATGAACAACATGTATACATGCGGAACAACCCCGTGAGGGAAGTGAGATGCCGAAGCATAGTCGGGTCCCATTGCTCATCACCGCCCTCGACTGGACTGTTGTAACAACCCAAAAATTGCAAACTTTTAAACTCCCCTCCCCAAAAAAAAACACTCCATAATCTGTTTCTGTTTTTTCTGGTATTTTGATAAAATTTCCTGATTTTGTGATATTTATTTGTCTTTTCCGATTTATTTCTCAATTGGGAAACATGTTATAAAAACACTAGAATTAAAATCCTAAAACAATTCAAAATCTAAAGCCCCTCCTGGGCTGGCCCATTTATCCAGCCTATTTCTTTCCCTCTCTCCCACGCCCTTCGGTCCAGGAGTGAGCATTCGGCTTACTCGTTCGGTATATTCAGTAAATATATTATTCGGTTTTTGAAATGTGAGTGCTAAATTTACTAAGCTAAAATAAAAAACCAAACCTAATACACATAATTATTTCGGTTTGGTAATTTGGTATTTCAGTATATACCGAACTAACAATCTAGGGCTTCTCCAAACAAGAACAACTAGAGACTTGAGAATGGATAGGTTTGGACTTTGCTTTTGAGCCCAACAGTAGTTACTACTATAGAAATATCCATCACAGATAGTTTAAAAATGTTATCACAAGCAGTTTTCTGAACCATCTATAAGCATGTGTCAGTGATAATACGACGCATCACAGACGATTTCTGAACCATTTGTGGAACACTTAGCACAAAAGGTTCTTAATAAAAACCGTCTGTGATAGCCTAACCATATGTGATAGCGATGGTCTTTTATTAAGAACTGTCTGCGATAGTGTATTATCGTAGACGGTTCATAGTCCTAGCTATGTAACCTTCCAAAAAAATACAAAACTAAATAAAATATAAAATTTAAATTGAATTAATATTTCAATCTAAATTTATATTTTTTTCTATGCTTTTCTTGAAATTTGACCTTAAAGAAAACCATTTTTAATATTGAATTGTTAATATATAAAACCATATCAAATAGAATGGTTAAAGAAAGCCAAATATACAAAATAGATAAAATGTAAAATTAAATTGGAATTAAGATTTTAATATTAATTTACAACTTTTCTATATTTTATTGAATTTTGGACTTAAATAAAATGTTTTTAGCATGTGATTCTTGAATTATAAACTATGCAAAAAGAAATTATATGATAAAAATCTATAAAAATCTCTACTATATAAAGTGAGAGTTTTTTCCTACGTCACTTCATCAAAATTACCCACCTTTGCCACTACTCTTTAATTACCCACATTTGCCCACGTCACTTCATCAAAATTACCCACCTTTGCCACTGCTCTTTAATTACCCACCTTTGTCACTGTTAGTGCTCTTTGCAAATAAACTTTTTATCGCAAATTAAGTTTTCGTTGCAACGCATGGACACATGGCTAGTTATATTTAAATATACTGCCATCATTAGAAACCCCTTGTAAAACCATAAGGTGGTATGAATGCAATTAATATGGATAAGGGTTTAAAAATAGTACATTTGGGTTAGCAATAGTAGACTTGTCAGAATTTATTAAAAATGTACAAACCATACCTTCATGTGAAAATTTTACCATATCATCTAAAGTACAGTGATCTAAGAAAAATTATAAATCCCATTTATTTCCTTTGAAAATTTAAAAACATAAATTTCAGAAATTCACAAAATACAATTTTAGAATTTTTTTGAAATAAATATGAAAGTAAATCACCTGAAAATTTTACAGTTGTATCCTTAATACATAAGAAACTCCCATAAAAAGTTTAAAATTTTTAACAAATTTTGCATCCTCATAAAATTTAAAAAATAGAAAAGGGAAATTCTGGACAGCAGGCTTGTCAGAATTTCTATAATTTTATTACATAATATTTTGAGCTAAAAATTTTAAAGTATAATGAAAATTACTTAATCACAAAAATTATCAGAAATTCCTGATGTGATTTGGTGGGCAATTTAATTCGAACCCTATCCCTTCTCAGGGGATGAACTCATTGCGCCCTCTGTGTCTTTCACTGGCCACCGGGGTCCACCTGGCAGCCTCCCAGCCGAAGTCATCTTCCTCCTCCAGCCCCTGTGAGCTTCTCCTCTATTCTCTGTCAAATCAAGCTGCAATCTCTAGCAAATTCATTGCACCGAATCCACGCAAGGCACTCATAATCATTGCGCTGCCACGCCCATTCCCTGCACGACCTCATCCCGGTTCCCTATTGAATTTGCGGCTCTGCAAAACCCGGTTTGTACCTGGAGCCCGGTTCACACCACTATTGCTGCCACCATTTGCGCCCATTTAAGCCGGCCGAGCTCTCTACCTTGCTCCTCACAATTCCTAGAGCCTCCTTTCCCCAAACTAAGCTCCAATTTGGGCAGCATTGCCTCTGCCACCGAGTTCTCCAATTTGGCCAAATGGCAGCCCAACTACTACCTCGCTACACTATACAAGTTTGCATGAGGGTACATGTTATACATGCATATGGGTATACAAGCTTTCTTTAGGTTTAATTGAATTCTACTTAAGCTGGTGTATTAATGTTTTGTCCTAAGGGTTAATTAAACTGAGGTAGTCCAGTTAGATTAACCTTTGATTCTTGAATTAGAAATTTCATTTAAATCTAATAAGTTTGTTCCATTTTATTTACTGCTCTGGACTAGGCAACCAAATAGGTTCATATGATGGTCCTGATAAGATTTAAAATATGTGAGTTTACTTGATTAATCTTTTAATTTGTGTTGGGTTTTTTTTTAACAAAAATACATACCTTGCTCATCTTCTATATCCTAGACAGGCTAAACAATATGCTCACAATTAGTCGATCCCAGTAACATTTCTTACAACCATATATCTTGTGAAATTTGCATGAGGGTTTTCATAGAACATGTATGTGTATATGTATTTTCCTAACATGAATTATTTGAGCTTTAATCATATATTATTTCGTTTTTAGATCTTGAATGTAAACTAATCGTAGCTATCCGAATTCACTCCCTAACAAAATTTACCTTCTGTGTTTTGGACTTGAATTAGACCACAAACTTCGTGCACTTAATGCTGGTCCCACTTGTCAGGGGAAGTGACAGGGGAGAACAAAGAACAGAGCATGCACAGGAGGAGAGTCGCCATGGCTAGCCTCTGGCTTGCCTTGGCCGACGGCAAAGCTACTGCAAAGAGCTGCGGGCAAGGCCAAAAATAGAACCCCAAGGTCATGATGGTTTTTATTAAAATCGTCACAGATACTATATTATCAGTGATAGTTTTAGTCAAAAACCGTCACAAATACTTATATTATCAGTGATGATTTTTAGCTAAAACCACCACAGATATATTTGTGACGGTTCCAAAGAAAAACCGTCACTGATAATACATTATTTATAACGGTTTCAAATAAAAACCGTCACAAATAGTCTTCCCGCTATTTTTTAAAAAAAACGCCACTGATTATACTATTTGTGACGGTTCTAGAAAAACCACCACAAATAAAGTGTCACCTATATGCTGTTTTATAGTAGTGGTGTGATATAAAGAATGCTGTTGGAGAGGGGGGAGATATGAAGAGATATTTTTTTTAGAGAGTTCTTCAAATATAATTTTTAGAGAGTAGATTTTGGAGAGTGTTGTTGAAGATGCTCTAAGTGTTGAAGATTTCCACTGAACTCAGCAACGATTTTGTTGGTTGGATCCATCCTTTGTGGCACTGATTTCATGCGAACCCAGCCAGTCTAATTCCACCCTTCGTCTCCTATTTATTAGGGTATTCCCAATAGTTTGTTACTTTAGCATGTTACTAGAGGAAAGAGAGGGATTTTAGAAACACGTATGGCAATAATTTGTTGCTAAAACTTGTTACTGAAGGTCCCACGATAAATTTACTACATGAATATCTCATCGCTAATTGGCCCACAAAGCATGTTTTCTAGTAACAAATTCCCCCCATTTAGGGGTGAAAATGGATCGGATAATAGCTTTACCATATTTATTTTTATATTTTTTTCTCAGATGCGGATATAGATACGGATAGTCTAGATATGAATACGAATACGGATAATGTCGAATACAGATTGTCGGCATATTTCGCCGGACAGGACCCCATCAATGGACAGAGTTGACTACTCCTAGAATGGAGGATAGGGTTCGATAGAGGGCGTCTTCGCAGTTGGAAACCCTAATGACTCTCACGGGGAATTCCGGGGATCAACAGATCAAGGAACACAGCAATGTATCCAGGTTCAGGCCCCCAAGCTGGGTAATAGCCCTACGTCCTGCTAGATCTTCGTTGGTGAAGTGTGGAGGCGATTACAAGGGTTCTTCTGGTCTCGAGCTTGGATGAATCCCCCCTTTTCCCATGCACCAGAGCTCTCTTATATATAGTGGGCTGGCTCGGGCAGGTAGGAAGGTGACTTCATACGGATCTATGACCCATTAATTGCACCCATCACTGTGGTCTTATCATACTTAACCACGACTCATTTATTACATCCATCACTGTAGTTTTGTCCTTCAAACCCCATTTAATGCCGCTGCGTGGCTTCGCTCGGTCCGCCCGGGATGTGATGCTCCTGCGACAGGTTTGGTATGAGGTGTCAAAGGACGGGCCGTCATCGTGTCGATAGCAGAATTCCTTGCAATTAATGGCCTTGACACAGCGTGTCAGGGGAAGGAGACTTCGAGGCGAAGCTTTCTCCTCATTCTTTTGGTTGCCTTCGTGGCCTAGCGGGTGGGGTCCAATTGCCCGCCCGCACGCTAGGCTGCCACACGGACCGCTCGCCCGGCGAGCAGGGCGTGATCTCCCACCTACTCGCCAGGGCGCCACGTGGGCCGCTCGCCCGGCAAGCAGGGCGTGATCGCCCACCTGCTCGTCAGGCCGCCATTTGGGCCAACTGATCTGCGGCGGAGAGGGTACCCCGGTGCAAAGTACACCGACAGTAGCCCTCGGGTCCGTCCTGAAATGCACGCCAGTTTCTTTTCAGGCCTCATTTAATGTCGGTGCGTTTCTGGATGGACCCACCACTTCTGAGCACGCAACCGCATCGGTTCTCCCTACTTCCACAGATTTTTCTTGGGACCCGAAACAACGCGTACTTTTGCTCGTTCACAAACCATCTGTGTGAGGGGCCTATATATATGCGTACCCCCGACTAGCAGTTCACGCTTCTTCCTCTTCTCGCGAACTTTGCTCTTTGCCCTTTCATTTTCCTCGTCTCAAAGACCTTGCTTCCGCTCCAATGGCGCAACCCCTTCTCCCTTCCACTGTCGGCGAGGACATGTTGACATTGCTCTCCAAGATGGCGCCCGAGGGTTCCCTCCACCTTCGCCGTGGAACCCTCGCGCCAAACTGCGAACCAGGGGAGATCGTTGCCTTCGCTTGGGGGCTCCTGGCGGGCCTAGTGCCACCATTTTTTGAATTCTTCTTCACTATCTTTTATTTCTACGAAATCTATCATTTTCACCTCACCCCCAATTCCATCGTCACTTTCCACCTTCGCCCACCTCTGTAAGATGTTCGTAGGGGTGATGCCCAATCTTTGAGCTTGAAGGAGCCGTCAAAGAATAAAATCCAGGGGGAAGGCGTGGGTGTTTCTTCAGCTTCAGGAGTGGTGGGAGTCCATTCAGCAACAAACTCCGCCAGCTTCTGGCTCTTGATGACGGTGCGGGGTACAAACTTGAGATAGAATTCCCCCAGTTCCACCGACCATTTGGCGATACGACCTTCAGCTTCCCGGTTGTGGAGGATCTCTTGCAGGGGGTAGGCAGTGACTATCGTGATTTCTTGCCCCTGGAAGTAGTGCCGCAGCTTCCTGGACGCCACCAGGATAGCATACAACATTTTCTATGCTTGCGGGTACCTAGTCTCCGCCTCGTGTAGTACCTTGCTGATGTAGTAGACCGGCTTCTGGACACCTTCCCTCTCCGCTACCAGTACGGCTGTCACCACTGCAGGGGTAGCAGCGATGTACAGGAGCAATGGTTCGCCGGGCTTGGGGGCGACCAGTACTGGCGGGGAGGAGAGGTACTACTTCAAGTCTTCACTACAAGAAAAGTGATTTTTAATGACGGTCCAAACTCGTCATCATTAGTCCCGAAATCGTCATTGTAGATTTTTTATGACGAAATTCAACTTGTCAGAGAAAGTTTTCAATGACGAATTGCTTATTTTCGTCATAAAAAATCAACTTTTCTATGACAAATTACATTTCCGTCAGCGAAGAGGTCACTTCTGTGACGAATATAACTGTCATTAATTGTACCCAAAATGTCATAAAAATTGTGAAATTCGTCATAAAAGAACACTCCAGTTTGCCAAAAATGAGCATTGACCATTTTATTTATGACGAAATTATTCGTCACAGATTATTGCTACGTGGACATGCATTTTTGTCATTGAACACTCAAGTGCCACATCAATAGCCAGGGTGTCAGGTGATGTGGCACGTGTTGTGATGCAATTCTTTCGTCATAGATGATTACCACGTGGACATTCATTTTCGTCATAGAATACTCTAGTGCCACGTCATCAGCCAGTGTGTGAGATGACGTGGCACGTGTTGTGACACAAATGTTTCGTCATAGATGAGTACCATGTGGACATGCATTTTCATCATTGAACACTCCAATGCCACATCAACAGCCACAGCACACAATATTTTCAGGAGACCAATCACAGAGCAGCACAAATTATCCACAGATAATAACATTCCACTCACTAAATGAAAGATTGAAATGGAAACCACCGTATAACTTTAAAATACAGCACATTTCAACAGAGTGGCATGCAAACAAAGGTTACAGATACATCTTTTTTGTAGATACTTGACGAGAAGCCAAACAATAACCTCGAGAATCACTATTGCGACGACGGATAGTAGCAGGCACATGCATGAGTAGCCACCTTTGGTGCGCCTGTTCAGAATTGTAGGCCTATTTTGCACACACTGAATGAAAAAGGCTCGTATCAGTGGACCATTCATGTGAGCATGAAACAATTAATATTAAGCACTAGTAAAAAATCTCTAGTGGAGAAGGATAAAAGACTAACATGAAGACGGGAGTTTGTAACATCAACATGATCTTCTAAATCATCCTGCAAACATGGAGAGAACAATCATCATTTAGATTTACAAACAAAAAATGCATATGGCTCTTTTAGGGGCACTAACAATCAATCTTGTATGCAGCATCACAAGCAACCCAAAAAATATACAAGAACAATTGGCAGATAGCACGACTATATGATTCCTAATACTCCCTTAATTGTTAATGGCAAAAAATGCCAGTGCTGTGTGTAATAGCCAGTGGATGTGACAATGCAAATAATTAACAAATGAATAGGATGAAGCTACTATGCTTTTCTTTTTGCTATTTTCTCGAACCTTGAAATCAAGCCAATCGTGTATGACTAACAACATAAGATAGCCTTAAAAAAACAGACAGGATATAAATTCTCAAAAAAAAACATGGATAGGCAGGATATCTACAAGATGCATAAGCCAAGTGCAACAGCGCTCTTTTTCTTTAATTTGACAAGCCTTCCTGTCCCTCAAGCTCATGAAATCCATGTATACAAGGAAAGTAGCCAAGCATTACAACCGGCGAAGCCAAACAATAACCGCGAGACTTGAGTGGCACACAAACAAAGGTTGCAGATACATCTTTTTTTATAGATACTTGACGAGAAGCCAAACAATAACCGCGAGAATCACTCTTGCGATGACGGATAGCAGCAGGCACATACATGAGCAGCCACCTTTGGTGTGCTTGTTTAGAATTGCAAGCCTCTTTTACACACGCTGAATGAAAAGTGCTCATATCAGTGGTCTATTCATGTGAGCATGAAACAATTAAGATTAAGCATTAGTAAAAAATCTCTAGTGGTTAAGAAACAATTTGGATCTAGGAGAAGGATAAAAGAGTAACCTGAAGATGAGGGTTTATAACATCAACATGATTTTCTAAATCATCCTACAGCCACAAGGTGCCACACATTAGCTATGCATCTTACCCTTACTTTCCATTCTCTTAGAATAAATGTTATTCATCTACGCAAGCCTGTATAAACTTATAAATAATCATTAACATCAAACAACTCAGTAGTTTTATCCAAACACTAATGATCAAGAAATTACAGTAAATAAATCAGCATCTCCATTTCATTCACAGACTGATGGGGATCAAGTAGCAATAAAGAATACAACTAATATTGCTAGGCATAACTCTATACTACACTAAAATGAAAAAGTGCAGTGCTTAAGTATAACATGACAAGTAAGGAGACATTAGACTTTGACAACAATGTGGCGGCTTCATGTGTTCAATGGCTGCTATCTTGTCAGGATTGGCCTCAATGCCTTGATTGGACACGAGGAACCCTAGCAGCTTTCTGGAGGGCACGTCGAATACACACTTTCTCGGGGTTGAGCTTTAAGCAATTCTTTCGGAGGTTGGTGAAGGTTTCCTCCAGGTCTTCAATCAGTTTTTCACTCTTTTTAACTCTTACGACCAAGTCGTCGATGTACACCTCAAGATTGCATCCTATCTGTGAACGGAAAGTAATATGCATGGCACGTTGAAAAGTAGAACCAATATTTTTTAATCTAAAAGCCATTCTGATATAACAATAAACACCTATAGGGGTTACAAAAGCAGTTTTTTCTTCATCTTTCGCCGCCATGCTAATCTGGTGGTACCTAGAGTACGCATCCAGAAAGCACAGCAGCTCGCATCCCGCCTTGAGTCGACAATGAGATCGACGCACGGTAGGGGTAAGGATCCTTCGGGCAGGCCTTGTTGAGGTCGGTGAAGTCGACACACATTCGCCACTTCCTATTGGATTTCTTGACAAGTACAGGATTGGCAAGCCACTCGGGGTGAGAGACTTCCCAAACAATCTCTGCGCGCAGCAGCTTCTCTACCTCCTCCCGAATGGTGTCTTGCCGCTCTGGTGCTTGACGCCGGACCTTTTGGCAGACCTGGCGCACCTCGGAGAGCGTTGTCAGTCAGTGCTCGATCACCTCCTTGGGGACCCTAGTCATATCGGACGGTTGCCAGGCGAACACGTCAGAATTAGACCGGAGGAAGGTGACGAGCGTGTCTTCCTATTTGGCGCTGAGGCTAACGCCAATGAAGACGGTTTTCCCGGGCTCGCCCTCACTCAGGGAGACCACATTCACCTCGCCGCCCGAGCCGGGCGAGACGCGGGTCTGCGCCTGAGGGGCTCCCAGAAAGGCGGCATCAGCCGGCTTCACACAGGTGGCACCGGCCAGGTCCAGTGCATGCTTGTGGCAACGCAAGGCCTCTGGCCTGTCCACCCGGATGACTATGGGGCCACCAGTCCCTGGTATCTTCACCACCATGTATCCATAGTGGGTTGCCACTATGAACTTGGCCAACGCCGATCGGCCCAGTATGGCATTGTACGGGAGGTCGAAATCGGCGACTTCAAAGTCGACCAGCTCCGTACGGTAGTTGCTTTCCTCCCCGAAAGTGACGGGAGGCGACTTAACCTAGGGGATCGAGCCACCCGGGCTATGTCGTGAAAGGCAGCAAGGCAGGCGCAGCTCTTTGGCTCGATATTTGGAGCGCTTGGAATGCCTTGGAGGACAGGAGGTTGATGAAGCTCCCTCCGTCCACGAGCACTCGTCCGAGCTTCATGTTCCGGATCGTGGGTGAAACCATGACTGGAAGGTGACCTATGCCGGTAGTGCTCTCATGGTGGTCGGCCCGACTGAAGGTGACAGGCTCCTCCGACCACTTCAGCATCCGACATGCCCCTAAACTCGACGCCGTAGCGCAGACTTCCCTCCTCAGCCGCTTGTAGGACGCGTTGGAGGGGTAGGTGGACGAGTCATCCCACCGGTCACGGCGGTCGCGCCTTCGCGGCCGGGTGTTTTCATGCTCGTGCTCAGCGGTCAGGATCCGCCTGGTCTCGACCGCCTCGCGCCTTCGCGCCTTCTTGCTCGCTAGGCCGGGACCCCTCGAGGTCCCAACTTCGTCCCCGACGTGTCCTCGCGCGGCGCCAAACACCGGCCCCTGAGCCTCCGTTGCCCGCGCGCACTTGTGTGCTAGGGAGAGGAGCTCGGAGGTGGTGGCGATGTTGCGGGTCGCCATCTTTTCCCGCATCTTGTGGTCTCGAACGCCTCTTCGAAAGGCGATGACGACCGATTGCTCCAAAATCCGGGGGATCGTGTTGCGGTAGTGGTAGAATCGTCGAATGAAGTCGCACAACGACTCCCCTTTTTCCTGCTCGAGGGCATGGAGATCATCCTCCACGCCCGCTGTGTGAAGGAGCCTTGGAAGTTGGCGACGAAGAGGCCACACAACTCCTCCCACTAGCGCATTGATCCCCGCGGGAGGTTCAACAGCTAGGATCGGGCGGACCCTGTCAAGGCCGTTGGGCGGCACGCACTACCGTGGTGTAAATTTGCAAGAACTCCTCTGGGTTGGTGGTGCCGTCGTACTTCTCGACGGAGGCCAGGCGTGACGAATACTCATACCATGGGTACCCCCAGCGGCCCATGATGCCGAATGGGCCGCCCCGAGTCCAGCTCTGGCCGAAGGCCCCGCGGGGCCATGAAGGACTCTCGTCCCCGACCGAGGGGCAGTTCGACCCCCGCATTGGGTCGGGCGCCCCACGACCCCTGACCAAGCCGGCCAAAGGGAGGTCCGACCCCCGTCATGGGTCGGGGATCCCCTAGGGCTCCGACCCCCGCCATGGGTCGGACGCCTCGCAAGCTTCGACCAAGCTAAGGTAATCTCCGCCACCGTCACCAGACAACCTCGAGTTGGCCACCTACCCCATGGACACGACGGCTCAGGGTGACCGTGCGGGCGCAGGTGGCTCCTTCCCAAGGTGGCGAGGAGGCTGCCGAAGTCAAGCGCTAGTCTCATCGTCCAATCACGCACAGTGGGAGGACGCGCTCCCTCCCAAGGCAACGCCAGAGCCAGGCGTGATGACGTCAGCACCTGGCAAGTGTGTAGAGGGTAGGTGCGCCAACTCCCGACACAGCAGAAGACCACGCCACCCGACGTGTCTCTGACTCCAAAGATGGAGCGGCGGCCGGTCGATCCACCGAGACCAAGACCAGACTCTGAACATAGGACACCCCGTCCTTTCTTTTCCAAGTTCCCATGTAACCTGCCCCCTCCATCTATATAAAGGGAGGCAGGACCCTTAGGGAAGAGGGGGGGCTTTTCTACGAGCAAACTGTTCTTACTTCTCCCGCTCGGACGAGGCGCACAAGGCCAGCCCTTAGCCCTCGCTTACAACGCTGTGCAGTCCTCTGCACCCGGAGAAATACATAACCACCACGAACTGGAAGTAGGGACATTCGGCCCAAACCAGTATACATCTTGGGCTCCCTGAGTCTAACCATTCAAGGAGAGGGAACGCGCGACCCCTTGACTACAAATTTACTTGCCGGTATTCGAAACATCGATAGGGTGAAACCTTTCGGGCCACGCCACACGACACAGCCGTCGGGAGAACGCCTGGCATCCGACGCCGTAGGGAGAATCCGGTCGTCCGCCTGACCCCCGACCCGGAGATCGTGCCGGGGAGTGCGGATCGCGACTTCCCAAAGAGTCGGAGGAGTAGGCCTCCTCCTCGCTCTGAAGGTGAGAGTCATGAGAGGAAATCTCACCCCCAGGGCCCATTCGTCCGTCGCGGGCGCGTCGACACTGCAGGTGTCACCGCCGCGTCGCTGGCGACGCTTCTCCAGATGAACCCTCAGGTCCTCATGGCTCCTCACGGAGCCGGGACCCTCTTCTTGCATGCCCTTTCCCTTACTCTGGCCCTCCTGGCCAAAGCGCTTCCCACTTGGGCAGCTGGAAGCTTGGGTGCGATCAACATGCACCCTCGATCGAGGGGTACCGACGGTCCCCGACCGATCGGGCATCCCTACGCGAAGCTGGGCCACGTCTATGAGGCCTGCAATGTCCCGCAGCCACGGCGTGCCCGGGGTGTCTCCTGCCAGTTCCACCGGAGGGTAGTCCAGGAGGAGACGGACCGTATGCAGGTTTTGGGCTAGAGTGGTTGCCTCCATGGCCAGCCGGTGCCGAACCAGAGGTTCAGCTGCTGCAAGAGGGGCACCACCGCCCTCCTGCGGGGGCGGCATGAGGCGGTCCCCCGCCCGGCGAGAGCGTCGGGATGTGTTGTGGGCGCTACTTGCCTCCGCCGCCTCCTGTTGCCGTGAGTGTGAACCCGTCATCATCAAATGCACGGTTCCTACAAACAAAAGACTGGAGCCCCCGGAGAGATGGTCGGGTGAGCCAACCACTAGCCTCCTACCTGGCGCGCCCCTGTCGACGTATTTCGCCGGACAGGACCCCGTCAACGGACAGGGTTGACTACTCCTAGGATGGAGGATAGGGTTCGGTAGAGGGCGTCTTCGCAGTTGGAAACCCTAATGACTCTCGTGGGGAATTCCGGGGATCAACAGATCAAGGAACACAGCAATGTATCCAGGTTCGGGCCCCCAAGCTGGGTAACAGCCCTACGTCCTACTAGATCTTTGTTGGTTAAGTGTGGAGGCGATTACAAGGGTTCTTCTGGTCTCGAGCTTGGATGAGTCCCCCTTTTCCCATGCACCAGAGCTCCCTTATATAGAGTGGGTTGGCTCGGGCAGGTAGGAAGGTGACCTCATACTGACCTATAACCCATTAATTGCATTTATCACTGTGGTCTTATCATACTGAATCACGACTCATTTATTACACCCATCACTATAGCCTTGTCCTTCAAACCCCCTTTAATGCCACTGCGTGGCTTCGCCCGGTCCGCCCGGGATGTGATGCTCCTGCGACGGGTTTGGTATGAGGTGTCAGAGGGACGGGCCGTCGTCGTGTCGATAGCAGAATTTCTTGCAATCAATGGCCCTGACACAGCGTGTTAGGGGAAGGAGACTTCGAGGCGAAGCCTTCTCCTTATTCTTTTGGTTGCCTTCGTGGCCTGGCGGGTGGGGTCCGAACGGCCACACGCAAGCCAGGCCGCCACGCGAGCCACTTGCCTAGCGAGCAGGGCGTGATCGCCTTCTAGTCTGCATGTGTGCCCCTCTACTCGTGATGCAACCCAAAATGTCTCGCACTTCGGATTGTATGCATGAACTCGGAATTCACATTCTTCGATTCTGCACTTCACTGTGTATCTATTTGGCCTGGACAAAACAACCTGAACTCTCTCTGCTGCGATAGTGTCCACAGCCTCACTGCCAACTTCAACACAGCATTGTTTGCGAAAATTTGATTCGGCCGAATGGCATTGGTACCATACTTCCAACGTGACTCATGGCCCTACAAAACTTCCATAGCAGCTTTATTTTTCCTGTTTCACTAGTGAGGAATGGGTACATTCGTTGCCCCAGTACTACCATGCATTTCATCATCATCATCTTCCCCCCTTCCTCATCTTCGTCGATGTCATCATCACACTCCAACATTTTAGCTCCATCTTGCATCGCCATACGGTCCACCAACTCAAATTGATCAATAAGTTGCTGGATCTCCTCCCCTTCATCGGCCCGACCTTCTGCGTTTGCTGCATCCCTGTATTATCCTTTGCTGCTACCTCAACCGGCACCACTGTCTGAACTTGTTCAGGTATAGCCGATGTGCTGCTTTCGCCTACACCGCTAATATTCACCTCTTATCTAGGGCAAGTCTGCACCAACATTACATATTCAAGGCTAGATCCTTTACACCATCTTAACCATTTCTGCCACAAGTATGTCCGATCTACTTTCTTCAACTCCTCACAGAGCTGGGTCACCATTACTACGCGTGAATAAGATTTGAATGGTAACAGAGTAAACACTTGGATCCAGTAAAAAATATTGAGTCAACCAAAACTTTATATCACGGATGCTAACTCTATCGGGGAATAAGTGTTCCACAATGGTGACTGCAAAACTACTCAAATCAACACCATTCTGCCCAGTTTTTATTTCAGCATTGCCATAATATACCCTAAATTTCACTGGATTCGACATTACTACGACGATATAAACAAAATTAATTTTTAGATCACCACTAATATTTAATATCACTAACTAAACAAAATTAAATTTTAGATCACTCCTAACATGTAATATCGCTAACCTAAATTAAATAGCGCTAATTAACTACCCCGCTACCAATACTACAATATTACAATGCACATCTAATATCGCTAACCTAAAATAGAGCCACTAATTAACAAGAATATCTACTATAGCTAACTCTAACATTAACTAATTATATTACATATCTAATATCACTAATTATAGTATACATCTAATATCTAATATCGCTAATATTGCATCAATATCTAATATCGCTAATATTGCATCAATATCTAATATCTGACTATCCTAATATTCACCATAAAAAATTACAAAGTGATGATTTTACCTCTTTTTTCTTCTTTCTCTTCTTCCTTCTTCCTCTCTCCCTCCTCTCTCTCTCTTTCTCTCTCCCTCGTCTCCCTCTCCCGAGTGCTTTCTCCTCTCTCTCCCTCCCTCCCCTCTCTCCCGAACTCTCTCCCCCTCTCTTCCTCTCCCTCTCTTCTCTTTTCTCCAGTCGCCCAAGTGCTCGCTCTCTCTTTTTTCTTCGGCGTTCGATCGGTTCTTTGAGCGAGGCCCGTGCAGATAGCCGCTTATTTTCGCCAAACGGTGTGGCGACCGTTCGGCGAAAATAGGGTGCTCGTTGTCATTTGGGTTTAAATCGCGTTCTAATCACGGATTAACGTATAATCGTCAAATGATTTGACGAAAATAGTATTTTCGCCGAACCGATTGGCAAAAATAGCATTTTCGCCAAACCGTTTGGCTACGGTATATTATTCTTGCAATTTTTTTAGTTCACGTATTAATGTCGTAATTATTTAAAAAATATATTATTTTTTAAAAAAATTCCTTGCTTGGTACAGGATGTTAGCTTTTAAGCCCTTTCTTATTCATACTGCCATCAAGATCCCACACGCATGAACGATGTCTACAAACATTGAATTTCTACTCTCCTGACCCCACTCTTCCTACACAGTCGTTACAGGTACATGGAATTCCTTATTATAAATGGGGCATGGGAGGTTCTGAAATTCTACTTTCCTTTTGCTTTTTTCCCTAAACTTTTGTGCAGTCTTCGTGCTAGGTTCAGGCTGGGTTCCACTTGAAGAGTATGTGGAGTTTTCTAAAATGCACAAATATTCTTGTTAATTTACACGTTTGTTCCAGTCTGAGCTCCACTAGAGCTCAGCTAATACGAATGGTACTATGATTTACTAGAAATTACATATACATCATATCTTAATCCAAGTTATGGTGCGCAGCACGTATAGTCCTCCCGAAGCATTTAGAAACACATAAAATTTGGTTTACAAACAAATAAATTCTAGAAGCATAGTGTAAAACACAGATAGTTGTCCTAATTATTTAGAAATACAAAGGATTTGTACCTTGATCAAGACACCCTGCAATTACAGAAAGAGATGAACTGTTGAGGTCATAAATTTCACTGGTGCAAAAATTTTAACAAGTCAGTGCTGCTGGTCGTCGGTTGAGCGGCCTGTGGGTACAGTGGCCCAGCTGACGGTGAGGAGTCTCTCGTGGCCGGTGCACGGGATGGCGGGTGTGGCAAGGAAAGGTTGGGAGGGGGGGGGGGGGGGAGGGAGAAGGTGGGTCAGGGATGAAATGGTAGGGTGGTGATGGGTGGGGGAGACAACAGGGAGTGGAAAGTCGAGAGAGGAGAGGGTGGTGTAGCGGTGTAGCGTCGCAAGCCACGTCGCCATCGTGATTGAGAAAGTGGAGGTGACGGCGAGTAGTGAATTAGTGAAGGGCAAGTAAGTTGAAATGGTAGCAGAGACTACAATAGAGATGGAGGGCGATAGTGACTGGGTAATTTTGGAATTAAAAATGATAAATTTCAAAAATAAAGTTATAAAAATGATATCCCGAAAAAAGAAATTACAAAAATACATCTCTACTGTCATTTTATTTAGCAATAGATGTTTGTTTTTCCGATAATTCATTTGGTCGAAAGGTTGATTTAACACATAGACTTATGTCGCCACGCCGATTCATTTGGCAACTAAGATTCTGTCGCCAAATAAATTCGATGACAAAGCTGTATTTTTGTACTAGTTTTTTTCAGGTATTATTTTTATAAAATTATTTAAAATGTATTATTTTAAAAGCATTTGTAAATTTCGAGTCCAACCAACAGATCGGTCCAGAACTCCGCGTAGCCGCGCCGCGCCGCGCCACGCCGGCATCAAAATCCCAATCGGTCGAGCCAGACCGCAGCTTCGAATCAGTTGTACCAGGCACCGACTCGAACCCGAACCGGACGCCGTCCGCCGGAACGCCGGGGCCCTCCCTCTTCTCGGTTAAATCTCTCGCCGCTGTCGCCGGAGGGCGAGGGGGAGGAGGAGGAGGAAGACAAGATGAAGACGACCAAGGGAGGGAAGGTGATGAACCCCACCGACGCCTACCGCAAGGAGCAGCGCAAGAAGGAGCTCAAGCGGGTGAGTCTCCAACCCTAGGGTTCCTGCTCCGTGCGACGCTGGTTCGTGGGGGGTAGCTGAACAGGCCTCATCGGTGCGATGCGGAGTTCCACTGGATTCGTGGATTACATAACAATTCGATTCGTTAGGTTTATTGTTCTTTTAGGTGGATTAGGGCTATCTGAGGTGGAAATTGGGCGGTAACTTCGCAGCTCCATTCGTATGATCGGTTTAGCGCGAAATTTGGCTGCTTCTGTGATCATGACGGTCGATTGATATGCTATCGCCCTGAAATTTCAAAAAATGACACTCAATTCGCATGCCTCGTCGGCTCTGTGTATGATAATAGGCTGACAGAGGACCAGGGTGTCAAATATCGAAAAACGAATTTTAAAGGGTGTCAAATTCTGAAATCTCTCGCTATCGCCTAGTAAATTGGTCGGTGATTTTGGTTCAATTGGATTATTTAGTGTTGGAAATTCTGCCTGCAACAACCGTATTTAGATGAACATTGCTAGATATTGTAATTGAATATCTTGAATGCAGCAGATAAACCAAGCAATTACTTAGACTTGTGTTGATGTGCACACCAAACGAATAGTCATAGTTGGCGAGTACTCTTATTAATTTGATTCGTTCATCAGTATTGACCGGAATTTGTAGGTTGTTCTGGTGGCAATTTCGACTCATCTGGTTGTCTATTATTTTAGGTGGAATTGGGGTGGTAGCTTGATTTACTCCATCAGTTTGATGTGAAATTTTGCTATTTGATGCATAAGTGAAGGTTAATGCAAATGTTATTGGCTTATTGCTGATTAGACTGGTTGGTGGTCTTGGTTACACGGAATTTTTTTTGCAGAGTACCCAAGCTTTATTAGATGAATATTATTGAGTGTGGCACTTGAGGAGCAATCTAGTTTGTCATAGCGACCAACACCGATTGTTGTTTGCTGTTGGACTCTTGCACTTTGAGATGTTAGTATGTTACTGTTTTTAGTACGCGTCATTTTGATCTGGAAATGTGTCCCTGGTCACAAATCCTGTTACACATATTCCATCTGTAAGGTGACAATAGTAGTCAATAGAGCCTCAAATATTACTAGCTGTATGGCTTCTTATCAGTTTTGCTAATTTTGTTTAGTTTTTTTAACTTCTGTTTTGTATTAGATTGCTGATAAAGATGTGGTAGGATGGTGATTTAATTAATATGTTAATTATTAATTTAATTCATCCTCATTTTTATAAAGCTTTTGTCTGTTTTGACTTTTCAGAACAAAAAAGAAAGGAAGAAGGTACGTGAAGTTGGTATTTTGAAAAAGGACCCAGAGGCTATACGGGAGCAGATTGAGAAATTGGAAAAGATGAGTAAGTGTAATGCATAATAATTTATGTCAATGCAGACCTGGACTTATATCAATGTATTAGAAACTAGTCATTCTTAAAAAGAACTCTTGAATGCTTCTGTTTATTTAGAACTCAAACGATCATATTGCTACTCTGTAGTGACATTAATATTCATATATGATTCGGCTATGTTTATTGTTTCATCATGATTTGTCATTCATGGTCTCTGTGACTTAGTGTGCACTCTTTTAATAAGGTTAAAGTGATTTCTAGTCTTGCAATTAGCCAATTATCACTCCATTGTGGTGTTTCTAGTATGCCTCTATGTTGAACCTGTTCTTTGTCTTCGGCATCTTAAAGCGTCTTGTGATAATAGCATGTGGTTACCCCAAATATATGTATTGTAACCTGATGAATCATATTCTTGATTTTGCAATATTTATCTCCTTCCCTCGTCCATTTGCTATCTGTTCCACCTTTATTAGGTGGATGGTGTTTTACTTTCTTTTTGTTTGCACTTACCTTTATTTTTATGAGGCCTGATAGCCTCAACTGTAATGTGTCTCATGACCAATCCTCATTTTAGCACAGTAAATGTAAACACTTCACTCTTGAGCGCTCTGCTTAATATTCAGTATATTGTATATATGTCGATTATAACTAGCATGACTTGGTGACATTATCAGTGCAGCTTTTTCGTTTTTGAATTATGTATTAATACACAATTTGAAATTAGAGTGCTATTGCCTCTTTTACTTGCACTGTAGGCGTAATTGCTTGATTGTTGCCTACTTGCCTTCTTTGATTTATTTGCTTGCTTGGTGGAACTGTGTGGATGTGTAGCATTAATGACTGCTTTTGGCTAGTTTGGTACTTCTCAATGGTGAAATTACTTTTTGGTTGATGCAGAGGCCGATGGTGCTCTGGATAAGGCTAGGAAACATAAGAAAAGGCAGCTCGAGGATACTTACAATCTTGTTGTGAAGAAAAGAAAGGTATTTTGATTTTGCAGATTTGTTGTGAATCTTATAGTTTGGAGTACAGACTTTGTTATCACTGTTTCATATCATTTGTAGTAATTGTTTAGTCCATCCAACATATAAGGTTTTACTGGTTTCTTGATTGGAGATATTTCTATGCAGTTATTTAGCTTGCACTATTTACTGTTTCATATTATTATTATTATTTTTCTTTTCATGACATTCCTGTGCAGTAAAATTTGCTGTTAAGTTTATCAGGATTTAGGAACATGATATTTGAAAGGATTTTGGGTAAATGTTTCATGCTGTTAGCGGTAATGAATGCTGTCTTGTTTCATTTGAAAGTTTTGATTCCACAACATTGGGAGAGTTAGAACTAGAAAGGCATTGTTCTTGTGGAATTATTTGTATTAACTGTGTTGTGCAATCTAACTAAAGGCTGTTATTGATGAGTTATACACCCTCGACACATTGTTGTGCAGTATGAGTGATTTTTATTTGCTGTTAGTTTTAAGGCTTACTGATCACTGTTTCACCTGCAAGTCTATTTGGATCTTTGAATCAAACTTCTAATTTCTAAAGAACTTCTTTGTGGTCTATGTTATCTTTTTTTTTTTGGATTTGGTAGCTCATTAATTTTTCATTATCTGCGCCAGGAATATGCAGACAAACTGAAAGAAAAGGGTGAGCAACCAGTTATGTTCAGGTGAGATGTATTGATTTGTTATGTGTTCATTTTATTAAATTTCTTGTGTAGTTATTCTTGTTATTCAATATGTATTTCTTTGTCCCCAGCCATCTTGGACCACCAAAGAGGCGGCCTGCAGCAGACGAAGATGACAGAGCTAAAGATCCTAAGCCTGAGGTATGGTATTTAGTTATTTACAGTTCTTCACAAAACCGTCAACCTGTTACAGCATATTGAGCATAGATACTAACCAGGTTTGCATTGCAGGATTCTGTTTACTATCATCCAACCTTGAATCCATCTGGGGCACCACCACCTGGCAAACCTCCCATGTACAAATCATCTATAGGTTAATATCTTCTCAGTTTCTCTGTATAACTTGTAAAAACCATCCCTCTTCTTTTCCTTTCAAATTTCACATTTCGCTTTAACAGGATTCCTGTGCAATTCTCAGTTTTGTTTATTGGATTACATGCAGGACCAAGGATCCCACTGACTTCCACATCCAGTGCTGGGGCCTCATCTTCCATGCCAGAATCTGAAGAAGCAAGTCCTTCCACTCTGCCACCCCTCCACCACCCCCACCATTGCCAGCCTCTTCAGAATCTATTGATCCATCTCCTACTTTACCTTTACCCCCACTACCACCCCCGCCTCCACCCCCACCTAAGCCTGCTAGCGATGCAGCAGCACCAAGCTTACCTCCGCCACCTCCACCTCCTCCTGGCCCACCTCCCAGAGAGCCTGTGTTAGGTCATACATTATTGCCACCACCTCCACCATCACAGCGTTCTTTGCAACCACAACCCCTACCTGGTACAAAGGAGCTTAGTAATAAACAAGCCATTGGAGAGGGTGCAAACTTGACAGATTCTGCACAGGTGCTACTTAGAATTTCTTTTACATATTCCAGAAAAATTTTGAATATTTTATTTTTTATGTTTGCTCTGGAAATCCTTGTTATTAATGTATCAATTATCAAACTGCTGTTTCTCATGTTTGGCTTTAATGTTTGGATGTTGGTTCCCCTTGCGACTTTCTCTGAATAAACTTTGTTTTTGCAGGCCTCAGTTGTGCTACCTCCACCACCTCCTCCCCTGGTTTGCTACCAAAATCAAATGAAATGCAGGCTGCTGACAATAATGCCAAGGATGCTCCTGGATTGAAAGAAGATGCTAAAGTTTCAAGGGTTTTGCCACCGCCTCCACCGCATCCATCACAGTTGCCACCTTTACCTCCAGGACCTCCAATGATGCCTCCAATACAACCTGATATGCTAACTCCAGGAGTTGCCAAATTTCCTCCACCACCACCACCACCAGATTCAAGGCCACCATTTATGGCTCCTGGAGTTACTGCCAGGCCCCCTCCACCTCCTCCTTCAGGATTACCCCCATCTCAAATGCTAATGGCACCCTTTGGTGTACCTCCTGGTCCACCACCAATGCTTAGGCCTCCATTTTTCCCAGGAACTTCTATTCAAGCAGATGATTTTGGTGCCTTTGCTCCAAGGCCGCAGTTACCTCAGCAGCCGTCATATGTCAAGTCAGCTGCTCCAACAGTTGTAAAGAGACCATTAGCACAACATACTCCTGAGCTAACAGCTATGGTATGTGTTCTTTACTCTTGTTGTTAACTACACTAAATCTTTGTTTGATTCAAGATTATGAAGTTGTAAAGTCAAGTCACCAGAGGGGAGGCCTGTCGACCACCAGTTCCAAAACTAGGAAGTATGTTAACTGGGCATGTCATATACTAAGTTGTAGCAACAATTAAACACGTGTACATATTGTGAAGCATGCAACGAAGAGAACAACAACATGAGCATGATGATGATTTGATGACTTGCTAGTGTATAACTAGTACTACTACTACATCACTTGGCTACTTGCTAGTGCATTACTAGTACTACACTACTGCCTACTGCTGCTACATTACTAGTACTACAATATTACCTACTACTAATACATTACTAGTACTACACTGTTGCCTACTCCTACTACTACTACTACATTTCTAGTGCTACACTACTGCCTACTGCTGCTACATTACGAGTACTACTACTACATTACAAGTTGGCACAGTAGAGAAGAGCGGACCAGCAGGGCATAGCAAGATAGAGCAGAGCGGAATAGAGCAAGGGAGGAAGGAGAGGACAAGGAGGGGAGTGGAGCAGAGCAAGGTAGGAAGGAGAGGATAGGGGAGCAGAGCGGACTAGAGTAGGGGAGGAAGGAGAGGAGAGGGTGCACTGACTGGCAGTAGATGGGCAGAGACGGTGGCAGACAGGCTTAGCTCTGCTCAATCTGGACTGGTGGGGTAGAGGTGACGCCGGACAGGATTAGCTGCGCTCGATCTGGACTAGAGGAGTGGAGGTGGCAGTGTACAGGTGGAGGCGGTGGCGAACGAGCTCAGCTTTGCTCGATCTACGCTGGAGGTGACTAGGGCTCCGCTTCGCTCGATCTGCTATGGTTTGACCACTCCAATCCAACTGTTACATATGTCTCACCTCTCCATCTGAACATGGGCCGTCAAGTCACATGGCTAGCCATGAACGATTAGTTGTTGTTGGTCGCCGATTAGTAGTTTGGTCGCTCGACTAGTTGTTCCAGTCGAGACCGACTGGATGACCAATCGTGAATTTGTCAACGACTTAATAACATCCTGAAAAATTATTAAGCACGGTGAGAAAGTATTAAAAGTGTAAGATAGTGCTTGATCCTTATACCAAGTACCCCCTCTTGTCACAAAACATATCGTTTTGGACATCGACATGGTCCCCAATACTCAAGGTTGATCCTAAATTCTATTGTAATATATTTATAAAATCCTATAAAATTATAATATTATGAAATTACTTTTTGAAACAAATCTATACGAGATTTTCATGTATCCAATTTAAATATTTAAAAAGATATCGATAGCCAAAGTTACAAATGTTTGACTGCAATTATCCCAAAAACGTGTTTTTGTAACTAGAGGAAGCAATTATAAATTAAGGCTTGGCCATGTCTTTCTAAGGAAGAAGGGATAGAGTAGCAATCTATGTAGCAAATAATATGTTTTGCCTTATCAACTTTTATAAATTGTATTCTCCATTTATAAAGGGATGTGGAGCAGCACTCCAAGAAAGCAACAATTGTTCCAATCTGAATAGAATTAGTTCTAGGCTGTTGTTTTATTTTTAGGCTCCTATTGTTCACATAGCGTGTTGCAGACATGTTGTTTTAAACATACAAGGTTTCTTACAGCACCGGTGCACCACCGCCAACTCTTTGTCTAGAGAATCCCCCATTATATTGGATTTGTCTTATGTTGCTACTCATTGTGGCATTTTAGGACCACTTCTATGGATTTTGCCTGTTATAGATTACACTATTCAGATCCCACAACAGAGAACTCAAAAAGTAAATGCTTGTTGGCCATTTAAAATTATAATCATGTTTTCCTAACATTTAGGATTAAAATATACTTCCCCTTTATGTTGTCTTGCATAAAACAAATTGGCCACTCAGGTTTCAACAGTTCTGTTAGTTTACTTGTCTAAAATTTTGTTCTTCCAGAGTTTTGTGATAACTACTTGTTGCATTTACATTGTTAGCCTTGCATATTGCCACTGCGCCAAAAACTCAAATGAAATTTTGTTACAGGTTCCTGCATCAGTTCGAGTTAAGAGAGAATCTGCTCTTCCCAAACCAAAACCAAAGGTGCAGCAGTCATCGGTGGCATCATCTTCAGCTCTGAAGCCTTCGATGACCCCCATAAAATCTGAGGCCCAGCCTTCGTCCTCAGCATCCAAGCCACAAAGCATTGATGATTCCTACATGGCATTCTTGGAAGATATGAAGCAACTAGGTGCTCTTGATGAGTAGATCGACTAGACTAGATGTTTGATGGCACTTAGCAGCTGCAGTCATGAACATGAACCCTTCCTTCGCATTGTGGCTCATGAATAGTTTTCCCTGCTATGATCTCAGAAACCATTTCTAATTTCCCCATGAGCGAACAAATCGCAGTGTTATTTTGGTGAGAAATGGGGAACAATCATAATCGATATTTCTATTCAAGATTGTTGTTGCAGCACAAATGTATCAAGTCAAATCATTAGAGCATTTAACACTTGATTGGTCGCTCTAGCCGATAGAACAAGAATATGTTCCCTCTTGTACGTTCAACGATTGCCTTTGGCAGATATTCAGATAATACCTGTCGTGGGGAACACTACTGGTAGCTTTACTTGGTACTGTGTGTACTGCGTTGAAATGAATGACAAAACAGCTAAGCTTAGTGCAGTCACAGCTTTGTTACTGCACAGCTTTGTTCGTATCTTGTGACCTTGTATGCCTGTACGAATCTTCTTCCATCTGTGGCTTTGATGGTGCAAGCATGTAAAATAAAATGGATGCATGTTTAGGCATTGAATGTATCAATGTGGGGATTGACAGGGGCCTCTGCTTAGAAATCGTGTCAAATGTTCCGACATATGGAGACTGGAGCTAACACCATGACTCATGCGTCGCACGGTGAAGCCTGATTCCTGCCATGTGCGTAGCTGTCAATATTTCTGGGTTTCACGTGTTGCAAAGGGAATCATTGAAAAGCGACGAAGCTGGGATTCTGCTGTTTGTATTGTTATCATTTCTGCGTAATGAATTGAGTCCTCATCTAGTAGCCTTTGAAATGTTTAGTATTTCGCATTAACAATAAACCATCACCTTACCCTGTGCATACAGCCCGCTTCATGCCAGTTTACCATCCGCAGAATTTAAAAATCCCCAACGCCAAGAATGAAAGACATGCCAACTATTCAAGAACATTCAGGACGTAGAATAATGTTCCGTGGATATTTCTCCATATTGCTAATTCTATTACAATGACATAATTTACCCCGTTTTTCAGTCAAGACCAGATCCCCGTCTCCTAAATCAACTTTTATACCAAATTGCTTATGATTTCTTCTTGTACATATCCCAGTGTTCAAATCTGACAATCATTCTATCTTTGTCTCATCCGTAACCATTGAGCTCGTCCACCATTGCGATTTGCCGTGCCCAGTCCAAGATCTACATCAAATTTTTGTGGCATCTTAGGGTGTGTTTGGCAGGGAAGCTGAAAATTCTAGTTTCTCCAGATTCGTGAAGCTGAAGCTGTGAATACATTAAGAGTGTTTAGATAGATCATCTTGTTTACATTTTAAACCAAAAATATAAACTTAATTCACTTTATTTTAGCCTACAAGTTTTAGATTTCAGGAGAAGCTGGAATCTGGAGCTCTACTAAACAGGTCCTTAAGCACACAAATAGCTTCTTTGTCAAGAAAAAGCGTACAAATATTTTTTTTCTTAGTTGATCTAATTCCTTCACAGTATATGTGCCAATTTTTTTAGAGAGTACAAGACACGCCACTCACGTACACAAGCGTGCGCATTTCATACACACGCTAGGAATTTATCGAAGTCACCCAAGGAATCACAGAGCACTAACTCGCATGTGTGTACTCCTAAAATCAGTGAGAAAGTCTAGGACATAACACTGGTAAGCTGGGGGGACAACCACACGACAAGTTATTTGACCACGTGCCAGCTTCCAGTAAAGAGGAAAATTGTAACATTCCATTTTTGAGCCTTTTTTAAAATTTTGGTGAATTTAAAATTTTCTTTTAGTGCAAGAAAATTATTTGAATCAAAATTTTAAGTTTAAATGATTTCAAAATAATTTATTTGGGTTCTAAATGCTTAAAAGTATTTTTGAGAATTTTCTGAAATTTTTCCTAATTTATTTGCTATTTAATTTTGCCTTTTTACATTTTCTGGAATTTCTTAAAAAGAAAAATCTTTTTCTTGTTCTTTTCTCCACGTGGGCCGAGTTCCTTGTGCCTGGCCCGTTCTCCCTCTTCCCCGGGCCGTCGCTCGCTTTCTCGGCCCGCCTCCCTAGCCTGCTTCCCTCCCTCTCCTGGCCCAGCCGTGCGGCTCGCCTCACGCCCGCCGCGCCCGCTAACGTGCGAGGCCCATCTGTTAGCGGCACCACTCCGTTCTCCGCGCGAGCTCTGCCGCCGCCCGTTTTTCCCACGCCCGCTGTCGCCTTTTTCGCGGCCATTGCCACTGTATCGACGCCGAACTGTGGGGATCTATGCCTATTTAAGCCGCCACCCTTTTCCCCTCTCACCTTCCAACATTTCTCGCTCGGAGTCGCCGCCCTAACGCCGCCGGCTTCGAGCTCTTCTTCATCGCCGCCAGTGAGACTCCTCTATCGCATTCGCTGGTCTCGTCAGGTTCGCCGTACTGCCCTCTTCTGTTTGCCCCAAATCAGAGCGCGTCTCGTCGCGTTTTGGCGCGTTGACCGAGCCTTCTTCTCCGGCTCTGACGTGCCTATGACGCCGCCAAGCTGCTTCGCCCACCCCCGAGCAGTCGCCGCCAGCACAATGTCGCGTGGCGCCATGCATCGGCCACCTTCGTGCCAGGCCTACGCCGTATTCGACGTGGTAGCCATGTTGGCCACACCGCACATGTGTTGTGCTAGCCGCCACATCGGGCGTCACGTGTGCCCAGTCCTCCACATGGCCGCCTTGTCACTTGGGTCTGCCACGTCACCCCTAACCCTTCTCGGTGAATGCAATCCACCGTGAACCGACCCACTAACACGCGGGCCCCACGTGTCAGTCGGTATTTCGTTTCTTTTCCTAATTTCCATACAATCCCGAAAATTCCAACCAGTTATATCTTGTCACGTGTCAATCTTTTTCTTTTTCTCTGATTTTTTATTCGAGGAACTTTCAGGAGCTCGTTCTCCTTCATTCGAGCTCTGATTCTAGTGATTCAAATTTTTAAATTCAAGATCTACCTTCCAATACCATTCTTTTTAATTATTGAATTTTTTTATTTATTTGTTCTTGTTTCGCATGTTGACGACGCAGTCGAAGCTCAGTCGAGAACCAACAGGAGGTAACGAAGGCAAGTCTTTCTTGAACATGTTGATAACAAATTTTATAAAATTCTTATATTATTTTAAATTATGTATACTTACTTTTATGCAATGTACTTTAAACGTGGTCTTAAGATTTAGTTAAATTCTAGATTTGTTATACCCTCATTGACATTAATCCTGACGAACCTTTAGTCACCCTAGATGATACTAGCTATTTTATCTGGTAATAACCAATAGTGTAGTATGGGACAATAGAATTTCTTAGTCCAGCTTAGACGTTTTGGTATTATGCTATTATAGAAATCTTTTCAAACATTGTTCAAACTTATTTGTGAAGTTGCGGCAATTGGTATTGCTACTGTTGTTTTTAAATGAAATAAAGTAGAAATGGTTTAAACCAGGGCGGATGGATATTTGGTGAGTGCTGGATGCACGAGACCTGAAAAGTGAAAGTTTCGCCCTAGCCAATTAAGGACCGAAGCATAAGTTACAATGGACCGAGCATTACCGTACAACCACAAGTTTATATGGGTACAACAATAATTAATTTGTACATCTTGTTATTGGCTTCACCAGTCGGTGGAATGTAAGTGTCGGATGGAGATAGTTTTCCCCACATGGTACAAGAGGGAGCGTCTGATTGGGTGGATGGAACCCTTCAACGGTGAAACTTTAGCGGATGAGGTTAATAGTGAGGCTATACATTGTAAAGGCCTTATCATGATCTCTTTGTCGACACACTAAAGGAAGTGTGTTAATTGCATAGCAACAAGAGTCAATCATATCTTGTGGGTAAAGCTGTACATGCTCTGTAGAGTTAAAACTACTTAAGTAGTCGTACCCACGGTCAAAGGCAGGTGAGGTACGCTTGCACATAGTAGATTTTATGGTTTTGTTTTAAATGAAAATGATGGTGTCGGCGTACATTACGCTAGGGTACCCTTTCCGCTGCAGATAAGTAAGACCACGTGGCGGCGTGGCGGCAAGTGAGCGTCGAGCCCTCTCGCCGGGCGGCGGCCACGTGGCGATCGGTGAGCAAAGGGCGTTTAAACCCCTCTCGTCGGGCGGCGGCCACGTGGCGGCTTTGGCGGCGGCGGGCGTTGAGCCCCTCGCCGGCGCGTCGCCCACGTGGCGGCCTATTGAGCGGCGGGTGTTCGGCCCTCTTGCCGCCGCCGCCCACGTGGTAACTTTGGCGGCGGTGGCGTTGAGCCCTCTCACCGAAGCGCCGCCCACGTGGCGGACTACGCGAGCATGCGCGCGTCAGTCCCTCTTCCGGGTGGCGGCCACGTGGCGGCTTTGGCGGCGGCGGCGTTGAGTCCTTCGCCGCGCCGCCGACGTGGCGACTGGCGGCGGCGGGCGTTGCGACCTCTCGCCGGGCGGCGGCCCACGTGGCGGCTTTGGCGGTAAGCGGCGTTCAGCCCCTCGCGGGCGCCGGCCCATGTGGAGGCTCGATGAGCGGCGAGCGATCAGCCCTCTCGCCGGGCGAAGCGCCCGCGTGGCGGCTGGGCGGCGGCGGCGTTCGAGCCCCTCTTGCGGGCGCCGACCTACGTGGCGGCTTTGGCGGCGGCGGGTGAATCAGGCCCCACTCGCCAGGCCACGCAGGCGACCTAAAGAATGAGAAGGAGGCTTCGCCTCGAAGTCTCCTTTCCCTGACACGCCGTGTCAGGGCCATTGATTGTGAAGAGATTTGCTGTCGACACGACGACGGCCCATCCCTCTGATGCCTCACACCTAACCCGTCGCAGGAAAGTCACATCCCGAGCGGACCAGGCGAAGCCATACAACAACGTTAAATGAGGCTTGAGGGACAGGACTATATTAATGAGCGCAATAAATGAGTTGTAAATCAGTATGATGTCACCCTCTCACCTGCCCGAGCCAGCCCAGTCTATATAAGAGAGCTCTGGTGCATGGAAGAGGGGGATCGAAAAAAAAGAACCAAGACTTAGGATCTGAGCCCGGAACAAAAAAAGAGAACGAACTAAGAAAGGCATTGTAACCAGCTTAATATACATCAACAATGATCTAGCAGGACGTAGAGCTGTTACCCACACTAGGGGCCCGAACCTGGGTACATCGCTATGTTCTTTGATCTGTTGATCCTCGAGATCCCTCGCGCAAGAGCCATTAGGGTTTCCAACCGCGAAGATGCCCTCTACTGAACCATATTCTCCGTTCTGGGAGAAACCCCGTCCGTTGACAGGGTCCTGTTCGGCGAATTACGCCGACAGATGGTTTGGGAATCCGTGAGTGGATGAAACTCTCGGGTTGTGGTTTGGTGGTTAGAGTCAGTCAGGTGTTTGGAACCTATTTAGTTGTTATTTCAAATTCAATTATTATTCAATTACATTTTGATCAAATGATGCTTTGTGAAATTACTATTTGTATTTACAGTAAAACTTTGTTTTATACTAAAAGAGCCATATTAAACTTGCAATTGTTTAGCCATGTATATAGTTATCAAGCATTATGTTTTCAGGACTTATGGAGTATATTTTATGCTCACTCTTGCAACATCCCAACTTTCCACAGAGGAGTACGCAGAAGATGAAGGTGACAATGAGTTCTATGCTTGTGGTTATGATGAAGGCGATCCAGATTACTAGGACACGTACCTCAGTTGATTGTCTGTTGGGCAAATGGATGAGCTTATCCTGCTTCTTATTGAACTCAAACGAAGAGGCTACTTATTTGTAATAATTAGCCATGAGGCTGATACCTTTTTGCATAATTAATATTATTTGAGTCGTATATGATTGTGTATCATCACAGTTTTCATTATGTGTGTTAGTTTTTCCTGGACTAGCATGGTTATACACAGATGGTTCGGATTTGGAAATCCAGCCCCAACAAAAATACTGAAATAGATTATGTATCTGATTAGTTGACTTATCGGATAATTTGAATTGAGCATATCTTGATTGGTCTTATTTTTATTATGTATTATTTGAGTGTTAATTATTTATGTTTAATGCATATTTTGTAGAATAGTTTGACTTTAGTTAGTCCATAAGTAACAGAAATATTCCTTGCTTCCATAATAATTGTAATATCCCGAAAAATGTAATAAAATGAAATTAAATATTTTGAATTTGAATATGGTTATTTATGATTTTTCTTGGAATTATTGGTTTTTATTTAGATTTCTTTGGATTTATGTCTTGTGTGAAAAAGGTTAAACAAATAGAATTAATGAATAGATGATGCTAAAAAGATAAAAACGGTAAAAGTAAAATCCTGAAAAATTGTTATTAAATATTTTAAAAATTCAGGTGAATTATTTCTGTTGGCAAATGAATTTTTATGCAAAAGATGAAGAGATAAATGTTTGAAAAGACGCTCTTTGACCTCCAAACAGTACAAGTTAAGAATTATCATAAAACTTTCGAACCTTATATGTATATTTAAAATTTACCATAATATCCTCAATACATTAGTTACCCCTGGTAAAAATCTCAAAAATTAATAAAATCTTTTATTACTTTTAAAAATTCAAAAAACAGAAACATTGAAAATCTGAAATCATCTTGTCAGATTTTTTATAACATAATTATAAAATATTTTAATTTTAAATTTTTATGGGAACATATTCAACCAAAATAAACTCTTAAAAAAGTTTGAAATTATCGATGAGTTATAGATCTCCAAAAAATTTAAAAACAGAAAACAAAATTTAGAGTACAGTATCTTATCAGAAGTTTTATAATTTCTGCACATCATATTTTCTCAAATTTTTACAGTATGAGGATCCTTATATCAAAATATTCCGGATAAGATGGCTTACTGATTCAATGCACCTCATCTCGTTCAGTTTACAGCCGGTTCACTTTTTGCCTATACCTTCACTGCGGAGTGGGCTCCATTTACTGTGTGGACCCACCCGTCAGGCTCTTAGCTTTCCTGGCCTCCCTTCTTCTCCCGATCGAACGCCCAGGTGCATTTCCTCCTCTGTTCCTTACCGCGATGGAAGAGCAACCAACGAACTCCTGCCACGCTGCGCCTCGCGCGATGCTTCAGCTGCCCATACCTCCGCCCGATTGCTGCCACGCCTGCCCGCGTTTCCCGGAAGCTGGCCATTCCTTCTCCTGTGCGAGCGTCGCATGATCTGGGCGATGCTCATACCGGGGCAGGTGGCTTCTCTACAGCCAATCTCGCCTATTTAAGCGACGCGGAGCTTCATTGGAGCATCAACATCTCCGCTGGAAGCTCCCTTACCTGCGCACAAGCGCCGATTTGGGGCGAGCTCATCTCCTCGCCTGGTCCCAGCCGAAAGTTCCATTGTCGACCAACCTCTTGTTCAAGCCACCGTTTTCAAATTCTAAGCACAGAGAGTATCCTCATCCACCCATGATAGAAAGCCCCAAATGCAGTTGAGAATACCTTCACCAAGTTGAGCTGCCACCAAGCTCCATCCAGAACCGCCGCTCCATGCTGTCGCGCCATCACCTCAGGTCGCCACAGCTCCGGCAAAGAGTACCTGCAGACTCACCAAGGCCCCCTCTACCCATCTCAATGGCCTCTATCATTCCCCAGCTCCTGCTGCACCGCCGGCTGCGCTCGCCAGAGACCAGCCATGGCGCTGCCCTGAGTTTCCCTGCTCTGTTTTCCTTTCTCTAGTGAAGCCAGGACGAATGGGTAGACTAGTTAAGTGGCTAGCTGTGTGGCATGTTGGACCAGTATGGTCTGTGTGTGTGGTTAGCTAAGTTCAGGAGCAATGTGTTAGGGCATCTTTAATGATACTAGCTATAAGAAATATCTATATCATCTATAGATAGCATATAGACAACCTCTCCAATAGATTAGCTATAGCATTATCTATAAAATTAAATATTGGCCAACATATAATAGATAATAAGTGCTTTGGAATCAGTTATAGCCTGACTATACATTAGTAGCCAGTCTATATCTCTCTCCTCATTTTTTCTCTTCCACCTAAGCAAAATGCTGAGATGGCACGCTTATAGCTAACTGAAGTGGCACCATTGGAGATGCCCTTAGTACTTAGTAGATGAATAGTTTTGATTGAAACCCAAACTCAAAAATCAGTAGTTCAGCCCAAAAAGAACTAGATTAGTTAGCAACCTTCAATGTACATATCAAGAATTTGAGTTAAGCAAATTTTAGTTGGTTCAAATAAAACAAATAGAAAGATCAGAAATAGGCAACAATGGGACAATTTCTCTTTGGACTACTACACCAAAATAATGAACCTTAGATGCATATGTATCGCATGATGATTCTCTTATAAATTCATGCTTTGAAAATAAGAAAATGATGTGCATGGCCACTTGTAAGGTTTAAATTCCTGTCCTAAAGAACCTATTGTGAACAGTTAGTAATCAAATAAAATCAAAGTTATCTGTCATCTATACCTTTTCTTTTGGAATTTCTAGAACGCTCAATTAGTAGTAACTTTTGCATTTTAATTCCAATTCCAGTAAACTAAAATTCTAAATTTATCTAAAATCAAGTACTTTGAGAATATGCAAAAATATTTTGAAAAAGTGCACCGGATGAATTTGAAATTCAAATATAAAGAAAAGGCCTAAATATATGCTATACATAACAATTTTGCAAATGAACTGGGAATTGAATGAACCAATTTTAATGGAATTCTTATGCTCCCAGTAACCCAAATATATAAAAATATTTAAGTTTAACTTTGTTTGAATCATTTTCTGTTAAAGGTTAATATCAATGCACTAAATATTCAAAAAAGGTATAATTTATGCAAGAAAAATATAAAATGGATGAAAGTGATTTCAATATATAAAAATGTCGGTAGGTTATCTGAATGTGCCAAAATTTAAGAAATAAATTTGATCTGAATATGCTTTAATAATAAGAATATGATCAAGTGTACAAAATGTGTGTGTGTGTGTGTGTGTCTCTCTCTCTCTCTCTCTCTCTCTATATATATATATATATATATATATATAATGGTTCCATACTCCTGAGTGTATGTACTCCCACCTTCAATATACCGTTTAAATGATGTTGTTATACCTCTTTATCCTTTTGAGTATACTCTAATACTGACTATAAGATACTCCAAATTGGGTTCTACGAAAAATTTCATTAAAGTCCACCCTTTATAGCATAATTTGTTTATATATTCCTTTTTACATATAGAAAAGGGTATGTAGCAAAAAAATAAAGGGTTTCGATGAAATTTTAGTCATGTCGCATTGGAGTATCTTAGAATTATTATTGGAGTGTACCAAAAGTGATAAAAGAGTATAAAGTATTCATTTAAGTGGTATATGAGAGGTAGGAGTATGTACTCCCGGGAGTACTGAAAAGGCTTCCTATATATATATATAGGAAATAAAATCATGATTAAGGAAAAACTAGATCCTAGGTTCATTAAAATATTTTATAGCTTATGCTTAAGCCCCTTAGCCGAAATACATTTTCATACACTAAAAGTGAACTTAAGAACTTTATATATAGAAAAATAAAATACCCTAAACTGGAGGCTAAAACCATATAAAACTAATTTCATTATATTTTAAAAGATATGATCATGATAATTGGCAAAAAGAACTAATTTGAATTAAATTCATAAAAGACATTAATCTTCATATGCTTATAAACTATCTCGGATAAAAGCCAAATACCACGGAATCAAATTTAAAACACTCTTAGAAGCATCCCCTATTAATGCCTAAAAATAGATGAATTATCTTATAAGATGCAGTTGCAAACTTAAAATGAGAGCAGAACCCTCATCGCATAGATTTTAGAAACACTTAAGCCTTTTTGGTAGCTTGTAAAATATCTTGTCTAAATACAAATTTTGTGAAGATTAACCTAGAAATTCTCTTTAGTATATGGACTACCATAAACTAGAAAAATATTCTTATTTCAACTTGCTTTTTATCTTGCATGCAAAACGTGTAGAGCTAAGTGCTAATCGTACACTACATCTTACGAATGTGATTCCTTACAACATAAACCTTATGAAGGATCGAGATGGCATCAGAGGGGGAGTGAATGGTCCCAATTAAATTTTTTCCCACTCAAAATAATCTAAAACAAGCTCTCAAACAAATCAAATAAAAGAAACAAACAAGAATGAGCTATTTGATTTGTATGGCCGATATGACCGCAGGGTCTTTGGTATGACCAATGATCGGTATGACCGGAGAAGGTGCGGTAAGACTGGGCTCAAGAACAGCAGGGAAAATTAGCACGAACTTCAAAAGCAAAAATGATCCATCTTTTAATAGGATGAACAAGAACTCATGAAACTTGGTAGATGTTTTTCTAAGGATGTCAGAAATTTATTTCAACTTTCAATCATAAAGATTGACATCAAAGTTTTGACCTTTTTTGATTTGAAGGAAGAACACCTCAAGTTGGAACAAAAACTCAAAACTTGATCTTGATCTTGCTCATGGGGTTTTTGATGATCAAGATGATCTTGGATGGTCTCCCATACGTCAAAGCAAGCGAGAACTCAAGGCAAAAACTCCACAAATACGATTTTGAGGAATGATTCACTCAAAAACACAAAACTGGTTTCTTGCAAGAGAATAGAGTTACTTAGATGATTGGGATATGATCTGAAGAAAATTCACCCATCAATCATCATTCTTAACACAATAACCAAAAGCAAGTAGAACGAGGGGAGGTAAATCCAAATTGCATGAATATAAATTACAAGAATTTAAATGTGGAATTTAAGACATAATGTAAATGCGTTAAGTAAATAAACATTGAAGGAAAAGGATTTGCATGTCTGGAAGAGAGGTTTACAAAGCCTCACAACAATGTGAGCAAAAGCTCAAAGGAGCACAAAACCTCTAAAACCTTAAATGAGTGAAGGCTACCCCTACCCCTCTATTTATACTACTTTTGTGTCATCTATCACTCTTGGATAAGTCTCTCAACTCTAGAGCATTCCATCAACGGCTAGGATTAACCCACTTACATAGCCATGCAAGGGCTAATCCAAAACCTACACACATAACGAGTTTTCTTGCACGATTCTCAAAGCACATTAACTAGACCCGCTATCCTATCAACTAGACGGCGATTCGATGGCCCTCATCGATCCGAGCAGTGTCCAGCTAGCATTTCATCCATTCCTTGTCTTCTAGGTTTGCCAAGACTCCATCTCCGATTATCTTCCAGCGATCCTCGACCGTCTAGACCTTCGACGCACCTCACCTAGTCCCGATCGTCCTCTGCCTCACTATGATCAAGCACTGTCGTTCTACAACCAACAAAAATAAGGAAAATCATCACAGAGCAATGTCCAAAAAGATATTCAATCAAATTCATCAAAAATCACAATTTGAAGAATCACTCTAGCTCATAATGGCCAGTGCTACTGCCCCTAGCCGGTAGCACCACTGCCCGGTCAATACACCCCCTGGCCGTTATGACCAGCCCTAAAAAAATTAAAGAACCCCCTCTCTAGAAAAACCACACCGGTCTGGGACCGGTGCAACCGCCTATGCCTGGTGTGATTGGACACCCACCAGTAGCACCACTACCCGGTATGACTGGACCACAGCCGATCATACCGCCCTTGACTGACAGCATTCAGATTTCTTCAAATTTTGATTTAAACTTCAAATCCACTTCAAACTCAAACACTATAAGCTTTAAATATTGTCAATAACTCATCACAAACACATGTAGACCTTCACATGGTCTTTCAATCTCTCCCTTGATGAGCATATTGATAAATACTAATAGGCATAAAAATTTAAGTTTGAAAGAAAAGAAGAAAGCATTTTGAATGCAGAGCCAAACTTGGTTCTAGAAAAAGGAAACGAGATCATGACCAAGTTCATGGTCAAGGAGTGTTGTGAAATGATGGAATTGAACTTTACTTACTGTTATTAGTTTCATATCAAATGCTCTTTTCAATTTCGTTACTATTTGATGAACTACTCTCTTGCAAATAAAATCTACTTTATGCTAAAAATAGAACTTAGTGTAGTGGCTTGATATCCTTAGACTAACCTTGCATGTATTTTTTCCATACGCTAAAGTCTTGCGAGTACATACATGTACTCACCGTTGTTTAATTCATAATATATATAGACAAAGGTATAGAAAAAATCCCCAATGATTCGTATTTCGCACCAAGGTCCGACGACTACTTGAATGGATGAACTAGGACTCTTCCTAGTCGGTTGCCTCTGGGTTTATAGATGGCCATACCACTATCCTACTTTTGTTTATGCTTAATTTCTGCTGCAATTTACTTTTGTGTCTAATATTTGGCTGGTCATCCACATACTTGTAACATTAAGTAGTTGTAATAACTTCTAGCCTATGTTTATGCTATGATAATTGCTTAGACATGTATGTATGAGTAATGGTACATCTCGAATGTGGGATATGTGGGCGCTAAACATTGATCTTGGGAACTAGCACCGGCCACATATCTGGGTATCTGGAATTGTCCTCAACCATCTGACACGTATGCACGTGCCATCGTCATTCCTTATCTATTGTGACACATACCCCTCAGTGGGTGTGGACAATACTAAGGTTCTAAGGTGGCCCGCGTGTGCTACGCCTGGAAGGGGTATGTTTTTTCAAAAAATAATCGAAACTCTCTTGGTTGCGTAAGTGTGTACGGTGCAACTAGGTGGCTAATATTTGTTTGAGTGAGGGCCATCTGGTTAATAATCTATACACGAGATTATTGGTGGCAGTGAGCATACACTTAAGTGGAGTATGGGTGTCACCTCTAGTCCAACGCACGAGTTAGGATTGATTCATATTTTTGGGTGCCCACAAACTTCTTTGAGTTGCACTTTTCTTCCACTTGCATTTTGCGAGAGAAACTCTTCCCTAGAAAGACACCATTTCGAGTGACAAACATTTTGCCCTCTTCTCGGTTGTAGAAATAATATCCTAATGTTACCCTAGGATATTGTAATACTGAAGAACTCTTTTCTTAGGATTTTCGGCCGGTAAATATTTCTCCTTCGTGATTCAAGGATGTTTTCTCGGGAGGAATTATTTATCGTCGCGCAAGTAAAGCTTTTATTAAAGGTTTTGGATTTTGCCCTAGTTTTCGGAATGAGGTATCTTCCGAGCCGTTTAGTTTTGCGGCAAGTTTGTTTTCTGGGCAATTATCTTTTCGTGCCAAGAATTTAATTTATTTGGTTCGCGTTGAGAGTTTAAAGTTGGCCTTTGGTTTTCGTTTTTTTAGGGGGTTTTATTTCTTTTGTTCCCTAGCTCTTTTGATTGGTGGCATCCAATTGATTGAGTATAAAAGGAAGTTGGAAGAGTGGGAACCCTAGAATTAAAATTCCCCATCCGGTTTCCCCAACCCAGCCGTCACTTTTCCCTCCCTGGTGGCGCCCGTTCTGGCGATTTTCTCCCATCCCTTCTCGATTCGGCGCCTGGCGAGCTCTCCCCCCCAGCGTTCTCCTCCTGGCGCAGCTCCCTCCTGGCGCAGCTCCCCTCCCAGGCGTCCTCCTCCTCCTGCGCTGCTCCCTCCCAGGCGTCCTCCCCTCCCTGGCGCTGCTCCCCTCCCAGGCGTCCTCCCCTCCACAGCCTTCTCTCCTCCTGGCGCAGCTCCCCTCCTTGGCGCTGCTCCTCTCGGCGCCCTCCCCTGGACTGGAAGAAGCCGACCTCGACACCAAAGAAGAGCCGACGCCCCAACAACAAGGCGTCAGAAGAAGACACCACCACCGACCATGCCTTCTCCCCTTGCTTTCTTGTGGTGAGAGCTCAACCAATAGAATTTGTGGTATTTTGGTTTCCTTGTGCATGCTAGGTGTTTGTTGAAATGCTTAAAAGATTGATTGTATGGTATTGCACTGTGTTTTTGAGTGATGATCTGTGAGTCCTTGAGCTAAACTTATTGCTTCCCTTATTAATGGTATTAGCTCATCTATTATGATTATGAATAAAGATCTGAAATGTTTTAAGGCCTTATATGGCATTGTGGTCAATCCTAGATATGGATTAAAATCAATCCATTTACCAACCTCTTGCTGTCTACATGATAACTTGAAAATGTCTGTGCTGATTTTAGTTGAGTTATGCAAGGGACGCTTGTGTTTTGCATTCTTTTGTGCTTGCATGGCATAAGGCCCGAAGTTGTTGGTGCATTGAGTTAAGGAGGCATGGATATATATAGATGTTCGGGATTTAGAGGCGAGAAGAAATGCATATATTATTGGATTCTGATTTAATATGGGTTAGGGTTGTAGGATTCGAGAATCCGACTCATATGTATAATGCTTTGCTCCAATGATGATTAGGTTCGAGGAATTGTGTGTATCCTTTGTTTGTTCATGGAGACATAGAAAAGGGTCCGTTGTTTTACGAAATGGTTAATCTGTCATTCGAGTAGTTGTATGCAAAAGCTTAAGTAGAAACCATAACTCTTAAAACCTTATGAGCAACTTGAATTACTGCTTCGATTGAAAGTTCAAGTCTTAATTCCAAATTGTAGAGTATCTCTTTTATGTCTGGTCTGCTGCGCATGTAAATCGGTGAATGTGACAACCGTGCCTTGCCCTATTTTGCGTTGTTGTTCTCTAGGGTTGGTGGTTTCTAGCGCTGCAATGGGCCGTCAGTTTCTCGCGGAGGTTAAAGGCAAGTACATCGAGTAGGGTGCCTAATTGAATTGTTTGTTGTTATTTATCTATTCATGGCTAATTTTCTATTGATTATGGCAAGTATGAGTTATATTGGTGATCGTCCCTTCGAGGACATGATTAGCTATTGGATTCGAGTGGTCACTAGTAAGCCTTCATCTCGGTGAGTTTACTGTACCTTTGTTAATCTTGCAGTGATTAACTAGGATGGGGTACATGGATACTCGCGGTTAATTTATAAGAGTTGTACTTAACTATGCCCCGTCTGGGGAATGGAATTGAGTATGTGTGCGAATCGATTAGATGATTATGATTGTAGTTTGAAATTAATTGTGTTAATTGTATGACAGAAACACTGTGATGTGTTGTCATGTCTTATTGTTGAATCTAATGAGACTAGTGCCACTGGCAACTTATGAATGTGAGAATTGGCTATGTGTATGTATGGGGTTATGGTATGTTAGTGTTGGCATTGAATGAAAAGTTGCATTTCATTCATGAAAATTGCATTTGTGCATTCATAATGGAAGAGGCGACCCATGCTGATGCGGGTCTCTGTGTTCACACGTAGTGAACACGAAAGTCCTACCTCGTAGTCCCATTCATCGAGGTGAATGGGAGCGAGACAGTAAGAGTAGGCACCTTCCACGGGATGGAAGGGACGTGAGGGTGCACACCGACGGGTGGGCACTCGGCAGTACCGGTACGTGCATCGAAATGAGCATTCATGTGCATTGCATCTTTGATAATGAGTGTTGTGGTAAATGGTGTGTCATATGGATGGTGATTTTGGTAATTGAAGGGTGAGTTGTGGACTCAACCCAAAAAGGGGAGATTGAATTGAATTTGATGAATTAGCGCATTTCTTTCCCTTGCTAAGTATGTTGGATGAATATCGGAGAGTGTAGTTGAGTTATGAACTCAAATAAAAAATTTGATGGAAATGATTTGAGTTGCAACAAGGGGTGGTTGAGTCGGGAGACGTTGTAACTTAGAGTCAAGTGATACCTCTTTGGCGTTGAGTGGTTTTATCATTAAGCTGATGACTTAATTGCGGTAATTTTTGGTATGGTTGAGTTATTGCTTTAAATGGGTATAAATGCGTCTTGTCCGAGTGTTGTTTCATTTGTATCACTAGCTCTTATGGTCAAGCTCTTGTTTTTACTTGCAATAAATTGGAATTGTTACACTCGTGTACTTTGCTGAGTTTTGAACTCACGCTTGTTATTTAATGTTTGTAGGTGTTTTGAAGCTGACCTGCATGGATGGGAGGGTAGTAGCACAATCACATTGGCATCATCACCATTCCATCATACCAATTATAGTTCTGTTCTTACTAGCTCGTGCAAAATTCTTGTAAAAGGTTGTTTGTGGTTATGTTTAATAAATTCCTGTCTGTAATAATTTATGTGGGGAGTTAATGCATTTCTATGGGATGTGTGATTGGTTAACTAAGGACTGCTAGAATGATATCATATATCTGCATTTGTTTTCTGTCTGCGAGTGGATGTCTTACTTTCTAGAGGTCATGCGAAATTTTGTAAATTCGGTGGCTTAGTTTCTAAGCCGGTCTTAAGAGTTTAGACGGTTGGTAACATCCGTGGTGCGTTTTGGGCTCCGGGGTGTTACAGATATCCCATTAAAAAAGCATTTATCCGATTTGCGTGTGAGTTTATCGAACGATTGATATTTAACATAAACATTACAACCCAAATTTTTAGAAAAGACAAACTAGGACTCTTTCCATTACACATATTATGGGGTGTCTTATCTAAATATTTAGATGGTATCCTATTTAGTGCAAAAGCTATAGTTTCTAGAGTGTAATACCATAAAGATAGTAGTAGATCTGACTGACTCATCATTGACCGAACCATGTCTAACAAGGTCCAATTATGCCACCCGGACACTCTATTCTTTTGAGGTGTGCCCGGTGGCGTAAGTTATGGAACAATTATGCAACTCTTTAAATGATCATTAAACTCGTGACTCAAATATTTGCCTCCACAATTAAATCGAAGAAACTTGATTTTCTTGCCACATTGATTTTGTACTTCATTCTGGAATTCTTTGAAGTTTTCAAAAGTTTTCGACTTATGCCGCATCAAGTAGATATAACCGTATAGTTATCAATAAAAGTAATGAATTATTAAATACAACCTCAAGCTATTGTGCTCATTGGTCCACATACATTAGTATGTATGAGTTCTAATAAATCAGACGCCCTATCACAATGCCCAATGAAAGGTGTCTTGGTCATCTTACTGAGTATACAAGACTCACATGTTTCAAATGATTCAAAATCAAATGATTTTAAAAGACCCATCTCTATGGAGTTTCATCATGTATTCCTGACTAATATGACCCAAGCGACAATGCCAAAAGTAAGTGAAATTCAAATCATTGGGATAAAGCCTCTTAGCATCAATATTGTAGATAGGTGCATCATCAAGATTTAAAATAAATTAGTTATGCATAGAATTGCATTCTACCTAACGATATGAACTCGCAACGAAATATGTAAGGCACTGTACACATAGAGCGGTCCCTTGAGAAAACAGAAACTTTTGTATTCTATACAAAAAACGTCCGGTATTTACAGAAATATGCAACATTCGCGCGTATTTGCAGAATTCCCCACCAATTTCGCCATCTGAAAAAGCGAAATCCCAATTTCGCGATCTGAATTTGCGAAATTAGTGATTTCTCTGTTTTAAACTGCGAAATTGAGTATTTCGCAAATTGAAAAAACGAAATCCGGGTATTCGCTAAATGAGTTGGCGAAATTGAATGATTTCGCTAAATGAGTTGGCGAAATTGACTTGAGCACACATCCCAGCGAAAATTTTGTATACGGTACAAGTATTGACCGGTTCTTACAAATTGTACAACACTTTCTCGTATTTACGAAAAGCACAACCATTACCGGAAACAAAAATTACAAATATTGTTTCCCGGTCTTTTCGAATCCGTTTAATAGGTATTTGGACTCGCGGAAACCGGGAAAGCCATATTTGTAATCGCCAAAACCGGTAATGGGGGGCCCACCCCATTTCCGGGTTACCCAAACTCGATAATGCATGCCACCTCAGCAAGCAGGCCGGCCAGCAGCACAGCTATTGTTTATTTTTAATTTTCTGTTTGGAAATGAGAGAATAAATTATCGTATTTCACGATCGAAATAGTACAAACTGCGTGGTAAATTAAGCATTTTCGATAGGCTAGAATATATAGAGGGAAAATGAAAAAAGCGGAGGAAAGAGCCCGGAATCATTATTCCATATATGTACGACATAAATATACGAAAATAACCATATTAAATTGTAACACCCCGGAGCCCATACGCGCCACGGATGTTACTAAAACCCATTCGAACTGACTGCAATCAACCACTAAACTCTAAAACCGGCTTAAAACTAAGTCACCGAATTTTACAAAATTTCGGCATGACCTCTCTAAGCGGTGACATCCACTCGTGAGACGAAAACATTTGCAGTATGATATCATTCTAGCAGGTCCTTAGTTAATCAATCACACCCAATAGAAAATAATAAACTTCACCACGAAGAACAATACATTACAACCACATTAATTACATCCAGACTTAACGAATTTGTTAATTAAATTGTTGGAGACCGAAGTCGTGTGCGTGTTACTACTCCAACCCGACGAGCCAACTTCAAGTACCTAAAACAAGAAACAACAAGCGTGAGTCCAAGACTCAGCAAAAATGCAATCAAGCATAAAAGTAATGAATTCAATTAGAATGCAACGACTTCACGACATACAGTAATAGTTCCTTACTTGACATCCTTAAATAAAGGGAGCAATTTGAATTCATATAACTTCAAAACGTAAAAACATGATTACTTCACCATTTACTATAACCATTACTTAATTGAAATTATCCAGTTAAAGAAGCAGAAACTAACCCTACTTACCACATTCAACTCGGAAACATAAATAAACCTTACTCATGCCTCAACAATCATTTCAGGATGAGTCAACGACTCAATACTCAACCTGTCATTTCCATTCTCATTAATTAACATTTATCAACTGCAACACACAATGTAATCCTTTTATGCTCTCATCCTTTCTCATGAATCATAAAAATGAATGCACCATGCATGCTCATAATGCACATTGTCATAGCGTATACCGGTATAGCTGAGTGCACACCCGTCGGTGTGAACCCTCTCATTCCCAACCATCCCGTGGCGGGGCCTACTCTTACTGACTCGCTCCCATCCGTGGATGGGACTATGAGGTAGTACTTTTGTACTCACTACGTGTGAGTACAGAGGCCCACATCAACATGGGTCGCCTCTTCTGTAATGAATGCGCAAATAATGCAAATGACATGAATGATCTACCCATTTCATCCTATTTCAACTCCACATTGGTCATAGACATGTTTACAAACACGGCCAACCCGAATATAAATACACATATTATCATTTAATCGCATTCATCACTTCATTACTTGCATCAATATAACCATACTCATTCGTACAACTCATAATGCAATGCAATAAAAGGGAATTGAATAACTTACTTACCAATTTGCTAACACTCATCCATCCTCATCACCATACTAAAAACAACTTCTAGATATGCTATTAAGTATAACTGCATCATTAGAATTTTCATAATCTTATCGCAGACAAAGAATTTATCACCCTACTAATGCTCTAGGGGATGCACTTGCCTTTTTACCGACGGAAAATGGAGCGGTATTTGGAATCTTAGCGCTCGCATGACTTCCCAGGATTAAAGAAAGCCTGAATTTAGAATACATACACATAATATAAATTTAAGACAACAAACTACCTAAGTTGGTTAACAACTCAATACACATGATCTACTTTCAATCAGCTCAAATGAAATTCAGTCATCTTAAGTATGAAACTCAGTAGTATGCACTCATCAGATGCATGAATACCAAATAGACAGTGTGGTGATTAAAACATGGCATAGCAAGTTTGAGGTCGTCAGCATTGCCTTCATAGTGTGGTGCAAAACCCTACACATATACATATATATATATATATACGTATGCATCTGATAATTTAGCTAACTACCTCCAGTCAAACGCTTTGCAATGTAAAACTGAAAAGGGTGGTGCATTCAAAACAAACCTAACTACTCATGTATATATGCATACTACTCTCTAAAGGGAAAAGTATTACTCAAGAAAGCTCAGAACCACAAATACCTTAGTCGCAATAATTATAATCCCAACACATCACTAAACCACTGCTCAATGCCTTTAAAATACCGATCTTTTGACCAATGCTTGCAAATTAGTAACCTAAATGCACTCTATGATGTAAGCAAGAACATACATATAAAACAACGATCAGGCATAAATTTCTTTCTCAAAAGTTGGCAGTGTAATGATTTCCTTCTTGCTCAACTCAGAACAACTAAGCACCAAGCAGAGATATCAAATAATGATTAGAAAATGATATCAATATGCTCTTTATACTTAAATGTTACTTAGTAGCTCAACAAATCTAATCTGAATGAGCATCTTGTGCATTGTAAAATCAAACATGCAAATCAAGTAGATGTACACGAACATTCTAATATGCAAGCTGTAGTTTACTTACGAGAGCAAATCGGAGAAGGACAACCAGATTCAAGCAAAGTCACATGCATCACCATTGGTATCGAGCAAATATCATACACACTTCTAGGATCCAAGATCCACTCAACTAATTGCGATTCAAAACAAGAATCCTAGCTAAGCATTTCATCAAGCACCGCATGCATACTAGAAACCAAGCATCTCAATGTAATCTAGGGTTGAGTCCTCACCACAGAAGGCAAGGCCGATGCCGCCATTTATACCTCTTCTTTGCCGCGGTTGCTATTCTTGTACCTTCTTTGCCGACAAGGAAAGGAGGGGAGGGTCGCCGGCGAGAGGAAGGAGCCGACTTAGGCTCTTTGGGAGGAAGAGGCGCAGGAAGGAGCCTGGGCGGCGTCGTGAGCCTGGCCGGAGAGCGCCACGGCAGGGAGGCGGCGGCCAGGCCAGACGCCATGAGCCGACCTGTTGGAGCCGGAGGCCGGAGGTCTTGGGCTCGGGTCGGTCGGGAGGAGCAGGCGCTGAAGGAGCTCGGGCAAGGGAGGGGAGCAGGGGTGCCTGGAGGAGCTCAGGCCAGGGAGTGGCGCATCTCGCAGGGAGGAGCTCAGACCCGAGAGTGGTGCATCTCGCAGGGAGGAGGATGAGTCGGCAGTGAAAGAAGAAAAACAGCCCCCCAAGGAAGCAATTTCAGCCACAGAAACCAGGAGGAAGAGAGAGATTGGGTGGAGAGGGGAAAAGAATATAAACTACACAACTCTCGGGACCACAAATCAACCATCTCCAAGGACTGACACTTCAAATTCATGGCGAAAAAGAAAAATCCTGGTAAAACGGTTTGCGGTATTACATAAATCTTGTTTTACTTAAAAAAATCGTTAACGCGAACACCGTACGTGATAATGTTGATGGGGTGCGAGAGGGAGTTTGCAGAAATGGGGAATTTGAGCTCAGAATTTTTTGCGGATAATAAGGTAGGTCAATCTCTTTATTACGACTTCAAACGGGAGGAGCAGCACGAACAACGAAAATAGTAAGAGCCTACATAGTGCATGAAGAGCAATAAAACTGGAGGAGCATTACGAACAACACACAACTTGACGTCTACTGAGTGCATCGAGGCCACTTCCCCTTATCCCATGCCTCCGGTGGGGCTTTTCTGGCACGACGTGCCCTCTCTCGTTTCCTTTCTCTCTCGGCTTCCTTCTCCTCCGCTTCCTTCATACGTGCCTTCTCGCGTTTGGCGTCACGATCCTCTTGGAGCCGCCTCCTGAACTCCCGGTTCTGGAACTCTTGATCAAAGAGCCTTTGGTCCTCCGGGTCGATCTCCATGTCGTACCACTGCTTAAATTCACACAGTGGCGGAGGCGACTGCATGAAACAAAAATTAGGAAAGTTCCATGTAGAAATATTAGGAAACACATATGATTATTACCATAAGGCGAAGCTTCCGGGCCTTCTTCGGCGGGTCGAATTCATAGTTGCGGCACTTCCAATACCGCCTCTTCCAAGTTGGAAGCTCGTATGAGTGGACGAGCCTGCAAGGATCTCTGCACAAACACATCGGTGCGACAACCCCAGTCGGTAGGAAGAGATCCTGGTACGCTGTGTGCGGCAAGGTCGAAGAGCCTCCCTCTTCTTTTGCTTTGCCCTTTCCCTTTGAACTTGCACGCCTCGGCATTTTGTCTTAATCCTGACCTAAAATGAATGGATATTGTCGGGGGCCGGGCAACCCTTGGTCGGTCAGCACAGTCAACCGGTCCCCTAGCTCGAAAGGCCTCGATCAAAGACTCGGATCAAGCTCGAGGCCGCTCGACCTAGGGCGCAGTATCTCCGAGCTCGGGGCCCTCACGACCTGCTATTTGGGATGATTCAAGGTCGGTGGCGTTCCTTGGATCCCGAACCGTCATCACTTGGTAGTTCAGAGCGTGGGATCGTGGAGTATCTGTGGTGTGGCGGATCGAAACGGTTTCCACCGGCTATCAATGTGCATGAAGGCCACGATCCGAGGAATACTCCCGAACGTTGCAAGGAGAATGGGTATAAGGCGAGGCTTTGTAAACACTTTGGGCGGGATAACCCGGCCACACACACCGAGTTCAAGTTTAGGCGAGCATCGTCAAGATTGAGTTGTAACCCTCTCTTGTACTCACAAACATCGAGAACCACCACCGCAAGGTGGCTGGAGTAGAGCTATTACCTTCTAAGGGGCTCGAACCAGGATAATCCTCCATCTCGTTCGTTGTCCCCTAGCTCCGACCATCGACCTCCTCGACCTCATTCCCCTGTTCGAGCAAAGCGCGTTGTGGTCCCATTTCTCATTGACCCCTACCTCATTTTTCTGCGGTTGGCGATCCCGATCGTCGGCAATTTGGCGCCACCGTGGGGCCCGATTGCTTTGTTCATTCACGGGAAAAACTCCGAGGTCTTAGGAGCATGGCGTTCTCCATCGGCGAACACTCTTGGCGTGGGATCGGGCCGAGTCCGCTCCGCATCCTGTTTCGCCTTCCCCACCACCGTGTGCAAAGCCGTCTTCATGGCGGGCGCCTCCGGTGAGGACGCGGCGGCGGGATCGCGACCCACAAACTCCCGAGGATGCTCGTCGAATGGTCCACGTTGCGATCAATCGGGCCATTACGCGCTCCGACGGAGGACCAGAGAGGCTCCCTCCCTCGAGGCGCCTTGGCTATTGCGGGATCATGGCTGATCCCGATAGGGCAAAATCGAGCTCTTTGGCGGGCCTTGGCGAAGAACTTCGGCCGTAGCCTGGCGAGGCCATTCCTCCGCAAAGACCGGTCACCGCTCGAGGACCCTTCCACGAAGCGGCGACAATTCATCACGTCGTCGTGGCGCACCCATCGGCCGTCGAGGCGAAAGCGCCGTCTCGTCTCGAACACCCTCGGGGCAAGACCCGGCAGTTGACGCGAGGTGAGCCACACGAGCTCCACGCCAACAGGCAATGTCACGGGACTTTCCCCGACATTCCTCCAGCGTCGTCGCGCCAGGGACGCCTGCAATACCTCCTAGCGACTCCGTGCTCGGCATCATGGCCGATCTCGCCAAGATCGGGTCGTCAAGGGAGCCCGGCTCGATCGTCAGCGAAGGAGATCTCGTTGGCGCGATCGCTCCGCGACACCCGTCCCGACCTACGGTTGTGTGGCGTACTCGATGACCTTCGTCGCGTATCTTTGGCTCGCCGGTTTAAACCCGCTTTGATCGGCGCCGGCGGAACCAAGAACCCCGACGAGTTCTGTCCATCTACTCGACCGCCATTTTGGCGGCGGAGGTAACGAAGTTGGTCATGGCCAACTATCTCCGACCGTTACGGGCGGTATTTGCCCGAACTCGGCTCTTCAACGAAGCCGGTTCCTTCAGTCATGGCGCCAAATCCAGAGCGCCCGCCGCCCAACTTCGAGAGTCATTACGGCGGCGAGGAGGGAGAAGGACTTGGATCGCGTCATCGGGGCAAGCGAGCCTCTTCGTGATTTTGTGCGGCGGTTCATCCGCACAAGGAACGATTCAAGCATCTCGATGAAGCGATTATCAAGGCCTTCAAGTTCGGCGTTCGCGACCGGCGCCTTACCGAAGACCTCGAGATCATGACAAGGCTCAGCGTCAACAAATTGTTTCGCATGGCGGAACGGTACGCGGACGCGGACGACGCCATCCGCTGGAAGCGCGATTACGACTAAGGTAAGCTTGGTCTGAGCCACTCTGAGGCTGGCCCGTCCAACTCCAAGGGCGCCGACCAAGACACCCGCACCAAGAAGCGGAAGCGTGACCGCAGGACCGGCGGAGGTCGGCCGGGTCATCGTCTTGGCGACGGCGCAGCGTGAGGTCCTTGAGGCAGGATCGACTCGGGGCGGACCCGACCTCATCAAGGTCGGCCTCGATCCCGCCGAGCACAGGCCAGCCCGTAAAGAGGACCGACGGCTGGACCTCGGAGGACCGGCGCTTCGACCGCGAGGAGCCGAAGCGGTCGAGTACGACGAGGTGAAATTTTGCTGTTTCACAGGCGGCCGCCACGACTGCGGTCTGCGGGGCTTGGCGAGAAAGCTTGAAGCCTTCTATGACGGACGTGGTGAGATGCCCGTGCTCCGAAGGATGACGACCACCCGAAGGGTGAATGCCGGTCGAACCGGCGACCTCGACCTGGAATTCTAACAGGGCGAGCGCCGAATTGACGTTATCTTCGGCGGCTCGGCGACCTACTAGTCCAGGCGCGAGATCAAGGCTACTGTTCGGACCATCTATCAGGTTACATCAGGAAAGCCCGTCGAGCAGCATTGCAAGTGGGCCGGGGCCACCATCACCTTTTCTCCGGAGGATGCCTTACAAGGTATGGCCGAGACTTAAAGATCCTTGGTCGTGACCCGACCATCAAGCAACCGGTGGTCGGGCGTGTCATGGTCGACGGCGGCTCTCTTAATTTCTTTGCGGCGGAAGCACTCGGCCGGATCTGATTCCCCGGTCAAAGATCAAAAGCATCGCCATCCCTTCTTGGAATCGTTCACGGGGCTCGACTACTCCTTAGGGCGGTGGTCTTGCCGTCACCTTGGCGGCTCGGACAACTTCCGCGACCGAGTGATCACCTTTGAGGTGGTCGAGGGCGACCTCCGTCATAACGCTATTCTCGGAAGGCCCGCCTCATCAAGTTTATGGCGGCTAATCATTACGGTCATTGATGCATGAAGCTCCCGAGCCCCAGCGGCATCGTTATCGCGTCTTGTGACCTCTGGTGGCACATGGCTGCGAGACCAAAACCTGGCGCCGCCAACATGCTGCCCAAAGAAGGTCGAGAGGTGACGGAAAAAACGCCCGGCGAAGCGGCGATCCAACCCAACGGGCAACAAAGGCCGTGCCGCTCGAGGAAGGCGACACGACCGAGGTGTGTCCACGTCTCGGCGAGCTAAGTCCCAAATAGGAACTCGAGCTCGTCACCTTCCTTCGCGCCAACAAAGGTATATTCGCAGGAGCTTGCGGATATGCTGGCGTTCCAAGGAGGTGATCGAGCACAAGTTCTGGTCGAGCCGATTCTAGACACATGCGTCGAATCTGCGTCGCTTCTCCCGAGAAGGTTGCGGTCATCAAGGAAAACCTTGATAAGCTCCTCAAGGCCGGCTTCATCCGCGAGATCGACTACTCAGTGGGTAGCCAACCCGGTCATCGTCTTGAAGAAGGGTGGCAAGTGGAGAATGTCGTCGACCATACGGGGTTGAACTTCGGCTGCCGAAGACAATTTTTTCCCCTTCCGCGCATCGACCGGATCGTCGACTCCACCGCCAACGCCAAGATGCTAAGCTTCTTGGATGCTTACTCGAGCTACCACGAGATCAAGTGGCGGTCGATGGCGAAACAAGATCGCCTTCATCACCCGTTCGGCACTTATTGCTACACAACCATGTCGTTTGGTGCTGCGCAATGCGGGGCAACATTCGGCGTTTGATGACTAAGACCTTGAGCCGCAGATTAGGCGAAACCTCGAGGTCTCGTAGATGACATCATCGTCAAAAGCCCCTCCGGGGCGACCACGTCCGTGACCTTGAGGAAACATTTGCAAACCTGAACAGGTACAAAATCAAGCTCAACCCCGAGAAGTGTGTGTTTGGCGCGGCATCAGGGAAGGTCCTTGGATACATGATCGGGGGCTCGGGGGTTGGTCCAAACCCGGAGAAGATCGAAGCCATCGAGAAGATGGAGCCCCCGACCTCGATCAAGCAAGTACAAAGCCTCACCGGTCGCATGGCCGCCCACAGCAGATTCATTTCGAGGCTCGTGGCGAGGTCTCCCATTCTTTAAGACCTGCGCAAAGCACGGGCTTTGAATGGACTCGAAGCTTAACGATCTTTCGACGAAATGAAGGTATATCTGTCATCCCCACCCTCCTTACAACTCCATGACTGGCGAGAGGTTCTTTGCTCTATCTTGCAGCCACCGCCCAAGCCGTGAGTCTGTCCTAATGCGAGCAGGGGCACAAAGACATCAATTTACTATGTCGTGAGGTCTTACATGACCCAAAGGAGCGTTATCCGCAAGTCGTAAACTGCCAGATGCTCTTCTCATGGCCTCGCGCAAGCTTCGACACTACTTCGGCGCATTCCGTGGTCGTCGAGCAACTTCCGCTCGGTGACATCCTCTAATCCGTATATGCGGACGGATAGCTAAATGGGCTATGGGCTGGCGGCGTTTGACATCCGTGTCGTGGCGAACAGCTATCAAGTCACGCAGTGCTCGCCGACCGTGGTCGAATAGACGTCGCAGCCGCTTCGGCTCGAGGTCGAAGAAGAGAAGCCACGGATCATGTTCTTCGACGGCTCGAGGTCCTTCAAGCGCTCGAAGTGGGATACTTATCCTTACCCATTGGGCGACCGGTTGAGGTATGTAGTTCGTTTTGGCTTTTGCGACCAATAACATGGCGTAATATGAAGCTCTCTTGGCGGGCTTACGAGCCCGCAAGTCCTTAGGCGTCTGACGGTTGGTCGTGAAGGAGACTCGGCTTCGTCATCAACGGTACAACAAGGACTATCAATGCTCGGGGATGCAATGGCAAGGTATCTCGCCGAGGTCCGCAAGATGGAGAAATGGTTCCGTAACTTGGAGCTTAGGCATGTCCCTAGGAAGGACAACTCGGTGGCCGACTTTCTCTCCAAGCTCGGCTCTTCCGACGAAGAGATACCCCGACGTCATCCTCGAGGCGCCGACGGCTCCGTCTATCTCCGATCGAGGTCGTGCTTGCGTGGTGGAAGGTATTCCCGCATGGGCCGAGCCCATCCACGGCTTCTGCGCGGGCGACACTGCCGCCCGACCCAATGAAGCGAGATTAAGCGTTGAGCAAGCTTGTATAAGCTCGTGGATGGCAAGCTCTGAGACGGAATGTCTCGGCATCGACTCGGTGCATCTCCACGGAGGAGGTAAGTATCTACTCAACGACATCCACTCGGTCTCGTAGGCGCACTCTTCGTCAGATTTATGGTCGGCAAGGCCTTCCGTGCAGGATATTCTTGGTCGACGGCATTACGGGATGCTCGGGATATTGTCCGGACCGCCGAGCATGTCGGTTTCACGCCGAAAGGTACACCACCGGCCTCGCCCTTGGACCATTCCGCTTGCTCGCCTTTCTCGACACAGGGGCTCGATATCCTCGGCCCCTTTCCCGAACAACCGGGGAGAAAGTTCCTGTTCGTGGCCATCGACACATTCACCAAATGGATTGAGGCTGAGCCGGTCTCGACCATCACTGCTCGGGCCGCTGTTCGTTTTTTCCGCTTGTCCGTGGTCACTAGGTATGGGGTCCCATGCGAATTATCGCGACAATGGTACTCAATTTACGATGAATTATTCGAGAATTCTGCGAGGACATGGGCACCAAAGTGTGCTTAACCGATGGCTCATCCTCGAACAGCGGAGCGGCAGAAGCGCCAGCAGACAGATCGTCCAAGGCGTCAAAAGGCGAAGTTCTGATGAGCTCAAGCGCTCACGGCACGACACAGGGTGGGCGAACTTCCCACCGTCTTATGGTCTATTCGTACCCGATCGGTAGAACAACAGGTCCACACCCTTCGGCTCGTGTTTGGTCTTCGGCCGAAATCCGCCTCCGGAGGTAACGCTGGGCTCCGCCAGGGTCAGTCTGGTCGACCACGTCGACTTCGAGCAAGAACGGTCTCTTGACCTTGCCCTCGCGGAAGAAGTAAGATGCCGTGCACTGCTACGATCAGCGCATTACCTGCAAGCTCTTCGCAGACATGCGTCTCGGTCGGTACGACCTAGGAAGCTCCTTGTTGGGGACTTAGCCACGAGGCGGATTCGGTATTGTCGGCACCAACAAGTTATCCCCACGGTGGAAGGGCCCCTATAGAGTCGTTTCAGCAGATCGCGCGGGGCTTCTGGCTAGCGATGCCGATGGAAGAGAGCTTTCTGGCTCGTGGAACATAGATCAACCGCCAAGTTTTATGTGTAATCTCTATACCTTTAAAGCTTCAATAAAAGGATATTCTCCGATTTCTATCATTCATGTCTTTTTCTTTATGAGCGTCTCTGTAATTTTTCTTCGGGCACGACTTTCGCATTCGCTCCTTAGTCTGGGTATCACGAGCTTTACGTTCACCCCCCCAGTGGTCGAGCTCAACGTAAGCCGAAACTCTTCGCAATCAGCTCACCCCCCTGCGTCCGGGTTTGAACTACAAGCTCGGCGGCCTTGGCTATTAAGTGCGTGCATGGTCGTGGTCGTGGAGTTGGTGATTTATTCCTTTGGGTTAAACTTGTGCATTTCTTTTTCGCGAGTACTCCATCTCGATTCTGCAGGTCATGGTCATTTGCTCGTCTTATACTTGTGTCCAAGGTCGGCGTTGCTCGACCTTAGACCCAACGGGGGCTGGCTAGGATGTAACATCTACGAACGACCTATGGATCTTGATCGCGAATAAGAAGCGCACACTTCAAAAAAGGTAACCCAAACCAGTTGATAACATCGAATGTTTTTACAGGATCAAGGATGTTTGAGCTACAGATCCTCCATCTCGCGAGCTTCTCTTCTTTCGAGCTCGGTGACTCGCCCGCAGCGTCGAGGCTTCGGTTTGCCGCAGAGGGCCTCGTTAGTTGCGTCCGTGGCTCGGCGACGTTAAATGCGTTGAGTTGGGCCAAGGAGGTCTTAAATCGCCTCTCGCTATGCACGCCCAAGTTTCTCCTCGACCCGCGACTTTGGCCTCTAGCTCGGGAGACACCTTGGTTGAGGATGATAGCTCGACAGCGATTCTCTCAACGCCTCGACCTTGGCACGCTGCGTCGGCGAAGCGTGTGGCATGCGATGGTTTGCTCATGGCGACTTCCTCAAGTGCCACGACCTTGGCCTTCGTCAGCAAGCGCCTGGGTCGCGGCGGCGGCTTGTTCCTCAGCGGCCTTCTCGAGGGCCTCGATCCTGGCGTGAAGGGTCTCGAGCGCCGAGTCTGAAGTTCGCTCTGCGGCGGCCTTCTCCAGCAGCTCGACCTTGGCGCGCTCCGCATCAAGGGCCTCGATCGCTTTGGTCGCTCGAGCGCGCTCGTGCTCCTGCGCCTTGAACCCATGCTCGCGCTCGGAGGATCTGGTCCTCTCGAGCTCGGCGGCATGGGACACCTCCAGCGCCACCATCGTGCGACGCAGATCGTTGAGCTCCCGGTTGAGCCGCTCGATTTCCTGCGCGTCGGCCTCAATGGTCGCGCAGAGCCTGGAGCGCTCGGTCTCCCTCTCTTCCACGGCGTTCAAGATCTGGCGGAGCACGTCGACATGCTCATTGAGACCTTGAAGCCCTCGGGTCACGCTGCCAACCGCCTTGAAAACAAGGAACACGATTTGGTAAGAAGTTGTCAAGAACACACAACAACGTATTACGGGGCATATAAGGAAGGTTCCTACCTCACGAAGTCGGTGTTGACGCCCTTTGGAGAACTCCTCGTTCATTTCATCGAGGCGAAGTGTGTTGATCTCAAAACCTTCGCCCGGTCCCCGTGACCTAGGCCTTCTTCAATCACCGCCGGCACACCTTGTCCGGGCCTCACGGACGACGTCTTGCGGCGGCGGCGAGATCGCCGACGCCGGCCGCCATGCCGGACCCCGACGGAGAGGTGCGGCAATGGTAACCGGGCCCGACCTCCGTAGTCAAGGTTCCGCCAGCTCGATGGCGGGAGTTGCCGCGGCGACATCAAACCAGCCTCACCGGGGTGGAGTGTTGTGTTCCCCAGGGGCTGGAAGTTCGCAAGCCGGGTCATCGGAGTGCCTCCCGTTGTTGTGGTCGCTCTCCGTGGCCCAGGAAACCGTGGTCTCGCCATCAGGCGCAGTCTTGGTCGGCGGGGCCTCAGGGACTTCGGTGACACGGCCGCCAACGATCGGCGGCGCCGCGACTTGAGGGGCCCGGACGCCCATGTCTCCCTCGATCTCGGGAGGATCGACGACCGCGAGGGTACCCATCTCGCCGATGCTGTAATCCTCGCTGATCGCGGGTTGGGGGTCCCCTTCGTCCGGGCTACCAGGGCCTTAGTCGAACCCTCCGACTAGGGCCCAGCTCGAGGCCCCGGCAGGAGCGCGCCTTTGTCCAGAAGACCGACGCGGGGCCAGCATGTAGGCGTCTGCCCCCTCCACGGACTCGGACTCGCCCTGAACAACAGGCATTGTCGGTGTGGGCAAGCTCGGGTCTCGGCGCCGAGTCTGCAATCAGGATAAGCACTAAGAAAAACACGGAGATGGAGCTGGTTGCAAAGCCGGGCTCTTACAGGTCGGTGGCCTCTGCCTCGTTGATGGCCGTGATGGTCCTATTGCCACGAGCTCGGAGGAGAATCCGCTTCCTTCCTCTCAGTGCAGGCGAGGCTTCGCGATGAGCCCACACCGCTGGCGGGGGCTCGGTGGTCTGGCGGCGGCAGCTGCGCTTTGTTGCTGCCAAGTGAAGAAACTTTGTTAGGCCCTGAGAAGCCAAGGGCGCGAGCTCGGGAAATTGGCTATGATCGTCTTTACCGTGGCGCGGTCACCCCATTCGATGTGAGGCCTCTTCGTCCCCTGGCGGTCAGCTCTGGTTGAGGGGAGTCTTTTCTTTCCCTTTTTACTCTTGCCCTCATCGGGCAAGGGGAGCAGTCTCCGCGCTGTCTCCCACAACTCTTGATGATCCAAAGCTCGGGGTCTTCCACGGCGCTCTTGGGATTTAACCTCCTACGGCGCCTCAAAAGGCGCGCCGGGCATAATTAGACGGGCTCAATTAATGCAGGCGGTGGACTCAGCTGCTGCAGTGTCCGCCATTGTTGGCATCTCAGATCACTTGGAAAAATCAAAGGTCGCCAGTGTCTCGCCTGGGTTCACTTTTGATCTCCTTGAGCCTCGAACAAGGTTCCAAGACCTTGCAAGGGTTGCCGCCACGACTTTGTTGGGTGAGGCTCGAGGCCGTCCTTGGTGTTATTTCTCGACCTTGAGCCTCGGGGCTAGCTGTCGGGGGCCGGGCAACCCTTGGTCGGTCAGCACAGTCAACCGGTCCCCTAGCTCGGAAGGCCTCGATCAAAGACTCGGATCAAGCTCGAGGCCGCTCGACCTAGGGCGCAGTATCTCCGAGCTCGAGGCCCTCACGACCTGCTGTTTGGGATGATTCAAGGTCGGTGGCGTTCCCTTGGATCCCGCACACGTCATCACTTGGCGATTCTGAGAACGGGATCGTCGAGTAATGCTGTTGTGTGGGGATCGAACGGTTTCCACCGGCTATCAATGTGCATGAAGGCCACGATCCGAGGAATACTCCCGAGCGTTGCAAGGAGAATGGGTATAAGATCGAGGCTTTGTAAACACTTAGGGCGGGATAACCCGGCGCACACACACACGAAGTTCAAGTTTAGGCGAGCATCGTCAAGATTGAGTCAGACCCTCTCTTGTACTCACAAACATCGTGAACCACCACCGCAAGGTGACTGGAGTAGAGCTATTACCTTCTCAGGGGCTCAAACCAGGATAATCCTCCATCTCGTTCATTGTCCCCTAGCTCCGACCATCGACCTCCTCGACCTCATTCCCCTGTTCGAGCAAAGCGCAGTTGTGGTCCCATTTCTCATTGACCCCTACCTCATTTTCTGCGGTTGGCGATCCCGATCGTCGACAGATATATCTTAGAGACTTCCTCACCTTGGTTGTTCCTCTTCTCCTGTGCTTCTTAGAACACATCGTCCCTTCTTATATAGGCCTTAGGGGCACTCGGAGAGCAAACACGAAGCACGTAAGCCTCTGTCCCAGCACTGTTTCCCACGGTTTCTCAGGCCGAGTTGACAACGCACTGCAGTCTTAGAACCTTTTCAGGCGGACTTGACAACACACTGCAGCATCATTGTCTTTTCAGGCCGAGTAGACAATACACTGCAATGTCAGAGTCTTTTCAGGGCAACTAGAAAATACACTGCAGCCTCAGAGTCTTTTCAGACCGAGTGGACAACACACTACAACCTCAATGCCTTTTCAATTTTGTAATACAGGTGAAAACTGCTTGGTGATTTAAGCCTTTTGCCCCCTTTAAGATATCAGGTGTAAATGCAAAATGTGCAGGGAATAGCCCAGAATCATTGTTCAATATATGTACTAACATACTCTTGAAAAAAATCGCATTCAAAACTGGTTTTGCAAGTAAATCATGTCACAACAAATACCCTAAAAGATCACAAACTGGACAGCCATATCACACGAGAATGTTCTAATTAAAGCCTGCTTAACATGTAAAATACGGATACATAAAAATATGATATCTGGAAACCACTTCGAAAGACATCCGTGACCAACTCTGCCCCCTCTACATGAAATGAACTACTTCGCAAGAATAGAGTACAATACAAGAACGATAGCCATGTACACAATCTTCTCTAACCATTTCATATGATCTAAAATGTGCTCCATCTTGAACATCAGCATGTTCAGCCTCTGCTCAAGCATAGGGTCCATCCTCTCCTCCATAGAAGGCTACTGCATCCTCTGTGGTACAATGGTTATAGGACGCTCCGTCGAGGTGTCCATGGTGTCCGCCCACTGGAAATATTGGCACCTATGACCCTCGTGATGAGGTGAACAAGCTTTTAGGCCGTGCGAAGAAATGAGATATCTCAGAACAACTACACAACTCGAATAGAAGAAATAGTGTGCACAAGAAGGAATCAAACTAGCTTTTCACTTATAGAGAAAAAAGGGCATTTGTAGAACACTCGCCCATTATTTTCCTGAGTGTTGGCGTAGAACACATTAGCTTGCACGTGGTAGTTAGGACATTCGACCTGCCTTGCATTGGCAAGTGCACGAGCCCTCCGATTTCCAGAGCTCGCCGTTTGAGACATAGTCTTTTGAGGCAAGGAACGGGATGAAGATGAGGATATGTGGTAGCGAAGGTGGTATGAAAGCCTATTTATAGAGAAAGTGCATACGTTCTGCTGTTACAGTGGAAGCAAACAAAGACACGCAGGGGCAAGTTGGTATTTTCATGCACTAATGTCTCATTTTCTTTAATAAGGGTGTGTAGTTAAATCAGCCTGACCAAACTACAAACGATAGTGCATCCAACTTGATTTGAGCCATTTTGTGTTCTTCAACCCAATGGAATATCAATTGCCAAGCCTATCTAAAGCAAGATAGGCTTCAACTCTAAAGTGTCACAGAAAACTAAACAAACTAAGCCTATTCAGCGGCATGTACAATTACTCGTGTAAATGCAAATGTTGATGCGACCAGCTTTGGAACACACTCCATATTCTTCAAAAATATTGTATTTATAACTTGCTTCGCATCTGAATCCATTCACAACAAATACCCTAAATGACCACAAACTGCGCAGATTCGATAACACTTAAGCCTTTGCAGCGGCGCGTAAAACAACTCGTCTAAACACGAATTTTAGGGAAATTGGTCCACAAACATACTTCAGTATATGGACAACCAAATTATAGAAAAATATAAAAAATGCAACTTGCTTATCATTTAAAATTCATTACCATAAACACCCTAAATAATAATGTTGCTAAAGCCATCTTATATAAATGATTGAGAGTACAAGTCTTCATCCAAATTTATCGCAACGCAAGAACCCTCCTATGATCGTATAGTAGCAGCCAATAACTTAAAATTTTATATCTAACTTATGAAATGATCAAATTACCTTATATGGTGTAGTCGCAAACTCCAAAAAGAAATCTACACCGGAATCATGTAAACTGCGTGGTCGTTTAAGCCTTTTCACCCGCCCGTAAAGTATCGCGTCTAAATGCCAAATATTGAGGGAATAGCCAAAAATCATATTCCATAATATAAAGTACCATAATCTGAAATTATATTCTTTTTAGGACTTGATCTGCACATAAATCTTTCTTCCGCAAACACCCTTCGTGAACGAGTCGCGCAGAAAACTAAACTAACTAAGCCTATTCAGCGGCCTTTAGAATTACTTGTCTAAATGCAGATGTTGGTGTGACCATCTTAGAAACACACTTTGGCATATATATTACCGTATTCTAGGAAAATATTGTATTTATAACTTGCTTCGCATCTGAATCCATTCACAAAAAATACCCTAAATGACCACAAACTGCGCAGATTCGATAACACTTAAGTCTTAATGCTCATCTATATGAAAAACATCTCGAATAAATATAAAATATCCCAGAACTAACTTTAAAATAATCTTAGGGATATCCCCAAGTAATGTCTGTAAAATGATCACATTATCCTCTATGGCGTAGTCGCAAACTCTGAAATCTACACCGAGATCATGTAAATTGTATGGTCGTTTAAGCCTTTTCGGTCGCCCGTAAAGTATCACGTATAAATGCCAAATATTGAGGGAATAGCCCAAAAACACACTCCATAATATGAACTACCATAATCTTAAATGATATTATTTTTAGGACTTGCTATGCACATAAATTTTTCTTCCGCAAACACCCTTCGTGAACTAGACGTGCAGAGAACTAAACTAACTAAGCCAATTCAGCGGCCTTTAGAATTACTTGTCTAAATGTAGATGTTGGTGTGACTATCTTAGAAACACACTTTGGCATATATACTACCGTATTCTAGGAAAATATTGTATTTATAACTTGCTTCGCATTTGAATCCATTCACAAAAAATACCCTAAATGACCACAAACTGCGCAGATTCGATAACACTTAAGTCTTATGCTCATCTATATGAAAAACATGTAAAATACGGATACTTAAGTTTCCAGATGTGCGATACGGAGATTACGGAAAGGGCGATTGTGATGTGCAATAACCCTAAGTGTTATAGCTGCGAATAGGGCCATTATATGGATAATTAAGGTAAGAAAATGTGTAGGTAAAGTTTTGAAGATATAAGAATCATTAATGACTTGAACATCCTGGTTCGAACTTTATTGAATGAAAAAGATAACATAGGTTATTAGGAAATACAGTGATAATGCCTGAGCTAATGTAACTAACTCTAATAGAGATGGACAAAGTGGCATAGACATCCGCAGGATGGGAATGAACATTCCACTGTCATTTCATAGTCAGGATTAGCTACGAGGCCTTGGTCCCTGACATTTTGTAGGTGCCTCTCCCACGCCTCACACACTTCCATGGTTAGACCGTGTGGGTAATGGTAGGAGCATAGGCATTGTGGTTCATCGCATCCATTGTTCGCGGTGTACGTAGGGGCTAGATGCGGCGGCGGAGGGGGGAAGCTTGCCGTGGAGCAATTGGCATTGCTTTGTAGCGACCCCCATTTTTACACAGCATGCAAAAATGGAAATCTAATATGCACACAGTACTAGTCCCTGGATCAGTAGCTAGTACGCACATTTACAACAATTGGAATCACAACCATACATCATATTAATTAAGCGGAAACTAATAAACACATAAATCTTACAACTCAGAGCATTTAGCAGCAAAAGAAGCAAAGCCTTGTAGTGTACCCATCCATTCCCGCAGGCAACTGACTAGGCATAAATCCCTAAAAAAAGATCGCTTCAAAAAGGATCCCGCAACCTGCGTCGAAACAAACCTTCGAAGCATCGCTAGTTTACACCTAAAAACAACGAATACGCAAGGGTGACTACTTTCGTACTCCGCAAGACTTAAGGTGGTATTTGCAAATGCATAAATGCAGGCCAATTCAAAGGAGGCTACTATAGTTAATTTGCATAAAGCGAAATTTAATTTGTAAATCCAGTTATTTGCAAACGGAATTCATAAGAGCAAGTTTAATTGATAACAGATAAATAAAGCATAAGTAACACTCACAGTCCTCCATGACGTGAGCGACGAATAATCCAATTCCTAAAATCCATCAATGTCAGCCCTTCGACATAAAGCACAGTTGCAAAACAAATGATACCAACCCTTTTGTAAATAATAAAACATCTAACATTGGAATGACTTCACCAAGTGTCCATGACCGCGTGCGTGGCTAATTGATTAGATTTAAACTCTGCATAGGTGTACAACTTTACCCGCAAGGAATGATCAACCTTTTGCCCGACACACTTCCTTAGGTGTGTCGTCAAGGAGACCATACATAACCGCTACATTACATAGACATGACTTCGATACAGGCCGGGACGTTAACCCATACTATGTCCGGAGATCTTAGAGCATAGAAATGATGAACTTCTCCCATAGCATGGCGTACCCGTTGCACCGACCAAGCAATTACCCACACGAACTGTGTGGAAGCCCCTCACAAGCAATCCAAAAATGGAGTGCTTCTGCTAGCTCCCGCCTACCAATGAGCAAAGCCATGTCTAAATAACTTAATAAGCTATGGCCGTCCCATACCGAACCTCGTGGTTGCACGGAATTCTTGGATCAATAGTGTCCCATTGCTCGGTCCTTAATCCGACACGGGTGATACTCCACCCTACACTACGTGCAATTCCTTTCGCACATCCGGCTATTGCCAATAATCGCCCGCATCAAAACATAGTTTAATTTTGGGTTTTTAATCAAAATACCAGCAACCAACAGTGCCATTTCCAAGGTTTTCGGGAAACAAATATTGATTTGATCATCTGCCATATTGATTTTAAAGCATGGCTAAGCATGAATAATATGAACGCATATACCCATGATGACATTAAGTAATGCCTATCCTTAATCTAGGCTTATCAAGGTTCTCATGACCATAATCATCAAAGAAGGTTAATAAGACAACAGGTATAACTACCAGTACCGCAAAATAGCAAGTTTACAGCAAGTAAACGCATGCATAAAATAGTTTAGTAAAACAAAGAAAATTAAATACTGGGATCAATATGATCAAAGGGGTGCTTGCCTTGCTTATTTGTCGTTTACGACGAAGTCGAGGATTGCGATTGACGATGGCGACGACGAAGATAGAGACGTCGGGTTCTACACGTCGAACAACAGAAAATACAGCAAAATACTAACTTCAATAAGGGAAAAAAGAAAATAGATAGGAAGAACAAATAAAACTCTTCACAAGGAACATGGATTGCTCTTTTATGAATTTATTAATTTTATTTTACAAATTCAAGATGCAAAAATTGTTTGAATTAATAGAATTAATCATTAGTTGCAAGTTTCATAGATTTTACTATTCATAATAAATTTCTGGCATTCTTATCACTTGCTGGTTTTGCTCTATTAGGATTCAGATTCAAAGCAAGATGAAATAAGAATATTTTCTTAGATTACTGCAGATCATATCTTAAAGATCATTTCTAGGCTATTCTTTACAAAACTCAGATTTAGATGAGCGGCTTTGCGAGTTAATGAAAAGGCTTAAATGATCACATTATATTATGAATGAATACTTCTTCGCCTTTGATTGACCTTGAATAGAATTAGCTTTATGCAAGTTAGATCTACTGATTTAGGCTACTAATATCATTTCTATGATATTTGAGAAGGTTCTGGTGATACAAATAACTTAACTACAGTTTTCCTCATTATTACCGAGAGCGCTTACTCGAATTATAGAGTTCAGATTCATAATACTTTAGGTTATTCTGTTAACAGGATTTATATTTAAATCTTGACAAAATAAGATTATTTCTTCAGAATAGGATAGTCTATACTTTGGAGAGCACTACTGAGCTATTTTCATAAGTTCTAGGATTTGGACGCAACATTATATTCATTGCTGAAACAGCTTACGCGGCTTTATAAAGTTGACGTACGGAATCGGCAAGAATATAAAGTGCGTAATTAACACTTAAGGGTTTTGAGCTCATAAGATTAATATGCAAACCTTAACGAAATAAGATTGTTTTTATAGAATATGGTAGTATGAACTTTGTACAATGTTTCTAAACTAGTTTTACTAATTTTAATATTTAGACGAGTTATTTTATCTGCTATTGAATTAGTCTAAATGATCACAATGCAAACACTAAATCGGATCAAGATTCATTTTGAGTTTGTAACTATACTATACATGATTCTTTACTCATTTTTCAGGCATTAATAGAATGCAATCCTAGAAATGTTTTAAAGTTAGTTTGACATTATTTTAACTTTAATTGCAATAGATTATCTATTTACTTATTGTTATAATTAACATTTCCTTTCATTAAAAGAATACAAATTAAATCTTATTTTAAATATTTTTATGTACATGGGTCCTTACTGTTTTTAGGAACTTAATGCAAATTACAATATCATTTTGTGAGCCATTATGCTATTATTTTGTTAATGGCCATAACAGGGTTTATTAATGATCATAAAGCAAGTAATTTAAACATGGTTCACAATTTGAATATTTTTGCACATTTGAGCATCTCAAGGTCAGATCCACATATACAAATTTATTTTATCATTTTATAGCTCATGGTGTATAGCTTTTATTTAAAGTCCATAATAGGGTTATTAGAAGATCTTAATTCTTGAAATTCATTTGTAGCTCAAAAATTAAATATTTTTGTATATTTATGGTCATACTGATTTTAGAGAAATATAGAAATTTGGTTCACTAAAATTTAATTAAAATTGCAAAAGATATTCAAGTTTCAATTATTAGTCAGCTGGAAATTACTAGAAAATGGAAATACGCTTTCTTGAGAGGAAGGCGCCTTTTACCCATTTGAACTGGAGCTTGGCTGACAGAAGGGCCCCGTGCGACAGAGAAAGGAAGCAGAGCAGCGGCTAGGGCTGGCCGGCGACGGCTCTACGGCGGTGATCCGGCGAAGGCGAGGGCACTGAGAGGACCAGCTCGGCGAGGCGCAACCAGTACTAGAGTCGATTCAACGAGAGCTACGGAGAGGTCTTGTGAAGCCGCATGCTTGCGGCAATGGCGGACGGTGGTGATGGCAAAGTAGTGATTGGGAACCTAAATGGGTTGAGGATTAAGCATCTAGGTGTTGAGGTGTATCCATTTTTGGTTCCTTCGGTTGAGAGAGTATCCTAGCTGAGCTCCCACCGGTGGCCGTTCAAGGAGGAAAAGGGCGCATGGCAGCGGCACAATTTTGCATGAGGGAGCTTGAATATTTTTGGGGGCTTTTGCTCAGTAAGGTTTAGTGATTCTTTAGCTCAAGGGGATTTGGAAATGGATTCTTATATATCGCGAATTGAATTCGGCTTTGAGCTCCAGGGGGGTTCAGCCATGGCGGAAATGGGAGGGACTTCATGCGTTGGCTTGAGGAGAAAGAAGAAGGAGTGGAGAGGGAAGTAGAGCGCTGCCTCTGTGACCACAGGGGTGCAATGTATGGCTGAGAGACTAAGCAGATGAGCCGGTCTTGGTTGAGCTGAGTCTCGGTTGTGAGCTTTCCCAAATGCAACAGGGAAACCTGCTGCGGTATGGCACGAGAGAGAGCGAGGACGAACGTGGCGATGATCGTGGCTGTGATGAGATGAGGCTGACGCTGAGGACGCGACCATTCGAAGAGGCGATGCATCGAACGGACCTCGGTCAAGGTGCGCTGCACAGGATTTGGGAGTGCTCCGCTTGGTCGCAAGAACAGGAGGAAGAAGGAGCTGACGAGTGGGCCTGGGGACCACCGGTCAGTGAGGTGAGGCGCCAAAAGAATTAAACCCGGCTCGGATGGTTCTAGTCTTTGACTTTTATTGCTGTCAAATGGGAGTAGAAAATTGTCAAACTTTTTGACCAAGGTCATTGAATAGATTTTGATGCCTGGAAAAATTCTGAGGTTAAAATGAGTTACTGAGAAATTATTAATATTCTTACAACAGTGACTGCTCCTGTAAAATTTGTTTTTCAAATGGATCTGAGCTAATAATGCTTCTGTAAAATTTTCAGGTCAAAATATTACTTCATTATTTAATACAAATTCTAACATGGTAAATTCCAGATTTTCAGAGTTTCTATTTTTAAATTTCAAAAAGTACTAAACCGCATTATTAATTTATAATATTTTTACCAAAGGTAGATATTACATTCAGGTTTTTATTATAATGTTTTTAGCTCCATATAAGATTTATAAATATTTTATAAATTCTTACAATGCATTGTTTTGATTTAAAAGTTGTCTTTTCATTTTGTCTGTTCATTTATTTATGAATAAAATTTCATTTTCTAGCTAAAATGATTTAATTGAATGATCAGGGTTCTCATGGCAATTTTCTAAATTTTTACTTTTTACATTTTTGCCTTTTCCTCTTTTTCATTCTTTATTTCCCTTTTGTTTGAGTTTTCTTGCAACACAAAAATCCAAGAAAATCCAAATAAAGAAAACAATATTAAGAAGTCCCAGAAATATTCACATCCAAATTCAAAATATTTATTTTTACTGTTCCTAACTTCTGGGCTGTTACATGCTTGGACCTGACTTGGCATAATGGTTCTTGTTATGTGCAGTTGAGTTCGGTAGTCATCTTCCCAAGCCCAGAAAGTACACCTCTTGGGACCTAAAGCCTGGTGATTTCATGGAAGAAATTCAGGCTTAGTGCGAAACATGGTAACAACAGGAAAGGTCGGAGAACTTACCTCATTGTTTTTCGTGCACTTGAAAAAGAATCGGCCTGGGTTTCGGGTAGTTTTGGACATGCACTCAAAGATTTTGGAATTGCATCATGGACAGAGTATCAACGGGAGCCCTGTCGTCGTCCTCCCCATAGCAGGACCACTTGAGCTCGAGGGATGCGCCATGTAAGCTCTTCGATTTGTGGAAGGATTGTGGGGTTCCGGGGAAGAATGTTCAACGAGAAACTGAGGTGCTTTCGCCTCTCCCCTCGGAGAGTCCTCTTGTAGGCACGTCCCCCTCTAGACAAGGACGTCCCTGGGCCCCCCCGATCCACCTCGGCAGGCACGTCTCCCCCTTTACAGGGGCGTGGCGGGCCCCCAAGATTTAATGAGGGCGTCCCCCTCGATCGAGCACGTCCCCAGGCCCCCCGGGCAATCCACGTCCGACGGGCATGTCCATAGGCCCCCATTCTATGTCACAAAATCACTTAGATGCAGACATTGTCACTTCACTCTAAGGTCTAGTGCTGGATATTTTAATACAAGGCAGTAACATAGGGTACATGCCTGTAGTGAAGGACTAACTCAGAAAACCATACATTTTATGGCCATGGTTGTCGGAATAGGCCTCTTGTATTGTTCGTGGGACGGCCAATTCTGGTAGTGTGTGAACGTCGAGGTGGAGGTGACACGAAGTCATCGTCATCATCTTTATCGCCAAAGTTAGAAGCAAGCCCTTCTTCAGCGCTGGTCGAACGTCCTCTTGTATTGTTTGTAGAACGGCCAGCTCTAGTAGTGCTTGAACGTCGGGGTGGAGGTGACACGAAGTCGTCGTTATCATCGTCATCGCCATAGTTAGGAGCAAGCCCTCCTTCAGCGCTGGCCGGACGTCCTCCTGTATTGTTTGTAGAACGGCCAGTTCTAGTAGTGCTTGAACGTCGGGGTGGAGGTGACACGAAGTCATCGTCATCATCGTCATCGCCAAAGTTAGGAGCAAGCCCTCCTTCAGCGCTGGCCGTACGTCCTCTTGTATTGTTCGTACAACGGCCAGCTCTGGTAGTACTTGAACATCGAGGTGGAGGTGACACGAAGTCATCGTCATCGCCATAGTTAAGAGCAAGCCCTCCTTTCGTGGTGGTTGCACGTCATCTTGAACTTTGTGCTGCAATAGTGACAGGTGGATCTTTTCCTTGTCTTCTACGCGGAACAGTCATGGTAAAGTGTGTGTTGTCGTTTCAGTCTGTATAAGAAGGAATCAAACTAGCTTTTCACTTACAGAGAAAAAAGGGCATTTGTAGAACACTCGCCGTTTGAGACATAGCCTTTCGAGCCAAGGAATGGGATGAAGACGAGGATATGTGGTAGCGGAGGTGGTATGAAAGCCTATTTATAGAGAAAGTGCATACGTTCTGATGTTACAGTGGAAGCAAACAGAGACACGCTGCATTTTTACTTGTTTAAGCCTTTCGGCTGCCCGTAAAGTATCGCATCTAAATGCCAAATATTGAGGGAATAGCCCAAAAACATACTCCATAATATGAACTACCATAATATGAAATGATATTCTTTTTAGGACTTGATCTGCACATATATCTTTCTTCCGCAAACACCCTTCGTGAACTAGTCGCGCAGAAAACTAAACTAACTAAGCCTATTCAGCGGCCTGTACAATTACTCGTCTAAATGCACATGTTGGTGCGACCGGCTTTGGAACACACTTTGGAACAGCTTGAAAACACTCATAGATCCATCCCCAACTAATGCATAAAGAATGGTTAAAATATCCCGCAAAGTGCGGTCACAAACTAGAAGCCAAAACAGGACGCAAAACGCGTACAACTTAAACCACTGAAGCATTTTCAGCAGTCTGTAAAATACCTTAGACAAATAAAAAAATTATAAAGAAAGGCCCAGTGACACCGTCCGTAATGTATACTACCATAATCTGTAAAAATATATTATTTATAACTTCCTTTGCATACGAATCCAATCACAGTAAAAACCCTAAGTGATCACAAGCTGTACTAAATCTATATCACTCAAGCTTTTCGGCAACTCGTATAACAACTCGTGTAAAAGCAATTTTTGAGGGAATTGATTCAGAAACGCACTTTAGTATATGGACAACCATGTTATAGAAAAGTATCCAAATTTCGACTTGCTTATCATGTAAAAATCGATAGCGCAAGCACCCTAAACGATAATGTTGATGGGGTCGTATTATATGAATGTTTGAGTTTACAAGCTTTAACGAAAGTACCTGCAACACAGGAATCACCATATAATCATGTAGTAGCAACCAAGAACCATAGATTTTGAACGAACAAAATGGATGAACGGATATCGTAATAGAACATAACGTAAGGAAATAAAGTACCATACATGAATTTCGTACATAATGTGAGAAAGAAATTATGTAGAGCACATCTAGTATGAAAGAAAACACCTAACTACGACTCCTACGCGGTGCTACTCCTCGGGTGGTCCCAGGCTTCCTACGGCGCTGCACAAAGCATGTTACATTAACGCTGTTGCCTTCTCAGGTTGTCCTCCGGGGTGTACATGTCGGGAGGATGTGTGTCCCTCCTCCCGGCATCCTGGGATGGCCCATATCTGGTACCCGGAGGTGATGTCTCGATATCTTCCTGCTGGGGATAATGATCGGATGGAAATAAATATTGTTGTCCACTCCAATGTCCCTGGTTAAACCAAGAAGTATCATCCTGTGTAGGTAGGGTGGCCATCTCAAGTACGCGTTGCGAGGTCCCCGGGACATCCTGATGCCCACTGTCCACATGTCCACCGAGGAGTTGAGTGTACGACTGTATCATGTACAATCCCCAGTTGAAATCCTATGCATCGCTCCAATTAGGGGTCTGTGTGGGCTCAGTCCCGAATGAATGGTCCCACTGCTGTACCTGAGGTGGGGCTGAGAAACCTGCAATGTTATCCTCAGGGGGGATGACAGATGTAGGGGCCATCGTCGTTGGATGTGCGCTCGTGGATCGACGTGCGCTCGTAGACGGATGACCGCTCGTAGATCTCCTGGCGTCAGAGCTGAGCGAAGGGTCCATGATCGACACATCATGGTCTCGCCTGGAAGGTCGACCAAAGGACCCAAGCCCACGGAGTGTTGAAATATGCCGGGCACCTCTGGAAGTGATGGATTGCCTCACCCGGTTTGGTGGGGCACTAGTGTTGGGCTGAGCCTGAGGTGCAATTTGTTCAACTTGGGAGAGCAGCTCAGATGATTCCTGTGTCTGCAATAGAGTTCGTACGTATTATATTCGAATGCATACGTTTCACAATTTATAATGACGGTACATTCAACAATTTGGGTCTTACCAAAATGTGGACGGCACGAACTTTGTCCTCAGGATATGGTCGTAGTCGCTATTCGACATGGCCACTAAGCAAGGTCGCACGCGTGCGGGGGCGGTACCATGAAAGGTACTGCATGTGTTCCCCTGGATGATATGGGCCAGAGGGAGTGACGACGTCCTCCATTGCCATGTTCAACCAGCTAGCCACATGGTCATGGTGCACATGTAACCAATCGTGAGTCCCAGTCCCGCCCTTCGCGCTCTTCCTGTATTGTAAAACACGAGAATGGTTAAAATTGTTGGTACAATAGGATACGGAATTATGGGTAAGGTCGAACATACCTGTGCGATGTACCGACGTCCCGAGCAGGTGGAATGGGGACTACCTGCGTAAACCCAAACTGTCTCTGTACACGCTTGGGGGAGTAAACCTCAACTGCGTGCATGTACAACACGAAACAGTTGGTCATCCAAATTGCGTAGTTCGCCATGCAAGAAGCTAATATGCGACCTTGAGAAGCAATGTCTGTTGCTCGGTGATCGCTCCATGGATTCCATGTCACATGCTCTGCAGTGAGTAGGTCTATATCGCCAATGACACAGTAGTAGCTCCCGCGGTCATCTCGAGGGGTCCACCTCAACCGTGCATGCATCCAACGGTAACCCATCATTGGACGCGTAGCCTCCGGGACGTCGTCGTCGATGACCAATGGGTAGTACGGCCTCAGGACGTAAGGCCTAGAGATTGGGAGGTACTCCCAACTCCACATCTGAAGAAGGTGCAAGCACCCCGTAATACCCCCCTGGTTTTTGTCGTTGGCACGCATCGCACAACCCCTTGTAGGTGTCTGCCAACACGGCAGATCCCCAACTGTACGCTGTTGCCTCCTCAGGGTTAGCCGCGAGCTCCCGGGCTATCCATATAATGTGAGGGAGGATGTAATCCCCTACTGTGTTACAGAACATTACCGCCCCCAGCAGGTAGTACAGGTAAACCTCATAGTGCCGTTGTACCATCGCCGCGTCCGCATCAGGTGGGCAAGCCTCATACTCCTGCAAGCCCCGTAGCCATGACTTGGACACACCGGTCTCCTTCTGAGTGTACGGTACGCCGAACCTGCAATGACAAGGTCGTTATGAACAATCGGTGATATTGCCTTCAACAAATGCATAAAGTACGTTCAAACATGACATACCTTGCCGAGATGTAAGGGAGCCATTGTTGTCACGCAGGCCGGGTGATAATGACGGGTCGACCTCTGATAGGTAGGCCAGTGAGCATGGCCACGTCCTTCAAAGTTATAGCCATCTCTCCGAATGGGAAGTGAAATGTATGGGTCTCAGGGCACCACCTATCGATGAGCCTAGTGACAAGTGCCCGATCGACGGCGGGGATGGGGGTCCTGTTGCCGCCCTCTATACGAGCTCCGTCCATCATTAGGGCAAATGGTAGCAGCCCTGCCCTAGCAAGCGAAACGTGGAAACGAGGGTCCACGGCCTTGATCTTGTGCCCCGATCGTGTGGCAAGTGGGTCCAACTATAAAAATAAGCAATATCTCTATACGATAAATCCGCAGTTAAGGTAGTGTTGTTCGAAATTAATTACCAACCTGGATCCCTGTCGATATAGCTCGTGATCTATGGGTTGCATCGACTGCCTCACGGAGTAGTTCGGGGAGAGGAAGACCCTCCATCACCGTCTGTAGAGCAATGTTATATGCACATAATATGACAAGGTAAGGAAAAATCATTTTTACAAAGTACCATAAATGTTCATACATTGAAACAAACTAGTTACACGAATACATGGCGTAGCGCGTTTACAACGTACTAAGGGTTGGGGTTGGGACACCTCCTACGGTCATGCCCTGTTTGTTTGCATTACTTGCACTTCCGCAGACCGTGCATGGCTTGTGCATCATCTATGTCACCGTGGATCCTTTCGCTACTAGACCTCCCAGCTTCCGTGCGTCGACACGCGGGATAAGGGTACCATGTTGGCCCATCAATGGTCTTGTAGTTGGTCCCATCGGTGAAGGAAGACATCTTGGGCGCGCGTGTTCTTGATTAACTTGCGCGGTGTAGTACCACGATATGAATCTGCGAGTATCGTTGCCGCCCATGTCTCGGCAAGCGGCAAGCACGTGGGAGCACGGAATATGTTGAAGCTTAGGCTTATTACAGGTGCAAGTAACATAATCGGCCTCTATCTCGCATTGTTGTGACGTGTCACCAGCGCTAAACCCCGATGCATATTTCCGCTTGCACAATACCTCGAATTTGTTCATAGTAAGGTCAAAAATCCTTGTGCGGTGGAAGTGCGCCTTTGCCCTTCGGTGCTGTAGCAACTTCTCCACTCTCGGTGCGTACACCGTGTCGCACCCCTCGGCGGTCTGACCACGGTCTCGGAAGTAATCCGTGGCCCGGTAGAATGTCAGCTCAATGATGGAACACAGAGGTAGGCCACGAACACCCTTAAGAAAATTATTGAAAGCCTCTGCATTTTTTGTGGTCATCACATTGTACCTGAGATGTCATTCTTTAACATGAGCCTCGCACAAACTATTGAGTGGATAATACGAGGACGTACTAAAGCAATGTTTTACCTCACTCCATTCGTGTCGTGCAGGAGCACCCACCTTTCCGCTGGTTTCCCGGCGATCCACTGGCTAAAGGTTGCGCAAGTACGGGTACGCACTATCTGACCTCCAACCATTTGAGAACGCAGATGATCCTCCTGTGTTTCCTCTTCTTCCATCATCCTCCGAGTTGACTCGTTCAAATGGGCCCAAATTGCGTTGAACTTGCGATCCTGGTTTTGAAGGCACAAGGACTTGAAGGTCTTCACAAGCGCCTTGTTCTTGTACCTTGTATACAGGTTGGCTCCAAGATGGCACATGCACCACCTCCTCTGCAAATCGGGCCAACTCAACGAGATGGACGTGCTGTCGTGCATCACGTCTAACGCGTGCATAAGGCCCTTATTACGGTCTGAGATTACACAAACCTTCTCCCTCATACCCACTACCTTAGTCTTTAGCAGACTAAGGAACCACAATCAACTATCGTTGTTCTCACTCTCAACCAGGGCAAAGGTAAGTGGGACGATCTTGTTTTCGGCATCAGCCGCCAAGGCAGTTAGTAGTGTCCCACGGAACTTCCCACTTAGAAAGGTGTCATCTACACATATAACTGGCCTGCAATGCTTGAAAACTTCGATGCGTTGTCCAAATGACCAAAACAACCGAAGCAGATATCGTTGAGCCGAGGTGTACGACCCGTCTTCGAGCTGTACTGGTTCATCGCCCATTGCAAACTGCGTCCCTGGGTTTGTCATTGCAATCTTTTGTAACAATCTAGGGGCATAGTTAAAGGACTCTTCGAACCCTCCGAAGAGCATCTTCAATGCTTTCTGCTTCGCCCTCCAAGCCGTGCTGTACGTGATGACCATCCCAGTTCTTGTGTGAACTTCCTCTATTATTGTACTAGGGGTCATCCCTATGTCCTTCCCAACGATGGTCACCAGGAGTTGCGCTATGAACCTCGCATCTACAAGGCCGCTCATGTTCCTAATCGACTCCTCCGTGCACGTATGAGCTCTGTGTCTACTAATCACAAAGAACTCATCGTGTTTGGGTTTGTGCACTCGAACGAAGAAGGGACACGTAGGGTACTTCGTGCACCTAACCTCATAAGCGGTTGGCTCAGACCTCAAAAGCCTGTGCTCCCGTCTTGTCGTAATGGCATAGTTGTTTAGGAAGTGGATGGCCTCCAACTTGCTCCCAAACCGGTGTTCCGGTTGTATGTCGCTCTGCTGGTACCCCCACACGGATAAGGTATTGTAATCCGCTATGGTACAATCAAGGTGACCGATCCCACGAAAATACTCTATGGCGGGAGCCGGGTCGTCGTGGTCTACTGCTTCCTCGTCCCCGCTTCCCCCGTCTTCTTCATTCGTGCGGTGCGCATCCACCTCGCCCTCGTTACCTTCGACTTCCGGAGCGCCTGACGGTCCTTCCTCCTCAAGTGCTGCCTCATGAGGTACATGCACTTCGGCAAGCTCGGGAGGATGGCTACTTGTCCCAGCCTCGGCAGAGTTCTGCTGGGCCGAAATGTCGACGTACACGCCGACCTCAAAATTCTCCTCTGCTGCCTTTCGAACATAAAGATCCCATGCATCAGGAGTCCTTAACAGGAAGAGTGTGTACACCACCACAGAGCTGTTCGGAACAAAGCGTGGACGGACCCCCTCTAGACGAACTTTGTGGGTTCGCGGGTCCAGACCAAGCAGACGCACAACATGTGCTTTAAGGTCCGCCAAATTATTTGGAGTACCTAGTCTTGTCTCTAAGTGCTCACAATTCTGCATCGTCACGAGCCTACCGTGCAAAACAGCAGGCCGTTCCCCGAAATATATTCTAGCAAACATTTCCATCTGTTGCAAATTTATACGGTAAATATGAGTACCTAATTGTCTTTAGTCCATTAGACAAAACAACTACATAAAAATAAGTCGCTACAACAACTACATAAAAATAAGTCGCTACAACAAATAGATAAATTAATATTGCTAATACAACTACAAACAACTACACAAAATTTAGGTCGCTAAAACAACTACATAAAACTAAGTCGCTACAACAAATAAATAAATTAATGTGGCTATTACACCTAAAAAAATTAAGCCGCTAAAACAACTACACAAAAATAAGTTTCTAGAACAACTACACAAAAATAAGTCGCTACAACAACTACATAAAAATAAGTCGCTACAACAACTACATAAAAATAAGTCGCTACAACAAATAGATAAATTAATATCGCTAATACAACTACAAACAACTACACAAAATTTAGGTCGCTAAAACAACTACATAAAACTAAGTCGCTACAACAAATAAATGAATTAATGTGGCTATTACACCTAAAAAAAATTAGGCCGCTAAAAAAACTACACAAAAATAAGTTTCTAGAATAACTACACAAAAATAAGTCGCTACAACAACTACATAAAAATAAGTCGCTACAACAAATAGATAAATTAATGTCGCTAATACAACTACAAACAACTACACAAAATTTAGGTCGCTAAAACAACTAAATAAAACTAAGTCGCTACAACAAATAAATAAATTAATGTGCCTATTACACCTAAAAAAAATTAGGCTGCTAAAACAACTACACAAAAATAAATTTCTAAAACAACTACACAAAAATAAGTCGCTACAACAACTACATAAAAATAAGTCGTTACAACAACTACATAAAAATAAGTCGCTACAACAAATAGATAAATTAATGTCGCTAATACAACTACAAAAAAATTAGGTCGGTACTACAACGCTTATTCTACATATTATTACTTTTACTGTAATTTTATGTCATGCTACTAGAACGTTTATTCTACATATTATTCTAGTACTACAGCAATATCATAGTAATGTTCCTAAAGATTAAAAACTAACCTGTGTGAAGCTGTAATGAAGACTAGAAAACCTTGACCAACTTCCGAAATAGGGAACTCCGATCAGCTAATCCAACAAATAACGATAGCTCGCAATAAATTCCTACAAAACATGAACACCGATAATTATGCCATTATTACGCCGTGTTCTGTTCTTTTAATGTACGAATAGTATTTCTAACATTGTCATTGAATACAATAATACCTTTATTTTTTGCACCACTAAATGCACTAAATTCACACGGCATACAAACTATTATTTACGACTTTCATGAACACTAAGTACGGTTGTACGCATCCATAAACAGTACTGAGCAATAATATTACCAAAATACTATACTAGTTTTCCCGAATATTACTAACTAAGCTTCTCGATGTTGTACAGAAGATCACTAAAGCCAATTAACATCTCGAAAAACCTTCCTGGAGAATACCTGCGAAATACGAATCCCAGATGAAATACTCGAACGATATAAACTTCATCAAAATATAAACACCAACTAAATTTCTCTAGTCTCTTCTCTACGAGCTCTCTATTTTCTCAACGCTCTCAGCAGTTGTTGAATGCTCTCGCTCTGCGTCTAGTTGATCTGCGAGTCCTCACTTATAGAGAGGAAATGAGCCTGGCGCGTGAGAAGAAAATTTCCTTCACAGCTTTTGGCGCGTCGATGAGACATGTCGGTGTGACATAAAACAAAAACGTGGACCTGCTTCAGCCCGGGGCCGGATTTGCGACGCTGCGGTTGCCAATACGTGTGAAGATTCTCTCTTTCTCTACATGCGAGTGGCGCTAGAATGGAACGAATGCAACGAATGCAACGAATCTTTGCATGTGGGCGGGACCCAGCCGTTGGCAATCAGCCGAAAGCACAGACAACAGCCAATCCCGGTCAATTTTGCCTTTTGAGTTGGCGAAATCATGATCGATTTCGCGTTCTCATTTGGCGAAACCAATCAATTTCGCAGTTTTAGTTTGCAAATACCCGATTTCGCCATTTCAGTTAGAGAAATACTTCGGTTTCGCAGTTTCAAAAAGCGAAATCACTGATTTCGCAATTTCAGATGGCAAAATTGGGATTTCGCTATTTCAGATGGCGAAATTGGTGGAGATTTCTGCAAATACGCGCGAATGTTGTATATTTCTATAAATACCGGATGTTTTTTGTATAGAATACAAAAGTGTCCTTGAGAAAACACATATCAAATACATGAATCCGATCACATTGACCAGTGCCTAAACTGATCTATCAAATAGAACAGCCAACAAAACAACAATAGATCACATCTACTATTACCGCATATCGCCACTGAAGGGGAATGGATAGGCTACTCTAGCATAAAATCAAAACTTTCTACTGCATAACCAAGAAATCACTGCATGTTGTAGATCACAAAATTATGACTAGACATGTAGACCCGTAGTGGAAGTAGAGTCGATGTACAATGTAGTGTGTTGGTGCGGCTGAAGTCGTATCAGTCTCATGCCTCATCCAACAGCTCCTCGTGACAATCACAAGTTGCGGATCGTCCTCGTCACCATCATAGGTTGCGGATCATCCTAGTGTTGAAGTTTTGTAGCAGTACCTCCAAGGTATCCACATGTATGAGGCAAGGACGCCACGCAACGGAGTGTTAGAGCTGGTTGTGCGGTTTAGAGCGAAGTAGGTATGGCGGCTAGGGTTTCGAAAATTCCCAAATTCATACGGTGTCTCTTAACCCTAAAGCCTCAACCCCTCTCTTTATATAGATGCCCCACAATGGGTCTCTACATTAGAGGTCTATTAGGAACTCGAAGCCCATCAGAATTTGAATCACTATATAAATTAAGTCTTATCCCTTTAAGCATACGACCCTATAGGCTCATGTTTACTTAGATATAGCCCGAGTACTCTAACTCGACCATTAATCAGCAGCAGTCCCTAGCAGGACATGCCAACTTCCAAGTATATGTAAAGATCATATCGAACAAAACTTAACAATACTTATTTATATGCATTTCCTTTTGCTTCATGATATCGGTCAAACTCAAGGCAAGTATGTGTCATCCTTATTTAGTGAGCTTGACCAGTCTTTCTTGATTACGTGACTTGGAATCCCTAACTACCGTTAACTCTTTAACCGCGAGTAGTATGGCTATGCATTTCCAGAATCTAACCACTCGAGAAGCTTCGAGATATCTCTCTCGTTATTTGGAGGGGCAAATCCCATCTTGATTGATGATGCCTCACATCATGCTTTACAACAAACCCGAAAGTCACTTTTATAACTGCACAATTACGGAGTAGTATTTGGCAACTCCTAAGTAAGTCATTACACATCTCAAGTACAAGCGTCAATCTCAAGTCTAAAGATATAGCGTAAACATTATATATGAGACCAATTGATGATAAGTAAGATTACAATATTCTCACAGTGTCTCAAGGTAGGTCGATTCAACTCCATGTTCTCTAACATGTATCTATATTATTGATTTGATATCTCTATATTACCCGTGAAACATAGTCATCAACTAATACATATGCTAGTCTATTAATATATATCCTCGTATGTTTATCGACTAGGAATCACTATAGAATAATCATTACAAGGTCATATATAGAGTTTTACAAATAAGTCACATACTTACTAATAAATAATAATGATATTATTAAAGAAACAAAATAATAAATCATGTACATAAAAAAATATAATTATCTCTATTATTGCCTCCAAGCTAAGGCATATCTCCAACACACTGACACACCACGGCGGGCAGATCCTCTTCGGCCCGATCGAAGGCCACATGTACTTCATGATGGGCGGGCGACAACGACAACGTTGGTGACCTGTGGAACTTCGCGCAGAACAAGTCGATGCTGGGAAGATCATCCGGATTGACGTCAACGACATAAGTAATGCTCTTAGAAACCCTTGTTTAGAACGCGAATGCCCCTAGAAACTTAATTTACTAGAGCAAGTACTTGATCCATTGTGAAAGTCTCAAGAAATGTTGTCAAGAAAGTCATCAAAATTTTCAATTGAAATGTTCCACAAAGGTGATCTGTGAACTAAAAATTTTAACTTTTCACAATCGATTGAGCTTTAGGCCCTTTGTTAAGGTCCAAATCTAGTACTGACTACTGCTGACTAATTCTAATCACTGGAACTATCTACCACAATTCACTGGAACTATCTGTAACCTATCAATTTACCTAGATCTATTCTTAACCTATCAATTTACCTAGATCTATCCGTAACCTAGATCTAAAATTATTTCTAATCTACCACAATTTACAGCTAGAAAAAGTATACAACAAAAATTTACCTTAAAATGTCGCGCAATGCCTCCTCTCTTACTTTTCCTCTCCTCTCCTCTCCTCCCTTTTCCTTCCTCTTCTTCTCTTTCTCTGTTTCAACTCGGTTTCGGTTTGGATGAAATGGGAACAGTGCCGGACGAGAGCCTTTTATAAACGTCCCTGTCACCCTTTGGTCGGACGACAGGAGCCCGTGCTCCCTTTGTCGCCCGACCATCGGTCGATTTAGCTCCTATCGCCAATTCATCGGGCGACAGGGGTCGTTTCGGCTCCTGTCACCATTTCATCAGGCGACAGGAGGCTGGGGGGTGACGTGGCCTCTTGTCGCCCGTTTATTTTGCTATTTAGACCCCTGTCGCCCATCCAACGGGCGACAGGTGTATATTTCTGTAAATTTTTTTTCGGTGGTATATTTTTGAAATTTTGAATAAAAAATGTATTATTTAAAAAAAAATCTACCTGCAGGTGGTAGCAGCACTGCTGGCTGGGGAAACTACGGTATGCTGAAGGACAATCCGTTCTGTGTCGATCCTAAGTTCGCGCCGGAGGTTTTCGCCCTCGGCTTCGAGAACCCGTGGTGGTGCAGCTTCGATTTCGGCAAACCGTCCTACTTCTACTGCGCCGATGATGGACAGGTAACTCTTGCCACCCTTTATGCTGTGAATCAAATCTTTGCTGGCTTCCTGCGTGTCCGAACTCTTGAAAACCGTTAGGACCATGTGAACAACCTGAATGAAAAAGAGAGAAGTTTCAGAGTTGCAGTAAACCTCTGGTTCAGTAATCAACTAAGAATCAGTATCATTTCACCGTCAGATTGTGACAACCGTGTGAATTCCAGGCTATACAGGAGGAGGTCGATCTGGTGATGAAGGGCGGGAACTACAGGTAGAGCCTGTTCGAGGGCAACCAGCTGTACACACTGCTGTCGAGCCCCAGCGGGAACACCTCCGTCGACTCCATCAACGCCATCTTCCCCGTCATGGGCTAAACACCGTCAATAACAACGTCGGCTCGCCCTCCATCACCGGCGGCTACCTCTGTCGCTCCATGACCGACCCGAGCCTGTATGGCTGGTGGCGCCTCGATCTCATCGCCCGAACTGAACTGACCATTCCTTTCTGGCATCTCCGATGATCAAGGTTTCAAATTTCATTTTCGGACCATATCTTAGAGGTGGCAGAATTTCGAAATTTTGGCGAGATTTCAGAATTTCGAACAAAATTCAAAAAGCAAATTTGAAATCCGGAAATTTTGAGAATATGATTGGAAACAAATATGAAACAATCATGCAACCATTTATCTACATTTACTATCTATTTTAATTTAAAATACTAAGTATTTATATATAAAAGACTCCAAATTTAGAAATTTCGATAGCATTTTGACTGATTTTTGGATTCTAACCGTTATATTTGGCAATAATTAATATATATTGTGATCACAAATGGTAAACATGAAATTTAATTGACACAGATGACAATTCATAATTGTGAACAATTCACAATTCAGAAACACTTTTGAAAATCCATTACGACTTTGAAATGACGTCGTGCATTCCTTCCGTAATTTGTGGTACTATCGGCATGTAAAATATGGTAGTGCCGGCCGCCAAATAACGGTTGGAACAATACATTAAATGCATCGAACTAGCCGTTACAATAGAAAATCTAGCACTACTGCCAACTAAAAAGCGGTACTACCACATAACTGTAGTACCGGCCAATATACCCGTAGTGTCGATTATCAATCAGAGTGAAAAAATAGCTCTCTGGAAAATAAGTATTGGCCAGATGGCATGGTACTGTTGGACGCCGGCAGTACTACACATACCATGTCGGTAGTACCACTTTTAAGAGAAGTTTCCCGAAAGAGCTTCTCTAGAAAAGAACTACCGCACAAAGGGGCGGTACTACTGTACTAGCGGTTGTACCGAATTTAGCACAGCGGTAGTGCCAACTTCGGCTCAAGCGCCGAAAATAGTTCTCTCTGGAAAATAACTACCGTTCTATATAGTGGTACTACCGTTGAGTGGCAGTACCGGTGAAACTAACTTTTTCTGAATATTTTCCAATAATGTGATTTTGTCAAAAGACCAACTTGGAGTTTTTAATGATTTAAGCCACTTATGACCAACCAAATACAAGCTACTAGTCATCAATCCCCTTTATAGTATGACACTTATTTTAGCAACATGATCTTTTCTCCTACTCTAAGGTCGAAAGAAAAATGTACGAAATGGTCTTTAAATTTTCATACCTTTGTCTTGACCTTAATTTTCATATCTCTTGGCTTTGCCTCCATGAGCTCCTTAAGTTGACGAGGACCAATCTTTTTCTCAACAATTAGAGCAACACGTTAGCCCTTTTAACCTTGATTGTCATTAATTATCAAAACCATAAGAAATTAGGGGCCTAGATACTTTAGCCTTTCCTTTTGCCTTGCCACGCGGGCTGGCCGACAACTTCGCCAACCCATCTATAGCACTCGCCAGCCTAGCCGCCTCATCTTCATCAATGCCACCGTTCCTCTTCCCTTTGTGGGTGTCATCGATTGTGAACTTGGCTCAATCTGAGAGGCTTTTCCCACATACGACCAGTTCAAAATAATATTAACACTGCTAACTGTGAGATGCATCACATAATTGATAATCAAATAGAACAAAACAAAATGGCAACATATCCTGTGCACACAGGCTTTTCGTGTACGCATCGTGCACACCAACCAACAAAAGTCACGAAAAATTCTAAAAAAATTGTAGATATACTTCATAGATTACTCTACATATGTATGAAGTTTCAAGATCAAATTCATTATATATTGAGAGTTACAAAAAAAGAGAAAATTCTGATTGTCAGAATTTTCTCTTTTTTGTAACTCTTGATATATAATGAATTTGAACCTACAATTTTATACATAGGTAGAGTAATCTATGAAGTACATTTACAATTTTTTCAGAATTTTTCGTGATTTTTGTTAGTTAGTGTGCACGGTGTGTACACGGGAAGGCCTGTGTGCATAGGATATGTTGCCAAACAAAATTACATGTTACCAGTGGCCTTGTTGAGCTCTTGTGACGAGATGTTGCCAACCACAAATCTCGCCGGAAAGGTGTAACATTCCGTTTTTGAGTTTCCTCGTGCTTGAATTTTAAAATCCGAACTCGTTGCATTTTATTCGAATTTAATTCAGCATAATTTGAATTTTTAGAATAAAAAAGGATTTAATTTAACTAATCTAAACTTAAAATTAATTATTTTTTGTTTTTATTGGGTTCCTTGTGCTTTGTGGAATTTTTCTGTATTTTTGGAGATTTTTCGGAATTTATTTGCTATTTATTTGAATTATTTGAAGTTTATTGGATTTTCTGGTATTTTATTTAATTCGGAAATTCATTTCTTTTCATTTCTCCTTTCGGACCGAATCCCTCTCTTGGCCCGTTTCTATTCACTCTTCGCTGGCCCATGCCTGTTCATTCGCCGCCTAGCCCATCTTCCCGGCCCAGCCGTTGTCCCCAACCGAAAACCCTAGCCTCGATTAGCGTCGATTTTGATCTTCTACGAATACACCGAATCCTGGTTCATCCAATACTTTTGTTGGATTCTAATCCAACGGCGGCCTTGTACGCCTTATTTTATCACAGCCAAAACCCTAACCCTAACTTACCTCCTTTCCTCACCATTGGATCTCGATCCAACGGCCAGGACGCATCCCGCGCCTCGCCTCACCTGATGCTCGCCACGTGGACGGCTCCCGTGCGTCCACGTCGCCCTAGCACCACCGCCCGTGCAGCCCTAGCCCTAACCGCCGCCCTCGACTTCCGCGTCGTTTCCCCGCACCATGAGGCTATATAAGCCGGCGCCGCACACCCTCCGAGGTTTGCCACTCCACGCCGCCTCCTTTCCCCCATGTCTCACCCTTTGGGCGCCGCCGTGTGGCCGCAAGCCCTCGCCGGAGTTTGCGACGAAGCCGAAGCCTTCTCCGTCGCATATCTTTCTCTCCGGTGAGTCTCCGGCGACGCCGTTTGCACCTTCGAGTTCCTCGAGTCACCCTCTCTCTTTTGCGCCAGATCCGAGAGCTTCTCGTCGTGTCTTGCGCCGAAACGACTTCGTCTTCCTCACGTCCGGCGCGTCCCGGTCGTCGTTTCGCCGTCGACCTCCTCCTTTCATCGTCGGCCGTCCGATCTTCCGCCGACGTCCCGGATCGGGCCACGTCTCCCCGTCGCACCCTCACTCCATCGCCGCCGGATTGTCATTCAACGCTCAGATTTGAGCCACGTATTCCCGATAAGATTCTGAGCCAAACTGCTGTGTCACCCTCCACGTGGTTGCCCGGTGTCCGCCGCGTAGACGCCACATCAGCGCCACCTCAGCCCTAGATCCACGTAGCCGTCCTCATCGGCGACGCCTCGTCGCCGTGTCACGCCAAGTCAGTTGCCGCGTGGAGCCACGTGTAAGCCATGTACGCGCCACGACGTCGCCACGTCTGCTCTGACCATTTGCGTATCTGCCACGTCAACAACCTGTCTCTGCAACATAAGCGTTTCGGTGAACCCGGTTCACCGTAGATCCGAGCCAATGACAGGCGGAGCCCACATGTCAGCCGGTATTCGTTATTCCTTTTGATTTTCTAAATTTCCGAGATTCAACCAATCGCAGCCCGACACGTGTCACCTCCTAGGATTTTTTTGATTTTTCCTCCCGAGAAAATTCCAAAGCTCCGTTCTCCTCCGTTCGAACTCCGATTCGAACGATTCAAATTTCTAAATTCATCTAAAATCATGCTCTATCTGCCAGTGCCCTTATTTTGATTTTTGGATTTTATTTGAATTTATTTTATTTATTTTGTCCCCGTTTTACGTGTAGACGACGCAGCTGTTGAGCAAGCGGAGCATCCGACGGAGGTACCTCTGTGGGGACCCGGATTTACCAAATCCAAACCCTCCTGTGTTTCAACCGCGCTAGTCCAGGAACAGCTAGCACACACAGCATACAATGATGATAACACAGACATATCATAAAGTTCATAATAGTATTAAGCAAAAGAGTGTAACAACATCATCACATTATTACAAGTATGAAGCCTTACGGCTGAAGTGTGAATGTAGCAGCGGAAATGTAGAACAAAAAGAGCCAATCGGTATGCCCACGAACAACCGATCGGTAGAATGCGCTCCCTAGTAGTCCTACTGATCCTCCTCGTCAAAGTCTTCACCACAGATGTCGAGCGATGTAACGCTGCTCGATCTCTTCATCGCTTTATGGAATAAGCGGCCCCATAATGAAGCGAGGGTGAGTATGCAACATACTGCAAAGTCTCGGAAACTTAATGCAAATAACTAAATGCATGGCTTAAACAAAGGATGGCATATAGGGTTCATTTGCATAAAGCGAAATTGAAATTTAAATACAAGTAATAATTTCATAAAGCAGCATTTAACAAAATGTAAATAGCATAATTAATTAAATTTTGAAGTATAACAATTTTCCAGGTTCCATCTACGGTTGGCTCTAACCACCAAACCAAATCAGGAGCTCCAATACTCATGAATTCCCAACCACATTTTCATTTTAAACCAAATCATCATTTTCCATTTAAAACCAAAAACCAGAAAATCTACTATGTGAAAGCGTTCCACGCTTGCCCTTGTCCGTGGGCACGGCTACTCAAGTAGTTTTTAAGACTCTGCAGAGCTGGTACACTTTACCCACACGACATGATCAACCCGTTTTGCCAGGCCAGTAACACACTTCCTTTGGTGTGTCGGCAAGGAGATCATGACAAGGCCTTTACGACTTCACCCGCTAAGGTTTCGCTCTCACAGCCCCCCCTTGCGCCTTGCAAGTGTCACCCTGACAAACTCGCACAGCCCTCTGGCGAAGTCAAATAACGATACATGCAAATTACTTAGCCAGGTCGTACCCATATAGACATGTGGTTGTACTATATAGCATGGCCTATGGTGTCCACACGGTCGGTCCTTAATTGACTAGGGTGGACAATCACATTCTAATTTTGTGCATCCCGCACCCGCCATTCAACCAATCCGCCCTGGTCTAAATCCTTTTTCACTTTTAATTTCAAATTAATACCGGCAACACCAATTGCCATACATTTCACAATTCATTTTTGAATCAAGAATGAAATCATCTCCGTAATGGTAAGGTACTGACGTGATTAAGCATGGCTAAGCATTTTCTACCGTTCCCATAGCAATATTAATTACCATTAACTACAGTAATTAGTTTTCCTAGGGTGTCAATGGTTGTCAAGTTGAATATCAATGTAGCATAACAAGGTTGGAATATAGCTAAGCATTAAAACAGTATTTAAAGTATGATACGCAAATAATAAGCATGCAATAATTTAAAGCAAAGTAATATTTTCATAAACTTGGGTTCAATATGGTCAAGGAGACTTGCCTTCACCCTCTACCGCTGCTGCAACCTCCGCTGGATGCTCCTCTCGCTCAACCGGTGCGTCGTCTACACGCGAAACACGCGAATCGAGGCAAAACACTAAATAAACAGAAATAAATAAAATTCAAAAATTCATAAAAATGATACCAACAGATAGATCTTGATTTTATATGAATTTAGAAATTTGAATTGTTCAAATTGGAGTTCGAACGGAGGAGAACGGAGCTTCCGAAGTTTAAATGGGGAAGAAAATCAGGAAATACCCTAGAGCTGACACGTGTCGGCATGGGATTGGCTGGAAATTTGGAAATTCGGAAAATAAACAGAAAAGGAAAACTATTCTCACTGACGTGCGGGGTCCGCAGGTTAGTGACCCTATCATCGGCTCGTGGCGATGACATGGCATCTACGTGGTGATGACGAAGCGCCGTGTGGCGGTGACGGGGCAACACACGGGCGACAACATGGCGATGAGGTGGTGCTATAGGGCAACCACATGGAGCTAGGGTAGACGTGGCGCGTACGTGGCTTGCACGCGGCGCCACGCGGGAGAACTAAGCCGAGGTGGCGTCTACGTGGTGGCTACGTGGCATACACGCGGTGGACACAAGGCGACGCGTGGTGATGACGAAGCAGCCGGCTCGGGGAGGGCTTACCGAAGGAATCTTGGTGCAGATCTGGCCGTCCGAAGGCGATCCGACGGTGGAGAGTTGGCGATTGAGGTCGACGGCGGTTTAACAGGCGCAACCACCGGACTTGGAGAAGAAGCATCGCATAGCGATGAAATAGCAACGGATCGGCGGTAGAGTTAGAGAATCGGAAGAGGGTGATTCAAGGAACTCGAAGAGACAAAAGATGTCATGGGAGACTCACCGGTCGAGAAAACCACGGCGGAACACTCGTGCGCGCGTGGAGCAACCGGCGAGTCACACGGACACTAGACAGCGTCTCATGGGAGAAATAGGGAAAATGGGCGGCGTGAAAAGGGGAATCTCGGGAGGGGTGCGACGCTAAGTTTTATAGCCTAGGGTTGCGTGTAGAGGCGCGGAAAGCAAGGTAGGTCGGGCGGCACGGGATGCACGGGCGGCGGCGGGATTTCGGGCGACGTGGCGCGTTGTGGCCTGCTGGATCTGGATCGGACGGGCGAGTGCGAACCGGTATTAGGGTTAGGGTTTTGTGTGGGTGACGGTGCGACTTTCAGCCACTAGATCGGTGATCTACGGCAGAGAGTTCGGAGCACAGTGATGGGCCGCCGGATGCATAGTGAAGTCGGCCCACCCGGAGGAAAAAGAATTTAAATAAAATTTCCGAATAAAATAAATATCAGAATTCCGAATAAACTCCAAATAATTCAAATAAATAGCGAATAAATCCCGAAAAATCTCCAAAAATTCAGAAAAATCAAATGAAATACAAGGAACCCAAATAAAATAAGAAATAACTAATTTGAGGTATAAATTATTCAAATTAAATCCTTGTTGACTTGAAAAATTCAATTTAAGCTGTAATTAATTCGAGAAATTTTTTCCGGGTTCGAGTTTTGAAATTCGAGTTCAAGAAAATCCAAAAACGGAATGTTACATAGCACCAGCGGGAGGAGTTGAAGGCAAGTCTTCCTTGACCATATTGATCCCAAGTTTATGAAAATATTATTTTGTTTTAAACTATTGCATGCTTATTACCTTGCGTACCGTACTTTAATGCCATTTTAATGTTTAGTTATATTCCATCTTGTTATGCCCACATTGATATTAATCTTGACAACCGTTGACACACTAGGAAAATTAATTACTGTAATTAATGGTAATCAATTTGGTATGGGACGGTAGAAATTTCTTAGTCATGCTTAATCACTTCGGTACCTTACCATTATGGAAATTCTTTCAAATTTAATTCAAAATTTAATTGTGAAATTATGGCAATTGGTGTTGCTGTTATTTAATTGAAAATAAAAATGAAAAATAGTTTAGACCGGGGCGGATGGTTGTATGGTGGGTGTGGGATGCACAAAATTTTGGAATGTGATTGTTCCGCCCTAGTCAATTAAGGACCGGTCGTGTGTTACCTTGGACCATGCTATACCGTACAACCACATGTCTATATGGGTATGACTTGGCTAAGTAATTTGCATGTATCGTTATTGACTTCACCATTGGGTTGAATGGGGTGTCGGGTAGACACTTGCAAGGCGCAAGAGGGGGTTTCTGTACTGGGTGGATGCAACCCTAACAGCGGTGAAACCTTAGCAGGCGAAGTCGGTAGAGGTGTCGTGCATTATAACAGCCTTGTCATGATATCCCTGCCGACACACCAAAGGAAGTGTGTCAATAGCTTGGCAAAAGGGGTTGATCATGTCGTGTGGGTAAAGTGTACACACTCTGCAGAGTTGAAACTACTTGAGTAGCCGTGCCCACGGTTAAGGGCAGGCGTGGAACGCTTTCACATAGTAGATTTTATGGTTTTGGTTTTAAATGGAAAAATGATGATTTTGGTTTAATTGAAAATGTGGTTTAGGAATCCGTGAGTGGTTGGAACTCCCGGATTTTAGTTTGGAGGTTGGAGCCAACCAAGTGGTTGGAACCTGAAAAACTGTTATACTTCAAATTTAATTAATTATGCTATTTACTTTTCATTAAATACTGCTTTATGAAATTATTATTTGTATTTCATTTTAAATTCCTACTTTATGCAAAATGAACCCTATATGCCTTCCTTTGTTCAAGCCTTGCATTTAATTATTTGCATTAAGTTTCCAAGACTTGCGGAGTATGTTGCATACTCACCCTCGCTTTTCATTGCGAGGCTGCTTATTCCATAAAGCAGATGAGGAGATAATATATAGCTATCCAAGAGCCTGCATTCCACCGTTCGACATCTGCGGTGAAGGCTTTGAAGAGGAGGATCATCCGGACTTCTAGGGAGCGTCTCCCCAGTCGATTGCCTGTGGGCACATTGATTGGCTCTTTTGTTGCTACTTTTTCCGCTGCTACTTACTCACTTAAGCCGTAAGGCTCGATACTTGTAATAATGTGATGATGATATTTACTCTCTTTTGCTTATTACTGTTAATTACTCGTGATATGTCTGTGTATCATCATTGTTTCACTGTGTGTGCTAGCTGTTCCTGGACTAGCACGGGTAAAATACAGAGGGTTCGGATTTGGTAATCCGGGTCCCTACAAAAGGGCGGGTCATACGCAATGTGCTCGTCGAGCAAAAGCTCCCCCAGAAATGGACGAATCGAACCAGTCTAAAATCAGATCCCTACTCGAATGCATCGCATCCTTATTGAGGCGATCAAACGGTTTGACATCCTACGCCTGCCAGGTGGATTCGTAGTCTTTTAGGTAAGTCGAAGATTATAGCTAGTGCATAAACAAAAGCTACTGGAGCTTTGCGTAACTTAACCTATGATTGATGATAAATGGAAGAGCAGGCGTGGAATATTATCAAACTTGCTTTGCAAGATGGCAATTGTGGAAGCAAAATAATCATGACCAGTCGCAACAAGGCTGTTGCAAAACGTGCTGGTGGTTGTGTTTATGAGCTATAACCTCTTTCTAACGATTACTCTAAAGAGCTCTAGCCTAAACGGTAGTGATATGCTAGCAAGGATGTCCTATAGTAGTAAGAGCTGCTCAACCAAAATTAGTACTTAAACTCAAGCTTCTGCCCTAAGAAAATCCCGCCAGATTTGGCCATAAACAACACCAATCCAGCACATATTTGCATCAATCCGACATAAAAAAAAGCAAAATCTCGGTCCTACTTGACAAAATTTTGGCCTAAAAAAGAGATTTTTGCTTACCTGTCCTTCCTACAAAAACAAGATTTTGTTACCTACCATCGACCCAAGATCTCGGTCTTCCTGGCCGAGATGCGCTGTTTTCCTCATCGGAGACGACTGGAGTTGCGTCGGAGGTGGCCGGATCTGTGCCGTCACGTAGGGAGGAGTTAGCTTTGAGTGAGTGCTTGTGATGATTGTGGGGGTGGGGGTCGGCCAGACTGCCTTGTCTGTTCCCAAATGCTCCCGTGAGAGCTTGCTTTGCTTTGTCTGTTAGCAGCACACGCTCGTGCGTCCAGTGCCACTGTGCCATGAAGCAATGCATAGTCCTCGTCAACTCAATGTATAGTCTTGCATGCATACTGCGTTTGCAAGCAAAGGACAATACTACAGAATAGGTCATCCGCGATCCTCCATCACTGCCGGGTAGGTCCGAGCCGACAGTGATAATATTATCACTACCGGTTCTAAATTCAACCGGCAGTGATAATATTATCACTGCCGGTTCTAGCTTCAATCGGCAGTGATAAGAATAGTATAAATTTCCCGCAGAAATGGAGGCAATATCATTGCCAGTTTAATAGAAAACAAGCAGTGATAAGAAGATATCACTGCCGGTTTATATGTAAAACCGATAGTGATTTATCATTGCCGGTTCATCTACAAACCGGCAGTGATAAGACCATTTTCACTGCCGGTTTTACTATAGAACCGTCAGTGATATTACTGTTCCCGATTATTAGTTCAATACAGAACATAAGAAACATTGTAATTTATCTCGCACAGAACATATGTAAGCATGATTAGTTAAAAAAACAGAACATATTAAAAATTTATAATTTATCTCGCACAGAACATTTTCGAAATTTGTAATTTGCGGGATATGTATTAATTAAAACACAGAACATTTACAAAACATAATTAGGTATATCGTCCATTATTACATATTTAGTCCTAATTATAACAGGCCAATGGCTATTAACCGTTTGAAACCCAAAATGGCGCGAAACCCTATATCCAAAAGTCGTCATCGTTGTCGTCGTCCTCCTCCTCCTCGTCGCCGAAGCTGCCGCCTGATGACTGATCGGAGTTGTGGCGGTGCTCGTCCTCCTTCTCCTAATACGATTCGGTGGCGGAGTTGGTCTTGCCCCAACGACGCAGGACCTCGCCGCCGTCGCTGTCGTCGTCGTCGCCCTCCTCTTCCTTCTCCTCCTTTGCCTCCTCTTCCTCCTCCTCCACCTCCACCTCCTCCTTCTCCTCCTCCTTCTCTAGCGACGGAGCAGTGCTTTACCCAATACATGCTCGCTTCTTGGGGGGTGCCATTCTTGCAACAGTAGTGGATTGTGAGGAGTGGTGCTTTAGATTAAGGAATGGGCATTATATAGAGGCAGAATGGAAAGGGCAACAGTTGGCAGAGGAATGTGAAGCACAACGGTTGACGCGGCAGATGAACGGGCAAGTGCGACGGTTGGCGCGGCAGTTGGAAGGTTCAACGTATCACTACCGGTTTATATTACCAACCGGCAGTGATAACTAATTATCAGTGCCAGTTGATACCTAAAACCGGTAGTGATATATTACTGCTGGTTGAATTTACAACCGGCAGTGATATTTAACGTTTACTGCCTGTTCGTATATTTAACCGGCAGTGATATGTATTTTCCCACGCAACCCAATTTTCCCGCGTAATATGACCTTATCACTGCCGGTTCTGCGCAGAGCCAGCAGTGATAAGCTATTTTCCCGCGTAATATGACCTTATCACTCCCGGTTCTTCGCAGAGCCAGCAGTGATAAGCTATTTATATAGCAATCTCCACCTGACTGATGCCTTTCCCCGGCCGAGAAGAAGAGAGGAGCTCTTTGCTCGGTTGTATTTTTCTTGTTGAGGTGCTGCCGAAATTTTGTGTTAGTATTTTTTTCATATTTTTCATCGAGTCGACATCTTCTCCGACCGAGCAGAACAAAGAGGAGCTCTATCTTGCTCGGTAGTTATTATCTTGGCGAGTTGCTGCTGAAAAATTGTATTAAAATTTTTCGAGGTTACTGACTTGATCTATGTTATATTTGTCGTAAAATTTTACTTTACAGGGCTATAGATGTTGATAATTGCTGATTGTACGGTGTGAACATTTTATGTCGGTAGTGCTCAAATTAAGATCTAGCTAAATTATTGAATAATTTATAATTCATATCCATTTTAGTGATGTAGTGGATGTTTAAGTAATAAAAATTGCTAGATGGACAATTATGCATAATTGTAATTAATGAAAATTTGTTATATGGATTTTTTAATAGTAAAATTGCTAGATGAATTATAAATAGTGAGAATTGCTAGTTGAATATTTAAATAATGAAAAATGGTTGATAGATTTTGCAATAATGAAAATTGGAAGATACATAATTATTTAGAAATATATCCTTATATCCAATTATATGCTTGTTTGTTGTAGATTAATTTAATTTAATAGCTAGTGCTACAAAACAAAATGAAATGAAGAAATCTTCTAAATAATTAAAAATGCTAGATGGATATTTAAATAGTGAAAAAGGTTTGATGTATTTTAATATATATAGGCAAAATTGCAAGATGTATTTGTAAAACTAATCATTTACAATTATATTGTTATTTGTAGTAAATTCATATCCATTTTAGTGATGTAGTGGATGTTTAAGTAATAAAAATTGCTAGATGGACAATTATGCATAATTGTAATTAATTTAATTAATGAAAAGTTGTTATATGGATTTTTAATAGTAAAAATTTCTAGATGAATTAGAAATAGTGAGAATTGCTAGTTGAATATTTAAATAATGAAAAATGGTAGATGGATTTTGCAATAATGAAAGTTGGAAGATACATAATTATTTAGAAATATATCCTTATATTCAATTATATGCTTGTTTGTTGTAGATTAATTTAATTTAATAGCTAGCGCTACATAATAAAATGAAATGAAGAAATCTTCTAAATAATTAAAAAATGCTAGATGGATATTTAAATAGTGAAAAAGGTTTGATGTATTTTAATATATATAGGCAAAATTGCTAGATGTATTTGTAAAACTAATCATTTACAATTATATTGTTATTTGCGATTATGTGCTTATAATGTGTTTATCATTTTAATTAATTAGCAATGCATGACTCTTGTAAAGAATAAATTATTTTGATATCGTTTGTTCATATCTTTGAAATGTAGTTTGACATAATTAGCGTAGATGGACCGAAGGTGGATGTATGACATGGACCGTCGCGGTCCAGAGTTCTTTAATGGTGTGACTTGTTTTCTGAATGCGGCTGCGGCATACAAGTCAAGAAACCTGGTGGACTATATGTGTTGTCCATGCATTGATTGCAAAAATGAGAAGATGTTTTGTAACATAGAGTCGATACGTGCACACTTGCTTCGAAGGGGTTTCAAGGCTGGCTATACCTGTTGGACCGAGCACGGTGAAGATGATATTGTACATGAAGGGCAACACATTGATAAAGATGATATTGTACATGAAGGGCAACGCATTGATAAAGATGACGGAGACAACGATATGACGGCGGTGGAAGATGCGTTCGTTGATACCCACGAAGATGATCTAGATCAAATGCTGCGTGATGGGGAGGGGGACTTCACGAGTGAGAGGGAGTTTCAAAAGTTCCAGCGTATGGTAGAGGACTCTACAATGCAATTGTACCCGGGCTTCAAAGAGGAGCACAGAAAGCTGCATACCGTACTTTCACTACTGCAGTTAAAGGCAAGCAATGGTTGGTTCGGTAAGAGCTTTACTGAGCTGTTATGTCTCTTGGGGGACTTGCTTCCAGAGAGTAACGTGTTGCCTTCAACTACGTACCAGGCCAAACAGGTTGTCTGCCCGTTGGGATTGGAAGTACAAAGAATACACGCATATCCAAACGATTGCATATTGTATCGCAATGAGTTTGCATACATGGATGCCTGTGTTGTTTGCAAAGTAAAGCGGTATAAGGGCAACGATATCGAGAACGAAGATGTCGGGGTGAGGTGTAAGAAGAAGAGGTGTCCCTGTAAGGTGGTGTGGTATTTCCCTATAATCCCCCATCTAAAGCGATTGTTTGTGAACAAAAGGCATGCACAATTGCTACGATGGCACGCCGAAGAGCGTAAGAAGGATGGAATGCTCAGACACCCTGCTGATTCTGTGCAATGGAGGAACATCAACAGAAAATATAAGAAACACTTTGCATATGATGTGAGGAATATAAGGTTCGGGTTGAGTACAGATGGGATGAATCCTTTTGGCAATATGAGTAGTTGTCACAGCACTTGGCCGGTGACTTTATGCATCTACAACCTTCCTCCTTGGCTTTGCATAAAGTGAAAGTACATTATGATGCCACTATTGATCCAAGGGCCGAACAACTTTGGCAATGATATCGATGTGTACCTCAAACCATTGGTTGAAGATCTTCTAATATTGTGGAGCGATGGTGTACGGGTATGGGATGAGTATAAAAGAAAACTTTATCCTACGGGCATTATTGTTCGTAACCATTAATGATTATCCTACTCTTGGCAACTTTGTCGGGCGGATGACAAAAGGCTTCAACGGATCGTCCGATTACTCGATAATCTGACTAGCCGGTGGTGAAGAACGCCAAAAAATGGCTTACATGCGGCATCGTAGGTTCCTTGCCGCTGTAAAGGATCTTACAATTATTCACGGCAAGGGAGCCGGCAGTACATCTATTCCGACTTCCCGGGATAAGGCTCCTTTGTGGAAAAAGAAATCGATATTTTGGATCCTACCTTATTGGCGGACACGAAAGTTCGACCGCAATCGGCGTCATGCACATAGAGAAGAACGTGTGTGATAGCTTGCTTGGTATCTTACTGGACATACCTGACAAAACGAAAGATACACTTCAAGCAAGGATGGACCTCGAAGATATGAAACTGAGGAAGGAGCTGCATCACGAAGAAATGGATCTGACAGCAAAAGTACCTTCCATGACTGCTACACTTTGATCAAGAAAGAGAAAATAAGCGTTTGCGAATGCTTGCACGGAGTCAAAGTTCCGTCTGGTTACTCTGCTAACATAAAGAGACTAGTCTCAATGAAAGACTTGAAGTTAATTGATATGAAGTCTCACGATTGCCACGTGATGATGACACAGATGCTTCCAATTGCAATTAGGGGTTTACGCGGAGAAAGTCCGAGACCCAATTATCAAGTTGTGTTCATTCTTCAACGCGATTTCACAGAAGGCCATCGATCCATTAAAACTAGATAAGCTACAGGAAGACGTAGTCCACACTCTGTGCAGGCTTGAGATGTGTTTCCCTCCATCTTTTTTTGATATTATGGTCCATCTCATTGTTCACACTATGAAAGAATCTGATTCTTGGTCCCGTATTTCTACATCGATGTACCCTTCGAGAGATTCATGCGGGTTATAAAGAAATATGTTAAATAAACGAAATCATTTGGAAGGTTGCATTGCCGATGGTCGGAGAACCGAGGAGGTCATTGAGTTACGTGGTCGATTATATGGATCTCAAACCGATTGGTGTGCTGTATCTCGGCATGAGGGAAGGCTACTGGAAAGGGACACTAGGCGAGAATCGATGCGTACTAGCAATCTAGCCGTTTACACAAGCACATTTTGCGGTTTAGCTGTCAGTTGTGGTGGCCCGTATGTCAACTTGCACAAAACGTGCTATCAAAACAAACCTGTGGAGGTCGAGGTTTGGCTCGCGAGAAACACAGAGATAATTTCGGCGATTGGTTGCGTAGGCACATGATGCGTATGGAGACAGGTACTTTTCGGTTGAAAGTGTTGGCTCGAGGACCGTCAACTACAATTCGGACATTCAAGGATCGACATAAATGGTTTTACATTTTATACAAGAGCGCAAGATAAAAAGAGCACCAATCAAAATAGCGGTATCCGTATATATGCCTATGACAGTAATGGAAATAGGCAAACCTACTACGGATTCATAGAAGAGATTTGGGAGCTTGACTATAGACCTTTGAAGGTCCCTCTCTTTCGGTGCCAATGGGTCAAACTTCCCGGCGGCGTGAATATCGACAAGTACGGTATTACTACCGTGGACCTCAAACTCATCGGATACAGAGAAGAACCATTCGTACTTGCTAATTCTGTTACACAAATCTTCTTTGTAACTGACCCGGCTAACAAGGAGCACCACGTGGTTATTCAAGGAAAAAGAAAGATTGTCGAAATTGAGAATGTTGTCGACGAGGAAGAGTACAACCAATTTAATGAGCTTCCCCTTTTGGAGAGGACGTTGACCTAAGTACCATGGAAGAGAGTAACGAAGCTACGTACATACGCCGCGATCATAACGAAGGTCGAATCGTAGCTTAGTTGTAGTAATGAAATGTATGCTTTCTTTTGTATGAACGACATGTTTATTTTCTCATATGTAACAATTAATGTAATATATGCAATAATGGAAATTGAGGTTATGCTTTTTTGTGATTTTTGTGATTTTGACTGCACTGGAATTTATTTGAATTTGACAGCATTTGTGTTCAATTTGCAAGCATTATTTGATTTTTAAAATATTAAAACTATTAAAATAGTTAGCAATCTGATTTTTATAATTTTAGAACCTAATAAAAATTTGGGGAAATATTTAAATAAAATATTAGATGTCCTATAGAATGCCTCCAAAAATTTTAAGAGAATTTGGATCAAATTTAATAGAATTTGGCCAAAGAGCTTATCACTGCCGGTTGTTCATGTAGCCGGCACTGATGGACTATCACTGCCAGTTCTACATGTGGACCGGCAGTGATATTCACTATCACTGCCGGTTGTATAATGGACCGGCAGTAATATTCTACTATCACTGCCGGTTGTACAATGGACCGGCAGTAATATTCCACTATCACTGCTGGTTTTAATTATTGACCGGTAGTGATATACTATCAGTGCCGGTTGTTGTGTAGAACCGGAAGTGATAGTCCAACCCTATAAATATTCAAACACCGCTCTCTCCTTCTAGTTACCCTAACCCTAGCCCGCGCCCTCCTCTCACTTTTACAGCGCCGTCGCCTCAGAGCTCCCCGCCGCCGCCGCGCCTCGGACCACCGCCGTCGTCTCGCGTCAGAGATCCCCGCCGCCGCCTCGACTCGGGCCGCCGTCGCCTCGCCTCGGAGCACGTCGCCGTCGCCTCCCCACCGTCGCCTTCACCTCCACGCTGTCTCCCCACCGTCGCCTCGACCTCCCCACCGTCTCCCCACCGTCGTGTCGACCTCCCCGCGTCTCCCCGCCGTGGTACACCTCTTGCGAACTTATGACAGAGGCCCGAATGTTGAATGTTGCTTGATGTCCCCGTCATCGCCTTCACCTCCACGCTGTCTCCCCACCGTTCGCCCAAATGTTGAATGTGAATGTGATTGTGAATGTGCAGATGTGCATGTGCAGATGTGAATTTGCAGATGCTAAGGGGCCAGTCAATTCGTTTGGCTTGGGGACCTAGCATGTGGGTATAGTGTTCAGTGAGGATTTGGGACTGCAATAGACAATTTGTGACAACTAATCTATGATGATTCTAGGGTTATCAATGAGATGACATTTATTACGTGAATAAGACCTTAAATTGATAGACTTACAGTTTGTAGAAATCTTGATTTATTCACCGTCAATTTGTGGTTCTTGTACAGTTTGCATCCTGTGATTAGTATATTCATTTGTTCAGACTACCTGTTGTTCAGTAGTGGTTATGTCACTTTTGTTCAGCTAGCTTTGTATAATTGAATCTTATCGATCTGTTGTCGCTAGGTTATGTGAGACTCTATCTGTTGGTTCCTGGGAGTCTATTTTATTCGGCTAGCTTGCAGTCCTGAATCTTATTGATATATTGTCATTAGGTTGATAAGCTTTTGTCCGTAGTTCATATATTACTCTTGTCTTTCCGATCGCATCGTACATTGCTGATCAATTGGCATATTTGATATATATCTTGATCTGAACAATAATAACGAACACTACTTGGCTTAAGAAATTTAATTACAGTGAACATTAAAAAATCAATTCTTGTTGTGCATGATAAGGTGGTAAGGATTTGAGGGTTTATTTACTAGAGTATTTGTTTTGCACATTTGTGATTGAGGTGAAGATTCTAATCTTCATTCAAACCCTTAAAATCTGAGAGCAAATATATACATATATATATATTTTACTTCCCTTCGGCCATGGTAGGCTTGATTCATCTCCAGAATGCCATAGTCTACATAATTTTTGGCATCTTCACAATTATGTCAGATTGGCCATTTTGAATCATGCATTTGTGTTTGACCTTTTGGTTAACTCTTTTGATATATTAATCTTGAATTAACTTACTTCGTTGGGAATTAATCAATAACTAAGGTAAGGTTGTCACAAATCAGTCTATTACTCGTCTCTTGTGACGAGGAGGGCCTTTGGGCAACCCGACATCTGAGAACACTCAAAATAAACAAGTTGAGCTTTATGCTAGTTGCCTTGTTCATTTTTCTGCCCTTCTTGATATCACTGATGCTGCATTCATTCTATATGATGTAATCTGTTATTATGAATCAGTATGGAATCATGTGCTGTTTTGATCATTTTGGTCTATGGTTATTTATATTGCATCCAAAAGTAAACTTCAATTTGGTGCTTTGTAACTGTTCTTGAAAGATGTATACATGTGTTGTAAATATTTGTTTTGTAAAGATAAGTGTATGTGTATTATTTCCGCTGCATTGTACTTTGGCTTGTAATATTTGGTCGGTCGGCCACTACTTGTAATAGTTGTAGTTTATGTTTATACTATGACAACTACTAAGTTTCAATCCCGGTATGGATATTCGGAATGGAATCTGTAACGACCCACATTTTTACACAGAATGCAAAAATGGAAATCTAATGTGCTTGCAGTACTAGTCCCTGGATCAGTAGCTAGCACACACATTTCAACGATTGGAATCACAACCATACAACATATTAATTAAGCGGAAACGAATAAATACAAAGAATTAATACAACTCAGAGAATAGCAGCAAAGAAGCAAAATCTCGTAGTGTGCCCAACCGAATCCCGCAGGCAACTGACGAGGCATAAACTCCAGATAGAACACGCCGAAGAAGAACCTGCAACCTGTGATGAACAACTTCGAAGCTTCGCTAGCATACACCTAAAAACAACGGACAAGCAAGAGTGAGTACTTTCGTACTCCGCAAGACTTGAGCAAAACCTATAATACATGCAGGCCATTTCAAAGGAAAAGCTTCTACAGTTATTTTGCATAAAGCGAATTTCATTTGTAAATCAAGTTATTTGCAAACGGAATTTTTAAGAGCAAGATTGTTTGATAATAAATAAGTAAAGCATAATAACACTCACAGTCCTCCATGACGTGAGCGACGAATCATTCACATCCTGAAATCCATCAATGTCAGCCCTTCGACATAAAGCACAATTTCAAAACAAATGGAACCAACCCTTTTGAAAATAGTAAAGCATCTAACTCGTGCAAGTTCGCCAAGACACCCATAACCGCGGGTACGGCTAATCAATTAGATTTAAACTCTGCAGAGGTGTACAACTTTACCCACAAGTCATGATCTTTCGACCATACATAGTCGTTACATTACCTAGACATGGCTTTGACCAGCCCGGGACGTTAACCCCCGTCGTAGAACTAGAAACACACACCCAAGCCGTGGATCCACCTTCACACACCCAACACCACGTTTGTAAACACGGCAGGGCGTACACTGTTGCATGGGTGGAAACCCTTCCAGGCAGACCAAACCGGAATGCCCGTGCAAAGCTCCCGCCTACCAATGAACAAAGCCATGTCTAATTAACATAACAAGCTATGGCTACCCCATAAATAGCTCTCGTGGTTGCACGGAAATCTCGGATCAATTGCGTCCCATTGCTCGGTCCTTAATACGACACGGGCGACACTTCACCCTACACTACGTGCAATTCCATTCGCACATCCGGCTATCGCAAATAATCGCCCGCATCAACACATAGTTTTCTTTTGGGTTTTTAAACAAAGTACTCGCAACCAACAGAGACATTTTTAATGTTTTCAGGAAACAAATACTGGTTTGATCATGTACATCATTGATTCTAAAGCATGGCTAAGCAGGTTAATATGATCGTATATACCCAAGATGACATTAAGTAATGTCTAGCCCTATTCTGTGGTTATCAAGGTTCACATTTCCATAATCATCAAGGAGATTCACGAGACAACAGGTATAACTACCAAATCCACAAGATAGCAATTTACATAAAGTAATCGCATGCATGAAACAGTTTGATGCACAAAAGGAATATAAAATACTGGGATCAATATGGTCAAAGGATGCTTGCCTTGCTTATTTGTCGCTTATGACGAAGAAGAGGATTACGGTTGACGAAGGCGACGACGACGGAATAGAGACGTCGAGATCTACACGTCGATCAACGGAAATAAGGCAAATAACTAACTTCAATAAGGGGCAAAAGAAGATAGACATAAAATCCAAATAAAGAATCATTGCAGAAAACAGGAACAACCAAAAGCTGGATTAAATTATTTAGATTAGTGAAAATTTGTTCATTAGTTACTTTGTTGAATGATATGAATGAATAGTATTTAATCCATTAATTAACTTCGCATGAAAAAGCAACTTCGAAAATGTTAATCCTGCTAAAACAGGTTATTGATTATACATTAGCAGTTTTTAAGAAGACTCTGGTGACGTAAACGTCTTAATCATAGATTTCTTTATTCATACTGAGCTCGTTTGTTCATATACTAAAGCTTAAAATTATGATTTTTAAGGTTTTTCAACTACTAAGATTTTTATGATAAACACTATGGAATAACGTTATTTCTTTAGAACAAGGTTGTATATACATTGAATAATGTTTCTAAACTCATTTTATAATTTTTAGTGTTTGGTTGAGGTATTAAACCTGTTGCTGAAAAGGCTTATAGGATGCTAAAGTTTATGCTATAAGAAATCGGCCAAAAGAGGTACGGGAACTCTTATCGTTTAAGGGTTTTGCGCAAGCAGAAACTACATGATCCAAGAGCTGTAAATAGAATATTTTCTTAGAAAGTTTAAGCACATATCCTAGACATCGTTTTTAAGCTATTCTACATAGAATTTGCACTTAGACGAGGTATTCTACGGGTGGACAAAAAGGCTTCAGAGACTAATCGCGTAACACTATTTTGGGTCGTATTAAATCTCAACTTACGACTACACTATACTTGACAATTGACTCATTCTGCTGGCATAAGTAGGGGATAATCTTAAGAGTATTTTAAAGTGGTTTTTGTGATATTTGGCTTTTATCCGAGATGCTTTTCATATAAATGTTCATTAGGGCCTAATGTATACTTAGCTCAACTTTGTATTAATATGAAGTATTTTTGCCTAACCAGCAAAGATATTATTCATCAAGGTTATAGGATTTGGTCTTTTCAAATTTGAACTTAGTTTATGAAAGTTATGACTATCTAGATAACACAAGTATTGATACTTCAGCTACGTGGTTAAGTGTTAATCATAACCTTATAATAGTGATTCTTACTATATTACATAGTCTGATCATGCAAGGCATTCAGGAACTAGCTATTCATGCATTAGCACTTACTTGTGACATTTTCTACACCCCTGGTTGATCATACTCAATTCTTTAGGTACATATAACATGGAGGCATATATTGCTTAAGAATTTAAGCACAGACTACAATGCATTATGGTTATTTTTGTTGTAGCAGATAACAAGGTCCTTGCTATTTCCAGGTATTTCATACAGTTTATTTCATCCTTCTATGAGTTATTATGCACTTACTCTTTTATATGGTCATATTAGGGCTTACTAATGTTTGCAAGATAAGTAACTTAAGAACAGATCAAAAGTTTATATGTTCTTGCATGACTGAGCTTCTCATAATTCCAGAAGCACATACTCATTTATTTTATGACTTATTAGTTATATTCTTCATGAGAGCAATATTGTCCATACTTGTGTGTTCATCTCATTTTGAATTTATGTGATTGTTCTGTGATTCAAGGATTGAAGGTTTTTGTACATTTGAACACATCCTGACCTTAGCATCATGTGAAAATTCATTTTATTGTTTTATGACTTATTGACCACAGGTTTAATATGAAGAGCATATTAAGGTTATAAATCAAAGTTTAATCCAACTAATTGTTTTGCAGTTCAAACTTTTAATATTTTTGCATATCTATAATCTTCCTAATATTAGATAAATATATAAATTTATTTTACTGTTTTGTGACTACAATTGCACAAGTTATTAATAACTGAATGTATTTTGGCCAGGAATTTGAATGTAAATCAAGAATGCGCTATACTAACAGAGGAAACGTCTTCTGGCCTAGCCTTCTTCAACCAGAGATGCCAGGCTCCATGGCCCCCCTTGCGCAGAAAAAAGAAAGAACAGAGGGGCTTCTAGGGTTGAACGGCGAGGGCACACCGGCGAAGCTCCGGCGAAAGCGACGGCACCAGGAGGATCAGCACGACAAGGAGCATTCAGATGCAGATCAATTCGGTAGGGAGCCACTAGGGAGGTGCGCCCACGAGGAGAGGCGGCGGCCATGGCGGTGACCAAACAAAGAAGATGAACCGAAGCATTAGGGTTTGAATCGGTGGTATTGTTAGTATCAGGAGGTGCTAGAGGTTCCAATTTACCAATCAATTGAAGCGGAGACGGCTGTGGAAGCGCGCCACCAAGGACCGCCATGAGGAAGAAGGGTCTGGCGTGGCGGCAAGTGAGAAAGAACTGAAATTAAAGAGCTAGATGGGTTCAGTGATACTCAGAGATGCTACGGTTGCGAGGAATTTGAGGTTGGCTTATTGGTTGGCTTGATCTTCTACCTCACCCCATTACTTGCTTGTGCGGCAATGGAGGGCAAGGGCTTCAGTCTTCCAGTGAAAACAAGAAGGGAGCTTTGGCTGAGCTGTTCGGTTCAGGGGATGGGCAAATGGCCAAGCTCCACACTTGCTCCACTGAAGAAATTGGCATGAGATTGCTTGAGCTCCAGGAGGCTTCGTCACAAGGGTGAGGATGGGGATGAAGTTCTGGCATTTTGGCTGTGGCGTGACATCCAGAGGCATACGATTTCTTGCTGGCTGAGGAGGAAAGAGAAGTAGTGGAGGGGAGGAAGTGGAGCACTACCTCTGTAATTCCCAAGGTGCAATGCATTTGGTTGAGAGCTGGTGTGATGACCTGAAGCAAAGACTTGGGCTTGCTGCTTCGGTAGAAAATTCTGGAGATTTGGAGTGGCTGCGACTGGGACCCGTATGGCAGACAAAGCAGGAAACCGGCTTAAGAACCAACCGGCTGGGTGCACTGAACTTGCATTGATTCGCCAGCTAAACCTTGCCAGAGATTTTTCATATCTTTTGTGTAGTCTCTTCCTAAAGTAGTTGATCTCCAGTAAAAAGTTTAGATCGAAATAATTTGTAGATTATTTACTAAAATTCTGATACTGTACAATGCACAGGATTTCAAATTCTGCTTTTTGATTTATCCGACAATTTGAATATTTTTATAAATTTTTCAAACTTTTTTTTTCAAATTATATTGAGCTATTTGTTCTTATGTAAAATTTTGAGCTCAAGATATTGCTCCAGGATTTTATAAAAATTCTGACATTAAGATTTTCAAAATTTCAGAGCTTCTGTTTTTGAATTATTTGGAGGCCTATCCGACCTGGTGAATTCTTGATATTTTTACCGGAGGTAATTCCTGTACAAAGGGTGTTTTGGTAATTTCCTTAGCTTCAGATAAACCCTTAGTATTTTTCATTAATTCGGATGATGCACTATTTCATTTTTTCATTTTTTTTAATATTCAGATTGATAATCACATATTTCCATCAGTGCATAATTTGGTTTCTCCACAGATTTGGATTCAGAAAATAAATTATTCCCAACTCTTCTTTTGTTCTTTTAATTTCTCATGTTTCCTTTAATTGTCTTTGCAACACTAAATCCAAGAAATCAATCCAAAAAGTCATAAATTCCATAAAACTCAAAAATACTCAAAACACAAATTCACATTATAGCATTTCACGGTTTTAGAATTTTCAGGATGTTACAGATCCACCCCCTTACAAAAATCACGACCCCGAGATTAGTCGGACCTAAAAGAAGTCGGGGAATTCTTTTCGTAGATGATCTTCACGTTCCCATGTTGCTTCATCTTCAGTGTGATTGCTCCACTGGACTTTCAACATCTTATGGGACTTGTTCCTTGTGTGGCATTCTGCTTCTTCGAGGATGCGTATTGGACGCTCTCGATAAGATAAATCTGGTTGAAGGTCGATGTTCTCGGGTTGGTAAATTCGATTAGAACACGAAGGCACTTTTAAGTTGCGACACGTGGAAGACGTTATGAACTTCAGACAATTGAGGTGGCAATTCCAACTTGTATGCCATCTCACCCATCTTTGCAAGAATTTGATACGGCCCAATATATCGAGGAGCTAGCTTTCCACGAATCTGGAAACGACGAACTCCACGAAGCGGCGATACTTTTAAATAGACATGATCACCAACTTCGAAACTTAGTTCACGCCGACGATTATCGACGTAACTCTTTTGACGAGACTGGGCTTCCTTCAAGCGGCTCCTTACCAGATCTACTTGTTGTTGGGCCTCTTCGATAAGATCTGGGCCAAAGAATTTCCTTTCTCCAACCTCGGACCAGAATAGAGGAGTTCTACATTTTCTCCCATACAATGCTTCAAATGGCGACATTTGAAGACTGGCTTGAAAGCTGTTGTTATAGGAGAATTCCGCAAATGCGAGACTCTTCTCCCAGTTAGTACCATATGAAAGCACACATGCTCTGAGCATATCTTCGAGTTTGATTTACTCTTTCGGTTTGCCCATACATGCGAGGGTGATAAGCGATCTTGAAATTCAATTTAGTTCCCAGAAGACTATGCAAACTTTCCCAGAAGCGAGAAGTAAATTGGGAGCCTCGATCAGATACAATAGTTTTTGGAACACCGTGCAGGCGCACAATATTATCCATATATAGCTCCGCAAGTTTGTCCCCTTGATATGTGGTCTTGACCGGAATAAAATGAGCCACTTTTGTTAACCGATCAACAATGACCCATATAGAATCATTTCCTTTCCGAGTCTTGGGAAGACCGGTAATGAAATCCATACTAATATCTTCCCATTTCCATTCGGGAATTTGCAAGGGTTGAAGGAGACCAGCAGGACGTTGATGTTCGGTTTTGACTCACTGACATACATCACATTCAGTAACATATGCAGCAATTTCCTTTTTCATGCCGGGCCACCAATATTCCTGTTTGAGGTCCTGATACATCTTTGTGCTCCCGGGGTGAATAGAAAGAGGAGATTCATGAGCTTCCTTCAAAATCAGCCTTTTGAGTTCAAGATCATTTGGGACATATATGCGATTTCCTCGCATAATTACTTCATCTGAACTTTCAGAGAATCCAAATTCAATTCCTTCTTTCAATTGTTTTCGAATTTCAGCAATGGCTTCATCCTTGAGTTGAGCGGCTTTTATATGAGTCTTGAGAGTTGGCTGCACTTCAAGAGTAGCAACAAAGCCTTCTTCAACTAAACCCAAATTTAATTTCTGGAATTCATTTTGCAGCTCAGACTGGTCAGAGATGAAAAGACAATGAAGTTTTCGGCTGAGGGCATCGGCTACAACATTAGCCTTACCAGGATGATAATGAATGCCAAGATTGTAGTCTTTAATTAACTCTAACCATCTCCTTTGCCTGAGATTTAAATCTGGTTGGGTGAAGAAATACTTCAGGCTCTTATGGTTAGTATAGATTTCACAACGATTGCCAATAAGATAATGCCTCCAAATCTTCAGAGCGTGAACAACAGCTGCTAACTCCAGATCATGAGTAGGATAGTTTTGCTCATGCGGCCGAAGTTGGCATGAAGCATATGCGACAACTCTTCTTTCTTGCATTAATACACATCCAAGGCCATGCCGTGATGCGTCGCAATATACCTCAAAGCTCTTATGGATATCAGGTATGATGAGAATTGGAGCTGTAGTTAATCTTTTCTTAAGCTCTTGAAAACTAGCTTCACATTCCGGGGTCCATTCAAATTTCTTTTCCTTCTTTAGCAATTGGGTCATTGGTCGAGCAATTTTGGAGAAGTTTTCGATAAAGCGGCGATAGTATCCCGCTAAACCAAGAAAACTTCGAACCTTAGGAACAGATTGAGGCGGTTCCCATTCTGTGATATCTTGAATCTTCTTAGGATTAACTGAAATTCCACCATTAGAAAGAATATGCCCAAGAAATGCGACTTCCTTCAACCAGAATTCACATTTCTCGAATTTGGCATAGAGTTTATGCTCACGAAGTTTTCCAAGCACCAAATGCAAATGCTGAGTATGCTCTTCTTCGGTCTTGGAATAAATGAGAATATCATCAATAAATACCACTACGAACTTATCCAAATACTCCAAAAAAACCTTGTTCATAAGGCACATGAAATTAGCGGGAGCATTTGTAAGTCCGAAAGACATTACGGTATATTCATATAACCCGTAACGAGTGGTAAAAGCAGTTTTAGGAATGTCCTCAGGTTTGATTTTCAATTGATAATACCCAAGTCTCAGATCAATCTTAGAAAATACCTGAGCACCATTCAATTGATCAAAAAGATCATCAATGCGAGGAAGTGGATACTTGTTCTTGATTGTGGCTTCATTTAAGGCACGATAATCTATGCACATGCGTAAACCACCGTCCTTCTTAGGAACAAATAGCACTGGACTGCCCCATGGAGAAGAGCTAGGGCGAATGAATCCTTTATTCAATTGATCCTTGAGTTGTTTCTTCAATTACGCTAACTCATCTAAAGGCAAGCGATAAGGGCGGCTTAGCAGCGGTGTTTCTTCGAGAGCAAGATTAATGACAAACTCTATATCCTTGGCAGAGGCATTCCGGCAACTCATCTCGGAAATACATCGGTATATTCCCATACCACTGGAACTTGACTCAATTCTGTGGCCAAGGCAGAACAAAGTGAAGGTTGTTGAGTTGGAGTGTTATTGAAGGATGAAAACTGCACTTAGATCCCACTTGGACTAATAAGGGATTTAGATCGATTAGCACAATCTATCTGACCTTTGTGCTTGGATAACCAATCCATACCGAGGATCACATCCAATCTGAAGTTTCAATAACAATGAGATCAGCATGAAAAGATACTCCGTTAATTTCAATGCATACCTCGGAATGAGTTTGAGGTTTTCATAGTTGCTCGAGGGGAATAAATTATCATTCTTGTAGGAAGTAGTTCATCTTGTAGTTCATGTCGCTCGACAAACTTCTTGGATATGAAGGAGTGTGATGCGCCAGAATCAAATAACACCAATGTCTGTACGGAGTGAACAAGGAATGTCCCTAGTACCACATCAGGTGCTTCATGAGCTTCTTCTGCTGCCACATGATGTAGGTGACCACAATTAACACCTTGTGATGCCATGGATGTTGACTTGGAGACCTTTGATTTTCCAATCACTCGATATTTATTTGAGGATTGTTGTTGAGGACAAGGTTGTTTAGAACTCGATAAGCCAGGGTTGTGCGATATTGAGTGCTAGAGGATGGTCTTCTTGGTTGTGGTGGGAGAACTAAGGATTGTTGAACCTTGCACGATTGTAACAAGCGTTGCTTTGAAGGATGATCACTTGCGATTGTCGGGCTATCCATTTGCGTTTTGGCTTTCTATTCTTGCTTGCATACCATACTCCACTCGGATGGCTTTATCAACTAAGGTTTGAAAATCATGAATATCTTGGGCGACTAGCGTCCATTTGATTTCTTCATTCAGTGTTCCCTAAAATGCTCAATTCTTGAGCTTCATCGATACTTGAAGCAACATAACGGATAGGTGATTGAGCGGTGTAGATATTCCATCAGCGATAAGTCTTCTTGCTTCAATTCCATAAATTATCGCCTTTTGCTTTCAATAACACTTGCGGGAATGTGAGCTCGGCGAAAGGCTTCTTTAAATTCTACCCAAGATAAATCTTGTCCTTCGGGAAGCATTGCCTGATGGTTTTCCCACCAGATTGCTGCGGCTCCTTGCGGTGATGTGAAGCATAGAGGACTTTCTCATGGTCACTTTGCCTTTGCGCAATAACCAGCTTGCTCTCGACGAACGGAGCCAATCATCGGCGTCGAGAGGCTCTGGCGATGAGAAGAAAGTCGGCGCCGAGTTTCGAAACTCTCCGAACTTGGAGTAATCGCGCGCCAACATTTCCATCCCTAACTTCACCGAAGTTGGGCAACATTTTGCACTACTTGTTGGAGTAGGAGTGCATCGACTTGACGTCCTTGCTCAACCAACGCCAGGACCCGAGCGAGTTGAGGATTCGGTGATCGGTCTCGGGAATAATTTCATTTGGATTTTGAGAAGGTGGAGGTGATTCATGGCGAACATTGCATCGAGATCACGATGCTCTAGTAGCTGGATGTTGCGGACTCGCCTCTTTCCCCAAAAGCTTTCTTAAGGATTTTGTTTTAGGCATCCCTGCAACGACCAAGAAGAGACAAAGTTATTTAAATGAGATTCTATTTGGTTTCAACTGGCCTAAAGTGACTTAAGTTAGTTGGTGTATACTGATATGGTGAGATCTTAAACTTAGTTTATATATGAATGATGCGGTTTTGAGAGGCTAAAAGCAGACATGGAGACTATGTTTCTAATCTTGATGAGGCTTGATTTTTAAGAAGAGTTAATGACCAAAATGGTTACCCAGGTAATAAACTGTACAGAGAGGAGATAAGCTCATAAAAAGTTCTATAGAGAGAAGAGATAACCTATTTTATGATTTCCCATTTACCCTATGGTTTGAGATTTCTCATATTCATACATAAGGATAGTTTTATATGAAACTTTAACCATAGTGGTCAAGTTACACATAAATCAGCCCCAACATTCAGAACAAAACCAATTCTAAGTAGCAAGACATAACGACAACATATGTTGCTCTATATATAACTACAGCAGAATAATATGCTACGCGTATGGGTGCTTATCTTATGGTAGGTCCTAATATATATATCCTAATTTTCTGCCTCTTTTTTTCTGTTGGATGACATCGGCTCTTGATAAAGCAGGATCTTCAATCTTCACTTTTGCTTTGTCGAGGTTAGCGAAGTGTTGTCTGACTTCCTGGAGATGGTTGTTGTATATAGTGCAGTCTTCGTCGACTAGCATGAAGCATGATAGCAACATATCTCAAACATCTTCACAAGCAATACTGAGGATGAACCATGAGCAGAGATTTCTTTTTGAGATAAGGGGAATTTGTTTACAAATCAAAATGAATGCAGGGTAAGAATAGAATCTTAGGAATTAGGAAAGGATAGCAAACTCTACATTTTGCAATTCAGTATCTTTTGAAAATAAACTTTTGAATTTGATTATTCTAATGCTAATGACCATTCTACCTAAGGTTTATCCTACGGTCAGTATAGCTCTGATACCAACTGTAACGACCCCCATTTTTACACAGAATGCAAAAATGGAAATCTAATGTGCTTGCAGTACTAGTCCCTGGATCAGTAGCTAGCACGCACATTTCAACGATTGGAATCACAACCATACAACATATTAATTAAGCGGAAACGAATAAATACAAAGAATTAATACAACTCAGAGAATAGCAGCAAAGAAGCAAAATCTCGTAGTGTGCCCAACCGAATCCCGCAGGCAACTGACGAGGCATAAACTCCAGATAGAACACGCCGAAGAAGAACCCGCAACCTGCGATGAACAACTTCGAAGCTTCGCTAGCATACACCTAAAAACAACGGACAAGCAAGAGTGAGTACTTGAGCAAAACCTATAATACATGCAGGCCATTTCAAAGGAAAGGCTTCTACAGTTATTTTGCATAAAGCGAATTTCATTTGTAAATCAAGTTATTTGCAAACGGAATTTTTAAGAGCAAGATTGTTTGATAATAAATAAGTAAAGCATAATAACACTCACAGTCCTCCATGACGTGAGCGATGAATCATTCACATCCTGAAATATATGTTCTTGCATGACTGAGCTTCTCATAATTCCAGAAGCACATACTCATTTATTTTATGACTTATTAGTTATATTCTTCATGAGAGCAATATTGTCCATACTTGTGTGTTCATCTCATTTTGAATTTATGTGATTGTTCTGTGATTCAAGGATTGAAGGTTTTTGTACATTTGAACACATCCTGACCTTAGCATCATGTGAAAATTCATTTTATTGTTTTATGACTTATTGACCACAGGTTTAATATGAAGAGCATATTAAGGTTATAAATCAAAGTTTAATCCAACTAATTGTTTTGCAGTTCAAACTTTTAATATTTTTGCATATCTATAATCTTCCTAATATTAGATAAATATATAAATTTATTTTACTGGTTTGTGACTACAATTGCACAAGTTATTAATAACTGAATGTATTTCGGCCAGGAATTTGAATGCAAATCAAGAATGCGCTTTACTAACAGAGGAAACGTCTTCTGGCCTAGCCTTCTTCAACCAGAGACGCTAGGCTCCATGGCCCCCCCTTGCGTAGAAAAAAGAAAGAACAGAGGGGCTTCTAGGGTTGAACGGCGAGGGCACACCGGCGAAGCTCCAGCGAAAGCGACGGCACCAGGAGGATCAGCACGGCAAGGAGCATTCAGCACTGCAGTCAATTCGGCCGGGGAGCCACCAGGGAGGTGCGCCCACGAGGAGAGGCGGCGGCCATGGCGGTGACCAAACAAAGAAGATGAACCGAAGCATTAGGGTTTGAATCGGTGGTATTGTGAGTACCAGGAGGGGCTAGAGGTTCCAATTTACCAATCAATTGAAGCGGAGATGGCATGTGGAAGCGCACCACCGGTGACCGGCCATGAGGAAGAAGGGTGCGCGTGGCGACGGCTGATCGGCGAGAAAGAACTGAAATTAAAGAGCTAAATGGGTTCAGTGATACTCAGAGATGCTACGGTTGCGAGGAATTTGAGGTTGACTTACTGGTTGGCTTGATCTTCTACCTCACCCCATTACTTGCTTGTGCGGCAATGGAGGGCAAGGGCTTTAGTCTTCCAGTGAAAACAAGAAGGGAGCTTTGGCTGAGCTGTTCGGTTCAGGGGATGGGCAAATGGCCAAGCTCCACACTTGCTCCACTGAAGAAATTGGCATGACATTGCTTGAGCTCCAAGAGGCTTCGGCACAAGGGTGAGGATGGGGATGAAGTTCTGGCGTTTTGGCTGTGGCGTGACATCCAGAGGCATACGATTTCTTGCAGGCTGAGGAGGAAAGAGAAGTAGTGGAGGGGAGGAAGTGGAGCACTACCTCTGTGATTCCCAAGGTGCAATGCATTTGGTTGAGAGCTAGTGTGATGACCTGAAGCAAATACTTGGGCTTGCTGCTTCGGTAGAAAACTCTGGAGATTTGGAGTGGCTGCGACTGGGACCCGTATGGCAGAGAAAGCAGGAAACCGGCTTAAGAACCAACCGGCTGGGTGCACTGAACTTGCATTGATTCGCCAGCTAAACCTTGCCATAGATTTTTCATATCTTTTGTGCAGTCTCTTCCGAAAGTAGTTGATCTCCAGTAAAAAGTTTAGATCGAAATAATTTGTAGATTATTTACTAAAATTCTGATACTGTACAATGCACAGGATTTCAAATTCTGCTTTTTGATTTATCCGACAATTCGAATATTTTTATAAATTTTTGAAACTTTGTTTTTCAAATGACCTTGAGCTATTTGTTCTTATGTAAAATGTTCAGCTCAAGATATTTCTCCAGGATTTTATAAAAATTCTAACATTAAGATTTTCGAATTTGAGCTTCGCTTTTGAATTATTTGGAGGCCTATCCGACCGGTGAATTCTTGATATTTTTACGGAGGTAATTCCTGTACAAAGGGTGTTTTGTTAATTTCCTTAGCTTCAGATAAACCCTTAGTATTTTTCATTAATTCGGATGATGCCTTTGTTTCATTTTTCATTTTTTTAATATTGATTGATAATCACATATTTCCATCAGTGCATAATTTGGTTTCTCCACAGATTTGGATTTAGAAAATAAATTATTGCCAACTCTTCTTTTGTTCTTTTAATTTCTCCCGTTTCCTTTAATTGTCTTTGCAACACTAAATCCAAGAAATCAATCCAAAAAGTCATAAATTCCATAAAACTCAAAAATACTCAAAACACAAATTCACATTATAGCATTTCATGGTTTTAGAATTTTCAGGATGTTACAGAATCGAAACTCTAATGGACGCGTAGGTGTGTACGGTGCGACTATGTGGCTCATATTTGTTTGAGTGAAGGTCATTTAGTCAATACTCCATGCACAGGACTTTTGGGTGACGGTGAGCATACACTTAATTGGAGTATGGATGTCACCTCTAAGTCCAACGCACGTGTGAGGAATCGATTCATATTTCCGGGTGCCCACGAGAGGTTTTCCAGGTGACTTTTGGGTGACAGTGAGCATACACTTAAGTGGAGTATGGGTGTCACCTCTAAGTCTTTCAAATATTTGTATGTGTTCTTTTAAATATTTGTATGTGTTATTCAGTGGAGTATGGATAACTTTTGGGTGACAGTGAGCATACACTTAAGTGGAGTATGGGTGTCACCTCTAAGTCTTTTAAATATTTGTATGTGTTCTTTTAAATATTTGTATGTGTTCTTCAGTGGAGTATGGGTGACTTTTGGGTGACAGTGAGCATACACTTAAGTGGAGTATGAGTATCACCTCTAAGTCTTTTAAATATTTGTATGTGGGCAATGTATCCTGTGCACACAGGCCTTCCTGTGTAACAAAAGTCACGAAAAATTTTGAAAAAAATTGTAGATGTCCTTCATAGATTGCCCTACCTATGTATGAAATTTCAAGATCAAATTCATTATATATTGAGCTCTTTAAACATGTCAGAATTTTCTCTTTTTTGTAACTCTCGATATATAATGAATTTGAACCTACAATTTTATATAATGAATTCAGCAATCATTCCATGTCAAGCAAGCATGTCACATCGTGGCTTCGCCTCTCAGTGTACCGGACGCTCTCCTAGCAGCCATGCTTCTTGAACTTGTAGGGGCTTATTTTTTTAAAATCATTTTAGTGTGGAATAAGAATGATTCATTATTTTTTATTAAGCAAATATATTCTAAAGAATATATGAATTTTTTCATATTATGTTTTCATTTTGAGATGTATATGTATCATGTGAATTTTTTCTAATGTATAAGTATCATTTTAAAGTTACATGTGCACATGTTTGTAGCATGAAGTCACAACATCATTTGATTTCCTCTCAACTCTAACAAGATTACCATCGTTTGAATTCATAAGTTTGATGTCATGTAGCAACCATAAATGAATGCAATATAATTAACCAAATAACATTTCTGATTGCTAGTAATGGCCTCGAATCAGGGACAAGTGCCAGAGGGAGTTCGGCCCTCGAATATAGACGAAGTAGGAACGGGTAGCCCAAGGGACTACCTGAACCTACAAGATATTGATATGGAGCAACCTGGCGCCACTACCATGGACCAAGCTGACGCCACTGCCATGGACCAAGCTGACGCTGCTAACATAGGCGAGGTAAAGTATTAGTACGTTATGATTCCCAAAATATTGTAGGGTCAGACGACTAATAACAACTTCCAATTGCAGGCTCAAACGTTTGATGAACAAAGGCGGCGCGCAGGCCGTGGTCCGAGCAAGATGCCTAAGGGTGTTCATAATATAGTCCAGCTCTCGGCAGTCGGGGAACCTGCTATACCCGCGTCAGCGTTGGCGCCGTACAGGACAGCCTGCGGAGTACTTGTTAGGGATAACGTGCCCATCAGCTATAGATCATGGACCGGCCGCGAAGATGATTAGTGGGTGGTTCCCGATGACCTGAAGGACTTGCTATGGGACAAGCTAAAAGAAGTATTCCAGTTCCCCCAAGGGTCCGAGTTGGTTGCAAAGAAACGTGCACTAAGTATCATGTGCACATCATGGAAGAATTGGAAGACGACGCTGAATAAGAACTATGTGAAGAAGAATGAAACGCCAAATTTTAACATGTTTCCAAAGATAAGGAAATTTTGGGAGAACTTTGTGGCATACAAGAATTCTGAAGAAGCCAAGATAGTGAGTCAGAAGAACAAGGCTAACGCGGATAAGAATATGTACCCTCACACACTAGGCACTGGTGGATACGTGAAGAAAATACCTGCATGGGATAGGTGCGAAGAAGAGCTAAGACGCAGGGGCGTCAATCCTGCGACGGCCGAGCTGAGTGAACGATCGAAGCATTGGTTGCTTGGGAGGGGGGCTTCTATCTCGGAAGATGGCAGCTTGAGTTTCAGGAGTGATAGAGCCCAGGAAGTGTCGCAGAAAATATCAGATGCTCACGTGCAGTCTTTCCAAGGGCTTTTCAGGCCACGAAGGGAGAATGACGAGCTAACTGTTGCCCTGGGTAACAGGGAGCATCCTGGGCGCACCCGAGAAGTTGGTTTGGTGCCGTGGAAAGAAGGCTTCCCAGCTGATGCATCATTGTACAAGCGGCCGAAAAGAATCAGAGAAGATGAACTGGAGCATCAAATACAATATGCTGTGGCAAGAGCGTTAGAGGAACAGAGAGCGGAGCTGGATAAAGTTGTGGAGCAAGCAGTACAGAAAGCTCTCAGCTCACGATCGCGACTCGATGACAGCCCTCGGAACCTCAGTCACGGTGTTCGTAGGAGCAGCTGCGCGTCCACAGGGATTCCGCACGAGCATGGACTCCATTTTCCAGTGGATGACATCAAAGAACCGACATTGTGCAAGCTGCTTTTGTCCGCACATAGCATTACCATCAAGGTGGCTGATGGCAGGGCTTGGCCATGCGGCTCCTTGCGAGTTACCGCCGCCTAATCTTCTTTGGGATTCACCAGGGTCGAAGTAGACAGTGTAGTCCGACAATATCGCAAAATAGAGGTAGAGATTCCTGGCAAGGACGGAAAAAATAAACTTGGAGAAAACGTGCATGGCTTCCTCGCATGGCGCAAGAGCTTGATTATGTTTGGCTCGGACGATGAGGCCGACAATGACGATGATGATGATGAGCTGCACTCTCCACACGCAGACCTGTCGCCTAGGAAAAGTGCAACTCCTCCGCCGGCACCAGTTAGAAAAAGTCCAACTTCTCCGCCGGCACCATCCAGAAAAAGTCCAACTCCTCCGCCAGCACCAGCCAGGAAAAGTCCAACTCCTCCGCCGGCACATAAGAAGAATCGAACATCAGCACCATCTCAGAAGTCCGCATCGTCTTGTACCAAATCTCAGTCATCTGTGAAGTCAGCACAGCCTCAGATGAAATTACCGGCCGAGATGACTGAAGAAGAACGAAAAAAGCAAATAAAGGCCGATGTAACATCTCACTTCCAAAAGGCGCCATCACATGAGAAGACTAAAGTTAATGCTAATGCGCAGAAGTTTTTCTTGAGTATGGCAAAAGCCAAAGAGACAGGGCGGGCTTCTAAACCTTCGAAAATGTCGGACTACAAGCACATCTCCAGAAAGCAATACTTAAAGACAGCTAGTGCTGAGGCGTTGATGTCGCAACCTCAAAAAGATACTGTTGAACAACTTCGTAATCACGAGCTAGGTCTAAGCTGGAAGTTCTTTTTGGGGAAACCGCTGGTTGCCCCAAAACATTTAGAGAACCTAACAACACAATTGCGGTAGCGTCCATCGATTATTACATGCAAAAGGCGGTCTGAAAAGGGTATCTGAGCGTTCCTAGTGAGATACAAAGAATCGGATTTTCACAATAGGGATAACATGTTCTGGGTAGAGTTCTACGAATTGTATATTGTACCAGCAAGATGCTCTGGACGCGGCAATACTCAGACTGTGGACTTTGTAAGTCTCTATTTATATTATTGTATATTCTTGTACCATTCAACTGTATGTCTAACTTCTTTTTTTATATATGTAGAATGGAGATACAGATATGTAGAGGAAATAACAATGACAATTTAGGATTTCTCGATCCGGGGCTTGTCAACGAGAAAATCATCCGGCAGAATCCATAGTTTGTTGAAGACTATTTATTTAATACTTTCTTGAAGCTACAAAACAAAACCTCTGTAATTTTATCCTATAACTTTCAGTATACGTATTACCCTACTTCTAATATTGTTTTACTATTTTTGTGTAACACGGTGTGGGACTAATAGGCTATGTTAACATATATGTCTAGTTATCACTGGGTCCTCTTCGTCATCGAGTTAGATGCTAGCAGGATTTTTATTTTGGACTCGCTGAGAAAAGAACTTAATCTGTATCAAAATTTTTGGGACATGATGAACAGGTAAACTCGATCGTTGCGTTATTGCTCTAGTAATATTTTATTCTATTGTATTTAAGGTTAATTACTATTTAAAATCATTCACAGGGCATTCACACATGGTATTGCAAGAAAGGTGGTCGGTATCGTCCCTTCAGGAAAAATTTCAAAATAATAACAGACTTTCCATGCATGAGACAGGACCAGAGAAATAATTTATGTGCATACTACGTATGTACAAATATACATGCAATTGTCACGGAGAGTGTCGGCTATAACGAAGCCATGGTATATAATTACACATTCATGCCTACTTTTCTTTCATTTAACATCTATCATCATTAATTAAATTTCTCTTTTCTTGATAAATACCTCAACATGAGAACCAATAAGTTACTGCTAACAGAAGTTTTAGCAATTCAAAAGCAGATCGCTGGATTCGTTCACAATGAGATCATTAATCCAAACGATGAGTTCCACGATGACAGCCTCGATCCAAAGTGAATGAGATGTACTCACACTACATTTGTAAACAGATTATTGTAAAAACTAAATATTGTGATGCTTTAATATATTTTAATTATGATCTAACGACGCTTTATATACTTATATATTTGAAGGCAACATATCGTGTGCACATAGGCCTTCCCGTGTACACATCGTGCACACCAACTAATAAAAGTCACGAAAACTCTGAAAAAATTTGTAGATGTACTTCATAGATTACTCTACCTATGTATTTGAACCTACAATTTTATACATAGGTAGAGTCACTACTACAGAACGACACATCACTATCATTTGTCTCATCGGTTCTTAAGTTTTTCAAAAAACGATTGTGATAAGTAACCCGGAGAGGTGTTAGTAATAATCGATGTCGGTTACGAGATTATAAGTGATTGTGATGTAGCAGGAACATCCGAATCGGTTCTCTACTAAAAAGTGATAGTGATATGCACGATCATCACTATCGGTTCTTTTCATAGAAGTGATAGTGATGTGCGTGATCATCACTATCACTTCTATGAAAAGAACCGATTCGATAAACGTGCATCGATATCACTTTTAGTAGAGAACCGATTACGATGTGCACATGGTTATCACTATCATTCTTTTATAGAAGCGATAGTGATGACGATGCACATCACTATCACTTGTTGAAAAGAACCGATTCGATGTGCTCGTGCTTATGTAGTGATGGCCGTGCACATCGATATCGCTTTTGAAAAGAACCGATTCGATGTGCCTCGCTAGGTTATATATACCACTCACTTTGAACTCTTCTCTGTTTTTGCTCGGAGGAGATTTCTCCCGCCACCCGAGAAAATAGCTCATATTGTGTGGTTGGAAGCAATAGTTGGGTGAGAAAATTTGAAGTCCTCATGGGTGGGTATTAAGAGGGCAAAATTGAAACCCTATCTTGAGGAGATTCCCTCTTTTGCTCTCTATTGCGGTTTTCTTCAAAATGTGAGCAGCAATTCTTTAAACCCTTCAATTTTGCTCTGGTAATTTCAATATGTCATCAATAAAGTTTAGGTTGCACTGGAATTGTGTACGTGCTTTCAGATTTCACACTCTTTATTTGACAAGCGCATATCTATTTAATTTTTGTAGTGCGATCTCTGTTTATATATATGGAATTATTATTGCTATCATGTAGTAGCTTGTTATTAGAGTTTAGGCGGTGTAACCTACGTCTCCCGTTCGAGGGTGCTTATTTATAAATATGCTGAACAAAAGGGCATATTTATAAGCGAGCAGTCTCGAATTGTCCACGTTTTTTGGACAATTCGAGGATATATGGTTCGAGCAAGTTCTGGTATGTTGTACAACTTGAGTAGATTTGGTAGCGTCTCTCTGGTGTTCTCCGATACACACCCTCTTGACTGTTGTCGAGGCGTGTATCCGGAGAACAAGCAGGAGATGTCAGCCAAATTTTCTCTGGAGTTGTACAACGACTTAGGAACTTGTCCGAACCATATATCCTCGAATGGGATTAGGACCTAACCTATGTAGAGATTAGGAGTCATCGTTGGTACCCTTGATTTGTTTAGTTGTAGTAGAAAGATTTGCAAGCTCTTGCACTAGCTATATAATTAGATTATTTGATATCGTTGTTGTTGTTAAAATTTATGTCTCTTATGTAGGGAATTGGCGGAAGCTTTAAACCGGGGAAGAAGCTAGGTATCGATCGTGAGTACATTTATATATCTTGGAACCTGTCCACTATTTTGCAAAGGTAATATTAATTGAAATGATGTCTCAATATTTAAAATAGCTATAGCTAGTTGTCGCTCGAGCTTTTTCCTTAATTTATTGTGCGAAATTTAATTGCAGATGGACCGTGAGGAATGGATGTATCGGAAAAGCCGTGTGAGTGCTGAATTTGAGAGGGTGTTAAGGAGTTCAAAAAATTGCGAAGAGCGACATGGTGAGGAGGGTGTAAACTTCATATATTGTCCTTGCATTGATTGCACCAATCGAGGAGATTTAACAACTCATCTCAAATTGAGGACCACCTAATTCGACGTGGCCGTGAGGAATTACACATGTTGGATCCATTACGGGGAGGCGGTAGTACCACTCCGATATACAACGAAGATACGGTGGAACCGGATGACGAGTTCTGATGATATGTTTGAGGAGGATAATTTGGAGCAAATGTTGCGGGATGTGGAGGGTAATTACGGAAAGAGAGTTTGAAAAGTTTAAAAGCTTGATAGAAGATTTATGCCAAACCACTGTTCACAGGTTGCAAAGCGGAATACACCAGGTTGGGTTCGGTCCTTGCATTGTTGAATCAAGGCAAAACACCGTTGGATGGATACAAGTTTCAATGCACTACTAGTTCTTCTATCGGATCTGCTACGAGAGAAGCGAGTTGCCAACAAGCATTTATGAAGCGAAGAAGCTACTATGTCCCATGGGAATGGAAATAGAAAGGATACATGCATGTCCTAATGATTGCATCTTGTCTTAACGCACATCGAGGAGCTGACGTTTGTCCAGTTTGCGGTGTGCCCGGTACAAACAAAAGGAGAAGCGTAACGACAAGAAGCGTAAGAGCGGAACAACGACGGTGAAGAGGTCATCACTAAAGGTGCACCGCCAAGGTATTGTGGTACTTGCCCATCATTCCCGTCTGGAGCGGTTGTTTGCAAATCCGAGAGAGGCAAAATTGTTGCGTTGGCATTACGAGTCTCGAAAGGAAGATGGCAAGTGAGACACCTGCCGATTCGGCTCAATAGAGAAACATCGATTGGAAACATGAGGAGTTTGGTGCGAAATGAGGAACATAAGATTTGGGTTGAGTCCGACGGAATGAATCCGTTTGGTAACATGAGCGATCGTCAAAGACTGCCGATTCATTGTGTATCTACAACCTCCCTCCTTGGTCAGGCATGAAGCGGAAGTATATCATGATGTCATTACTAATCTCGGGACCCAAACAGTAGGAAATGATATTGATGTGTACCTTGCACCATTGATCGAGGATTTGGTAAAATTGTGGAATGAGGGGTAAATCGTGTGGGATGCGTACAAAGAGAGCATTTCACCCTACGGGCTATGGTATTTTGCACCATAAATGATTTCCGCCCTTGGTAATTTGGCGAGTTACTGATCTGAAAGGAGCCAAAGCGTGTCCTATTTGTGATGAGGAGATCGAGAGTCTATGGTCGCCGAATTCCAAGAAAACTCGTATATGGGTCACCGAGGTTTCTACCTCGAAGTCATCGATACCGTAAGATGGATGACAAATTTGATGGGAAGAGGAAGCCGTTCGCACCGCACCTATGAGTGGAAGCCAAGTGTATTCACGTGTAGAGGATATCGATGTTCATGACGGAAAAAGCCAGAATCTGTTCATCCTAGGACCATTTGGAAGAAGAGGTCAATATTCAGGACTTACCGTCTTCGAAGGAGTTAGATGTCCCAGTATTGTATTGATGTCATGCATGTTGAGAAGAATGTCTGCGACAACTTGGTTGGCATCCTGCTGAACATACCTGGGAAGACCAAAGATGGTGTCAATGCTCGTCGCGACATGGCCTACATGGGAATCAGGCCCAGACTTGCAGTGATAGAGGAGGATGGAAAAGGCCCGTACATCCCTGCTGCATGCTACACCCTATCCAAGAAGGAGAAAGAAGATCTCTGCAAATGTCTCCAAAGTATTAAAGTTCCATCTGGCTACTCATGAACATTAAGAAGCTTGTGTCTATGGATGATTTGAAGTTGTTGGGCATGAAGTCCCATGACCGCCATGTCTTGATGACCCAAATGCTCCTGGTTGCAATCCAAATATTCTCCCAGAGGATGTCAGGTTGGCAATCACAAAGTTGTGTTATTTCTTCAATGCGATCTCTGCAAAGTTATTGACCCGATGTACTAGACAACTTACAGAGTGAGGTGGTGCGAGACTCTGTGTCACCTTGAGATGCATTTCCCACCGTCGTTCTTTGGCGTAATGGTCCACCTTGTTGTTCACCTTGTCGAGAGATTAAGATATGTGGACCCGCTTTCCTCGTTACATGTATCCGTTCGAGAGGTACATGGGTATATTAAAGTCGTGACGTGAGGAATCGGTTGGCTTTGAGGGTAGTATTGTTGAAGGTTATGGGATGAAGAGGTTATTGAGTTTTGCGTGGACTACGGGTAAAAGACAAGCAATCGGTGTTCTGTATCTCGTCATGAGGGCGACTTCTTTGGTAAAGGAACCGTTGGGTCCAAACTAATGAGTCCGAGGTTTGATATGTATTGCAAGGCGCATTTCACGCTTTTGCGAATAAGCGCAGGTTCGCCCATACATCGAAAGCACATAAGTTGATATTACGGAAGAGAATCCACAAATGGATGAGCTTTCCATCGCACAAGAACACAATGATCGATTCCTCACATGGTTCAAAGAAAAGCGGAGGTCTCCTTCGAGAATGTAAAATGGTTGGTGACGGACCAAGATTTAATGTCTGAGACATGGCGAGGGTGCGATATTAATGGTTACACCTTTTACACCGAGAGTCAAGATGCCAAGAGTCTTGTCCAAAAGCAGTGGTGTGAGTATAAATGCTTTCTCGATGATCATCACTTTCAGCAGTCTCCCCAACCGCGATGAACTCCTACTATGGGATGATCGAAGAAATTTGGGAGCTCGATTACGGAATATACCAAGTTCCATTGTTCGATGTAAGTGGGTATGACTTCCACATGGAGTGAAGGTCGACAAGAGAGGCTTTACTATTATGGATCTCGATGAGACTAGCCTACAAAGATGATCCGTTTGTCCTTGCGAAGCAAGCAACTCAAGTCTTTTACGTCGCGATCCGGCCAATCCAAGGTTGCACGTCGTTCTTCATGGCAAGAGACGGATCGTAGGAGTTGAAGATGTTGTAGATGAAGAAGAGTATAACTAATTCGATGAGATACCTTCATTTGCGATGGGGCTTGTCTTAGCGGGGATGGCGACACACATGGAGCCAATTACATGCGAGTAGATCATCATGAAGGGCAATATTGTAAATAAATGGACTATTATAATGTATGTAAAATAGTATTGTAAATCCAAGGTGATTAATTGTCTGTTTGGAGGCTTCATGGAAATGCATGCAATTTCTCTTTATGCCTGCACTTTGTGCCATAATTTGTGAAAGAAAATTCCATTTGACGAAATTATTGTTGGGAAAGCTTGTAAATAGTCGAAAGTTCATTTCTGAAAATTTTCGTACAATTCCAGATTAATTTGAAAAAGTTTTGACTTTTCTCGCTTTTACGCACAAATCATGTCTCTGAAATGAATTTTGGCATATTTCTTGAATGAGGTCGCTTTTTCCAAAAATTATTTTATGAAAAGTTTTGCGGTATCTGAAATATGTTTTTGCAAAATTTCTAATAATTTCAACAATGTATGACAAAGTTATGCCATTTTCTCTCTTTGATGAAATGCTGAAAATTCAGAACTTGCAGATGTCTGAAAAGGAATAGTGTAATAAACTACATCAGTATCGGTTTTCTTAAAAGAGTGATACTAATGATAAAGAATCGATGTCGGTTTTATTAAAAAGTGATACTAATGACTAACTATCGATGTTTTATTAGAAAAGTGATGATAAAGCATCGATGTCGGTTTATTAAAAAAAGTGATACTAATGATAAAGAATCAGTATCGGTTTTATTAAAAGAGTGATACTAATGACTATCATCAGTGTTTTACTAGAAAAGTGATGATAAAGCATCAGTATTGGTTTTATTAAAAAAAGTGATACTAATGATGCTATGTTGTACAACTTCAGAGTTGATTTCGGTAGCGTTTCCCTGGTGTTCTCCGGATACACACCCCTCTTGACTGTTGTCGAGGCGTGTATCCGGAGAACAATGAAGATCTTCTTGAAATTTTCTCTGGTTGTACAACAACAAGAACTTGCCTGAACCACATATCCTCGAATGGGATTAGGACCAAACCTATTTAGAGATTAGGGGTTATCGTTGAGTGCGTATTTAGTTGGTCAACGATATTGCATGTTATGTAAACTTACTAACTTGACCTTCTTGTGTTGCTATTCTTGCATTAGTACTTTAATGCTCATATTCTCTGTTGATGTTGTGAAATCTGAAACTTGTCGATAAGAAAACTCAAAATGTTGCAACTAGAGAGCATCGGCTCGTCGCCGCAGACAGTAGAAGGTGTCTTCTTGAGGGGCGAGCATGGTTCCAACTACTCAAGGGCGAGTAAGGTGAGGAAGAGCCGATGACCAAACAAAGGGGCTCTGAGGAGAACGCCGCAGTTCTCCGCTTCAATGCCGAAGTGCACGGGCCCTCCTAAGTACAAGGGGCGATACCGGTCATTTATTGGCCAATTGGTGAGGAGAGAGTGCCCATAACAATTAAGGATTGGAGAAAGGATGTCGTGCCGAAAGCGGAAGAATCGGTTGTGGGGCGAGGTTAAGAGTAAATGGATTATAGAGCGGAGACGATGAACCCACAACGAGGCAGTGCGCCTTGAATAGGATGGGTGTGGCCTTGAGGCACTTCAAGACCCTTATGCCAATGATACGTCTTTGAAAGGCCGTACACCATTCGAGAAGTATCCATTTGTGACCCACGATGTTTGGGCGGAGTTCACGAGGATGAAGGGTACGCCCTAGGCAGCCTTGGTGAGAGAGGAACACCGCTGTCGAGAGGCTTAACACGCACCCGCACCACCTCGGTACATGCGGCTATGAGGGAAGAAGGCGAGTGGGCGCGACAAGCCGAGTCGCGCTAACTCGGGATGGTGATGCCTTACTCCCACATATCGAGGAGCGGCATAGCCCAGGGTATTAGCGAGGACAAAGAAAACCCGACGGGCAGCTTGTAGTTGCAAACCTCGCTACCGCTCAAGTCGTCTCTACCATCGTAAGACATCTAACTTAGTACAATACAATTGACCCAACTTGTTGTATTTCAAATCTAATTCGTGCTAAGCTTATTACGAGGAAGAGGTAAGCCGTGAAAAAGAACAAAGGACCTTCTTGAGCCAAGGGTTGCGGACATCTCGTGTCGTCTGCGATCGGGAAGTCCGACCATAAGGCGGGTGCTTGCCGTGGGGCGGGACACACGAAGAAGTCCTACTTTCAAGATGACTCTGCGAGTGCCAACTCAAGGTCATGGCGACGCGTCGGAGCACCTCAACGCACTAAGGGAGCAAATGAGGGAGGAGATTAAGGAGGAGATGAGGGGAGATCTTGCACGTGAGGAAGAGATAAGAGGGAGATGAGGGGAGATGGCGGCGTGAGGATCGCTGAGGGCCGAGATGATGGCGATGATTTCCCAGTCGAGCGGATGCCCTCGACTCTCATAGAAGTCGTGCCCGACCTATCACCGCGGTTCCAAAATGATCTGACCGGTCCCAGTGAAGGTAATAATTAATTTTTCCCGAGTTCAAGCTACGAGTGTAACTCCCGCAATGTTTTTCCTCAAGTTGTACACTTCTTGCGGTGCTGCGAAGTGCCACTCACCATCTTGACGGAGGATGGATTTCCGTCGAGGTTGCAGCTGAGGTTGCATTTCCATGCAACGAGACCGACACTTGTGCATGGTCGACTGTGGGGAAGGGCTACATGAGGGTGCGGTGGACTCGTCCACGAAGACTTCTTATCACATGTGCTCGATTTCCCCCCACGAAGATATCACCACTCTCGGGCAAGCACGCATGTCGTTCATCAAGTGGCCCATGACGGTGTCGTCTTGGTCAAGGTAAAAAGTCCCTCCACGTCTTCTCTACCATTCTAGTACTCTGCGATAAGTTAAATATATCGTGCTTCGTAGGTTCCTCCTCGCTGCTCCTCCTCCTGCTCTCCGCTCCTGCGCTGATCCCGCTCCCTGCTCCTCACTTTGCTCCTGCTCCTGCGCTGGTCACTCTCCCGCTCTGCTACACCGCCGCTCTGCTGCACTCCTGCTCCTGCGCTTGCGCCTCCTCCTGCTCTGCTCCCGTAGAACCACAGGAGGCCTCAGAGACTCCGTACAACCACAAGAGGCCTTGAGACTCCTTCCGCCAAGAGGGCAAAGGCAGACAGAGGCCATAGCGCCTTAAGGTACTGAAAAGCCCATTGCCCGACCTCGGACACTCCTTGACCCAGAAGAAGAGTCGGCCACAGCCACGTGCACCTGTATGATTATAAGGCCTCTGAGCATGGAAAGCCCCCGATTGCATCACACTAATGAATGAGCTAGGCAAGTGGACTCGCCTCCTCCATGGATGGTACCTTGATAAGGTGAAGGGGAAGAGCGTCGAGTCGACTTCAGCGTGAAGTATAAAATGGTACATTTTCACCGCGAGGAGAATGGAACATTCCTCGTCGGTTTGAGGATCTATTCCGTGTGTACCAAATGAAAGCCATCGATATTTCTACTTTACGATCATGGACGCCGTGAGTATCACACCATATAGCTTGCGCCATGACTTTTATAGGATTTTGCATTATGTTTTCTCACATTCAACACGAGTTGCGGGATAATGAGACAACGAGCCGTGATTTAATCTACGAAGTTGGGTTTGTCGACCCGAGCTTGTGTTCTGCGATCATGGCTAGGCTTCAACCGGGTTCGTTGCTAGCTACATCAAGGGGGTATTGCAAGTCGAGTCGAAGGACTTCATTGTATTGTCGTACCACGAGGAGTAAGTAGTACTTTTCGATTCAATTACTTATACGCACTTAAAACCGTCGTGAACTTATTTCCTTGCACTACATTTTATTTAATAAGCAACTATTGGGTTCTACTCGTCCTCGTTCCGAGTGAAAACACGATCTACACATTTAACTCGACGAGAAGAGACCGATGGCATCTGCGATCAAGCCTCCTTTGCGAAGTAAGCGCATTATTGAAACCTAACACATCGAGGAATTTAACTACGTTTATTTTTTTGACTCAATGGTGCTCTCCAATGTATGTAGGGGTTTCTCGGACTATGTCGATGAAGGAGGGCCGCCTACGACGACAAAAAGGGCAAGACAACTGCAAATATAAGCGATTTAAGGTACAAGTGCTTAGCATATATATGATTAATTTTTGACATCTAATCTTCGTGGGCTGAATTTCTTTTTCTTTCTTGCGATTGCCATCAACAGAGCAGCGGTGACCATTCTGCTTCTATGTCATGCGAGACATGCTCATCGTGATCGACAACTCACACCATTTCCTAAGGTATAATTTTCTATCTGACCAAGTATTAGATTTATGAAGTAATACAAAATAATTTTATTGGAACACCTGCCATTATCTAAAAGCACTAGTATTAGTTAGCTCTACATGAAACACTAGTGTGGTCCAATCCAAAAGCGTGAAGCTTCTAAAAGGCGGTGCTACATGACGAATATTGTTCCATTTGAATTTTAGTAGAAAATTACATCACTATATTTTTGCTTGGCCTTAGGAGTATCTGTTTTAAAATATTTGTTATTTGAGAATCAAAAGATAGAATCAATAAAAAAGCGAGAGAAATTTCACCTCTTACATTATGTGTCTATTGTTTTTGATCCCGCGATTGCGTCTATAATTTGTGATTGATCGTATGCGTTCGACAACGTTTTACAATGCTATAGACAAATATAATGGCATGAAGGAGTAGCTTTTACATTTGTCCTTTCAGCGCATTGAGGCATTACTCAATGTCTTTACTAGAATATTAGCTTCTCACATTTGGAATTTTTTCTGCTTTTGAATTAATCTTTTATAATCCAAATATTTTCTAAACCCTTTCGTAGTTCTGCCTATTTTGTGATTGCCCCTAATACTTATCTATGTTTCCCTAATTTTATGTACGTGCATAATAATATACATAGCCTTTTACATAGAAATTTTGAAACTGAAATTAATGATCATTTCGCTTTTGCGTAAGATCAATATCCCCGAAGAGTTTAGACAACAAAGCACTCAACAATTTACGAGACCACTTATGCCAATGGTCTTGGTTAGAAGTTATATCGAGAGGATGGCGAGGTTTAGAGATCTGGACGCATCGTACTAGTCCATATGTAAACAATATAATATATGTCAATGTGATATGTATCGAGGAAGTCCATGTCTTGATTGTCATGTTTGTGTTGTCTATTGTGAACGACTATGATATATATGTGTTGTAATTAAAGCGTTTACATTACGTGAATGTGATATATGCATCCCGCCTTACGTGTTGTGAATGTGATGATATATATATTGTGCATATTGTTTTAATCTGTGCTTTTTTGGAGAAATTGCAAAATGGCACACCCCAATGGGTCATCGAAATCGGTTCTTTAAGGGAAGTGATTGTGATGATACCATCATCGAATCGGTTCTTTAAGGAAGTGATTACGATGACCACCTCATCGAATCGGTTCTTTAAGAAAAGTGATTACGATGACACACTCATCGAATCGGTTCTTTAAGGAAGTGATTACGATGACCTATCATCGAAATCGGTTCTTTAAGAAAAGTGATTACGATGACACAATCATCGAATCGGTTCTTTTGTGGAACCGATTCTGATGAGTATATCATCAGAATCACTTTTCTTAAAAGAACCGATTCTGATGATGGGGTCATCAGAATCACTTCCCTTAAAGAACCGATTCTGATGATGGTATCATCACAATCACTTCCCTTAAAGAACCGATTCTGATAACGTTTTATCACGATCGGGTCAAAACCGATTCTGATAGCTCCACCTCATCACTATCGAAGGACATCGTATCGCGACTAGAACCGATTCTAATGATAAAAAAGAACCGATTCTGATATGCCGTTCTGCAGTAGTGAGTAATCTATGAAGTACAATCACTGCCGGTTCGTCCAGGAACCGGCAGTGATATACATATATCACTGTCGGTTCTTCGTATAAGCCGGCAGAGATATACATATATCACTGCTGGATTCTAGTGTGAACCGGCAGAGATAGTTAAATATCACTGCCGGATTCTAGTGTAAACCGGCAGAGATAATCGAGTATCACTGCCGGTTGTACAATGAACCGGCAGTGATATCTATTATCACTGTCAGTTCCTGAGCCGGCAGTGATAACCCCGAGTATCACTGCCGACCAATCACTGCCGGCTCCCATAACCGGTAGTAATGGCGTGGATGAGCTGGCAGTGATGACCTATTCTGTAGTAGTGGGATGCAATGCAATAGTGGCTTAATTAATTATTATACTAGGACTAGTTTGCAGCTAAGCTGATAAACAGAAAAGCAACCCAAACCGGCATAATTTGTTCCAAAACCATCTCACAATTCTGGGCTAGTGGCTAGAAATTAGGGGAAAAAGTATATCAGTCTGCATCAGGCTATCAACTCAATGGATTTCGCTCCATAGGCTCCATAGCCATCTCACAATTCTTTATGAAAAATTGGCGTCGAATCCGGTCCAAAATAATGAAAACCAGTTTAAAAAAAACATGAAATCCAGTCAAAATACCTGAAATTTCTAAAATTACTATAGTAATTTGAATTTTTTACCTTTTTTCTACTGAGATTTGAAATATCAACCAAAATTTTTAAAATTTTGCCAAGATTTTAAACCTTGCCGGTGATCAATGATCATGGCGTTGTCGTGTGTTATTGCGTGCAACTATCTCGATCCACGCGGATCTCTACGCGCAGTCGATGTGGGCGGTGATCCAGATGCCGGAGAACTGCGGGGTGTACAACGTGACGGCGCTGACATTCAGCTGCTGAAGACGTCGCAGATCCCGTGCGACTTTGCGGCGAGTAGCCCGCTGCCGTCGCTGGGCGACGTCTTCTCCTTCGGTTAGGACACGACGCCAAGGACGTGTACCTTCTCACCAGCATGGGCGTGTACCGGGTGGTCGACCCCAGCGCGAGCGCAACTACGCGTGCCCAATCAAGAGCTCGGCGCCGGCGAGGTCGCCGCCCCAAGCCGGGGGGCCGAGCTCGGCGTTCAGGGCGAGGGGTCCCTGAAAGCGTGATAGAGGTGGATAATCATACGAAAAGATTGATACCTTTCCATTAGCCAGGATTGGTACATATATAGCTTACACCCGGAAGAAGCAACGAACATACAAGAGATATACATGCAAGTAACGGCATGTATGGAAAAGATATGCATGCAAGTAAAGTAACGGCCGTATGCATGCAAACTAATCATGGAAACGAATCCTAGTTGTTGCTGTAGACTAATCCTGGCTCCTGTGATTACGGAAGACCGGTCCTTGAGTGCCTATCATCATAGATACGCTAACACGCCCCCGCAGTCAGAGCAGGAGCAGAGCGGACGTTCAGACTGGATCAAAACTCCGTGAAGAGCAAAGACGACAGGCCTTTGATGACGATATTGGCATACTGAGACAAGGTAGGGACATGAAGAACACGCACAGCGCCGGCAGCCACACGGTCACAGACAAAATGCAAGTCAATTTCAATATGTTTGGTGTGTTGATGCTGCACTGGATTGGTAGAGAGATAAACTGCACTACATTGTCACAGTAGACAACTGTAGCACGCTGTGGTGGGCAATGGAGCTCATGCAGTAACTGGCGTAGCCACGAAGTCTCAGCTACAGTATTAGCAATAGCCCGATACTCAGCCTCAGCACTGGAGTGAGAGATAGTATGTTGGCGCTTGGAAGACCAGGAGATGAGATTGTCCCCAAGAAAGATAGCATAGCCGGAAGTCGAACGGTGAGGATCTAGACAGCCTGCCCAGTCTGCATCAGAATAAGCAACGAGTGCTCCAATGGAGGTGCGGTGAAGTTGTAAGCCGAACTCGAGTGTGCCCTTGAGGTACCGAAGTATGCGTTTCACCATAGCATAGTGAGGCTCACGAGGATCATGTATGTGAAAACAGACTTGTTGGACAGCATAAGCAATGTCAGGTCTGGTGAAATTGAGATACTGTAAAGCACCGGCTAACCCACGGTAGTGCTCGTTCTCGTCAGCGGCATCGTGAGCAGCCATGGCGAGGGAAGAGAGGAACCGGCGAACACAAACAGGCGCGCACAGGAGAAAGCAGCGACGGTGGCCACGGTGGTCGGCGACGGCTAGGGTTTGCGGAAGCGGAGAGGCCACAGAAGCTAACCGTCTCGTGATACTATGAAAGCGTGATAGAGTTGGATAATCATACGAAAAGATTGATAGCTTTCCATTAGCCAGGATTGGTACATATATAGCTTACACCCGGAAGAAGCAACGAACATGCAATGTATGGAAAAGATATGCATGCAAGTAAAGTAACGGTATGCATGCAAACTAATCATGGAAACGAATCCTAGTTGTTGCTGTAGACTAATGAAATATCCCGAAAACTTCAAAACGGATTTGTTGCTCTTAATTGGTTTTTCCCTGAATTTCTTGGCTTTTGTTTCGAATTAACTCGGATTACATTTCCCCTTTGATTGTTTTGGCTGCTCTTCGAAGCTGTGCTCCCCATTTCAAACTCCCGCCGACTCCTGGCCAACTGCATCGCTCCGTACCCAAGCCGAAGCTTTTTCCCGCGCGCTCGATGGCCAGCCCTCCCCTCGCGCGCGCCACGCGGCCCAGTTGCTCTCACCGACCCAAATTTCCTTCGCACGCCACTCCGTTGTGCAGCCCGTCTCCGTTACCGCACAGTGTCGTCTTCTCCGTTGCTTCACCCGGTCATTTCTCGTTTTGCCGCACGCTCCCTCCACTCGCTCGGCCCAGAATCACTTCGCGCACACGCTCACCAGCCCAGCCCGCGCCACAACGACACTGTCTTCTTCCCCGAAATAGCTCCTGCTGCCCCCTGCGAGGTCTCGTCGCCATTTCCCGTTGAGCACCGGTACTCAAGCGCCTGGCCGCCGTCTCGTCACTTTTTTTTTGCACCCGTCGAGTCGCCGCCTGGCACCGCATCATTACGCCGCGCCCTCCCGTCACTTCTCTGCAGGACCTCGAGCTCCTCCTCGCCGCTCCGGGTCCTCGCGCCGTCAATAGACAAGACTTGTCAAGCGGAAGTACCTAGGACAATACCTACCAAGCAAGTGACTCGAATACGATATCAAGCCCATTTCGACCAATGGACGAGAGGTCCCACGCCAAATTAATGGCCGCAACCACAATAGGATCCGTTCCAAGGAAGAAGGTCAGTGAAATCAGAACAGAACCTCAATAGCAGAAGTCAGAACGCCGTCAGGAATTTTTCAAAGGAGAATCAATCATATCACTAAAGAAGGCGCCACAAGAACAACGATCGTAAATCGACAAGTTGGGTGACAACTCGATTTAAATATAAGTACCTGAAGTTGACCTTTCAAGGAATCAAGGTCACGGCCAGTTTTGCTGATATTAGTGGAAGGACAGGACATCATTCTTGGGATGAATTGGATTATGTAGGCAAAAGGCAGTATTGGTTTATGAGAGGGAACCTATCACATTTATGATGTGACCAAGGGCAACCAGTGACCGTGCAAACAAACCCGGCATTAGTAAAAAAAGTAAATGCATCGGCACTCTCATGAGAATAGCCAAAGTGTCACTTTCGATCGAGAATACTCGGTGAATGGACATGAAGAGTAACCAGACCTACCATGGGAAACAATTCAGAAAATGGAACAACTTAACCTGCAAATGATGTCAGGAGAAATTCAGACACTGTGATAAAAGCCCAGCCAGATCGGTTAGACCAGGACGAGACAACTCAGCCGGAAAATAATGAAATCCGACAGTATAGGAAAGAAATGACAGAGATTAAACTCACAAGAGGCATCATAGGATGAACGAGACATATCACGGCTCCATAACCATATGTGTAATTATAAAGATATAAGAGGATTGATTTTGACAAAGAAAATAGCCGAGAATGTCCGCGGTTATGATGTATGTCAGAAGAATAAGGTTGTTCATCGAAGAACCACTGATTTGCTACAACCATTTCCAAATCCCAGGTAGGAATTAAGGCAAGACCAGAATAAGTTAACACCACCAGAAGATAGGAAGATTCAACAATGTCCAAGAGAAGAATGACAGATGCCAACTCCTCAAAAGCTTTCGGAAGGTGAATGAGTCGTATTCCAACCTCATGACCATATACATGATAATAAAAATATCAGAGGATTGATTTTGACAAAAGCACCAAGGATGTCCTAGGTCAGTGAAGTCGTCGGAAGGATAAAACGAGTTATCGGAGGATCACTAGTTTACTCTGACCACACCCGGCCCAGACGGAAATGGGGCGAGATCGAATGGACTTTATCACGAGTATGCGAAGACTCAATCGGGATCTGACGATAACTAAGAGGTAATTGACCGATTAACCAAGAGTAGCCCATTTTAAATCGACAAGCGAAATTCGAGCGAGATGAATTAACGAGCTATGCTTGGCGCAAATAGTAAAGCCGCATGGAACCCGGAAGAAAATTGTAAAGGATCGAGGACGGATTCACACCAAGCCACAGAAGTGTCTGCGAGGAAGCAATAAGGACAGACTTGATAATTGAGTACAATCGGAGGACCGATGGACAAATGAAAAAGTCAATCAAGTCATGGAAGACATGCTAAGGACAATTACTGGATCCACAGTGCCTCTTGGACCCCATACCTACCACTTACCGAATGATCCTACAAAAGGATTGCTAACAGGCCGTTAAAGGATGTCACCTTTTGGAGCACTTACAACAGGAAGCATGGGGCACCATTAAATTGGACAGAGATCAGAAAAAGGCAACTCTCGGGGCCACAGGATGTTTATAATAAGGAAGCCCATGAGAAAATCAGGAGAGGAAGAAAGGTATATATGTAAATGTATGTGTATATATATATGAGTTACCTAAGAAGAATAAAAGAGTTATGAGGCCAGCGAATGAAAGAATATCAGTTCATAAGTCAAAGCTTTGGTCTACCTAAGAGTGGCGTTCCAATCTAGAACCTGATTTGACTTTAAAGAAAGTCCTACACCCAAGTATGACGACCTATATCAGTTGCAAGCACAACAGGAGAGTGGTTCACGAGTCACAATCAAGCCGGGATTATCTCAATGCTTCGCGTGTCTCAGCTAGGGGAGTACCTCGGACAAGCCAGATAAAATAATGTCGAAAGGAAATTAAGCTACAAGTTGACTTAACCTATCGCGAGAAGCGATTCAGATTGCGAGACAAAATTGAAAAGGATCTAGAGCGAAGTACCAGGCGGGTCGACCTCGAATAAGAAATCACCTTGAAAGAAACCATCTGGATGCGGAATCGAATTGCGCGATATTTTCCCAACCGTTCCCTAAGGAGTAAATCTCGGGGCGAGATTTATTTTAAGGGGTAGGTTGAAATATCGAAAACTTCAAAACGGATTTGTTGCTCTTAATTGGTTTTTCCTGAATTTCTTGGCTTTTGTTTCGAATTAACTCGGATTACATTTCCCTTTGATTGTTTTGGCTGCTCTTCGAAGCTGTGCTCCCCATTTCAAACTCCGCCGACTCCTGGCCAACTGCATTGCTCCGTACCCAGCCCAAAGCTTTTCCCGCGCGCGCTCGCTGGCCAACTTCCCTCGCTCGCACGCCACGCGGCCCAGTTCCTCTCGCCCGACCCAAATTTCCTTCGCACGCCACTCCGTTGTGCAGCCCGTCTCCGTTACCGCACAGTGTCGTCTTCTCCGTTGCTTCACCCGGTCATTTCTCGTTTTGCCGCACGCTCCCTCCACTCGCTCGGCCCAGAATCACTTCGCGCACACGCTCACCAGCCCAGCCCGCGCCACAACGACACTGTCTTCTTCCCGAAATAGCTCCTGCTGCCCCTGCGAGTCTCGTCGCCATTTCCCGTTGAGCACCGGTACTCAAGCGCCTGGCCGCCGTCTCGTCACTTTTTTTGCACCCGTCGAGTCGCCGCCTGGCACCGCATCATTACGCCGCGCCCTCCGTCACTTCTCTGCAGGACCTCGAGCTCCTCCTCGCCGCTCCGGGTCCTCGCGCTAATCATGGCGAGCTCGTCGTTTTCTCCGCCATTTCCGGCTATAAACACTCCCACCGAGCTCATTTTTCGCTGCTTTGCACTCCCTACGGTAAGCTCTTCACTCCCCCTTACTTCTTTCATCTTCCGAGCCACTGCATCGCAGTTTCGCCTTGTGTCTTCCTCGACTCCGGCGGTTCTTCGCTACGCCGTCGCCTGCGCCGCTCTTTCCCTCAGGCGCCCTCGCTGACCTTGCAGCCCCACCGGTCAGCTTGGCCACGTACTGCTGCATCTTCGAGCCCGCACGCCAGCCTTCGCTTCGCTCCAGGCTCGCGCGCCAGTACGCTCGCCAAGCGCTCGCGCCGTGTGCGTGGCCTGCGTCGATCGAAGCCGAAGGTCGCACAGTGCCGAGTCGGCTACTGTGCAACCGAAAACTAAGTTTCGGTTCTTAATTGATTTGAAAACCGAAAATTAGTTTTTAAATGCCAGCAAACATCAAAAATACTCTTCGCCATCTCCGTCCATTTTCTCATATTATTTCCTTTCGTTTTCTTTCTTTTTAATGTTTTGTTCGTTCATTTATTAAGCGTATATTCTCGCGTTAGATTCGACGTCGAGCCACTCTTGAGTCGTGCGTGGAGCAGGAGCTATACTTGGGCGAAGCCGTTCAAGGCGGAACCGACATCGACCAACTCCCTTTTAAGCGAACCCTCGATCACGCAAGGCAAGCCACACTCCTTGATCACGTTGAACCCAGTTCCGTTATAGTATTAATATTTACATCTTGCATTATTTTTAGTACTTTAGAAAACTAGCAAATGTGGTAGTTTGAATGAGTGATTAATTCGACCCAATGCTAAACTTGTTGATCGCCATAATTCCTTTCTAAACCTTAGATTATAAAATATTGAACCACCGTAGAATAGCAATAATTATAAATTTCACCTTTTAGTTTAATTACTTAAAATCTCCGAGAGGTGGCTCGGGTGATTTTCAAAAAAAAATTGCTACGGTGTGGGGACCCGAGTATGGGCGGACCACGGAAGGTGGATGCTAGCCTAGTCCCCACCGTGTGAAGCGAGTGCGGTATGGTGGTGGTACAGTTGGTACCAACGGGTTTGGGAGATGTCATTTGGCTGAGTCTTTGGCATTTAAGGACCGATGTCTTGGGCAACGTAAATAACTTCAGTCCCCGCTCAACCACAAGTGGGATCTGTCAACTTGTTGATTTATTCCAACGTAGCTCGGTACATTGTACTTCCCTTTGGAATCCCTATAGGAGGTAGCCGTCATTGGGGAGAATGGCTGCGAGGCGAGCGGGTGGAGCAGGGAATGGGAAGCCATTCACGGTTCTCATAACGATGGCGTCCACAGTATGTCGAGCGCGACTCCATTCGGCCGTGGGACCACGGTGGTGTGGGCCCAAGTAACCTCTTGGGTAGGAGCTAAAGAAGGAAGTTCAGCAGCTATGATTATCTCGGTCGTGGCATGCATAAAAGTTGCGTGTTAATCTAGTGGCACTAACGATAGTAGATATCTTGTGGGTAAAGTGAGCACCTCTGCGAGTGATATCAATGGTATTGAATCTGTAGTGCTTCCTTAATGAAGTGAGTTAATTTAGGGTGATGCACAGCTGCGCCCTGTAGCTTTCTTAATTAAAACTTGACGACGATGAGAAACTTTGCAAATGATCCCCATGATTATCTTGCTATTTATGATTTGTGTTTCAAATATAAAATGAAAATTAATGTTTATAACCTGCATCCACAATAATTAAACATATGCCTACCTTTGTTTATTCTGCATGTACTATTCAGAATTTCCGTGTGGTTTGTTGAGTACGGTTGTGTACTCACCCTTGCTCCTAACCCCCTAGATTTCCAAGAAGATGGCGGATTTGAAGATCGTAGATGGCGATGTTATTTAGTTTTTGGAGGCCTTGATCTATCTGCTCAAGTCTTTCTGTGGGTGTTACGTAATGTATTAGGTGCTAGCCGCACCTTTTATAAAACCTTGGCGTTAGGCCTTTATTTTATCTGTAAAATATTCGCAATTGTCCTTTTAACAGGTAATGCACACTTGGTTACCTACAGCTAAAATCCTGGGTAGCTGTAAAGGTATTTATACGCACCCCCTGAAAAGGGCGGTCCGTTACAAGTGGTATCAGAGCCTGACTTGACCAGTAGATCAAGACCTTAAGGTGGCTTAGGAATGTTTTTCAAAAAAATTATTTAAACTTTAGCAAAACCTGTTACAAAATATATAAGCATATTTGCGATCTTTCTTCTTGTTCTTCCCTCCTTCCCGCTCGCCTAGATTCATATTTACAAAAATTATTTTAAGCTTTTCCAACTCTCAACTAACTTCAAATTTTAGTGTCGTGAGATGGCGCTGAAGGTTCATCCCGACCCAATGGTTCTCTGCGGCTATCTTTTCGGCTTTGGAAGATGCGCAGTTCCTCGGCGCAGAGGAAGTGCATCGCCCTGTCTTCCACGCCGAGGAGCGATTTCTCGGAGATCTTCGCTGCCATTGGAAGGCATGGGTGATCCTAAACCCACTGCCCCTCCGTCGGGCGCGCCCGAGGTTGGCCGAGAGGATGCTTGAGGAGGACGCCATACAGGATGCTGCCCGCAAGGCAGTAAAGCACTTGAGGCATCACTACCATCGCGAGTTCAACTTCAGCCCATTTCAGCTGATCCCGCAGATTGGGGATCATTCAAGCCAGTCGCAGGTCGTGATAATCGACAACGAGCGCACCGGTGAGTGCGGTGATCGCTCCCCACGTGGCTCTGCAGGAGATCCGCTACGGTCGACTACTTAAGGAGCGCGACTACCTCGACGAGCAGCTTCACCAGGCTTGGGCAGAAATCGAAGAGCTTGTGAACAGGTTGGAGCCGCCTCAGCCCCATCTCGGGCCCGTGCAGGAGAATTCCGATGAGGGAAGCTACTCTGGAGCAAGGAACCCATAGATGGCTCCACCGATCGACGTCAAGGAAGAGATTTCGCCGTAGTAGATCGTTAACCTTAGATTGCACCCCTTATGTATCAGGTATTTTAGTAGTGTAATCATGGGTTGTACCGGACCCTAAGCTGGTGTTGTGTACAATTCCATGCTATGAATAAAAAGACTATGTTTCCTATTTCTGATATGTTGTGTTGCCCTAAATTATCCATATAACCCCATGTACTCAAAAGACTCCCTCTTTTCGTCTAAGCCTCTTACCTAATCATTCCATCCTTACCCCAGATTCTAAATCTTACTTACCTTCTGATTACCCAAAACCTGCTGCAAAACCGAGCAAGAACCTGCTCAAGTCAGATGGTGGGAAACAGATCGCGCTAGCATCTCAGTGAGGAGGCAAAATCAGCAAAAGACCAAATCGACCCGTTGCAAGTGATAACCATGATGGGAAGAAATCAATGCCGGACCGAAAGACACCAAACATAATTGACAAGAGGAAATGTTAAAGCGGCTAGTAACCAAACCCCAGGGACAGTTCCACACACAGGGCAAAAATATGGTAGGACCAAGACGGTCAGATGTTCAGAAAAACAAGACCGCCGTCTTGGCAAGCTCAGCCAAACCGCACCTGACGGATAATTGGATCAAGGCGGTCGGCGAAAGTTTGACACAAGCCAATGTTCAAATAAGCGCGAATATCTTCCGTCTCGCATCAACTCCAAGAACAATTCACCGCCTAGTGGATAAGCTTACAGACACAGAAATCGAAACAGGAAACTTTGCAGTCAGAATTTGAACAAGCATTCCGAGAAGCCCACATGCCTACAAGATTAATGGCAGCTAAAAGAAGAAAATTTCTAACCTTACGCCAAAGTGGAGGGATAGCTTGAGAATATTTTCGCCAAATCAACCAACTAGTACGATGCGCCCCAAGAGCCGTAGGCTCTAAGGCAAAGAAAATGGAGAGATTCTTCGAAAGACTCTAGAAGAATTCAAAGTACCACCTTACAACGTTTGACTTCGATAACTTGCCGTCAATACCAATCAAGCTGATCATTGCAGAGGAAACCCGGAATACTTTGGAGGACACCCAGAAAATGAAGGCCTAGTAACTCAGAGTACAGACTTCAGAACCAGTAGGACAGAGAATGTGAACCCCCCATTCCCGAATTTATTCGCGAAAAGACAAACAACAAGTGGACAAAGACCATTACCGCAACGCAACACCATCAGCGGTGCAATGTTTCAATTACAATGGAAATCACTAAGCAGATGGTTATTTCAGAAGATAAATAAATTACTATCACTGTCAATAGACAAGACTTGTCAAACGGAAGTACCTAGGACAATACCTACCAAACAGAAGTGACTCGAATACCAGTATCAAGCCCATTTCGACCAATGGACAGAGGTCCCCTGCCAGCCGCCGCAACCACAATAGGATCCGTTCCAAGGAAGAAGGTCAGTGAAATCAGAACAGAACCTCAATAGCAGAAGTCAGAACGCCGTCAGGAATTTTTCAAAGGAGAATCAATCATATCACTAAAGAAGACGCAACAAGAACAACGGTCGTCGTCAGCAAGTTGGGTGACAACTCGATTTAAATATAAGTACCTGAAGTTGACCTTTCAAGGAATCAAGGTCACGGCCAGTTTTGCTGATATTAGTGGAAGGACAGGACATCATTCTTGGGATGAATTGGATTATGTAGGCAAAAGGCAGTATTGGTTTATGAGAGGGAACCTATCACATTTATGATGTGACCAAGGGCAACCAGTGACCGTGCAAACAAACCCGGCATTAGTAAAAAAAGTAAATGCATCGGCACTCTCATGACAGAATAGCCAAAGTGTCACTTTCGATCGAGAATACTCGGTGAATGGACATGAAGAGTAACCAGACCTACCATGGGAAACAATTGAGAAAATGGAACAACAACACGCAAATGATGTCGGGAGAAATTGAACAACTCGTGATAAAAGCCCGGCCGGATCGGTTAGACCGGGGCAGAGACAACTCGGTAGGAAAATAATGAAATCCGACGGTATAGGAAAGAAATGACGAGATTAAACTCACAAGAGGCATCATAGGATGAGCGAGACATATCACGGCTCCATAACCATATGTGTAATTATAAAGATATAAGAGGATTGATTTTGACAAAGAAAATAGCGAGAATGTCGCGGTTATGATGTATGTCGGAAGAATAAGGTTGTTCATCGAAGAACCAGCGATTTGCTACAACCATTTCCAAATCCTGTAGGAATTAAGGCAAGACCGAATAAGTTAACACCACGGAAGATAGGAAGATTCAACAATGTCCAAGAGAAGAATGACAGATGCCAACTCCTCAAAAGCTTTGGAAGGTGAATGAGTCGTATTCCAACCTCATGACCATATACATGATAATAAAAATATCGGAGGATTGATTTTGACAAAAGCGACCAAGGATGTCCTAAATTTGAAGTCGTCGGAAGGATAAGACAAGTTATCGGAGGATCACTAGTTTACTACTGACACACCGGCCCCTGACGAAATGGGGCGAGATCGAATGGACTTTATCACGAGTATGCGAAGACTCAATCGGGATCTGACGATAACTAAGAGGTAATTGACCGATTAACCAAGAGTAGCCCATTTTAAATCCCACAAGCGAAATTAAGCAGAGATGAATTATGAGCTATGCTTGGCGCAAATAGTAAAGCCGCATGGAACCGGAAGAAAATTGTAAAGGATCGAGGACGGATTCACACCAAGCCTGGAAGTGTCTGCGAGGAAGCAATAAGGACAGACTTGATAATTGAGTACAATCGGAGGACCGATGGACAAATGAAAAAGAGTCAATCAAGTCATGGAAGACATGCTAAGGACAATTACTGGATCCACAGTGCCTCTTGGACCCCATACCTACCACTTAGAATGATCCTACAAAAGGATTGCTAACGAGTAGTTAAAGGATGTCACCTTTTGGAGCACTTACAACAGAAGCATGGGGCACCATTAAATTGGACAGAGATCGAGAAAAAAGGCAACTCTCGGGGCCACAGGATGTTTATAATAAGGAAGCCCATGAGAAAATCGGAGAGGAAGAAAGGTATATATGTAAATGTATGTGTATATATATATGAGTTACCTAAGAAGAATAAAAGAGTTATGAGGCCAGCGAATGAAAGAATATCAGTTCATAAGTCAAAGCTTTGGTCTACCTAAGAGTGGCGTTCCAATCTAGAACCTGATTTGACTTTAAAGAAAGTCCTACACCCAAGTATGACGACCTATATCAGTTGCAAGCACAACAGGAGAGTGGTTCACGAGTCACAATCAAGCCGGGATTATCTCAATGCTTCCCGCGTGTCTCGGCTAGGGAGTACCTCGAACCAGCAGATAAAATAATGTCGAAGGAAATTAAGCTACAAGTTGACTTAACCTATCGCGAGAAGCCGATTCAGATTGCGAGACAAAATTGAAAAGGATCTAGAGCGAAGTACAGGCGGGTCGACCTCAGAATAAGAAATCACCTTGAAAGAAACCATCTGGATGCGGAATCGGAATTGCAGCAGTATTTTCCCAACCAGTTCCCCTAAGGAGTAAATCTCGGGGACGAGATTTATTTTAAGGGGGGTAGGTTGAAATATCCCGAAAACTTCAAAACGGATTTGTTGCTCTTAATTGGTTTTTCCCTGAATTTCTTGGCTTTTGTTTCGAATTAACTCGGATTACATTTCCCCTTTGATTGTTTTGGCTGCTCTTCGAAGCTGTGCTCCCCATTTCAAACTCCCGCCGACTCTGGCCAACTGCATTGCTCCGTACCCAGCCCAAAGCTTTTCCCGCGCGCGCTCGCTGGCCAACTTCCCTCGCTCGCACGCCACGCGGCCCAGTTCCTCTCGCCCGACCCAAATTTCCTTCGCACGCCACTCCGTTGTGCAGCCCGTCTCCGTTACCGCACAGTGTCGTCTTCTCCGTTGCTTCACCCGGTCATTTCTCGTTTTGCCGCACGCTCCCTCCACTCGCTCGGCCCAGAATCACTTCGCGCACACGCTCACCAGCCCAGCCCGCGCCACAACGACACTGTCTTCTTCCCCGAAATAGCTCCTGCTGCCCCCTGCGAGGTCTCGTCGCCATTTCCCGTTGAGCACCGGTACTCAAGCGCCTGGCCGCCGTCTCGTCACTTTTTTTTTGCACCCGTCGAGTCGCCGCCTGGCACCGCATCATTACGCCGCGCCCTCCCGTCACTTCTCTGCAGGACCTCGAGCTCCTCCTCGCCGCTCCGGGTCCTCGCGCTAATCATGGCGAGCTCGTCGTTTTCTCCGCCATTTCCGGCTATAAAACACTCCCACCGAGCTCATTTTTCGCTGCTTTGCACTCCCTACGGTAAGCTCTTCACTCCCCCTTACTTCTTTCATCTTCCGAGCCACTGCATCGCAGTTTCGCCTTGTGTCTTCCTCGACTCCGGCGGTTCTTCGCTACGCCGTCGCCTGCGCCGCTCTTTCCCTCAGGCGCCCTCGCTGACCTTGCAGCCCCACCGGTCAGCTTGGCCACGTACTGCTGCATCTTCGAGCCCGCACGCCAGCCTTCGCTTCGCTCCAGGCTCGCGCGCCAGTACGCTCGCCAAGCGCTCGCGCCGTGTGCGTGGCCTGCGTCGATCGAAGCCGAAGGTCGCACAGTGCCGAGTCGGCTACTGTGCAACCGAAAACTAAGTTTCGGTTCTTAATTGATTTGAAAACCGAAAATTAGTTTTTAAATGCCAGCAAACATCCAAAAATACTCTTCGCCATCTCCGTCCATTTTCTCATATTATTTCCTTTCGTTTTCTTTCTTTTTAATGTTTTGTTCGTTCATTTATTAACGTATATTCTCGCGTTAGATTCGACGTCGGAGCCACTCTTGAGTCGTGCGTGGAGCAGGAGCTATACTTGGAGCGAAGCCGTTCAAGGCGGAACCGACATCGACCAACTCCCTTTTAAGCGAACCCTCGATCACGCAAGGCAAGCCACACTCCTTGATCACGTTGAACCCGGTTCCGTTATAGTATTAATATTTACATCTTGCATTATTTTTAGTACTTTAGAAAACTAGCAAATGTGGTAGTTTGAATGACCGATTAATTCGACCCAATGCTAAACTTTGTTGATCGCCATAATTCCTTTCTAAACCTTAGATTATAAAATATTGAACCACCGTAGAATAGCAATAATTATAAATTTCACCTTTTAGTTTAATTACTTAAAATCTCAGAGGTGGCTCGGGTGATTTTCAAAAAAATTGCTACGGTGTGGGGACCCGAGTATGGGCGGACCACGGAAGGTGGATGCTAGCCTAGTCCCCACCGTGACGGCTTGAGTCTTGGTATGGTGGTGGTACAGTTGGTACCAACGGGTTTGGGAGATGTCATTTGGCTGAGTCTTTGGCATTTAAGGACCGATGTCTTGGGCAACGTAAATAACTTCAGTCCCCGCTCAACCACAAGTGGGATCTGTCAACTTGTTGATTTATTCCAACGTAGCTCGGTACATTGTACTTCCCTTTGGAATCCCTATAGGAGGTAGCCGTCATTGGGGAGAATGGCCTGCGAGGCGAACGGGGTGGAACGGGAATGGGGAAGCCATTCACCGGTTCTCATAACAGTAGGCGTCCACAGTATGTCGAGCCGCGACTCACAGATCGCCCGTGGGACCCTGGTGGCTGTGGGCCCAAGTAACCTACTGGGTAGGAGCTAAAGAAGGGAAGTTCAACGAAAAGCTATGATTATCTCGGTCGGCGCATGCATAAAAGTTGCGTGTTAATCTAGTGGCACTAACGGTAGTAGATATCTTGTGGGTAAAGCCGAGCACCTCTGCAGAGTGATATCAATGGTATTGAATACGCCGTGCTTCCTGTTAATGAAGCCGAGTTAATTTAGGGTGATGCACATAATCTGCGCCTGTAGCTTTCTTAATTAAAACTTGACGATTTATGAGAAACTTTGCAAATGATCCCCATGATTATCTTGCTATTTATGATTTGTGTTTCAAATATAAAATGAAAATTAATGTTTATAACTTGCATCCACAATAATTAAACATATGCCTACCTTTGTTTATTCTGCATGTACTATTCAAATTTCCGTGTGGTTTGTTGAGTACGGTTGTGTACTCACCCTTGCTCCTAACCCCCCTAGATTTCCAAGAAGATGACGGATTTCAGAAGATCGTAGATGGCGATGTTATTTAGTTTTTGGAGGCCTTGATCTATCTGCTCAAGTCTTTCCTGTGGGTGTTCTGTAATGTATTCGGTGCTAGCCGCACCTTTTGTAAAACCTTGGCCGTTAGGCCTTTATTTTATCTGTAAAATATTACAAATTGTCCTTTTAACGGGTAATGCACACTTGGTTACCTCTGACTAAAATCTGGGTAGTCAAAAGGTATTTATCGCACCCAAAAAGGCGGTCCGTTACAAGTGGTATCAGAGTCTGACTTGACCAGTATATCAAGACCTTAAGGTGGCTTAGGAATGTTTTTCAAAAAAATTATTTAAACTTTAGCAAAACCTGTTACAAAATATATAAGCATATTTGCGATCTTTCTTCTTGTTCTTCCCTCCTTCCTTCCGCCTAGATTCATATTTACAAAAATTATTTTAAGCTTTTCCAACTCTCAACTAACTTCAAATTTTAGTGTCGTGAGATGGCGCACAAGGTTCATCCCGACCCAATGGTTCTCTGCGGCTATGGCTCGGCTTTGGAAGATCTGGCAGTTCCTCGGCGCAGAGGAAGTGCATCGCCTGTCTTCCACGCCGAGGAGCGATTTCTCGGAGATCTTATTGCCATTGGAAGGCATGGGTGATCCTAAACCCATCGCCTCCGTCCGGACGCCCCCAGAGGTTGGCCGAGAGGATGCTTGAGGAGGGCGCCATACGTGATGATCTTGCCCGCAAGGCGATAAAACACTTGAGGCATCACTACCATCGCGAGTTCAACTTCCCATTTGGTGATCCATGATTGGGGATCATTCAAGCCGATCGCGGTCGTGATAATCGACAACGAGCCGCACCGGTGAGTGCGGTGATCGCTCCCCGTGGCTCTGCGGAGATCCGCTTCTGATCGACTACTTAAGGAGCGCGACTACCTCGACGGCGGCTTCACGGGCTTGGGCAGAAATCGAAGAGCTTGTGAACAGGTTGGAGCCGCCTCAGCCCCATCTCGGGCCCGTGCAGGAGAATTCCGATGAGGGAAGCTACTCTGGAGCAAGGAACCCATAGATGGCTCCACCGATCGACGTCAAGGAAGAGATTTCGCCGTAGTAGATCGTTAACCTTAGATTGCACCCCTTATGTATCAGGTATTTTAGTAGTGTAATCATGGGTTGTACCGGACCCTAAGCTGGTGTTGTGTACAATTCCATGCTATGAATAAAAAGACTATGTTTCCTATTTCTGATATGTTGTGTTGCCCTAAATTATCCATATAACCCCATGTACTCAAAAGACTCCCTCTTTTCGTCTAAGCCTCTTACCTAATCATTCCATCCTTACCCCAGATTCTAAATCTTACTTACCTTCTGATTACCCAAAACCTGCTGCAAAACCGAGCAAGAACCTGCTCAAGTCAGATGGTGGGAAACAGATCGCGCTAGCATCTCAGTGAGGAGGCAAAATCAGCAAAAGACCAAATCGACCCGTTGCAAGTGATAACCATGATGGGAAGAAATCAATGCCGGACCGAAAGACACCAAACATAATTGACAAGAGGAAATGTTAAAGCGGCTAGTAACCAAACCCCAGGGACAGTTCCACACACAGGGCAAAAATATGGTAGGACCAAGACGGTCAGATGTTCAGAAAAACAAGACCGCCGTCTTGGCAAGCTCAGCCAAACCGCACACGACAGATAATTGGATCAAGGACAGTCAGCGAAAGTTTGACACAAGCCAATGTTCAAATAAGAAGCGAATATCTTCCGTCTCGCATCAACTCCAAGAACAATTCACCGCCTAGTGGATAAGCTTACAGACACAGAAATCGAAACAGGAAACTTTGCAGTCAGAATTTGAACAAGCATTCCGAGAAGCCCACATGCCTACAAGATTAATGGCAGCTAAAAGAAGAAAATTTCTAACCTTACGCCAAAGTGGAGGGATAGCTTGAGAATATTTTCGCCAAATCAACCAACTAGTACGATGCGCCCCAAGAGCCGTAGGCTCTAAGGCAAAAAAATGGAGAGATTCTTGAAAGACTCTAGAAGAATTCAAAGTACCACCTTACAACGTTTGACTTCGATAACTTGCCAGTCAATACCAATCAAGTGATCATTGCGAGGAAACCGGAATACTTTGGAGGACACCCGAAAAATGAAGGCCTAGTAACTCGAGTCTGAGACTTGAACCCGATGGGACGAGAGAATGTGAACCCCCATTCCCGAATTTATTCGCGAAAAGACAAACAACAAGTGGACAAAGACCATTACCACCGCAACACCATCCAGCGCGTGCAATGTTTCAATTACAATGGAAATCACTAAGCGGATGGTTATTTGGAAGATAAATAAATTACTATCATCACAATAGACAAGACTTGTCAAGCGGAAGTACCTAGGACAATACCTACCAAGCAGTGACTCGAATACCGATATCAAGCCCATTTCGACCAATGGACGAGAGGTCCCCGCCAAAGCCGCAACCACAATAGGATCCGTTCAAGGAAGAAGGTCGATGAAATCGAGCAGAACCTCAATAGCGAAGTCGAGCGCCGAAATTTTTCAAAGGAGAATCAATCATATCACTAAAGAAGGCGCAACAAGAACAACGGTCGTAAATCGACAAGTTGGGTGACAACTCGATTTAAATATAAGTACACGAGTTGACCTTTCAAGGAATCAAGGTCACGGCCAGTTTTGCTGATATTAGTGGAAGGACAGGACATCATTCTTGGGATGAATTGGATTATGTAGGCAAAAGACAGTATTGGTTTATGAGAGGGAACCTATCACATTTATGATGTGACCAAGGGCAACCAGTGACCGTGCAAACAAACCCGGCATTAGTAAAAAAAGTAAATGCATCGGCACTCTCATGACAGAATAGCCAAAGTGTCACTCGATCAGGAATACTCAGCTGAATGGACATGAAGAGTAACCAGACCTACCATGGGAAACAATTCAGAAAATGGAACAACTTAACCTGCAAATGATGTCAGGAGAAATTCAGACACTGTGATAAAAGCCCAGCCAGATCGGTTAGACCAGGACGAGACAACTCAGCCGGAAAATAATGAAATCCGACAGTATAGGAAAGAAATGACAGAGATTAAACTCACAAGAGGCATCATAGGATGAACGAGACATATCACGGCTCCATAACCATATGTGTAATTATAAAGATATAAGAGGATTGATTTTGACAAAGAAAATAGCGAGAATGTCGCGGTTATGATGTATGTCGAAGAATAAGGTTGTTCATCGAAGAACCAGCGATTTGCTACAACCATTTCCAAATCCTGTAGGAATTAAGGCAAGACCGAATAAGTTAACACCACCGAAGATAGGAAGATTCAACAATGTCCAAGAGAAGAATGACGGATGCCAACTCCTCAAAAGCTTTGGAAGGTGAATGAGTCGTATTCCAACCTCATGACCATATACATGATAATAAAAATATCGGAGGATTGATTTTGACAAAAGCGACCAAGGATGTCCTAGGTCGTGAAGTCGTCGGAAGGATAAGACAAAGTTATCGGAGGATCACTAGTTTACTACTGACACACAATTCCCCAGACGAAATGGGGCGAGATCGAATGGACTTTATCACGAGTATGCGAAGACTCAATCGGATCTGACGATAACTAAGAGGTAATTGACCGATTAACCAAGAGTAGCCCATTTTAAATCGACAAAGCGAAATTAAGCAGAGATGAATTATGAGCTATGCTTGGCGCAAATAGTAAAGCCGCATGGAACCCTAAGAAAATTGTAAAGGATCGAGGACGGGATTCACACCCAAGCCCAGAAGTGTCTGCGAGGAAGCAATAAGGACAGACTTGATAATTGAGTACAATCGGAGGACCGATGGACAAATGAAAAGGAGTCAATCAAGTCATGGAAGACATGCTAAGGACAATTCTTTGGATCCACAAGGCCTCTTGGACCCCATACCTACCACTTACATCAATGATCCTACAAAAGGATTGCTAACGGTAGTTAAAGGATGTCACCTTTTGGAGCACTTACAACAGGAAGCATGGGGCACCATTAAATTGGACAGAGATCAGAAAAAGGCAACTCTCGGGGCCACAGGATGTTTATAATAAGGAAGCCCATGAGAAAATCAGGAGAGGAAGAAAGGTATATATGTAAATGTATGTGTATATATATATGAGTTACCTAAGAAGAATAAAAGAGTTATGAGGCCAACGAATGAAAGAATATCAGTTCATAAGTCAAAGCTTTGGTCTACCTAAGAGTGACGTTCCAATCTAGGGCACAGATTTCAGCTTTAAAGAAAGTCCTACACCCAAGTATGACGACCTATATCAGATTTGCAAGCACAACAGGGAGAGTGGTTCACGAGTCACAATCAAGCCCGGGATTATCTCAATGCTTCCCGCGTGTCTCAGCTAGGGGAGTACCTCCAGACCAGCAGATAAAATAATGTCGAAAGGAAATTAAGCTACAAGTTGACTTAACCTATCGCAGGAAGCCAGTTCAGATTGCAGAGACAAAATTGAAAAGGGATCTAGAGCAGAAGTACCAGAGCGGGTCGACCTCAGAATAAGAAATCACCTTGAAAGAAACCATCTGGATGCGGAATCGGAATTGCAGCAGTATTTTCCCAACCAGTTCCCCTAAGGAGTAAATCTCGGGGACGAGATTTATTTTAAGGGGGGTAGGTTGAAATATCCCGAAAACTTCAAAACGGATTTGTTGCTCTTAATTGGTTTTTCCCTGAATTTCTTGGCTTTTGTTTCGAATTAACTCGGATTACATTTCCCCTTTGATTGTTTTGGCTGCTCTTCGAAGCTGTGCTCCCCATTTCAAACTCCCGCCGACTCCTGGCCAACTGCATTGCTCCGTACCCAGCCCAAAGCTTTTCCGCGCGCGCTCGCTGGCCAACTTCCCTCGCTCGCACGCCACGCGGCCCAGTTCCTCTCGCCCGACCCAAATTTCCTTCGCACGCCACTCCGTTGTGCAGCCCGTCTCCGTTACCGCACAGTGTCGTCTTCTCCGTTGCTTCACCCGGTCATTTCTCGTTTTGCCGCACGCTCCTCCACTCGCTCGGCCCAGAATCACTTCGCGCACACGCTCACCAGCCCAGCCCGCGCCACAACGACACTGTCTTCTTCCCCGAAATAGCTCCTGCTGCCCCCTGCGAGGTCTCGTCGCCATTTCCCGTTGAGCACCGGTACTCAAGCGCCTGGCCGCCGTCTCGTCACTTTTTTTTTGCACCCGTCGAGTCGCCGCCTGGCACCGCATCATTACGCCGCGCCCTCCCGTCACTTCTCTGCAGGACCTCGAGCTCCTCCTCGCCGCTCCGGGTCCTCGCGCTAATCATGGCGAGCTCGTCGTTTTCTCCGCCATTTCCGGCTATAAAACACTCCCACCGAGCTCATTTTTCGCTGCTTTGCACTCCCTACGGTAAGCTCTTCACTCCCCCTTACTTCTTTCATCTTCCGAGCCACTGCATCGCAGTTTCGCCTTGTGTCTTCCTCGACTCCGGCGGTTCTTCGCTACGCCGTCGCCTGCGCCGCTCTTTCCCTCAGGCGCCCTCGCTGACCTTGCAGCCCCACCGGTCAGCTTGGCCACGTACTGCTGCATCTTCGAGCCCGCACGCCAGCCTTCGCTTCGCTCCAGGCTCGCGCGCCAGTACGCTCGCCAAGCGCTCGCGCCGTGTGCGTGGCCTGCGTCGATCGAAGCCGAAGGTCGCACAGTGCCGAGTCGGCTACTGTGCAACCGAAAACTAAGTTTCGGTTCTTAATTGATTTGAAAACCGAAAATTAGTTTTTAAATGCCAGCAAACATCCAAAAATACTCTTCGCCATCTCCGTCCATTTTCTCATATTATTTCCTTTCGTTTTTCTTTCTTTTTAATGTTTTGTTCGTTCATTTATTCGACGTATATTCTCGCGTTAGATTCGACGTCGGAGCCACTCTTGGAGTCGTACGTGGAGCAGGAGCTATACTTGGAGCCGAAGCCGTTCAAGGCCAGACACGACATCGACCAACTCCCTTTTAGGCGAACCCTCGATCACGCAAGGCAAGCCACACTCCTTGATCACGTTGAACCCAGTTCCGTTATAGTATTAATATTTCTGTACTGCATTATTTTTAGTACTTTAGAAAACTAGCAAATGTGGTAGTTTGAATGACCGATTAATTCGACCCAATGCTAAACTGTTGATACGCCATAATTCCTTTCTAAACCTTAGATTATAAAATATTGAACCACCGTAGAATAGCAATAATTATAAATTTCACCTTTTAGTTTAATTACTTAAAATCTCCGAGAGGTGGCTCGGGTGATTTTCAAAAAAAAATTGCTACGGTGTGGGGACCCGAGTATGGGCGGACCACGGAAGGTGGATGCTAGCCTAGTCCCCCACCGGTGACGAAGCCAGGGTGCGGTATGGTGGTGGTACAGTTGGTACCAACGGGTTTGGGAGATGTCATTTGGCTGAGTCTTTGGCATTTAAGGACCGATGTCTTGGGCAACGTAAATAACTTGGTCCCGCTCAACCACAAGTCGGATCTGTCAACTTGTTGATTTATTCCAACGTAGTTCGGTACATTGTACTTCCTTTGGAATCCCTATAGGAGGTAGCCGTCATTGGGGAGAATGGCTGCGAGGCGAGCGGGTGGAACAGGAATGGGAAGCCATTCACGGTTCTCATAACAAGATGGCGTCCACAAGATGTCGAGCCGCGACTCATTGCAGCCCGTGGGACCACGTGGTGTGGGCCCAAGTAACCTCTTGGTAGGAGCTAAAGAAGGAAGTTCAACAAAAGCTATGATTATCTCGGTCGTGCATGCATAAAAGTTGCGTGTTAATCTAGTGGCACTAACGATCAGTAGATATCTTGTGGGTAAAGCTGAGCACCTCTGCAGAGTGATATCAATGGTATTCGAATACGCCGTGCTTCCGGTTAATGAAGCTGAGTTAATTTAGGGTGATGCCTGTAACTGCGCCCCTGTAGCTTTCTTAATTAAAACTTGACGACGATGAGAAACTTTGCAAATGATCCCCCCATGATTATACTGCTATTTATGATTTGTGTTTCAAATATAAAATGAAAATTAATGTTTATAACCTGCATCCACAATAATTAAACATATGCCTACCTTTGTTTATTCTGCATGTACTATTCAGATTTCCGTGTGGTTTGTTGAGTACGGTTGTGTACTCACCCTTGCTCCTAACCCCCCTAGATTTCCAAGAAGATGACGGATTTGAAAGATCGTAGATGGCGATGTTATTTAGTTTTTGGAGGCCTTGATCTATCTGCTCAAGTCTTTCTGTGGGTGTTACAGAATGTATTCGGTGCTAGCCGCACCTTTTGTAAAACCTTGGCCGTTAGGCCTTTATTTTATCTGTAAAATATTCGCAATTGTCCTTTTAACAGGTAATGCACACTTGGTTACCTACAGCTAAAATCCTGGGTAGCTGTAAAGGTATTTATACGCACCCCCTGAAAAGGGCGGTCCGTTACAAGTGGTATCAGAGTCTGACTTGACCAGTATATCAAGACCTTAAGGTGGCTTAGGAATGTTTTTCAAAAAAATTATTTAAACTTTAGCAAAACCTGTTACAAAATATATAAGCATATTTGCGATCTTTCTTCTTGTTCTTCCCTCCTTCCCGCTCGCCTAGATTCATATTTACAAAAATTATTTTAAGCTTTTCCAACTCTCAACTAACTTCAAATTTTCGTGTCAGCAGATGGCGCACAAGGTTCATCCCGACCCAATGGTTCTCTGCTATGCTATCAGCTCGGCTTTGGAAGATGCAGCAGTTCCTCGGCGCAGAGGAAGTGCATCGCCCTGTCTTCCACGCCGAGGAGCGATTTCTCGGAGATCTTCGCTGCCATTGGAAGGCATGGGTGATCCTAAACCCACTGCCCCTCCGTCCGGACGCGCCCCAGAGGTTCGAAGCCGAGAGGATGCTTGAGGAGGACGCCATACAGGATGCTGCCCGCAAGGCAGTAAAGCACTTGAGGCATCACTACCATCGCGAGTTCAACTTCAGCCCATTTCAGCTGATCCCGCAGATTGGGGATCATTCAAGCCAGTCGCAGGTCGTGATAATCGACAACGAGCCAGACCAGCGAGTGCAGGTGATCGCTCCCCACGTGGCTCTGCAGGAGATCCGCTACGGTCGACTACTTAAGGAGCGCGACTACCTCGAAGCGGCTTCACGGGCTTGGGCGAAATCAAGAGCTTGTGAGCGAGTTGGAGCCGCCTCGGCCCCATCTCGGGCCCGTGCAGGAGAATTCCGATGAGGGAAGCTACTCTGGAGCAAGGAACCCATAGATGGCTCCACCGATCGACGTCAAGGAAGAGATTTCGCCGTAGTAGATCGTTAACCTTAGATTGCACCCCTTATGTATCAGGTATTTTAGTAGTGTAATCATGGGTTGTACCGGACCCTAAGCTGGTGTTGTGTACAATTCCATGCTATGAATAAAAAGACTATGTTTCCTATTTCTGATATGTTGTGTTGCCCTAAATTATCCATATAACCCCATGTACTCAAAAGACTCCCTCTTTTCGTCTAAGCCTCTTACCTAATCATTCCATCCTTACCCCAGATTCTAAATCTTACTTACCTTCTGATTACCCAAAACTCGTCAAAACCGAGCAAGAACACGCTCAAGTCGGATGGTGGGAAGCAGATCGCGCTAGCATCTCGGTGAGGAGGCAAAATCAGCAAAAGACCAAATCGACCCGTTGCAAGTGATAACCATGATGGGAAGAAATCAATGCCGGACCGAAAGACACCAAACATAATTGACAAGAGGAAATGTTAAAGCGGCTAGTAACCAAACCCCAGGGACAGTTCCACACACAGGGCAAAAATATGGTAGGACCAAGACGGTCAGATGTTCAGAAAAACAAGACCGCCGTCTTGGCAAGCTCAGCCAAACCGCACACGACAGATAATTGGATCAAGGACAGTCAGCGAAAGTTTGACACAAGCCAATGTTCAAATAAGAAGCGAATATCTTCCGTCTCGCATCAACTCCAAGAACAATTCACCGCCTAGTGGATAAGCTTACAGACACAGAAATCGAAACAGGAAACTTTGCAGTCAGAATTTGAACAAGCATTCCGAGAAGCCCACATGCCTACAAGATTAATGGCAGCTAAAAGAAGAAAATTTCTAACCTTACGCCAAAGTGGAGGGATAGCTTGAGAATATTTTCGCCAAATCAACCAACTAGTACGATGCGCCCCAAGAGCCGTAGGCTCTAAGGCAAAGAAAATGGAGAGATTCTTCGAAAGACTCTAGAAGAATTCAAAGTACCACCTTACAACGTTTGACTTCGATAACTTGCCGTCAATACCAATCAAGCTGATCATTGCAGAGGAAACCCGGAATACTTTGGAGGACACCCAGAAAATGAAGGCCTAGTAACTCAGAGTACAGACTTCAGAACCAGTAGGACAGAGAATGTGAACCCCCCATTCCCGAATTTATTCGCGAAAAGACAAACAACAAGTGGACAAAGACCAGCCCCACCGCAACACCATCCAACGCGGTGCAATGTTTCAATTACAATGGAAATCACTAAGCAGATGGTTATTTCAGAAGATAAATAAATTACTATCACTGTCAATAGACAAGACTTGTCAAACGGAAGTACCTAGGACAATACCTACCAAACAGAAGTGACTCGAATACCAGTATCAAGCCCATTTCGACCAATGGACAGAGGTCCCCTGCCAGCCGCCGCAACCACAATAGGATCCGTTCAAGGAAGAAGGTCGGTGAAATCGAATGTAACCTCAATAGCGAAAGTCGAGCAGCGCCAGAATTTTTCAAAGGAGAATCAATCATATCACTAAAGAAGACGCAACAAGAACAACGGTCGTCGTCAGCAAGTTGGGTGACAACTCGATTTAAATATAAGTACCTGAAGTTGACCTTTCAAGGAATCAAGGTCACGGCCAGTTTTGCTGATATTAGTGGAAGGACAGGACATCATTCTTGGGATGAATTGGATTATGTAGGCAAAAGGCAGTATTGGTTTATGAGAGGGAACCTATCACATTTATGATGTGACCAAGGGCAACCAGTGACCGTGCAAACAAACCCGGCATTAGTAAAAAAAGTAAATGCATCGGCACTCTCATGACAGAATAGCCAAAGTGTCACTCGATCAGGAATACTCAGCTGAATGGACATGAAGAGTAACCAGACCTACCATGGGAAACAATTCAGAAAATGGAACAACTTAACCTGCAAATGATGTCAGGAGAAATTCAGACACTGTGATAAAAGCCCAGCCAGATCGGTTAGACCAGATTTAGACAACTCAAATAGGAAAATAATGAAATCCGACAGTATAGGAAAGAAATGACAGAGATTAAACTCACAAGAGGCATCATAGGATGAACGAGACATATCACGGCTCCATAACCATATGTGTAATTATAAAGATATAAGAGGATTGATTTTGACAAAGAAAATAGCCGAGAATGTCCGCGGTTATGATGTATGTCAGAAGAATAAGGTTGTTCATCGAAGAACCACTGATTTGCTACAACCATTTCCAAATCCCAGGTAGGAATTAAGGCAAGACCAGAATAAGTTAACACCACCAGAAGATAGGAAGATTCAACAATGTCCAAGAGAAGAATGACAGATGCCAACTCCTCAAAAGCTTTCGGAAGGTGAATGAGTCGTATTCCAACCTCATGACCATATACATGATAATAAAAATATCAGAGGATTGATTTTGACAAAGAAAGCAGCCAAGGATGTCCTAGGCTGTGAAGTGCGTCGGAAGGATAAGACAGGTTATCGGAGGATCACTAGTTTACTACAGCCACACCCGACCCCAGACAGGAAATGGGACGAGATCAGAATGGACTTTATCACGAGTATGCCGAAGACTCAATCAGGATGCGACGATAACTAAGAGGTAATTGACCGATTAACCAAGAGTAGCCCATTTTAAATCCCAGCAAGCAGAATTCCGACAGAGATGAATTAACAGAGCTATGCTTGGCGCAAATAGTAAAGCTGCATGGAACCCGGAAGAAAATTGTAAAGGATCGAGGGACCGGATTCACACCCAAGCCCTGGAAGTGTCTGCAGGAAGCAATAAGGACAGACTTGATAATTGAGTACAATCGGAGGACCGATGGACAAATGAAAAAGGAGTCAATCAAGTCATGGAAGACATGCTAAGGACAATTACTGGATCCACAGTGCCTCTTGGACCCCATACCTACCACTTACCGAATGATCCTACAAAAGGATTGCTAACAGGCCGTTAAAGGATGTCACCTTTTGGAGCACTTACAACAGGAAGCATGGGGCACCATTAAATTGGACAGAGATCAGAAAAAGGCAACTCTCGGGGCCACAGGATGTTTATAATAAGGAAGCCCATGAGAAAATCAGGAGAGGAAGAAAGGTATATATGTAAATGTATGTGTATATATATATGAGTTACCTAAGAAGAATAAAAGAGTTATGAGGCCAACGAATGAAAGAATATCAGTTCATAAGTCAAAGCTTTGGTCTACCTAAGAGTGACGTTCCAATCTAGGGCACAGATTTCAGCTTTAAAGAAAGTCCTACACCCAAGTATGACGACCTATATCAGATTTGCAAGCACAACAGGGAGAGTGGTTCACGAGTCACAATCAAGCCCGGGATTATCTCAATGCTTCCCGTGTCTCAGCTAGGGAGTACCTCCGCACCAATGAGATAAAATAATGTCGAAAGGAAATTAAGCTACAAGTTGACTTAACCTATCGCAGGAAGCCAGTTCAGATTGCAGAGACAAAATTGAAAAGGGATCTAGAGCAGAAGTACCAGAGCGGGTCGACCTCAGAATAAGAAATCACCTTGAAAGAAACCATCTGGATGCGGAATCGGAATTGCAGCAGTATTTTCCCAACCAGTTCCCCTAAGGAGTAAATCTCGGGGACGAGATTTATTTTAAGGGGGGTAGGTTGAAATATCCCGAAAACTTCAAAACGGATTTGTTGCTCTTAATTGGTTTTTCCCTGAATTTCTTGGCTTTTGTTTCGAATTAACTCGGATTACATTTCCCCTTTGATTGTTTTGGCTGCTCTTCGAAGCTGTGCTCCCCATTTCAAACTCCCGCCGACTCCTGGCCAACTGCATTGCTCCGTACCCAGCCCAAAGCTTTTCCCGCGCGCGCTCGCTGGCCAACTTCCCTCGCTCGCACGCCACGCGGCCCAGTTCCTCTCGCCCGACCCAAATTTCCTTCGCACGCCACTCCGTTGTGCAGCCCGTCTCCGTTACCGCACAGTGTCGTCTTCTCCGTTGCTTCACCCGGTCATTTCTCGTTTTGCCGCACGCTCCCTCCACTCGCTCGGCCCAGAATCACTTCGCGCACACGCTCACCAGCCCAGCCCGCGCCACAACGACACTGTCTTCTTCCCGAAATAGCTCCTGCTGCCCCCTGCGAGGTCTCGTCGCCATTTCCCGTTGAGCACCGGTACTCAAGCGCCTGGCCGCCGTCTCGTCACTTTTTTTTTGCACCCGTCGAGTCGCCGCCTGGCACCGCATCATTACGCCGCGCCCTCCCGTCACTTCTCTGCAGGACCTCGAGCTCCTCCTCGCCGCTCCGGGTCCTCGCGCTAATCATGGCGAGCTCGTCGTTTTCTCCGCCATTTCCGGCTATAAACACTCCCACCGAGCTCATTTTTCGCTGCTTTGCACTCCCTACGGTAAGCTCTTCACTCCCCCTTACTTCTTTCATCTTCCGAGCCACTGCATCGCAGTTTCGCCTTGTGTCTTCCTCGACTCCGGCGGTTCTTCGCTACGCCGTCGCCTGCGCCGCTCTTTCCCTCAGGCGCCCTCGCTGACCTTGCAGCCCCACCGGTCAGCTTGGCCACGTACTGCTGCATCTTCGAGCCCGCACGCCAGCCTTCGCTTCGCTCCAGGCTCGCGCGCCAGTACGCTCGCCAAGCGCTCGCGCCGTGTGCGTGGCCTGCGTCGATCGAAGCCGAAGGTCGCACAGTGCCGAGTCGGCTACTGTGCAACCGAAAACTAAGTTTCGGTTCTTAATTGATTTGAAAACCGAAAATTAGTTTTTAAATGCCAGCAAACATCCAAAAATACTCTTCGCCATCTCCGTCCATTTTCTCATATTATTTCCTTTCGTTTTTCTTTCTTTTTAATGTTTTGTTCGTTCATTTATTCGACGTATATTCTCGCGTTAGATTCGACGTCGGAGCCACTCTTGGAGTCGTACGTGGAGCAGGAGCTATACTTGGAGCCGAAGCCGTTCAAGGCCAGACACGACATCGACCAACTCCCTTTTAGGCGAACCCTCGATCACGCAAGGCAAGCCACACTCCTTGATCACGTTGAACCCAGTTCCGTTATAGTATTAATATTTCTGTACTGCATTATTTTTAGTACTTTAGAAAACTAGCAAATGTGGTAGTTTCGAATGACTGATTAGTTACGACCCAATGCTAAACCTGTTGATACGCCATAATTCCTTTCTAAACCTTAGATTATAAAATATTGAACCACCGTAGAATAGCAATAATTATAAATTTCACCTTTTAGTTTAATTACTTAAAATCTCCGAGAGGTGGCTCGGGTGATTTTCAAAAAAAAATTGCTACGGTGTGGGGACCCGAGTATGGGCGGACCACGGAAGGTGGATGCTAGCCTAGTCCCCCACCGGTGACGAAGCCAGGGTGCGGTATGGTGGTGGTACAGTTGGTACCAACGGGTTTGGGAGATGTCATTTGGCTGAGTCTTTGGCATTTAAGGACCGATGTCTTGGGCAACGTAAATAACTTCAGTCCCCGCTCAACCACAAGCTGGGATCTGTCAACTTGTTGATTTATTCCAACGTAGCTCGGTACATTGTACTTCCCTTTGGAATCCCTATAGGAGGTAGCCGTCATTGGGGAGAATGGCTGCGATGAGGCGAACGGGTGGAACGGAATGGGAAGCCATTCACGGTTCTCATAACGATGGCGTCCACAAGATGTCGAGCCGCGACTCCTTGATCGCCCGTGGGACCACGGTGGTCAGGGCCCAAGTAACCTACTGGGTAGGAGCTAAAGAAGGGAAGTTCAACGAAAAGCTATGATTATCTCGGTCCGGCCGCATGCATAAAAGTTGCGTGTTAATCTAGTGGCACTAACGACCGTAGATATCTTGTGGGTAAAGCTGAGCACCTCTGCAGAGTGATATCAATGGTATTCGAATACGCCGTGCTTCCGGTTAATGAAGCTGAGTTAATTTAGGGTGATGCCTGTAACTGCGCCCCTGTAGCTTTCTTAATTAAAACTTGACGACGATGAGAAACTTTGCAAATGATCCCCCCATGATTATACTGCTATTTATGATTTGTGTTTCAAATATAAAATGAAAATTAATGTTTATAACCTGCATCCACAATAATTAAACATATGCCTACCTTTGTTTATTCCTGCATGTACTATTCAGAATTTCCGTGTGGTTTGTTGAGTACGGTTGTGTACTCACCCTTGCTCCTAACCCCCTAGATTTCCAAGAAGATGACGGATTTCAGAAGATCGTAGATGGCGATGTTATTTAGTTTTTGGAGGCCTTGATCTATCTGCTCAAGTCTTTCCTGTGGGTGTTCTGTAATGTATTCGGTGCTAGCCGCACCTTTTGTAAAACCTTGGCCGTTAGGCCCTTATTTTATCTGTAAAATATTCGCAATTGTCCTTTTAACAGGTAATGCACACTTGGTTACCTACAGCTAAAATCCTGGGTAGCTGTAAAGGTATTTATACGCACCCCTGAAAAGGGCGGTCCGTTACAACTAATCCTGGCTCCTGTGATTACGGAAGACCGGTGCTTGAGTGCCTATCATCAGAGATACGCTAACAGTCCCACGTGACGACACTGCAGTTGGCGGGGGCGCTTCTTGCCTTGCTGAGTTTTGAGCGTACGTCTGAGAGGTGCTAATTTTAGGTTCAGAATGTTTTCTTGATTGATTGTCAGATGGTTTGTGATGATATATGATGGTTTAATTTCTTCCTTTGATAGTTGTGTTGTGATCATACTTGTATGTGCAGCATTTGGGATTTGGCTCGTGCTTTTGGGGTCATTTGTGATTGTCGGCATCAAAGATCATGTAAATTAATTAATTAAGGTAAGACTCCTCTATTGAGAGGAAATTTCCACTACTTGACTAGGTGCGTAATTTCTTCAATTATTCTTTAGTTACCATCCAAAAGAGCATTCGAAGAATGTTCAATTGATTTACTATAGCGAAATATTGAAAGGAGAGAATTGAGGGTTGGAGCTAGTGCGCATACCAACAATTTCTTGGGATAACCTGGGCATTCAGCCAAAAGTCATCTCTCTTCATACTCATTTTTATTTCTCATGAAAGTAGCAAGTTAACTCAAATAATTTATCCATTGTAATTTCCACTTAACCCATTTAGTGTGTGTCCTAGCGCATATTTAAACTTGTGGAGGTTGGAATAAATTTTTGACATTACATAGCGTAGTCAATCACTTTCTTGACGAGTTGCACTCATAATACCCCTACTAATACGGCAAAAGTTAACGCGCTCTCGTTGCTTTGAGCTCAGCCGGCCGCGCGCGGCTCAGCCGGCCGGCCAGTTCGGCTCAAAATGTTTTTTTTCACGTTATAGTCTGTCAAAAAATTTGTAATTACGTATAGGTCCTTCTAGCTCAGAAAAAATCCGGATTTTTTGTGAGAGGGTCCTAAATAGATACATAAAAAACGTAGTGATCGGCCAGCTGGCTTCGCTCATTTTTTATACGTTTCGGTCCCTCGAAAAATGTGTAATTACATGTAGGTCCTTTCCGGGTTTTTTTGCGAAACGTACGGACCTTTTGGTTTAGAAAAATCGTGAATCTTTTATATAAGGACCATAAATAAATACAAAAAAAATAACGTAGTCCGGTCGGCTCTGCTCGTTTTGTTCTTTTCGCGTGCAAGTCCCTCAAAAAAAGTGTAATTACGTGTAGGCCCTTTCGATTTAGTGCAATACCGAAACAAAACGTAGTGGTGTTTGGATCATTCCGGCTATTTTCACGAAAAGGACCTTTCGATTTAGTGCAATACTGAAAAATACCGAAAAAAACGTAGTGGCGTTTCGATCATTCCGGCTATTTTTCACGAAAAGGACCTTTCGATTTAGTGCAATCGCGTATGTACTTGTGTCCTTTCAACCGTTTCTTGCGTTTCCTCGACGATTTAAAAAAACAACAAAAAAAAGATATTGTTTCCGTGAGCCTCCCGTCTGTTTGAGCCAAGCCGGACCTTTTGATTTAGTGCAATCGCAGATCCTTCGTAAGAGAACCCTAGATAGATGAAAAAAAACGTTGGTGCGTTCGTATCCTTTTAACCATTTCGCGTTTTCCTCGACGATTTAAAGAAAACTATGCCGAAAAATACGAAATTATTTCTTCGGAAAAACACTGCATGTATCGTATTACGCCGCGAAATTTTTGCGAAATGGCCCTTTTGGTTCAGAAAAATCACGAATCTTTCGTGAAAGGACCCTAAATGAATACCGAAAAAAATAACTTAGGCCGGCCGGCTCGGCTCATTTTATTTTTTTCATGTGTAGATCCCTCAAAAAATACGTAATTATATGTAAGACCTTTCGATTTAGTGCAATACCGAAAAATGTCGAAAAAACATAGTAACATTTTGATCATTCTTGTTATTTTTCACAGAAAGGACCTTTCGATTTATCGCAATCACAGATGTGTTTGTATTCTTTCAATCGTTTCACGTGTTTCCATGATGATTTTTAAAAAAACACACCGACGAAAAAAATTAAAATTGTTTCTGCGAAAAAACAACGTACGCGGTGTATTACAGCGCGCAAACTACCCTAGTACTTGCATAAAGGTGACAATGTAGGAGCTCATTCGTTTACTAGACTTTTGTCCAAAGTACTCGATAACTGAATATGACCAAATTGTAAACAGGCTCCCCAAGAACATCGTAATTCGTCTTAGAGTAGCTCCACCGACCGGAACATAAGAAACTCATAGGTTATTGGCTCAAAACAGACAAGAGGAAGCACGGGAGCATGCATTACCATGCTCATCAGAGGAGAAGAAATGTACGATAATTGTTGCAGTCAGTGCAGAGGTGGCGACTGGTGCAGAGGAAGCGGGTGGGAAGACAATGAGAAATACATCCATCTCCCGTAGTCCCGTGTTGACTGGTGGCAGCGCAGCTTTTCTTAGGCCTTGTTAACAAGACCTTACGGTGGTTGCCAATGGTGAGAGGAGGCCAATGGTGTGGATTTAGGGTATGTTTGGTAGAGCTTATCTCAGTTTCATCTGAGATCTGAAACTTGTAAGTTAAAATAAAGTGAATTAAGTTTATATTTTTAATCTAAAATGTAAATAAGATGATTTATCTAAACACTCTTAATGTATTTATAGCTCCAGCTCTACAGATCTAGTAGAGCTTAAAAATACCTAACTCCACTAGATTTATAGATCTGATGGAGCTGAAGCACTACCAAACACACCCTTAATTACTAGAGATAAGGGAGAAGCAACAGAAGAGCAAAAGGGGAATAGGAATTTGTGGGATGGTATATACAAAATTAGTCAAATTCTAGTGGTAGATCGCCAACTAGTGGTTAGCTCAACTGGTGGCATTCGTGTCCTTTGGCTGATGGGTAATAGTCACAGTTCGAGCCTCACCATCTACATGTTAGAAAAGTTTATTTGTAGATTTAATGTGATTTGATGATGTGGCCTCTCAATTGTTGAGCCTTGAGGATAACTATGATAACCAATTGCACCCTTTTGGAAAAAGAGATTTCACGGTAAATCCAAAATATGGTAAAGTAACAGCGGAAACTTAGGAGGTACTATCAAATTATCCTTTAAATTTCTTATACCTTTTGGTGTTAACTCAATTTATTTTTTGGTACCTCCCAAGGATGATAAAAGTCTTAAATAGAATACCTAAGAGGAACTAATATTTTTTAAGTAAAAAGAATAAAGGTGTACTCAAATTCGAGCCCAAAATGACTCAGAACTTTGTAAAGCGATAGTAGCGTGTACAATACCAAGCTTGCCGACGAGGGTACAATACCAATTCCAAGTCAGGAATAGAGGCAAGGAATCCAACCGGTGTCCATATATTTCTATATATATACTCTACAACGGGCATAGGTTAGACGGCCAAACATTTTCATTCCCACCTCAATTCAGGTGATCTCTCTCTCTCTCTCTATCGCGCACACAAACAGAGAAAGAAGAGTGCACACAGTGTCAAGCAATTAGCTAGCATGAAGCCAGAATTGCACAAGGCTGCAATGCAGGGGAGCGTGGCGAGCCTGCAGGCGCTGGCGAGGAAAGATCGCCACATCCTCAGCTCCAAGACACCGCAGAAGAACACTGCGCTCCACATCGCTGCCAGCCTCGGCCACACCGACTTCGCCCGGGAGGTCATCGCCATTGACGGCGACCTGCTCGTCAGCAAGAATGATGACGGCGATACGCCGCTGCACCTGGCGGCCAGGTCGGGGAAGCTGGACGTGGCGAAGCTGCTCATCGATGCCGTCCGCGTCGCCGACACTTGTTCGAAGGAGGTCCGTCACATCAATCAATTAGATGTACTGGTACTCCGATATATAAATTAAAACTTGTCGGTCTTTATTTTCACTAGTTATCATCGTGCGTTACATCCTTCCTTCTTGATTCGGCATGCGCGCCAGACTACGGATTCCATTTTAGGCACTATTTAGATCGTACGAATTCCATATAAAATAATTTAATTCCCATAGAAATAGAGAGAAAAATCCCGTGTTCCAAATAGATTCTTAGTGTTGTCAATCATTAATGCAGTGTGGGACCATCCAGTCTGGCTTAGAATACCAATAAAAGCATATACAACGATACATATTGCTATGTAGGATAAAAAATGATATGGATGAGAGAGGGAGTATCTAGAGAGTTAAGCCATCTCTTAATTTAGAGTCGACTCTAACACGAGAACCAAGACAGGTTGTGTATGGGAAGAAGCTATCTACTCATAAATGAGTTGTCTATACCATTGCATGGGTTGTCTCTAACGCTATCTATAAATGACATGTTAGCTTGTTATAGACAGTAGTTGTCTATACCATTGTACATGCTCTAAGGGTTCTATATACATACATTACTAGTCTATAATCACTATGTGTATTTATAACATTGATAATACATCCTAGGCAATATATTACATATGATAATAGAAGCAGTTTATACAATAAAGTTTTACAAACCAAAATAAACTACAACAGAAATATAAAAGTCTTGTAGTATGCCCATTCAACCATCAGGCAACTGACAAATCTAGACCCTAGCTAGAAAAACTCGTTATTATAATCCCCGTAACCTGCATCAAAGTAAGTGTCGTTGGGATAATCCTATTCTTCATCCTAATAAATATCAACAACAGCAAGGTTGAGTCCAGACTTATAGTGTATTGCAAAAGTAGTATAGTATATGCATGTTATATCAATAAAAAGACTACTAAGGTTATTTTGCATAAAGCGAAGTTTGAACATGAATATCTAGTAATAATTGGAAATGGAATTTGTAAAAGCAAGTTTTACTGATATGTAAATAACAAGTATGGAAGCATAAAATAACAACTCACAATTCTCCATGATTATGACTAGCATATTGCCCTTTGCCAATCCTTGGCATAAGTTCTGAAATAACGACTATCCAACAAATATTTTCAGTTCAATTCGTTTTGAAAATATCAAAATTTCTAACTAGTGTTAGTGGCACCAAGTTTCCCGTAACTGTGAAAATAGCTTTTCAAAAAGTTTTAAACTCTGTAGAGGTGTACCTCTTTACCCACAAGTCATGACCAGCTCTTTTTGCTACTATGTTCACACTTCCTTTGGCGGTTTCCAAGAGGTCACAATATAACCGTTACATTATCTAAACCTAACTTAATTTGTACTAGCCTAGTGATGACAAACCTATACTATGGTAGCAGAAGATATTTGTACATTTATTGTACGACGAATGGTTATACACCCCATTGTGCCACTTCTCCTCTTAGTATAATGTACACCATTGTATCGGTAAGCATTATTCCCAACACCTTAGTGTGGGTACCCCATCGAGCAATCCATCCCAGAAAGTCCATACTACTACAGCCTTGCATTGTGTAAAGCTAAATCTAAGTAAATTAATAAGTTAAGGATATTTCATATTAGCACTTGTGGTTGTACTGATATTCTTGGATTATACAACACTAAATTCGGCCCTTAATTCAACTTGGGTGAGAAAACTCTCCCTATCTATGTACAAGTTCCATGCACATCCGGTAATAATTGCCAATACTCGCCCGCATCAAATTCATAGTTTTAATTTCATTTTTAACCAAAATATCAGCTACCTTTAATCATATCCAACCTTTTTAAGTTATAAAAACAACACGACCTGTCACTTAATTTATATTACTAAAGCAAGGATAAGCATGATCATTAAGTGTTCGTACATACCCAAGCTGACATTATGTATTTTCTAACCTTATTCTAGGGTTATCAAGCTTGACGATTCAATATTTATGAAGAAATTTCCATGAGATAAGGTTATAGCTACCAATACCACAATATAACAAATTTATTGAAAATATACACATGCGTAATAGATTTGATGAAAACAACATAAATTAATTTAAATACAAGGTTCAACATGGTAAAAGGGGGGTTCTTGCCTTGCTCAGTGAATTCTTGAACTGACTCTGGGTCGTTATCGAAAGAGGTAGCCTCTAGAGCGTCGGTATCTACACTTGATTTGTTGCAAAGCAACAACAATAAGATGCAAAAAGAAGTAAAATAATAAAAACTCAAAGATAAAATAAAATAGAGGGTTCTGGTGATAAAATATTTCTATGGTTGGTTTCTCATTATTTAAACTTGTTTATTCATGTTATGAAGTCTAAAGTTTGTATTGTAAGAATTTAGGTTACTAATAGGATTAATTAAATGCAAATCATGTGTGAATTAAATTATTTCTATATTATTAGAGGATCTTGACTTCCGGAGTATTTTAAAAGTGGTTTCATATATTTTAAATGCTTATTTATGGAAATAATTCATATTTGATTCATTTATGTACTAAAGGTGAAAATCATTTATGAATTTTAATTCAAACTAAGTCAAATATTAAATATTGTTATAGATATTAAATTATATGGTCCCAAAAATTTTAGAAATTTATTTCATAATTTTTGGAGTTAGGATTTACCAATTTCAAATCATGACCATTCTAGGTTCATTCAAATTTTAAATTCAAAAATTTTGCATAGAGATTCAAATTTAAATATTTTGCATATTCTGAAATCTTATGATTTTATATGAATTTATAAATTTACTTACTAAATTTGGTGTTAAGATGCAAAAGTTATTAGTATTTGAATATCTAGGTTTTGGAAAATTTAAGAAAATAGGAAAATACGCTTTCTATGAAGCGAATGCATATTTCTTTATTTTTGGATTTTCCTGGGGGTTTTTTGGATTTGCTACAGGTGCTAACTTGTGGGATCGCTACGTCAGCCGCACTGGCTTGGGTGAGGTGTGCGGCTAACAATTCGGGCCCACATGTCATAAGCACAAATTCAAAACCCAATTTTAAAAATGAAACCGACAGGTGGGACCAGTTTAGCAGCACTCGGTGAGAGTGCGTGATCAATAGTGGGATCCCCTAGTTAGTGAGCCTACTCAGGGGAACAACTAACATCTCGGGCCACAGCTCAGTGAGCCAAAGTAGGGCAGGGCATATGGTATGGGACCTTGCCGACGGCATTTTGATAATGTTTTCCCTCAGCCGATGGCATAGTAAGTTGGAGGGAGGCCTATGGGAGCTAGGGTAGGGCTCGATGGCTAGAGAAATCGGCCAAAATTAGACCTGCAGTGGTGCTATGTAGCGGCAATGGTGGTGGTGGTTGGCTGGAGGAGAAGAAGAAAGGTGATCGTGCTCGGGGAAGGGGTGGATGAGCATGTAGGAGTTCCAAGGAGTCCATTTTTCTACCTTGCTATTAGAGCTGGGAGTTGGGCCGGGCTTTTCACGGGCGGCCCAAGGCTTCGATCTTGACTTGCCAAGCAGGCAGACACGAATGGATTGGGCAGACGGCCTACTTGGAGCTATAGGGTAGCCTAAAATGGGGCTTCAGCTGACCGACGACATGGGTCGTTGGGCTTGACTGAAGCCCGAAGCCCGTGGTCTTGAGGCCGCAGTGGGCGAGACACGTGGGGTAGGCAATTCAACCTAGTATAAATTAAATGAGCTAACTAGCTTTAGCAAACCATGCAATTTTAGTATAAATTAAAATTGCATGCTTGTATGCTTGCATGCTTGCTATACGTGCTAGCAAACCATGCGACCATACGTGCTAGCAAACGCCAAACCATGCAAACCATACTAGTAACGTCTATACTAGCATAATTTTTCGGTGCATGCACTTCGGCTAGCTTCCATGGTTGATAAGAGGCAAGGCCGCGAGGGACCTGCTAGGCGTGGCGTCAACGCTTTGAGAGAGTGAATGAGTGTGGGGTCGGGCAGGCTGGCCGACTCGACCGCGCCGTGCTTTGGGCGGGCAGACCTGTAAAACATCTCGGGCGGCCGGCCAGGCATTGGGGCGGTGAGACATGGCCGAAGCCCATGCGGGCAGACCGGCTGACCAACGCCCAACTCTACTTGCTATGACGAAGAATGACCGAAATGGTCTACCATCAAGCATCGACTTTGGGGAAGATGAAGCTAGGGGTGGTAGGGTGCTTGAGCTTTCGGAGCAGAAATTGAGCAAGGGGAGAGGATTCAATGGTATTGGTGATGCTACATGCCAAGAGAATTTGAAAACGGCTCACCGAAGAGCCGGGGGTGATGTTGTGTGGGTTTTCAAACTTACGATGGTGCAAGGCATGGCAAAAGTATGGCCGTTGTAGGGTATGGGTACTGCTTGGCTGTAATTGTATACGTTGGTTGCATCTCAAGGCTGATCGGGGCTTGACCGGTGGCACATCGAGAGCAATGGCGGTGCTGGCTGTGGGAGAGGAAAGGAGCTGAGTGCTCGGGTCTAGAGACATCAACAGTAGCACAAAAGCGGGGCCAGGTTCACACGGCCTTGGCGCCAAAATCTTGTGCATAGCTGAGCTGCATGCATGCGGTGGTAGCGAAGTTGGCCAGTATTTACTTGTCATGGCAAGAGTCTGGCAGTGCTTATGCTGTTTTTAAATTGTTATTGTTTTTTATTTTCTAAATGCATCAGATTAGGCTCACTATTTTGGAAACTTTTCCTATATGGTCATTTAGTGCTGTAGATGACACCATTAAAATTTCAAAAGATGATCATGTTTGTACATTTTTAAATAAATTTGACGGTGTCACTGTTCTTAGTCATCAAATACTATTTTTGATTTTCTTAAAGCATTAAATGCTTTCAAATTCCTTTGAAACTTTTTGGAGATGTTCTGAAGGTGTCTTTGGGTCTAGATGAATTTTCTCTTGATTTTATATTTATATGATTTTGGTCTTCACAATTTGGAAAGGAGGAATTCAACAATATAATTGATTTTTCTTAAATACAAACATCCAAGAAAATCACAGAAAATGTTGGAAATTCAAAATAAAATCAAACTCCAAATAATATTTACGATTTATTTATTTTAAAAATTTCAGTCTGTTAAATGCGGTAGACTGGATTTAAAAAAAAAGCATGTGAATTAATGTTGAGTAGACATTTTCATGCAATGCATGGATGGATGCATGCAGGAGCCGCTGTTGTTGACCAACAAGGATGGTAACACCCCGTTGCACGTGGCGGTGAAGCACCGCAAGAGCGCCCTGGCGCTAAACCTGCTGGAGGCCGAGCCCAAGAGCGGCCACACGCTCAACGAGAAAAAACAGACGCCGCTGCACATCGCCGCCCGGGAAGGCCTCACGGACGTCGTCGGCAAGATCGTCGAGCATCCCCGCTTCCACGAGGAGTTCAAACCCTCCGCCTCCGTGAGCGGCACTGCGCTGCACCAAGCCGTGCTCGGCGGCCACATCCGTACGTAAGATGACTCCTTTAGTTGATCCATAAATTCATTTGAGAAAAACTACTCGACCTTCAACCAGGATTCAAATCAAAACTTCAACCCGGCCGTAACTTCAAAACAATATAAGACCTATAATTAACTATAAAAACCACCTAAAACACAACCCTTAACCTATTCCAGAGCGGTTGATCAACCTACGTTACGTCTATATGGATCCAATTTTTTTTGGCACGACTCCCTAGTCACCCTGTAAATAAAAACAAAGGTGTGGTGGATCTCACCCGTCATGTATGCCATGTCAGTTGAAAACAACTGAGTCGGTTGTTGTTGGATCCACGTGGATATCACGTCAAGTCAAAACTGCTATAGAATGAGTCCATGGTGTCTTTTAGACGATTTTAATAGTTAAGATTAAAAAGGACTCAAGCCATATTTCAAAATTAAAATGGATTTTTTTGGTCAATTCATTTCGCAAATCACACACATATATCTATGGATCAAATTTATGTCAGGTCTGCCACTACTAGCTGTTGGCCCAAATCCGGGAGAAACTCACACATAGTTCCCTTCCCTCCATCTAGAACACACAGGAGGAAGAATATATAAAAAGATGACGACAATGCAACTACTTAATTAGCGCTTGTTTTCTAACTTCTATAATTCCATCTATTTTTTTCAGCATTACAATGATAGAATATAAATAGACTAATATAACACGGGCTTAACAACCACTAACAAACTAATTAACCAATTCTAACAAACCTGCTAATTCCTATCACGTGTGCGCCATACATGGGCACGTCCAATAGTCATGAAGACTACTTCCAATGCACGCAATACCTTCCTACATTTGATGCCGTCCATACATGGCTCGGCTATTCACTCAGCACTACCATTATTAACTCGGTAAACAAGCAACTCACAACGTGCACACACATGCAGGTACTAGTCACACTAGCTTTCCTGCACGCAACATTCTAGTGTGACTCATAAACTAACTCCTGTGCACTAACTCGATCAACTAATACATTGCAAACGTACGCACGGACACTAACGTGTAAAAAAACAAAACAAGATTAATCTAACACTAGCTTTCCCTAGGGATGTAACTAACAGCTTTGAAAAATACAACCGACATGCATGATTCCTTTTTAAATTGATCGGATAGCTCATGGCGGAGTAACACTTAGAAATGAGCTAGCACCATAATACATATATATATATGCATGTACAATGAATGTGCATAAACAAATACAGTTATACTTAATCGATCAGGGGTGGTGGAGATTTTGCTAAGGCAGCCGGGGCTGATAGACCTGAAAGACTCGAGCGGCGACAACGCGCTGCACTACGCGGCGCAGAAGGATGACGCGCACATGGTGAAGATGCTGCTTAACCGTAAGTTGGACCTGGCCTACGAGCACAACAGTGAGGAAAAGGGACTGATATCCCCGCTGCACGTCGCCGCCATCTACGGCTCGACGAAGGCCATGAAGGAGCTGCTGAGGACGTGCCCCGACGTGGCGGAGATGTTGGACGGCAAGGGAAGGAACGCCATCCACACCGCCGTCTCCAGCGGCAGGGTGGACGCGCTCAAGTGCCTTCTCCGCCACGTGCGCCTGAAGGAGGTGGTTAACCGGGCCGACAAAGACGGCAACACGCCGCTGCACCTCGCCGCCAAGATGGCCCGCATCTCGTCGGCGCTGATGTTGCTCAAGGACAGCCGCGTCAACCCGTGCCTCCTCAACTTGAAGGGCCACTCCGCGCGCAGCCTCGTCGAGGAGCGCGCCGCCAACGAGGAGATGGACACCTACGTGATGTACCTCTGGAAGCAGCTCAAGAAGAACGAGGCCTGCAGATGCAAGAACCACCAGCTGCCGCCGATGGCCACGTACCAGTCGCTGCGCGGCCGCAAGGCATCCGGCCATGATGAGTACTTCGAGCTCAGCGTCGGGACATACACCCTGGTGGCCACCCTGATCGCCACTGTCACCTTCGCCGCCACCTTTACCATGCCCGGGGGGTACAACCAGTTCGAGGGCACGGCCATCCACGGCCACCGCCCGGCGTTCAAGATCTTCGTCATCTCCAACACCGTCGCCATGTGTAGCTCCATCGTCGTCGTCTTCTGCTTCATCTGGGCGTGGCGGGACCCCGTCAAGTTTAAGCTCGACCAGCTCATCTGGGGCCACAGGCTCACCATCGTCGCATGCCTCGCCATGGTCGTGTCTCTCATGACAGCCGTCTACATAACCGTCGTGCCCACGGCGCGGTGGCCGGCGTACGTGGTGATCGCCATCGGCGCCAGCACTCCAGCCGTCGTGTTCCTCATACTGGGCAAGGAGGCATTGTACGTCCCGTTATAACTAACACAAGCAACCTGCACTTGTAGGTGCTGAACAAATCTTGTTATACCACAAAGAGTCTGTGTCTGTTTTGCTTGTTTTGTTTCAGAGTCGGCTTATATGCAGAGTGTGTTGGTATCGGCAAGTGCCGGATCTGTAACAGTAAACGTGTGATTACTTTTCAGTCTTATCTGATCAGAGTCCAGTTTGTTTTGGTCGTGATCAAGTCAGTTGAGTAGTTTTTTTTTTTTAGATAAAGGAAACATCCAGCCTCTTCACTCAAGGAGGAATACGGCCAAAGTCAGTTGAGTAGTTAACAACCTTTGTAATCTGTTTTCCTATATAAGGGTGATGAAAATCCAGAAAAGATGTGGGGTGGTTTCCCACGTCGCAAAAGTTCTTTTGTGTTCACCTCTGAAGATTGCAGGTTCTTGGTCTGTTTTTGAAGCTTCGATGTTTCGCTACTCAGCATCGTTGTTGTCCTTGCTGTTTCTTTGCTGCTCTGTCTTCAGAAGTTTGTCAAGCATTGTTGTGCGTAAAGATTCAGATCCTGTGCCGATTGTCCCAACAATTGGTATCAGAGCTGAAGGAGAACTTGCAACCGGTGATCAAGCACAACAGATGTCAGAAAGGGATCTTGCAACCGGTGATCAAGCTGCGCCAAATAACAGGATATTGGCCAGAGGGATTCCAATCCAGTACCCAGTGCTCGATGATTCTAATTATGGCTTGTGGGCCGTGAAGATGAGAATCGTCCTGCGCTCACTTGGAGTTTGGGGAGCGATAGAATGTTGGAAATAATCTTGTTGTATTAGTGTTTGCATGTAGCTGCATGGTAGTAGCTAGGAGTGCATGTGTTAAAGTCCTAGGTGCAGTAGATGTGTTACATGCACAAAGGACCAGTCAATGCGTGCATTAGTTGATTTAGCATGTTGTGTTAGGATCAGTTAAGTGGTGGACCGGATCCTATGGATCATGGCACGTAAGTAGGAGGGTTAGTGGAGTTTGCATGCATGCAGCACGCTGCATGGAGTGTGGATCTAGTCGCATGTAGCTGGGAGCGAACCAAGTCTACTGGAGGGGAGATCGCAGGGCGCGTGTGGCCGCAAGTGCGTGTGGCCGAGTCATCAGGATCACCCCGCGTGGAGGATGTGGGCGTATGGCCAGCCGAAAGACGCAAGCGGGCTGGAGACGTGCGAGCCGTAGTTGTGTTGGCATTGTGGCTATTTAAGCAATGTACTCAGCTGTTATGTGTGATGTGGAATATACAAGAGAAAAGGCACAAGTTGTGTGCAGTGCCTAGATAGGAAAAAGGTTAAATAAGAAGAGATCAGAGAAAAGCCGGCAAGTTGTGCCGCTGGGCCAAAAACTCGTGTTCTTCTGTTCATCTTCACAAGTGCTTGTGTTCCACAGAGAGAGAGCAATGTGCGAGTTCTCTCCGGAAAGTGCTTGGGCCAACATAGAAGGCACTGGATTGATGAATGAGGAGATTGATCAGGGTGCAATGGCTGTGATTTCTCGAGCAGTTCCTGACCATGTGATGATGGCAATTGCCGGAAAGAACACGGCAAAAGCCGCATGGGAAGCTATCAGGGACATGCGAGTGGGAGAAGATCGGATCAAGAAAACTTAGGTACAAGTTTTAAAAAGATAGTTTGATCGGTTGATCATGGAAGATACTGAAAGCATTGCAGATTTCTCAAAGAAACCTACCAGCATTGTGGGTGAGTTACGATCTCTTTACACTGATCTTAAGGACAGTGTTGTTGTTGAGAAATTGTTTTGTGCAGTGCCAAATCGGTTTTTGCAGATTGTTGGAGTGATTGAGTAGTTCAGTGACATTGAAACAATGTCATTGCAAGAGGCACTGGGACGTCTCAGGGCATATGAAGAAAGCACCCATGGAAAATGACGCGATCACAGCGGCAAAGAAAATGAGCAGCTCCTTCTTACTCGATCACAATGGGAAGAAGTATCCATTAGTGAGAAGAAGAATGGAGAAGCCTCTAGCTCTAGCGGAAGAATTGCCAATGCCCACGGCCGTGGTCGTGGACGTGCACGAGGCCGAGGCCGAGGGCGCGATCGTGATGATGGCCGATGTAACATCCTGAAAAAGTAAAGTAATATAAAAATAAATATTTTAAATTTGAAAATATTTATTTCTGAGTTTCTTGGCATTATTGGATTTTATTTGGATTTCCTCGGATTTGTTCTTTGTATGAAAATCCAACAAATAGAATTAAAGAATGGAGATCATCCAAACATTATCTGAATCCAAGAAAATTACCATAATACCCTCAGAGTGATATTTACCTCTGGTAAAAATTCTAGGAACTGGTCATGAGATATAACACTTTTAAAAATTCAAAAATAGAAACCCTGAAAATCTGGAAACTACAATGTCAGATTTTATATTAAATATCAGAACCATATTTTGACTTGAAAATTTTATAGAAGCATTCTGAGGTCGAATCCTTTTGAAAAACAAAATTTGAAAAATAATAGACTTCAATTGCTCTCAAGGAAAAATTCAAAATCATTTTTAAAAACTAGTTAACTTTAAGGAATTATTGTATGAAAACCAAAGTAGCGAATTGAGCGAAACCAAAGAAAATGGAAACTAAATACTTTTGTCTCTCTACATAAAAATTTCTAGAAAATTCCGAAAGTGATAAAACTGCTTTTGAATTAATTGAACTTGTGGTCAAAATAATCGGATGCATGTACAAAGAGTGTCAGCCATTATCTAGTCGCCACTGTAGCTGCAACACTATTCTCGTTGCTTCTCTAACTGGTGGACCGAAGCCTGCAGCATTGCTATTTTCGCTAGATTTCCCTGGTTGCTCCGACTGACATGGAGGTCCTCAGTTTCATTCGGTCCCAGTTTCAGCCACTCCATGTCTCCAGAATCTTCCATCGATGCAGCAAGCCCAAGCCTTTTCCTCTGGATATCACGCCATCCCTCAACCAAAATGCATTGCCTTGGGAGTCACCAGAGTTAGTGCTCCACTACTTCTCCCTCCTCCTCAGCCAAAGCCAGGAACTCCATTCCCAGTTCGCCATTTCCAGAAGCCTCCAGGAGCTCAAGCAATCTCATGTCATTTCTTCAGTGGAGCAAGTGTAGAGCTCAGCCATTTGCCCATTCTCTGAACCAACAGCTCAGCCGTGGCTTCTTCTTGTCTTCACTGGAAGACTGAAGCTTCTTTCCCTTCATTGCAGTGCAAGCAAGAAATGGGGTGAGGTTGAAGATCAAGCAAACCGGTAGGCCATTCTTCAATTCCTCGCAACGGTAGTGTCTCTGAGTATCACTGAGCCCATCTAGCTCCTTAATTTCAGTTCTTTCTCGCCGATCAGCCGTCGCCACGCACACCCTTCTTCCTCATGGTCGGTCACCGGTGGCGCGCTTCTGAGCCGTCTCGCTTCAATTGATTGGTAAATTGGAACCTCTAGCACCTCCCCGATACTCACAATGCCACCGATTCAAACCCTAATGCTTGGTTCATCTTTTGTTTGGTCACCGCCATGGCCGCCGCCTCTCCTCGTGGGCGCACCTCCTGTGGCCCCCTGTCGAATCGAGCTGCAGTCTTGGATACTCCTTGCCGTGCTGATCATCCTGGTGCCGTCGCTTTCGCCGGATCTTCGTCGGAGTGCCTTCGCCGTTCAACCCTAGAAGCCCCTCTGTTCTTCCTGTTTCTGCGCAAAGTGTCAAGGACCAGGCGTCTGTGGTTGAAGAAGAGCAGCCGTATATGCGTTCTCTGTTAGTAAAGCGCGTTCTTGATTTGCATTCAAATTCCTGGCCGAAATACATTCAGTTATTAATAACTTGTGCATTTGTAATCACAAACTAGTGAAATAAATTTATATATTTATCTAATATCAGGAAGATTATGGATATGCAAAAATATTAAAAGTTTGAACTGCAAAACAATTAGTTGGATTAAACTTTGATTTACAACCCTAACATGCTCTTCATATTAAACCTGTGGTCAGTAAGTCATGAAACAATAAAATGAAAATGCTAAGAAGGGTAATTATGTGCTGAGAAAAAGATCAATTTGGATTACACCAAAATCAATGAAATCAAGTCTTGTTGAAATGCTTGTTCTGGAATGAGTTAAGTTGTGAAAATGTTATACTTGAAGTTAGTCTGCCTTGCTGAATAAATCCATTTTCAATTCGGCTAAAAAGAGAATGAATATAAAATGAAATGCTACCAGAGGAAATAAATGGATTTCAGCAGATGTAGATGATATAAATTTCTGGGAGTTAATGTGTGTTGGAAGTGAATCACGAGTCATGCACAGGGTAGTGGGAAACTAAACTGAAACTTGGCCGATTTTGATGTTAAAACAATGTGATCATTTAGGCTATTTCAGTGGTAGATTAAATAGCTTGCCCAAATACTAAAATTAGTAAAACCAGCCCAGAAACATTGTACAAAGTTTATACTATCATAATCTGTAAAAAGAGTTATATTTGGTTAAGGTTTGCATATTTATCTTGTCAACCTAAAACCCTTAAGTGTTAACTTTTAACTTCGCGATCTTGCCGATTTTGCAAAACGTAAACTTTACAATGCCATTTAAGCCTTTTCAATGATGATTATAAAATCTCATCTAAAGTGTAAAACTTATGAAATTAGATTAGTGGCGTTGTCCAAAGTTAGATTACCCAAATGTGAAAAGATAATCTCATTTCATTATATATTGCCTATTAATTTTGATAGTTTAACGACCCTAAGTGCTCATGTGCTTGAAGGCCACAATGCAGTTGCGCATAGGTCTGCCTGCATGTCTTCAGGTGTGCTCTTTTGCTCACATATACCTAACTGACGTATATGAGTCATAGGAGTCAGCCAATAGTAACCAAAAGTTTAAATCAACGTCGCTTTGAAACTGAATCCTAAGCAAAAGAATGAACAAACTGTAGTTGCAAATGAAGAAAACTATAGTTAAGTCATTTTTATCACCAGAACCTTCTCAAAAATAATGTAAGATAAGCCTGTAGCCTACAATTGAAGATCTAGTTTGTGCAGAGCTAATTCTGGGTGAAATCAAGTTGAAGTAAAAGAACTAATCACTCATGCACTTATAGGATCACTTGAGACTTTTCATTAACTTGCAAAACAACTCATCCAAAATCTGAAATTAGTAAAGAATAACCTAGAATTGATCCCTAAGATATGCTCTATAAGAATCTAAGGAAATAATCTTGCTTTGTCTAGCTTTGGCTCTAAGTCCTACTCAAGCAAAACACATAAGCAATAAGGTTCCAGCATGCTTGCTGGGAGCAGCAAGATTTGTTCTCTTTGCAACTAATGAATAATTGTATAATCTAAACTATTTTTGCATCTTGAATTCGTAAATTAAGATTAATAAATTCATAAAAAGAAATCCCTGTTTCTTGTGAAGAGTTTATTTGTTTTGCTATCTATTTCTTTCGCCCTTATTGAAGTTAGTTTATTGCTTTGCTTTATTTCCGTTGTTCGACGTGTAGAACCCGACGTCTCTAGCTTCGCTGTCGTCGTCGTCGCCGCAATCCTCGTCTTCACCGTATGCAATAATTAAGCAAGGCAAGCTTCCTTTGACCATATTGATCCTACTATTTTCTATGCCTTTTGTGCATCAAATTGTTTTATGCATGCGTTTATTTTATGTAAATTGCTATCTTGTGGTTTTGGTAGCTATACCGGTTGTCTTGTGAATCTCCTTTGATAATTATGACATGTGAACCTTGATAGCCATAGATTGAGGTTAGGCGTTACTAAATGTCATCCCGGGTATATGCGTTCATTTTATTCCTGCTTAGCCATGCTTTAGAATCAAAATAGCTGATGATCAAATCAATAATTGTTTCCTGAAAACATTGAAAATGGCACTGTTGGTTGTGGGTAATTTTGATTAAAAACCCAAAATGAAACTATGCTTTGATGCGGGCGATTATTGGCAATAGCCGGTTGTGCAGAAAGGAATTGCACGTAGTGTAGGGTGAAGTGTCGCCCGTGTCACAATTAAGGACCGAGCAATGGGACGCTATTGATCCGAGATTTCCGTGCAACCACAAGGGTGAGGATGGGTTAGCCATAGCTTATTAAGTTATTTAGACATGGCTTTGCTCATTGGTAGGCGGGAGCTAGCGGAGGCATTCCGGTACGGATTGCTTGTGAGGGGCTTCCATGCAGTTCGTATGGGTAATTGCCTGGCCGGTGCAACGGTGTACGCCTTGCCATGGACAGAGACGTGGTGTTGGGTGTGATAATGTGGATCTACAGCTTGGGTGAGTGTCTTTGTTTTCAGGGCGAGGGTTAACGTCCCGGGCTGGATCAAAGTCATGTTTAGGTAATGAACGGCTATGTATGGTCTTCTTGACGTCACACCTAAGGAAGTGTGTCGGGCAAAAGTTGATCATTCCTTGTGGGTAAAGTTGTACACCTCTGCAGAGTTTAAATCTAATTAATTAGCCGTGCTCGCGGTCATGAGCACTTGGTGATTTCATTCCAATGCTAGATGTTTTATTATTTCTCAAATGGGTTGGTATCATTTGTTTTGCAAATGGTGATTTATGTCAAAGGGCCGACATTGATGGAATTTCAGGAATGTGAATGATTCGCCGCTCACGTCATGGAGGACTGTGAGTGTTATTATGCTTTACTTACTTGTTATCAATGAATTAAATGCTCTTACAAATTCCGTTTGCAAATAACTGGATTTACAAATGAAATTTCGCTTTATGCAAATTAACTGTAGAAGCCTCCTTTGAAATGGCCTGCATGTATGATAGGTTTTGCTCAAGTCTTGCTGAGTATGTGAAATACTCACCCTTGCCTAATTATATTGTAGGTGGTTTAGTAAGTGAAGCTTTGGAGTTGTCCATCGTAAGTTGCGGGATTTTTCTTCGTTATATTCTATCTGAAGTTTATGCCTGGTCAGTTGCCTGCGGGATTGGATGGGTAAACCACAAGGCTTGCTTCTTTTGCTGCTATATTTCTCTGAGTTGTAATATTATTTGTATTATCGTTTCCGCTTAATTATTAAAATGTGTGGTTGTGATTTCCAATTGTTGTAAACATGTGAGTGCTAGCTACTGATCCAGGGAATAGCACAGTAATCACATGGAGGTTCCTGTTCATCCGAACGGGGTCTTACAGCCGAAGAGAAGAAGGAGAAGATCGGAAGTTTAGAAAGTTTGACAAAACAAAGATAAAGTGTTTTAATTGTGACTTGTATGGACACTTCTGCAGCGATGTCGTAGGCCAAAGCGTGAGAAAGCAAATTGGGTTGAGAAGAAAGAAGATGCTGAAACTGCTCTGTTGCAAACTGCCTATCCAAGAAGAGAAACAGCATTGCTAAATGAGAAAAAGGCAATGTCCAGCGAAGAGGAGATTGAACACCAAGGTACCAGATGGTATCTAGATTCTAGTGTTAGTAATCACATGATTGGCTCAAAACATTTGTTTGCAGACCTAGATGAAACAGTTCAAGGTTCTGTCAAGTTTGGTGACAGATCGTATATTGATATCCAGGGACAGGGTACAGTTCTTCTCAAGTGCAAAAATGAAGAACACAAGCTGCTAACTGAAGTATATTATATACCTCGCCTCAGAAGCAATATTCTTAGTTTAGGACAACTTGATCAACATGGAAGTAAGATTGTCATGGAAAATGGATACATGAGCATATCTGACAGCGACAGGAGGTTGTTAGCTCATGTAAAAAGGTCTTCAAACAGACTAGTGTATGTCATGGATGTGGAGGTAGCTCAGCCGGTTTGTTTACTGACTAAAACTTGTGAATTGGCCTGGTTATGGCACGGTTGGTATGGACATTTGAATTTTCGTGCATTGAGGAGATTAGCAACAAAGGAGATGGCAAAAGGCATTCCTGTGATTGATCACCTTGATCAATTCTGTGAAGGGTGTTCGCTGGGTAAGCAACACAAAAGACCTTTTCCTCAGGCATCTGAGTTCCCAGCTGAACAGCTGCTGGAACAGATTCATAGCGACATATGTGGACCATCACTCCAGTAACTCTGGCTGGAAAACAATATTTTCTGGTTATGATAAATGACTGCAACAGATATATGTGGGTAGAGCTACTCAAAAATAAGTCTAAAGCGCTCAGTTACTTCAAAAAATTTCAAATGGCAGTTGAAACAGAGAAAGGGCTAAAGATTAGAGCTCTCCGAACTGATCGAGGAGGCGAATTTACTTCCATAGAGTTTGAAGAGTACTGTGGTACAGCAGGTATCATGAGACTCACCACGGCTCTGTATTCACCACAACAAAATGGAGTGGTGGAGCGACGGAATCAGACTGTAGTAGAGATGGCCCAGAGTATGTTGAAAAGCAATCTGTGCCTGCAAAATTCTGGGGAGAAGCAGTAAAAACAGCGGTGTATCTTCTTAACAGAGCATCAACACGAAGTCTAGATGGAATCCCAGGGCCCCCTAAATTTTAACGCTGCAGCTCTTCTTTAATGATTATTTGCCAACTTTGTTAATTAAATAATTTTGTTCTATTTATACATGTGCGCCAATTGGTTTAGTATTCCAAGATCCAACTATCAACCTCATGTCTTCTGCGAATCGATCTAGAAAATATGATTCTGGTTCCAAAAAATGTAAGAAAAGGCAAAGAATAGAGGATTTAATGCAAGTATATCATTCCAAATGAAAAGATGGGGCTGTGGAAATTCTCAAGTTTCTAAAGTGGCATGATTCTTTTCCTAATGCAAGTATTGCATATAGAGTTCATTGACCATTCCATGGATCTTGCATCGGTAGACGAAGCTTTTCTAAACTGAAGCTATTAAAGTCCTATTTGCGTTCTACAATGACACAACAATGGCTTCTTGATTTAGCCACAATAGCACTTGAGAGTGGATTGTTAGAGAAAATTGAATATGAGCATATCATTGAAGAATTCATTTCAAGGAACACTAAAAGAATGAAGTTGTTCAAGTAAAAATTATGCAACAAGAGTTGAATAGGTATGTTTCTTGATATATTCTATTGGTCTATGATATATTACAACTTTTGTATTATTATAGTTCTAATTTTTTAATAAGAGAGGTCTCATTTTAGAATTTAGTACAGGGCCCCTTATTTTGTCGGCATAGCCCTGGATGGAATGACTCCATTTGAAGCATGGCATCATCGAAAACCAAAGGTATTTCATCTTTGAACTTTTGGGTGTGTAGCTCATATGAAGATTGTGAAGCCTGGCTTGAAGAAACTAGATGATCGCAGCATGCCATTGGTTTTCTTCGAATATGCTGAAGGATCAAAAGCCTATCGGTTGTATGATCCAAATAGCAACCGGATACACATATCCCGTGATGTGCTCTTTGAAGAAGGAAGAAAGTGGCAGTGGAAATCATCTAGAGATGAAAGTGCTAGTACTTTCACTTGGCATTATCCTCCTGACAATGAATTGCAACAAGACCTAAGTGTCCTTCAAGAACCTAAACATGCAGAGCAAAACTCAAATGGCTCACCCCATGTTTCGGCTCCAGGAACACCAGAGTCTAATCCCGGAGTATCTAGTGAAGATTAACCTGAGTCACTCCCATGTGTGCAGCCACAAAAGTTTCGTTCATTGCAAGATATTTACAATGCAACTAGCCCGATTGATCTTGATGAAGATGTCAACCTTTGTTTACTAGGTGCTAAAGAGCTTGGAAGTTATGAAGAAGCCATAAGTTATGGTTGCTAGAGAAAAGCCATGAAGGAAGAGCTGGACTCCATTCAAGAGAATGACACTTGGTCAATAGCAGAATTACCAAGTGGACACAAAGCCATAGGTCTGAAGTGGATTTTTAAAATTAAAAGAAATCCACAAGGCGACATAGTCAAGCACAAAGCACGTTTAGTAGCGAAAGGCTATGTGCAGAAACATGGCTTAGACTATGAAGAAGTCTTTGCACCCGTGGCACGGATTGAAACTATAAGGTTGTTGATTGCATTAGCATTTAGCAACCCAGAAAGGTTGGGAAATCCATCACATGGATGTAAAGTCAGCCTTTTTGAATGGAGAACTATCAGAAGAAGTATTTGTGTCTCAGCCACCTGGGTTCGAGATAGAAGGAAAAGGAATAAAGTGTTGAAGCTAAAGAAGGTGCTGTATGGTTTGAAGCAGGCTCCATGGGCTTGGAATATGAAGTTAGACAGCACGCTGGCATCACTTCAGTTTGAAAAATGTGATGTGGAACATATTGTTTACAAAAGGAATTAAGGAGGGAAAATCCTGATAATAGGAGTGTATGTGGATGATCTTGTTATAACCGAGTCGAGCACTCAGGAAATTGAATATTTTAAAGTTCAGATGAAGAAGAACTTTAAGATGAGTGATCGCGGTTTGCTGACATTCTATCTTGGTATTGTAGTCATGTAAGAATCTGGAAGAATTACACTGAGTTAGACTGCATACGCACAGAAAATTTGGAGAGTTGTGGTATGGCAGAGTGCAATTCAGTTTTGACTCCCATGGAGGCAAGACTGAAAATGAGCAAAGAAAACACCAATCCACCTGTTGTTCCGACAAAATACAGAAGTATAGTGGGGAGCTTGAGGTATCTGGTTAACACTAGATCGGATTTAACCTACTCTGTTGGAGTTGTGAGTCACTATATGGAAGCTCCAACCACACTACACATGGCAGCAGTTAAGCAAATTCTGCGGTATGTAAAAGGAACCATCAAATATGGGTGTATCTACACCAGGAAGAAGGAAGGAGAAGTTGTATTGACTGGTTACATGGACAACGACCTAGCCGAGCATGTAGATGACAGGAAAAGCACATCAGTTGTGATGTTCTTCCTTGGAAACAATCTTGTAAGTTGGACATCTCAAAAGCAAAAGATTGTAGCTTTATCTTCATGTAAGGCAGAATATATTGCTGCAACGTCCGGTGCATGTCAAGGAATTTGGCTTAGCAGGTTGATGGCAGTTTTGTTGAATGAACGCAAGGTGAAGATGGTGTTGAAGGTGGATAATATGTCTGCCATATCCTTGAGCAAGAATCCGGTACAACATAACAGAAGCAAACACATAGACACAAGATACCATTTCATTCGAGAATGTGTTGAAAAAGGTGAGATTGAGATTGAGTACATCTCAACACAAGAGCAAATTGCTGACGGTCTGACAAAAGCACTAGGAAGGTTGAAGTTCAGTGAGATACATCAGAAGATTGGCATGACAGAAGTAAATTGAGGATGACAAGATTAGGGGGGAGAATTGATGAACTAATCTTGTTATACCACAAAGAGTCTGTGTCTGTTTTGCTTGTTTTGTTTCAGAGTCGGTTTAGATGTAGAGTCCGTTGGTATCGGCAAGTGCCGGATCTGTAACAGTAAACGCGTAATTAGTTTTCTGTCAAAAGTCTTATCTGATCAGAGTCCAGTTTGTTTCGGTTGTGATCAAGTCAGTTGAGTTGTTAGCAACCTTTGTAATCCGTTTTTCTATATAAGGGTGATGAAAATCCAGAAAAGATGTGGGGCGGTTTTCCACATCGCAAAAGTTCTTTTGTGTTCGCCTCTGAAGATTATAGGTTCCCGGTCTATTTTTTAAGCTTCGTTGTTTTGCTACTCAACATCGTTGTTGTCCTTGTTGTTGTTGTTTCTTTGCTGCTCTGTCTTCAGAAGTTTGTCAAGATTGTTGTGCGTAAATATTCAGATCCTATGCCGATTGTCCCAACAGTAGGCCTCTTAATAGTACTATGGAGTGTGTGTGTGTATATATATATCCAGGACACCATGGTGCCTAGGCACCATGATCTAAAATTAGTATTTAAATATAATTGTATATATTAGCCTAACCCATTTAACCCCTATGTCCAATTGTAATATTGTCTATATATACATGGGGACCTCCTCAAATAGAATTCAGGATTCCGTTCATTTCATGGTATCAGAGTGCCAGGTTCTGCAACCCTAGCGACCATCTTCCTGTTTCGATGGCTTTTTCATCATGATTTCCAAAATTTTTTGATCCAATTTATCCTTTTTTCCTTTTGTACTATTCATTCTATCTATGGTGCTCCTGTTTTACTGATCCCTGACCACCAAATCTGCACAGATTGGATCTTCATATCTGTGCCACTGTTGTCTTCCCAAGCCTGAGCTCTAGCTACACCCTCAAGCAGTGGTGGCCCGGTGAGGAACAACGATGTGATCACGTTCGACTATGCATGGAGTACGAAATTCAACTTCGCTCCAGTGTCCTCGACCATCTCCTGCTCGTGGTCACGCGCACGACACTACTACAGAAAGGCTTATATTAGACCCCCCATCACTGACGGCTTTGAAAAACCACTGTGATAGTTGATCATCACTGATGGTTTGCAGGAAAAACCATCAGTGATGACTACTATTAACATCACTAACGGTTTTGGGCAAAACCTGTCAGTGATGAGAACTCACATCACTGATAGTTGGCAAAAACAGTCAGTGATGTCTGCCATTCACATTACTGATGGTTTTTGGCTAAAACCGTCAGCGATGCTAATTCTCATCACTAATACTTGTAGTCATGAACCGTCAGTGATGTGAATGTTCTTGGATAAAATCATCTGTGATGATAATTTTCTAAAAATAAGTATAGAGAGCTTTGACCCACTTAGTGTTTTTAGGTTTCCCAAGCTATTTTTGAGGCAGCTGCAATTGAGAGGCTATTTGGTGAAAGGAGACCATGGATTTGGAAGAGTGATTGTAGATCCTTTTGTTCTTGGTAATCTAAGGTTAGTAATTAGTTTTAATTGCATTATATTCAAGATCTAGCTTGGTAAAGAGGGAATTGAAGATGGTTTAAAGTAGTAATTGGTTCTAATTGCATTATACTCAAGATGTAGCTAGCTAGGTAAAGAGAGAATTGAAGATACTAAAAGTTTAAATGTAGCTTGTATATAGATCCATTTGTTTTTTGTGATCTAAGAAACTAGGTTGGTAAGTTTAAATGTAGTTTATTTGTAGATTGTAGATCCATTTGTCCTTTAGATCTAGCATGGTTTATGATTTAGGATAGGGTTTAGCTAGTTAATTTGTACTCCAATTTAAGAATGTGTGCATATGCCCTCCTAGTGTACTTCATTATGTAACACTTATTGTCATATAAGTAGCATAGATGGATCAAAGTTGGATGTACATTGAGAACCACGTGAATTGTGAGTGCATTAATAGCGTCTCCAATTTAGAAGAGCTGCAGAGAAGAATATGTTTAATAAGGGGGTGCAATTTATGTCTTATTTATGCATTGACTATGAGAATCAAAGGATGTTTTGAAACTCAGCGCAGATCGAAGCACACTTGATTCTAAGGGGTTTCAAAAGGAAAATTGTCGACGTTTCGAGAACAGGACCCCCGCTGAGCTTACTTATTGAATGAGGGATCAACTAGGGCCCCTTTTCCACGAAGGTGTTAGCGTCCGAAGACCTGCCGAGCTAGGACGTGGATGGTCGAAGGTTCAAAAGGAGACAATCAGACAAGAACTTTTTATCCTAGTTCGGGCTTCTCACGAAGGAGATAACAACCCTACGTCCATCGGCTTCACTACTACTGAAAAGTTTACAAGGGGCTTGCGAATATGTGCTGCACCCTTCTCTCTTTTCTCTCCTTCTTACAGATGCGCTTGGGTGTTCTTCTTACAGCTCTCGGAGGGAAAAAATCTCCTAAACGCTTCTCATAGCAGGGCATTTATAGACGATTACAGTCTTACATCATTAATAACTGAATGACATGCCACTACTGTGCCCGGACGTGGGTGTAACTGATGCCCTTACTTTTCGCCATGCCGTGACATGGGCGTAGTGGGCTTAGAACATGGTCGTACAGTCCTTCGAAACGTCGTGTGATTAATGCCATGTCGTCTTCATGGGTCGAACACGACCTGTCGATCATGCCCGAGATCTTCCTCCAGCCTTGGCCGACCGTCGCATCCCTCCGAGTAGGCATTTTCGGGAAACAGAGGTGCATGCTCGAGGACGAGCTTGGTCATGGTCGGGGCAGACCCATCGGCCGGTCTGCCTGAGGATCTTCCTTGGGGACACCGTCTAAGGGCAAATATGGTCGGCCGGAGATTGGCTATCGGGGCACGATGGTCTTTACAAAAATTATCCAATCCCCGACAGAAATTGTTCACTCTATTAGGCCCAAAAATTTATTTTTTTAAAAAAAACTAGCCCCTCTGTGAAATTTTTTACAAATGTAAACCCTTTAGCCTACCGGTGTTGCACATGGGGAGAGCAAAAATTACCACAGCACGACATGTGGCCCATTCCATGGTACCAGAGCTCGAGAACTCATCATGTCAAGGAACCTGAGCGCGGGAAATCATCGTTGCAACAACTGGTTGTGGCCGAGTGCGGAAATTTAGTTTTTTGTGGATTAGGGTGCGGCAATTCAGTTTTTCGCATCATGTGGGCACGACATTTTAGTTTTCTTACGAATTCCGCTTCATGGGAGCGTGGAACAGTGCTTTTCCTCAATACAATAGCACAGAACAATATTTCTAAGTATTATAGCATGGAAAAGCACTGTTCTGTGTTTCAATGTTGCAGGATGGGGCTAGTTTTGAAAAAAAATTGAAAGGGTATCATTTCTGCAAAAAAAATGAAGAAATAGGCTAGATGAGTGATTAGTTCTCGAAAGGGGGTATACATACTGGACCAATCATGGTGAAAAGTAGACTATACAGGAAGAGCAGGCAGTATTAACATCATCGATGAAGTTAACGTTATGCTGGATGATATCGATTGTTCTTCCAATGAAGATAGATTGCACGATGACAATTTGGATCAGATGCTACGCAATACAGAAGGGAACCGTGAGGACAGAGATTACATTAAATTTCGAGGCTTTATGGACGACTCAGAGAAACCTTTGTTTCCAGGCTACAAGTCAAAATACACAAGATTGTCATTCATACTCGAACTGCTGGAATTGAAGGCAAGCAATGGGTGGTCCAACAAGAGTTTCACAGTGCTGTTAGGTCAATTAGCAGGCATACTTCCAAAGGAAAACAACTTTCCCACAACCACCTACAAAGATAAGAAGGTTCTTCATCCCTTAGAAATGGAAGTAGAAAGAATACGTGCATGTCTGAACGACTGTATCCTCTTCTGTAAAGAGTACGACACTGAGGTGAAGAAAGAACCTCCTGCTAAGGTGGCGTGGTATCTACCTATAATTTCTCATTTGAAGCATTTATTTGTGAACCCAAAGGAGGCAAAACTGCTGCGTTGCCACTCGGAAGAGTGTAAGAACAATGAAATGGTAAGGCACCCTATTGATTCCATTAAGTGGAGAAACATTGATAGAAGATTTCAAGAATTCGATGTGGAACCGAAAGATATAAGTTTTGGATTGAGTACAAATGGAATGGATCCTTGCGATAACATAAACAGCCGACATAGCACAGGGCCCATGAATCTCTATATCTACAACATTCCTCCATGGTTGTCTATGAAGTGTAAGTACATTTTGTTGTCTGTCCTTATCAAAAGCCCAAAGCAATTTGAGAATGATATTAATGTGTACCTAACACCATTGGTGGAAGATCTGAAAACACTATGGGTTCCCAGGATACAGGCATGAGATGCGTACAAACAAGAGAACTTCACTTTGCACTATCTGTTGTTCTGCACCATAAATCATTATCATGCCCTTACTAACCTGTCAGATCAAAGTACAAAAGGAGCTAAAGTATACACTCACTACTTAGATGATACCGAGATTGTGTGGCTGAATCACTCATGCAAAACCGTATATATGCGTCATCATAGGTTCTTCCGGACGAATCACCCATACCACAAGATAAAGAAACAATTCCACAAAAGGAATGAAGATGGTTCAGCTCTAATGTCTTTAATCAGGAAAGATGTTCATGATATGGTTAAGGATTTGGAGGTTGTGCATGGAAATGGACGTAAATCGAAGACCCGTGAGAACATCATGTGAAAGAAGATATTAATATTTTAGGACCTACCTTATTGAGAGTACCTAGAAGTTTACCACTACATCGATGTCATGCACATAGGGAAAAATTTCTGTGATAGTTTGATTGGTCTCTTACTGAACATTAAGAAAAAACAAAGGATGGTATCAACACACGGTTTGACTTGGTCAATATAGGCATAAGACCTGAGTTAGCTCCAAAAGAGACTGATAAAGGCCGAACGTACTATGAATCTGCTTGTCACACTCAGTTCAAGGCTAAGAGAACTTAACTGTGCCAGTGATTGCATGGTGTGAGAGCTCCGTTCGATTACTCGTCCAACATGAAGAGACTTGTTTTGATACAAGATTTGAAATTAACTAGCATGAAGTCTCATGATTGCCATGTATTGATGACACAGATGCTCCCTATTGCAATTAGAAATATTTTGCCAATCAAGGTCCGACAGACAATCATGAGGCTGTGTCATTTTTTAACACAATTGCATAAAAAGTCATCAAACCAGAAGGACTAGATGCTCTGCAAGGCGAGGTGGTCATGACTCTGTGTAATCTTGAGATGTATTTCCCTTCGTTATTTTTTGATATCATGGTCCATCTCATTGTTTACCTTGTGAGGGAGATAAAGGTGTGCATGCTTGTCGACGATCGGGATCGTCTGACCACAAACGAGGAACGGGGTTAGTGAAAACGGGGGGACCCAAAATGTGCTACGCCCAACGGAGGAACGGATGTTGGTCGAGGCGAGATGACAACGAGCAGGACACAACAAATTATACTGGTTCGAGCCCCCTTGAGGGTAATAGCTCTACTCCAGTCTTCTCCGGAGGCGGAGGGGGTCTCTATTCCTGAGCACAGGGAGTGGATTACAGCTCGAGCTAGACCATTCTGGATGTGGCTACTGTCCTATTGCTGGTGTGTTGATGTCGTCCCCCCTACCGATCTGCTTCAGGGGGCTTTATACCCCTCCCAGCCGTGACCAGAAATGGCCAGGAGAGATTCCCAGAGTAGTGCATGGCGTGCATTGAAGACATGCTGCAGCCGTCCCAGATCTGACGCCCACGTTTGCCTTAACTCCGGAATTCCCGATCTTAGTAACCACCGAGTGAGCGCACACCTCCAAGTCAAGGTTGAGGTCGTGCGGAGTTGGACCCCCACTCCCCAAGCTCGAGGCCGTGCGGGGATCCGTGTTGCTTAGGTCGTGGTTGAGGCCCCTTGCTGCCCAGTCCCGAGCTGGGGACCCTGTTGACCGCGTGTTGACCTGTCAGAGATTTCTCAGTCCCCGACAGCTAGCCCCCGAGGCTCAAGGTCGTGCCAAGTACTTGGGTCGACCTCGAGCCTCTCTTGTATGGACAGAGGGGACGGTCTTCTGGAAATTTCGAACCCGAAGTCGAGGTCGAACGAGGACCTACGAACAGGTTTCACTGTCGTCACACCTGGCGGCCCTCGATCTTCAGACTTTCGGTACGGCCACGATCGAGCAGTGGAACCGTTCGTAATGCCTCGATCCCGCCGCTCAGCCCTTAACTGCACCTGTCAAATCGCCTGACGGGCACGCCTTTTGAGATACCCTAACCTCCGGTCTGCAGCGCATCGGGCTTATAAAACCCGAGCCTATTGCAACTTCGAAGAATTCTTGACCTTCCTGCAATCTTCTTCTCCTAATTCCTCACCCAAGCTCTTCTTCCTCCATCGACCAAACCTCCCCTCAATCGCCATGGCCAAGCTCGGAAAGAGTTCTTTGTCAGCGACGAGGATGAAAGAACTCGAGGGTCTTGGACTGCTGGACCCAGCGACATGGCGGCTGCCAGGTGGAGAGACCGAGCCGCAGCCACGGGACGATGAACTCGTCAGCACGGAACACTACATGCTCTTCGGCTTGCGGACGCCAAAGAGCGACTTCCTTGCAGCAGTTCTCACCCAATATGCGAGATCGAGCTTATCAACCTGGTACCCAATTCCATTCTTCTCCTTTCCATCTTCTCTCACCTGTGCGAGGGGTTCCTTGGAATCCTTCCCACCCCCTCGCTTTTCTTCCACTTCTTCTCCATCTTCCACACCGGGAAGGACCCCGTAGTCGGATGCTTCTACTTCTAGCTACGGGCGGGGCTCCCTTCGTCCTTCCCCCAAATGCGTCCCCGGGACTCCCTCGGTCCATGGACCGAGCGGTGGTTCTACCTAAAGAGGGGCGAAGACGACGCGCTGGCGTACGATGGAGCCCCTATCACCGGGAAGAAGCAGACCCCGGAGGCGGACGACCTGGAAATCAACCAGTAGGCCATCGCCGCCATCCACATCTGCGCCTCGCGAGGCCTCACCGGGTAGGTCATTGCCAATGACTTCCTGAGGAGCCGGGTGTTCCCTCTGTGGAAGAGGTTCCACCCGTTCTTCGAGATCACAAGCCACGACGATCTCACCCGCAAAGGGACATCTGGTAGGTATTTCTGCTCTGAAGTTCGCTCGAGTTTTGATCCATGGACTTCTTTGACGAACCCGGCTCTTTAGCAGCGCCTAAGGAGTCCTGGATCGCCGCCCGGATGAACGAGAAGTTCAGGAAGGCGGCGCACGACTATACCCTCAATGAGCCCGTTCCGAGGAACGTGCTGCGCCGGAAGGCCGAAGTAAGTCGCCCTGGACCAAGTTGCCTAATTTTCATATGCTTTGAGCCTTTCTTGATTCTTCAAGGTGCCCACAGGACAAGCAAGAGTTGCTTGAAACGGCGAAGAAGATGCTGCCGCTGCCCAGGGTGAGCAAGGGCAAGAAAACGGGCAAGAGGTCGGCACCGAGCGGAGCGGGCGGCAGAGGCCCGAAGAAGCAACACGTCGAGTGGGGTGATCGCACGATGGTGAGTTTCCTTGGTCGAGCCCCCAAGTGCCTTGCTCGTGACCTTTTTCCCTCTGACATACGCTTCCCGTCGCAGCAGCAAAGCGCCGCGGTCTCCGCCAGGACATCGACGGAAGACCTGGACCCACTGAGGTCCCAGGCTCGAGGCTCCCGAGGAAGGGACACCTTTTCGCCCTCGGGGCACCAAGACCTTCACCATCCCCCTGCGAGGCGGAGACTGCAGACTCAGGTACTTCATCAGCTTTCCATTTGCTCAGTTTTTCCTCTCTGTCTTTTTAGCTTAGTAGCCTTCCTTTATCGCAGACCTTGAGCGCTCGAGCTCAATGCTTGCCCGTCTTGACAATGCCTGTTGTCCAGGGTGAGTCTGAGTCTGAAGAGGAGGAGGAAGCCTCCTACATGCTGGCGCCCCGCCGGCCCTTGAGCTGGAGGCGCACCCCTTCGGGCCCTCAAAGCTGGGCTGCAGTTGGGGAGTTCAACCAAGGGGTCGATGACCTGGTCGAAGACGACGCCTTGCCCGTGGCCAGTGAAGACGCCACCGGCCCTGCGGACGATAGCGCCGACCCACCAGAGACCGTCGCGGGAGATGACGCTGGGGATGCCCCGACCATGGCGACCGAGGCTGCACGAGCCGCACCTGTCGAGGCCGACCATGCCTTGGCCGGGGCCAGCACAGGAGATCGGGCTGAGGATCAGGCCAAGGCCCCTAAGGGAGAGGGGGCAGATGACGCCCCAATCGTGGAGGACAAGGCCGATGCAGCTGCCGGGACCGAGCTCGGGGGCAAGTCGAACCCCCCTGGGGAGGAGGCCCGAGGCGAAGTCACCCCTGTCGGAGTGTCTGAAGGTCCCAGCCCTGACGACCCAGCGGCGGCAGCGGGCAGCACCGCACCAGGAACGTCGGGTAGCAGACCCACCGTGTATTCTCCCGCATGCTTCGAGGGTCGACTTACTGATGAGGACATCACTCCTATGCATACGCCCGAGACTCCTCCAGTTGTGATGCAAGGACCCATCACAAGAGCACGAGCACGGCAATTGAATCAACAGGTGAGCTCGTTCCTAAGTACTCGTGCAAATACTTGTGAGGATGGTTTGCTACCTAATGATATTATTGATTATATTGTACTTAGGAATTTTGGAGAGGATCATGAAGGCCTTGGAAACCAGCAAGGGCCAGGAGGGAGGCAAGGAGGGTGTCCAAGTCAAGTTGGAGACCTAATTCATCTCGGAGTCGACTACCTCGGCCACCAGGAGCAGTGCTCACTAAAATCATCGCCCAGGCCACAAACAGGCTCCGATTTCGATGATCCACATATGCCTCAAAAGCTAAGGAGATAATTTTTCCAATGGCACTGGTTTTAGGTCATTTGGACTTCGGAGTCGACAGGAATTCACATTGCAAGTTGGCAAACAGAATCTGTCCCAGGGTGCTGCGTCACCAATTTGGGCCGTTGGCCCATGTATCGTGTTGGAGTCCATCACGGACGCGTCTAGGGTTTCTAGGATGTCCCCTAGCCTTTATATTCAGTAGCCGCCTCTAGGGTTTGATTTGGGTTTTGCTTAGATTAATTCTGTCTTTGAACAGTGTCGCCGTTCATCGGTTTGTGAGACCCCAACTCGTGAGCTTCATCCTCAATTGCAAATTCAGTTGCATCTTTCTTGTTCTTGCTTGTGTTCTCGATTCATTGGCAGGATTAGCCTTCGTGGCGAGGTCAGCCGGCAGCGCCGCGGTTGATAACCGAAGGGCAGCGTGGTGCTGCGATTGCAGGGGTTTTGATCATGCCGATCAAGAAGCCGGATCGTGTGTGTCTCGCGCCGCCTAATCGACTTTTCCTCCACCTGACGGAAGTTCGGGCAACCCCGTCCCCATCACTTACCCTGGTATTTGAATTTCTTCACCCCATTGTCGAGCTCTAGCTGGGGTCTCCCTTTTTCCCGCTCTTTTGGCGAGTGCTGCGTTGACCCTTCGAACCTCGCAGGCCGTCAACTCAGTCGCCCAAGGGCTGCAAGGTCTTCAGACGCATGTAGATGCGCTGAGGGTCTTCCTTGACGTGGTGGAGGATCGGGAAGCGCATCGCTCCAGACTCGTGGAGGCCCTGGAGGTCGAGCGGGAGGAGGCTGCACAAAAGGTGGCAATCGACTCCAACAAGATCGCCGACCTCCGCAAGGTGGTGAAGACGCTCGAGGCCTCCCACAAGTCTTAGCTTGAGCGGGTCATCGCCTCCGAGCGCGACCACGCGTACAAGGCTATCGAGGAGGAGCGTGCGAGGTTGGCCAAGGCGCTCGAGGCCGAGCGAGCCAAGGCCGAGGAGCTGAAGAAGGCCGCGCGGACCAAGCAGCCGCCACGGCGAGGGCCTCCCCCGAGCTCGAAGCCAAGGTTCGGGAGCTCGAGGAGAAGCTGGGTCAGGCGAGTAAGGCGGCAAAAAGCGCCTTGGCCCAACTTCAAGAAGAGCGACGCCGCGCCACCGGAGCCTTCGAGGAAGCTCTCCGACTCCAGGGCGAGCTGTCGACTTTAAGGGCCAAGGTCGCAGAGCTTGAGCAAGAGAAGCTCGTGCGCGAGATGGCCGACCTGTAGATAGGCTTAGACTTCACTGCCTGTGATCAAAACCTTTGTAAGATAGAAGTTTAATGACATTGTCATAGCAGAAATAGTTAATGTCTTGGTCTTCCTATGATATTTTGAGCAAGAGATTTTTCCCTTAATCGTGCACTTAGCCTTTCTGCTTGTAGTTTATCCCCGTCCAGCCCCCGTTGGGGCCAAGGTCATGCAACGCTGGCCTTGAGTGCAAGTTAGAAACCTGTAAAGACCATGACCTGCAATATTGAGAAAAAAACCACAGGGGGCATGACATAGGCGCACGAGGAAAGACTTAGGCTCTAGAGTGGCAGAGTGTTAGGATCATTTCGAGATCGAGCTTCCCGAATCCCGACAATGATTCGCGCCTTGCTCGTTGAACCCAGCCACGGGCCTAGTTCGAGCCCTGGCGCAGGGGAAGCGTTGATGCGAAGAGATTAAGCTTACAAGTAGCTCGACCACTGGGGGTGAACTTTAAGCCCCCGACACCTGGGCCAAGAGCAAGCACGCTTGTTCATAGGTCGGTCTCAAAGAAGCCCCGTACTCGAACCAACACAAAATATAGAATGAAGAAGAGGCGCAAAGGCCAACATGAAAATTGAACAACAGCTTTATGGAAATTTGAGGTAAAAGTTATTACACATAGAATTTTCGAAGCTGGTCAATGTTCCACAAGCTAGAGAGCTCTTTGTCGTCAAGCAGCGCTAGCCGGTAAGCCCCCGTGCGATCTGTTGAAACAACTCTATAGGGGCCCTCCCACCGCGGGGATAACTTGTTGGTGTTGGACGGTGCCTAAATCCGTCTCAGGGCTAGGTCCCCAACAAGGAGCTCCCTAGGTCGTACCGATCGAGACGCATGTCTGCGAAGAGCTTGCAGGTAGTGCGCCAATCGTAGCAATGCACGGCATCTTACTTCTTCCGCCAGGGTAAGGTCAAGGGACCATTTTTTCTCGAAGTCGATCTGGTCGACCAAGCTGACCCTGGTAGAGCCCAGCGTGACCTCTGGAGGCAGGACAGCTTCGGTACTGAACACAAGTCGGAAGGGTGTGGACCCCATTGCTCGGCTGACTGTCGTACGAATAGACCATAAGACGGTGGGAAGTTCATCCACCCAGGTCGGGCTGTGTCGTTCGAGCTCATCTGACACTCGCTTTTTGACGCCTTGAACGATCTGTCCATTGGCGCGTTCCACTGCTCCATTGCTTTGCGGATGGGCCACCGAAGCATAGCATACTTTGGTGCCGATATCCTCGCAATACTCCTGGAACAGTTCATTGGTAAATTGTGTTCCATTGTCAGTGATAATTCTACATGGAACCCCATACCTGGTGACCACGAACAAGCGGCAGAACTTGACCGCCGCACGAGCCGTGATCGTCGAAACAGGTTCGGCTTCGATCCACTTGGTAAAGGTGTCCTATAATTCTCGGTGGTAGCGGTCCCTAAAATCTCCTCATCATCGTCGTCCGTCTCATGGTCATCCTCATTATCTGCAAGGTTAGCTGTAAGAGCATTTTCATCATCAACATCACTAGCACTAATGTACCCACCTTCTTCTGTTGCAATGTACGCTCGATGACTTGGGCGATCCTTCATGACATGGCCCATCCCCTTGGATCAGTGGCACACAATTCCCGTTGTATGACCCGTGGAAGCAACCAATGAAGAACTCTTTGTTGGTGCCTGCACATGGTTAGATTTACTCACCTCGGGTGCATGTGACGGTGATGGTGCTACTGAACGCGCCCTACTCGTGGAGGGGGCAGCAGGCCGAGTGGTGGAAGGTAGGGTTGTTTGGGCTTGTCCCGGCGTCGATCTTAGCGCTGATACACCACCAAAGTTGCTCCGTGTCCTTTGTTGTCTTCCCTGCAATTCTTTTTCTGCCAACATAGCAAGCTAGAACAATCTATTGATGTTATTATATTCTTTGTAATCAATCATGTCCTGGATTTCATGTCGTAAACCCCCATAAAAACGAGCCATCTTATCTTCTTCATCCTCAAACACCTCACAACGCAACATGCCTATTTGTAGCTCTTGATAGTACTCCTCTACAGATCTATTACCTTGATTCAAGCGTTGCAATTTCTTACGTAAATCACGTTTGTATGAAGGAGGAACAAATCTACTACGCATAGCTCACTTTAATCTATCCCATGTATCAGGTTGTAAGCCAGAATTTACCACTTCATTCCACCAAATGATAGCAAAATCTTTGAACTCACTAGTAGCTTGTCTGACTCTATGTACTTCAGGAACTAAATAGAAGTTAAATTTTTGCTCAACAATTATTTCCCAATTTAAATAAGCTTCAGCATCATATGCACCCGAAAAACATGGTATGGTAAATTTAACTTTAGAAAAAGGATCATCATTTCCACGACCATTGTGATGATTAAAATTATCACCTCCAATACCTTGACAGTTGTTATTCAGGCGTTGTTGTTGTCGCACATCCTGTGCAGTGGCGCGAGCGGCAAAGGCATCGTGGCCCTCTCCATCCACATCATCTTCCATGACAGACTCTTCTTGATCTTCCACTCTGCGAGCTCCATTGGGAGGCGGCGGTCTCTCAAAATTTTCCAACTTTGGTAAGAAGATTGGCGATGCTTCGCTCTATCCTCTCAATCTTTGGTCATTATCTTGGCGATCCTTGCGATGTTTGCGTTGATGTCATTGGTAGCGTTGTTAAGCTCGTTCCGTGTAACACACTCATCTTCCTCAACACTTGCCATTGTTAGTTGAAAGAAAGACAAAAGAAACAAAGACAACTGGTGGTATAATCTCTATCAACTACTTTGCGGCAGAAGGTGGATTCACTCACTCTCAAGTGCCTTACCACGCTCTTACATTTGTTCTTACCAACGCAATGGGAAGGTGCAATCGGTGGCTGGTTCGTGATACCATGAGTAGAGCGTGAGCGAGACGATTGCAAGGTAGGACCTGAACTAATAAGAAGTATGTGGAGCTCGGAAGGCAATATCAGGTAGCAAAGGAATAAGCAATATCGAAAACAGAATAGCAAAGCTGAATAGATGTCCAAAGTACTTGTCACAATTGCTGGCCTAACCGTGTTCCTATAACTAGTTCAACCAAGCTAGGGATATACTGAAGTACACAGGACTCAAAGGATGCAAGCAATTCTAATTTTCTTCTTCTCTTTCTCTTCTCTCTATTTTTTTGCCGGTTTGGCTCTTTCTCTCCTCTTATTTTTTTAAAAAAAAATTTCACTTTTTTTCTAACACAAATATATACCTCTTAACTCAGAGGAGAAACAAAAATCTCACAATTTAGAGCAACAGACGACAATAAACAGATGCTCGAAAGAATTGACAAAACAGGATAGCAAACTTCTAGGCGCCGAAACTCGGTCTTAGAAACTTTTTTGAGGGTATAAAAATGCACAGGTCTAAATAATGTGAAATTTTCAAGTGCACGTCGTTGTCCCCTTCGAAACAAAAAAAAGTAGACCCAAATCGGAGTTTGTATGCAAAAGTTATGGATGTTTTACTGAACACTGCGTAGATTGGGTCTATCTCGGCCTTCACTTCTTTCTTTCGGTTCCAGTTAGGGTTAAGCTATTGATAGGACTGCGTCTAGAGAATAAGGGCTAGCGGTGCAGGGCAATTGATACAAGGCAGCTCGTGACCTATCTAGGGCTTGCGGTGCAGGATATAGAACACAAGGCGGCTCACAAGGGCAAACCGAGTAGGGTGTCGATTGTTGGCTGTGGTGGGATGAATTAGGGTAGTAGAAACAGTGTCAACTAGAGACTAGGTTCACGACTTCAACCAGCAACAAGACGATTACTATGGACACAAATTCAACAAAGCAAACTGAAAACGAAAATTGCAATGGCACAAGGGGTTATAGGACAGTGGAACGATAATGAACAGATCATGAACAAAAAAATTTTTTGTAGGGCTAATTTTCTGGTCTCTAGATCGATGGAACAGTGAATAAGGTGGGAAAAACTAGGGTTACCTATTGGTAAACCGTGGCTCTGATACCACTTGATGCGCACGGTCCCCGATCTTCCGATAGGTGGAGATAAGTCGATTGGTGGAGACTCGACGTTGACGATCCAGCTTCCGATCAGAACTGATCCGAACCCTACAATCGCTACACCACGACTCCATTGGTTATCAACCACGCACAAACACGGTTGACCTCGCCAAGAAGGCTTATCCCTGCATGCGAATCGAGAACACAAGCAAGAACGTAGAAGAAGCAATCTGAAATTGCGAATTATATTAAGCACACGAGTTGGGGTTCCACAAACCGATGATAGGCGAAAACTGACAGAGTGTCTAGTTGAAATCTAAGCAAAACCCGTGGTCTAAAGCGGTGGCTACAGAATATATGATAGGGGGGCATGAGGGGGAAACCCTAGGGTTGTGGGCAGCTAGAGGGGGCGCAGACCACCTGGGCTTGGCCCTCACACGCTTACAAGGCCTAAAATAGTGATTTTGTGCATTGTTTTGATGATTCTGGCTGACTCATGATGAATCTAGAGCTAGGACTAGATCCATTGGAAAGATCTCGTCGTTATCTTTCTAACAAGCATAAGAACTCCTCCATTGGACTTCGTATGATAAAGTTATACCCGTTTTAGTGAAGTGCTGTCCGCTGACTCCGAACTGAACTCCGAACTGTGGATGACTTGGACTCCGGATTGATTTGGCATTCTTCTCCCATGTTCCTAAGCAGTAAAACATCACAAATATTTAGTAGCATCCCATCCTCAATAATATTATTATGATGAATAGCGAGAAATGAGCTCACCTCATGATTTAATTGACGTGCACGAGCTCTTGTCATAGGACCATGATGTATGCATGTATCTAAAGGAGTGATGTCCTCATCACTTCTGACGGGGGCGTCCCTACCATTTTCCTTGATCGTAGACCTGCACACCCAAAACTGGCTAAGAACAAGGTCAAATGCCATGTGCTTACACAATTGTTCATTAGTAGAACCAAATATAATGTCATCGACATATATTTGGCAAACAAATAAATCATTATCAATGTGCTTAGTAAAGAGAGTAGGGTCGGCATTTCCGACTACAAAACCTTGTTCAAGAAGAAAATCTCGAAGACATTCGAACCATGCTCTTGGTGCTTGTTTGAGTCCATATAGAGCCTTGTGTAGGAAGTAGACATGGTCCGGATATTTGGGGTCTTCGAAGCCGGGTGGTTGCTCGACATAGACCAACTCAGAGAGTGGCCCATTCAGGAAGGTGCTTTTCACGTCCATTTGATACAACTTAAAATTATGGTGAGTAGCAAAAGCAAGTAATATTCTAATGGATTCAAGCCTAGCTACGGGAGCATATGTTTCATCAAAGTCCAAACCTTCGATTTGCGTGAAACCTTAAGCAACCAACCGGGATTTGTTTCTAGTCACGACTCCATGCTCATCTTGCTTGTTTCGAAATAACCATTTTGTTCCGATCATGTTTTGCTTAGGCCTTTCGACAAGCTTCCAGACTTGATTTCGCTCGAAATTGTTTAGCTCCTCTTGCATAGCCATCACCTAATACGGATCTTGTAGAGCTTCTTCTACCTTAAGAGGCTCAAGAGAAGAAACAAACGAGTAAAATTCACAAAAATTTGCAACTCGAGATCTAGTGGATACTCCCTTGTTAATATCTCCGAGTATGTTGTTGACTGGGTGATCTCGTTGTATGCTTTGATGGATTCTTGGATGAGGGACAGTTGCATTTGTTCTTTGGATGGGGTCCTCATCATCTTGAGCGGTGTTCGAGCCATCTTGAGCTTGCCTTGATGAGGAGGGAGCATCACACGGAGCATCCAAAGTTGCATCCGGACTCTTTGGGCTAGTCCGGATACTTTGGGTCTCATCCCGGACATTTTGAGTTGGAGTGCTCGGGATTTCTTCTTACTCTAGTGGTCTCACCTCCCCAATTTCCAATTTCTTGATTGCTTCGCACGAAGGTTCTTCCCTGTTAATCACAGCACGATCAACTTGTTCTACTTGAGAACCATTAGTTCCGTCAAATGTTACATCATGCGAGATTTCAACTACACCAGTGTTGTTGTTGAAAACTCGGTATGCGTAAGCATTTGACCCATAACCAAGCAAGAAACCTTCATTTACTTTGGGAGCAAATTTAGAGGACTTAGCTCGCTTGTTGAGGATATAGCATTTTCTTCCAAAGACTCGGAAGTATGATACATTTGGTTTCTTACCGGTGAGTAGCTCGTACACCGTCTTTTTCAAGATCTTGTGGAGGTATAGATGGTTGGTACTATGGCACGCGGTGTTGATAGCTTCCACCCAAAAGATGTCGGAGACCTTGTACTCATCAAGCATCGTGCGCACCATCTCGATGAGAGTTTGATTCTTTCTCTCAGCCACCCCATTTTGTTGAGGGGAATAGGGGGCCAAGAACTCATGCTTGATGTCCTCCTCATCGAGATATTCCTCCACGTCGGTATTCTTGAATTCGGTGCCATTGTCACTTCGAATTCTCTTGATCTTCACTTCAAATTCATTTTGTGCCATTCTCATGAATTTCTTCAGGGTTCCTTGGGCTTCACTTTTGTCATGCAAGAAAAACACCCAAGTGAAAAGAGAAAAATCATCAACAATAACGAGACCATACTTGTTTCCTCCTATGCTTATGTATGTGACCGGGCCGAACAAATCCATATGGAGCATCTCCAAAGGTCTTGAGGTAGTCATCACATTCTTGGCGGGATGAGAAGCTCCAACTTGCTTTCCAGCTTGACAAGCGCTACACACCCTATCTTTCTCAAAGACGACATTAGTTAATCTAAGAATGTGATTGCCTTTAATGAGTTTGTGTAGGTTCCTCATACCAGCATGAGCAAGTCGGCGATGCCATAACCAACCCATGCTTGATTTAACCATAAGGCACATTTCAAGATTAATTCTATCCGTAGTAAAATCTACGAGATAGAGATTTCCCTTCAAACGACCCTTAACGGCTATTGAACCATCAATTCTTTTTACAACATCCACACCCTTATCACTAAACACACAATTGTAGCTCGCTTCACATAATTGAGCAACGGACAATAAATTGTAGCTTAGTGATTCAACAAGCAAGACATTATTTATATGAAAATCATTTGTGATAAGAATCTTACCTAAACCTACCACCTCACCTTTTCCATTGTCGCCAAAAATGATGCTTTCACTGTTTGTCCCATTGGCATCTATGTGTGCAAACATCGCCCTTTCTCCGGTCATATGGTATGTACATCCGCTATCTAATATCAACTTGATCCACTGGAGATGTAGGCCTACAAAAAGAAATTTAGATCTTGCTTTTTGGTACCCAAACTTGTTTAGGTCCGCGCACGTTAGTGACAAGAGATTTCGGGACCCAAATAGATCGCACATGAGAAGTATTGTTGGGTTTACGCTCGATATGATGAGCAACTACACGACCGAGGTTAGTTCTTTTGAGCACATAAGAGGCAAAGAAGACGGAATGAGCCTTATACTTAGAATTTCCTTCACCCTTAACAAAGTGAATAGGCTTGTTCAACGGGGCAACCACGATGTGGCTTTTTTGCCCTTGGGTGGAACATACCCAAGCCCATGCTTCATGAAGTTACCTTGGCGCTTACCGAGGAACTCCTCTAATCCTTTGCTTGCCTTATAGGACTTTTGAAGTCCATCTTCAAGCATTCCCTTGAGCTTCTCATTTTCATGAGCTAATACTTGCAAAGTCTCAAGGTTAGTGGCACACACAAGCATCAATATTAATATTATAGCATCTTGCACATCCATTGCTAGTAGAGGGTAATGAGAAATTGGAGTTACCCGTTGAGGAGATAGGAGTGCTATTCGAGAGATTAACAAGCTTCACTTCAAGAGCCTTGCAAGCATCCTTTGTTTTAGCTAGTTCCTCTATAAGTGAAGCATTGGTGATCTCATGATTAGCTATTTCAGATTTGGTCATTTTGGAATTTTTGACTAACTCCTCATATTTTCTCCTTTCACTTGCTAGACTTTTCTCTAACTCAAGGTTTCTCTCCTTTTCAAGGATGAGCAACTCCTCTTGAGCTTCGAGTGTAGCCTCCTTTTGCTCAACGGTTTCCTCCAACTTCTCAATATCTTTTAAAAGTAAGTCTAATTTTTTAACATCAAAGTCCTTCATGGACTTGAACCCACTATCATCATCACTAGAGTCATCGCTATCATCTAGGCATGAATCAACAATAGAAGAGATTGATTTTTTGTTTGATACCTTACGCCCCTTGGCCATAAGACACATTGGAGCGTCTTCGTCGTCATCACCTAAGTTGTCGAAGAGGCCTTTCGACGTTGTTGGGGTAGAAGACACGGTGATGGCGACGGAGGCAACTCCTCCTTCGTTGGAGTCGAAGCTTGAATCGGAGTCGGAGTTTGAGTCCCACTCCTCTCCAATGTGAGCATGTCCTTTGTGCTTGTATTGCTTGAATTTCTTGCTCCTTTCCTTGTCCTTACACTCATAGCACTTTCTTGTCCCCATGATGTATTTGTCCTTCTTGAAAGGCTTGTCTTCTTTCTTTTCTCTTTGGGGCATTCGGCAATGAAGTGGCCGGGCTCCCCACACTCATAGCAGTTTCTTGTTGAGTGCCTTCCTTTTGATTTGTTCCATTGGTGTTTAGAGTGGCTCCCCGGCTTGTAGCCCTTCCTCTTGAGGAATTTGTTGAATCTCCTCACGAGCAAAGCCATATCATCATTGGTCAAGGGACCACTTGACTCTTCATCACACTGGTGCTTTCCTCTGCTTCCCGCACAATCTTGACGACCTTCAAAGCAATGCCTTTCTTCTTACCAGACTTGAGCTCTTCCACCACATCCGCTTCCTTGATCATCATCTCATCCATGGGAGATTGGCGCCACTGACACTCTTTAAAATTCATGATTCACTTTATAACACTCTGGCCCACTGTCATACACTCAGATAGACCCACGTGTCATAGACACATCACTAAAAGCCAACGAATTAGGTGTCATTGGACTAATTTTTCCTCTCATCCATCAACAGCCTCCCAATTACATCATGGGGAGTGAGTGTATCAAAGTTTGGTCGATCTTGGATAAGTTGTACTAAATTACGGTTGGTGGGAGTGATCACTCAAGGATGATCTTGACGATGGCCTTGTCGCTGAGGTCGGTACACCTAAGGCCCTTGGCTTGATTCACCAACACCATCAACCGATCGAACATCTTCGTGTATGACTCTCCTTCTTTCAAGGTGAATCGTCTTAGCTCACCAATGATGAGCTCAATCTTGGACTCACGGACGCTTGATATGCCTTCATGAGTGACCATTAGTCTTTCCGAAATTGCCTTGGCATCTTCAAGTCCATCGACTCTGTTGAACTCGGAGTCACTTAAAGCATTGAACAAGTCATTGATGGCCAAGTCATTGAAGTGTTATGCCTTCTTCTCTTCGGGAGTGAGCATGTTTGGATCCATGGCTTTAAAACATGTCTCAACAATCTCCCAAATACAAGGGTGAAGTGATCTCAAGTACATCTTCATTTTATGTTTCCATGCGGCATAGCGAATACCATCGAAGTGAGGTGCTCTACCGGACGACACGGAAACATAAGGTGAAGAGCTTGAGACTCCAAGAGTAGGATATTCATATGGAATCTCAACCCCTTTGCCAGAACCCGTGGCCTTGTCTTGGTCACGGCTTTCGTCAATCTTCTCTATTAGCGACATCTTAAATTCTCCAAGCAATTAAGCCAAAATCACGGAGACTTAGCTCTGATACCAATTGAAAGGATTGGAGATGTCGCCTAAAGGGGGGTGAATAGGCGAATAGAAATTTTTACAGTGGAATAAAACTTCTCGAGGTTATCAGCCCGGAGTGTCTGAGGTTTGATCCGGATACTCCGGTATGTCCGGACTATCCGGGGTCAGTGGTCCGGATACTCCGGTATGTCCGGACTATCCGGGGTTAGTGGTCCGGATACTCCGGGTTGGAGACCTCGAAACGAGATTTTAAATCTCTTGAATTTGAACAATCTAGTTGAAGACAAAGATTCTAAACACTATCAGGTACGTGAAGAAGGTATAGATCTAAAGCCAAACACAGTAGGAAAGTAGATCGGGGCTCCCAAATGTCCAAGACCACAAACCCTAGTAAAACCAAAAGAAGAACACGAAGACAGTGATTTTTACCCGAAGTTCGGATTCTTGAAGGGAATCCTACGTCTTCGTTGAGGCGGCACCAAGCCGGTGTCTCTTTCAACCCTAATTCTCCCCGGTCTTGCACAAATACACTCGCCGGTCTTCACTCCCTGTCTCTTTCCTTTCGGAGGTGAGACTTGCCTTCACAAACCTCTGGGGCTCACCACACCAAGTATTTGGAGGCTCCTGGTGACTCCTTGCCGTCTAGGAGTCCTTCAAACTCCAAGAGTAACAAATACGTCGCGAAATCTTCTTGGAGGATGAATCTTGTTGTTGACACCAAAAACGTGAAGAGGGGTTTTTTGATTGCAACACACTGGACGAATACCGGGTTAAAGAATTGTGGGTGTGCCAATCTGTTTGACCTGGGCAACAGACAAGGAAAAACGTAAAATCGCTTAAAGCCGATTAGACAAGATAACCAGCTTAGATCAACTCAGCAGGAAAGCCGATTGATTCTATAATCAGCAAGAGGACAGTATATAATGTAATCGACTGTAAGGTCGATCTATAATTCGGTGATGATCAAGTTTTGTCGGTTGTTCAAGACGATTTTGACAATTGTAACCGATAGATCT